>OX596148.1:7787354-8987354 GCA_951394285.1 Epirrhoe tristata | reverse complement strand
TAACTTCACGATTGCCTAGATCCTTTCAATCAAGTGTAGCTCTCGGTAGGTATGCATATATTTTGTCAAAGATAATCAACCTCATGCAAAAACTGAATTCCAATTACGAAATCAAATTGATTGATTTAAAATAATTTCACCCAGTTTACCGACAAACCATATTCGCAACTTTTTACAGAAAATAAACATGCGTGCCTCAAACTCAAATCAAACTTATTCGAGTAATGAAATCAGGATGCTGCGGTCCCGAACATCCTCAGGTAAAAGAAATTCCATTTTCAAACGAAAAATCCATCCAATACAATATATCGGGGTTCTAAGCCCGTTAGGACCGAACGAGACAAACACACATTTTCACGCGAGTTGAAGGGAGACAGAGTCAAATGTCCCAGCGAAATGGAACGTAAGAAGATTGAATAGAAATCACACTAATGCCTGCACGAGTTACCTTTACGCACACTAGTGAGGAAATAGAAATGAGATGTTAAGGGGAGGTTGGAGAAAATTGCCTAGAAAAAAAGAGGTGCAAAAAAGAAAGGTGTCACTACCTAAAAAACTGCTTAAAAAACAATGTAAGTTTGCGTAGATTTTTAAAAAATGACAGAACACTCGTTGAATTATACAAAAGTGGGTAATTAGGTACCGCCATTGGTAAAACACTCCATGAAGGATCAAAGTCACAAAGTTTTGCCATGGTAAATGAGTATTGTAGCTTGGTGGTAATCACTGACCATCAGGTGTGCCACTTGCTCGTTGCCCCCTCTTCCATAAAAAAAAAGTATTGTAACAGGTAGAGCCGGAGCTAGGCAATTCTACTCCTGTTCCTACGCGACTAATGAAGTATAAAACCAAGCCAAGATGAGCCTAGCTTTTTTTAAGTGATCACGACTGTAAACCACTACCCAAGCCACAATACATCTTCTACAAGTCTCTAAAGATACTTGTAAAATGTTTAATGCAGTAGAGACACATGCAAACCTTAAAATGTGAGTTAAAAAGTTTCATAGCAATGAGTTTTTGTAATCATAGATGGATAGATAGATAGAAAATACTTTATTGTACACTACATGGATATTACAAAAAGACAAGCAAAGATACAGGAGAATATTTAAAGCGAAGTACAATGGGCGGTCTTATCATAAACTATGTAAAAAAACTTTATCCTAGAATAAACATTCACATTATAACACATTTATATCATCCAAAAATATTTGTAGGGGAAACATGTCCAAACATATCCAAGCCAAAATAAATTGGAAATAGGAGATTGCACCTTAACAAAAGGGTTATCTATGTGTGCACAACTACATGCGAAAGTCAAATCAGCCGGAAAGAAATCACGCACACATGGACAATGGAAGGCTTAGATCATAGGGCTGGGACGATAGAAAATGTTTAAAGGAAAACCTGATAAGGTATACATCTTCGGCCTATACGTCTTTTACAGACGGTTTAAACAGTGTGCTGCTTATTATAAAAACGTAAAACCTTGGTTGAACCCCATGTTGACACATGTCAAAACAAAACTGTTACCACAAAAAAGCGTTATATGGACGAGTATTGAAAGATCGTCTTTCTAGGGACAGTTTTTTAGTTAGACTTGGTCTAAACTCGGCTCATTTTCTTGTAATAAGCCTCTGTCTGTTTAGGATACATACTTCTTTTGATGGCTGTATAAGAAAATTCGGGAGCGGACTGTTCGCCCGCAGGTATACAGGATATGGATATTGCCTATAAGGTACCTACATATATTTATTTATCTCACTTATTTTTTTTTATTTAAAAAAAAAAAAAAAAAAATATAATATAAATTACTCACTTAAATATGAAAAGAAAATAAAAGAAAATAAAAGATTTTTTTTTTTTAATGTTAACGATTTCAATAATTAACCGCATTTTGGCCTGCAATTCACTTTATTGTAAAATACTATCGATTAATAGTGATAATGTACTGTACGCTACGTTACAATTGAAAACTTTTTTCAAACAACATTCACAGTCGTTTCTTATTTAAAATTGACTAGAGAAGTGAAGCCATGAATCTTAGGTTATACATTAAATACATTTGAGAAATATTTCTATCATGAAAATGAAAACTGTGACATCCCTAAAACTCACACATTGACACCGTAGTATAAACTCACGACAATCTTGTTTGGATACATGTGTGGGTGATTTTTCGCGATAGTACCCTTGAGAGGCACACATGTCGAGGCAGTATTATTTATTCCTTTGCGTTTTGGGGAAGTAGTGCTGCCTGCTGTGGTAACTGAAATTTGAATTTTGGCAGCCAGAAATCGAAAAGAATGTTAGCTGGTAACTTTGAAGGAAAAAAGAAGCTTTTCACAATCGATGAGAAGAAAATATTATTATTAAAATTTGAATTTGGAAACCATATTCAGTTCTAGAATAAAAATATGTAGTAAACTATTTTGAAATTCGAATTATAATGCTCAAGGCACCATTTGCTAAAGTGCGTTTCATCACATAGTTCCTACGCCGTCATGTTGGTAGTAGGTAGTGCAAATCTGTGCAAATATGTGTTTGTCATTGGTCCTGGTATCTCCGGACCAATGACAAACACTTAGGACTTCTTTCGCCATATTTGAAGGAGCTGGTGGCTCTGCTATTTTATTTAGTTTTCTAGTGTTTTACTAGGTTTTATTATGTAATTTCGGTGGCATTTTACTAATGAAGCTTTGGATTACATAACAGGAGATTTGGTAAATGGAATGGGGGAGTATTCAAGAAGATTTCTCATTTGACGAAAGATTTCTGTTGGAGTTTTGAAATGACAAGCCGCCATGTTTTTTTCAAAACCAAATTGACATGACTTGACTTGACATGACATAATACTTATTTAAAACTTGACATTGGCAGAATTATACTGTTAATACAGTTAGTTGCCATTAATAAAAAGAAGAAGAAGACAAACACTTATTTGCACTACTGCCAACATGACGGCATAGGAACTATTTGATGAAACGCACTCTACACGCTATCAAAGTTACTAATATCCATGATTCGAGAACTTTAAATGCAATTTTACGATTTTAATACAACATGCTTTCGACTGTAGGTATATCATAAACATAATATAAGTACTATAAAATACCGCCCACGCACGATGTCACAAATCTCATAGCTATACATACAAAATATATATTATTCGTTGGTAAGTATACAAATCATGCTGATTTCCATATCACATGACTAACAAAGCATACGCAGGGAAATGTAGCCGTGACACGACAACAGAACCGCGGTGCTGCGTTTGCGAGTGATAGCTACTGGGAGCTTTGCCTTTTAGTAGAAGTTATTAGTGACTGGAAGGTACGACGAAGATTCATCAACAGCAGGATTAGTAAAAATTAACGAACTTTTAGATATTAGTTAAAATTACCATAATTTGTGTGAAAGTAATTCAACACTAAGAATGTCAACCAACTTTTGACCGTTAGGATACTAATAATCACAAATAGAGAGATAATTAGGTAACAAAAATATCGTAATACAACAAAAGTAAGTAGGTATTGATGCAGAAAAGTAAACGTGGTCCTAGTTTTATTTTCAGAAGATAGATATAGTAACAGATATTACAGGAAAATAATATTGGAAACGTTTGGAAGGCGTAAATAAATTTTGAGTGATTTCATCATGTTCGGCATAATGTCTTTATATTTTTCTGCCATAATTATTTATGAGTACTTAAGCGGGTTTTTATCACGTATCGCTACTCAAAAAACAATAACCTATGACGGCCATCTAATCACAATAAGTAGTTTAAAATGCTTAAAATTTCAGCCACTCCTGATCCAGCGCTAGCCTCATCCAGGTGTGTCAATTATTATCTGCACAACTCGCTGCCAAACAACTTCTACAGCTAGACAGCTGTAGAAGTAGTTTGACAGCGAAAAGAAAGGCCTGTAGATTAGACAATCTACAGGCCTTTCTTTTCACTGGTACACAAGCACACCTTAGAATTCAGCATAAATTCCAGTAACTCGCCCATAAGCTGGCCACTGACTCATACGAACTTACATTTTACTCGCCCATTCAAACGGTCGCAACAAGCGCGCTTACAAATCGAATACTTAAGCGAATGGTAAGGATCGACTTCCATGCGAGACGTTGCGGGTATTCTGATCATGCCACGTGCTAGACGATCATACACGCGTTGCATTAATAAATCCCACTAATATAATAAGGCTCTTACTAATAAATGTGGTATAAAGTTATTCCTCGGAATAAAATAGGAATAACCATACATTTTGACAGTTTACACTCAGGAATAACTTTACACCACGTTTATTAGTAAGGCCGTTAAGCTTTATCAAGAACATCATAGAAGGAAAAGTGGAAGAAAGACGAGGAAGAGGAAGGCCTAGAATAAATTTCATGAGTCAGATAAAGGAGAAGATCGCTGTCATGTCGTATAAAGAAGTAAAGGAGACCGCATTGGAAAGGGAGAGGTGGAGGAAGTTGCATCATTGCACCGACAAGAGCTGAGCTCTTAAATTTGATGATGATGATAATAAAGCTGAAAGTTTGTGAGTTTGTTTAGATGTTTGTATGTTTGTGTTTCAATCACGCCTAAACCAGTGAACCGATTTGGATGAAACTTGGAATAGGCGTAGATAGCGACCTGGAATAGCATATAGGTTATCCGAAATGTTGGCAACACGCGGGCGAAATCGCGTGCAGTAGCTAGTATTGAATAACTTGATAATAACTTATAACTTATATTAATTAATTTTATTTCATAAATATTATGTAGTTTATAGTATATATTATGTATTTAGCCTATATAAGCTTTAAATTCATTTTCTTTTTATTATACACCTGACCAATCCTTCTTTCACTGAGTTCCTCTCCATCCAAAGGTTGCCTGGAAGAGTCATTGTACATTGTCATTATTTGTTATATTTAATTATTTTGTTTCATAGTTTAAGGTGTACAATAAAGAATTCTCATTCATTCATTCCATTGTAACAACAATAATTCTTCAAGTTTTGCTCAAACGATGATCTGGTAGTAAGTGGATATACCTAATTACCTACCAATGCTCAATAGCTTTTATCCGAAACCAACCATTCCAATATTCTCAAACTCAGACCTCACCTTGAATACATTCTAGATACGAATCGTCTGCTCAGGATTTCCGATCGCAGTCGAAAACACCCGAACGTAACTTTGATACCCGAAATATTGGAGTTTTACCCTAAAAGTTGGGAATTTATCCCTCATCGGATTTCCTGGAGATAGGTATTTGATTTTAGGTTCATCATCATTATCATCCGCAGCGTTTTCATCCCACTGCTGGGCATAGGCCTCTCTTCGCTTGTGCCAACCTTCCCTATCCTGCGCCAGTCTGACCCATGTACGACCTGCTGTTTTTATATTTTAGGTTATGTTTATTTATTTATTTTGAGATATAAAATTAAACATTACTAAGGGCAAGCTTACACGTGTAAGTATGAAATTCTTTTTTTTTAAACTACACTGTGTCTTCCTTTGAAAAAAAAAAACTTCAACTTCAAAATGGCTACGGCAGCGGCAGTTTGAATGAATAGTCCAAATCCATTACGAGGTCCCCTAGTTTATTAAATTAAAAACGATGACTATTCACAGAATAATTCAATTATTTTATGGGTATATAAGGTACCTATTCATTTAATTACTTGTCTTGAACCAGACTGCGTATCCGATAATTAAAAAAAATTAAATAAATGGATATAACAACGTTCAAGAATCGTTTCGTTTACAAAGACCGCTATTAGAAGGGGTTAAAAAACTTAGATTATTTCTTTTTATTGTGTAATGGGTTGTACCCGCGGCTTCAGATCAAATGTAAAGTACCTGAAAGTACCTAGTAGCTTTCTAGAAGATAATAGTCAGTTCTTAACGGTGAAGGAAAACATCGTGAGGAAACCCGCAGCTTAGTCAGCTCCACACGTATTGACGTCGTCTTTCCTGTGGGCGGCTGATTAAGCTGAGAGCATGGCTTAGGTGCTACAAGCCTATTCCATCTCAAACAATGTCCCAGGCACTACCAGCGTCCCGTTAAGTGTAGGCAAGTGGATTGCCTCCTGACGCTGTATAAATCATCTAATATAGATATAAAGGCCTAAGTTTTTTTACGAGATATCACTCTTTGTATAGAAAGATTGGGCAGAAAGGTTCTCGAGTGGAGGCCACGCACCAGAAACTGCAGTAGAGGACGGCCCCCACTAGATGGAAAGACGAACTGGTAAAGGTTGCTGGGAGCCTTTGGGTGCAGGCTGCACAAGATCGATCGCTGTGGAAATCGATGGGGAAGGCCTATGTTCAGCAGTGGACACTAGATAGCTGACATGATGATGATGATGGTATTCACGGATGGCTTCACGGTATTCTTCACGGTATTGGTCGCGAAGGAACAGGAGTGGAATCACCTAGTTTTAAGACGTTTCAAAGTGATCCCAGCGGTCCTACTGAATAAATGCTTTTTGACTTTGACTTTGACTTTGATGATGATAGAAAGATCAAAAAACTACCAAGATCGTGCATAATCGGCAATATTCGCGAGCGTTTGGACGATTCGGCATGTTTACGGTTTTGGCACGAGGTAGTAACTATTATTTTTAATCTATGCCGTCTGGAAGAGCCGGTGCAATTATTGTTTTCAATTTCGAAATGTGCTCAGATAGTAGCCAAGATTTTTGGTACTTACCATAAAATGTTATGTAGTGTCTATATTTTAGGGTTAAGTGAAAAAGCAACTTTTGGAACGAAGTTCCTTTTCAACGGTACCGATCGGATCTAGACGAAAAAAAATTTCGATTTCGCGTCACGACACATACATAAAACGTCACAGTGCGAAGAGCGCAGTCGCAAAACCATACACATATATTTCTTTAAATCTGTGCGCAAAAAAGTCCATAGATTGTTACATTGTTAGTACGGAAGAGCGTTGCTAGATTTTATAATTTATTTGACAAATGCCAAATGTCAAAGTCGAAACTTCGTTCCAACCGAGTGTTCCACGATACTCACGTACTTTTAGATAGGGCATGCAAACTGTCTACCAAACAAACCTATGGGCGCTTTGTCTCGACTCCACCAAGATAATTTGAAGCGCTAGTGCTATTAGCATAGCAACTGAGCGCTTCCGTGCTTCGGAAGGCACGTTAAACTGTCGGTCCCGGTAGGCTGTAAGCCAGACAAAGAAGTTGATCACTAATTCAGAATGATTGGCTAACTCTGGTGACGAAGTTTCTCGCAGAATCTGCGAGTTAATCAATCCATACTATCCATACTAATATTATAAAGCTGAAAATTAGAGGATTAGCGAGTTTATATGTTACGTTGCCCAAAACGCAACGATAGCGCGAATTTTTCCTGTGGCGCCATCTATTATGTACTTAGTAAAATGTCTCTGTCTGTCTGTCTGTTTGTTACCTTTTCACGCCTAAACCACTGAACAGATTATGCTGAAATATGACTTGGATAAAGATTATGTCCCAGGGACGGACATAGGCTACCTCTTTTTTCAAAACTAATCATGGAGGGCGTGAAATAAGGGTTGAAATTTTGTATGGGACTTAAAGTAAAGTTCCAGTTGAAGGCAACTAGATGGCGTTGCTAACCTATGGCTGAGGCAGAGATGGCGCTATTGTTGCATTTTTAATAGTTTCAGAAAATTCTTGCAGTTTTCAGTTCTATGAGGTTTCCAAGTATGTTATTTGGCTGACGAAGTCGCGGGTACCAGCTTTAATAAGTTATACACTAACTCTTTGAGTGCCACCGACATGTTTGGTTCTTTTTTAAAGTGTGAAATTAACGTGCGTTCAAGAAAATGAACGACGGATAAAATATAGTCATAATCACAATATTATTCATGCAATTAACAGTTTCATTTAAAGCTCACTGAATATGCATAGTATGGGGTAAAACTGGATAATTATGGCTCACTTAATCTATCAATCCACTGCAATATGCATTATGGTACGTTGGAATAAATTGTTGCTTCAATAATATTTATAAGCCACTGGGGCTTCTCGCCATCTTGTACCTAATTCTTCAAACCCTTTTTGGGCGCACATTTTAGTAGTGATGTGGCTTCATTAATAATAATCATTTTTATTCTTCTTTGTGATTTTCTCAAATTGTAATGAGCATTGTGAAGTGCAACCATTGTTTTGAAAGTACCAATAATGGGAAGGAACTGACTCCTGACATACATGTAGCCCGTTTGGGAGTCAGGACTACATTTAAATGTGTATTTTGGTTGGATTAATAAATGTTTATTTATTTATTTATTTTAAAATTGGTACCTACAGAAAGCTTCAAAGTTATAATGGTAAGGTACTACATTACCTAGAGTTCAATGCCCATGAGCGAATTCTAATGAATGATGGATGATTTTACATTTTAAAACTAAATTATTTGTATGAATAATTACTTACTTTACAAAATATCCGTTAAAATTATTGACCAAAGTAACCGATCAAATTACAAAAGTACTAAAAACGAACAATATAAAAACTCAAAAATGCATGTAAACATACTTTTGATCAGCCCTTCAAATCACTTTCTCTGTTAGTACGTACCTGTGTTTAAAAAAAAAACCATCTGAGATGCCAACAAAAGGATGCAAGTTTTTACCATCATTGTCTGTTAACCCCTTCGGAAGTCACGGGGTCGATTAGACACCTGCGTAGAAAGTGAAGGGTTAAGTTACGTCTTAGTGATTTATGCACGGTATTGAACAATTTAGTGTGTGAAATTGATATCGGGAATCTTCAAGAGGCAATTCCATGCAAGCTTTTGATTGATCAACGGTGTTTTTGTATACTTTTTAAAATAAAATGCTTTAGTAATTCTAGCGTTGTCACGCAATTACTAGTTTTATGCAAAGTTGTTTAGAAATGTTATATTTTTTGCAATTAAAAATGGACATACTCTTAGTAAATTTACCTGTTTCTATTCAAAAGTGGCACAATATGCATATTCATTTTACATGCAAATTGAATTAAAAATAGCTAATGAGCGGCTCTCTAAGCCACATGTGGTCTAAAAATAGAATTGCATGCAAATGTATTCGTTTTCTATGCTAAATATCGACCGAGAAACAGCTAAGCAACTGTTGTTGCAAAAGTTAAATACTAGTTAAGGCCCCTGACTTGCAACATGTAATATTTTATTAATTAAGTTACGGTTTCTCTTTTAAAGTTAACATTTAAATAATCAATTCTTATATTATAAAAACGCAACATTAATGTTCATATTTAGTTAAGTTCATTATAAGCAATATAGTAAGCACATACACCTATCTCCTTTTTTATTGTAACAGAAATTGAACTCATTATTTTATTAATTTGTTTTACCGTAAAATACCTCAACAGTCAGACAGCATCTTTCAACGCATATCAAATCAAGCAGAATAAAAAGTATTACAATCTTAATACGGGGAAAAATTCGCACGCATATTAAATAGACTACTCCCAACAATAATGAGAAATCGTTTTTTACTAACCATTGTGTCATACGGCACCTGAGTATGTTTCAATGAAGCATTGTAGACGGGACTACATGATTTATATTTGCATACGATTGTATGAGTTCGTTAGCATCTGAAGGGTGAATTGGGACGATCGGACCCGCGTGGCGTTGAAGGGTTAGGTATTTTAATGGTTTGGTGAGAATTTATTAAGATTTGATGTAAGAAGTTCGCTAATTTCTTAAATTGATCGCCTGTTTTCAAATCTTTCTTAAATGTGTCTTTTTGTTCTAAGTTACATATGAAGGTCATGTATGTAAAGACTTTTTTTGGAAATAAATAAATATATAATATAAATAAATCGTAAACATATATATAATATTATTATATTTATGTTTACGATTAAATGAAACGCTATTGAATTTTAAGCAATGATGAGAAAACTAAAAAATTAAATTATATAAAGTTAAATTTACAAAATTAAAAAAATAAAGCTGAAATTACTCGATGATTTATACAACGTCAGAGAGCATTGTAGTCTAGACAGTCAACAGGACGCTTTAGCAGTCAACGGGACATCATATTTGTATGGAACTGACACTCTGTGGTGTTTCTATATAATATCCATTTTTTCAAACGTCAGTTTAGCTGTCAAACTTACCATCCGTTAATGGTTAGGTGGCAACAAGTCGTAGCTTCTACATATGACTGTCCGTATTAAGTATTTTTTTACTATTTTTTATAAAAAAATTTGTAACCCCTGTATCTAAAGCGTCTGCTTATTATTATTAAATCCAGGTACATTTTTTTCAACAAAGACATACTTTGTTATGCAAAAACGTACCCGTAACCCAATATGCAAATGATGTAACTATTTCGATGCAAATTTTCACTTTCAATAGATGATTTACACCGGGCTTGATAGGATCAGTTTGGCTATTGATTTTTCGAGTGATTTATTGGCTGTTTTTTGAGTGATCCTTGTTGGTTGTTAGCCAAAGTTCTTCTTTTTTTTTTAGCTGAAAAAGGTGGAGCCATTAAATAAAGCACGCAAAATAACAAGTTTTAAGAATTTAGGATATATCCGTGAGTTTAATTTGTGCCACAATCGTTCATTTTTTTTATTATCGTAATAATATCAAGTAAATAATCACGTCAAAATTTAATTCGTCATAACAAAGTGCCCCCACGTTTGAAGCACGTAATCTAAAGTTTTACCCCAAACTTCATTTTTCCCCTTTTTAATCCCAAACGTCGCTTTCTCCCTACACTACCCCTGGCCAATGAGGGGTCAATGGCTACCGTGAGTTTTTTATTCCGACATGTGGGTGGTTTTGACAATTGGAACCGACCGGTGCGGGAAAACGAAGTTTTATTTCACATGTAAAAAATAAAATAGGGTTGTCTATTGACATTTTTACAGATATTTTAGATAATAATAATAATAATAATGCTGGACATCTTCACACAGCATCATCTAGCCCCAAACTAAGCAAATGCTTGTCAACCAAAATGCGGCAGGTAGCATTACACTTAAACTAATAAAAATTAAATATTTTTTATTAGAAATTAGAAGTTTAATTATAAAAATAATTAAAATTATTTATGTTTCAAATAAAGGACATTATGACATAGGAGGTAATTACAATTTTCAATTATACCTATTATTGCATATTAAAACATTACTATAATTTTCATTCGGACGAAATAAAGTCCATTTATAAGTCTTACTTATAGATAAATGATTAAATAACTTATAGAATAGAAACAGAGCAGAGCGATAATTATAGAATTATTGGTTCCGTAGTATTTCGTAGGTACTGTGAAAGTTTATTATTTATAAGGTTTGTGCTCTCATTTATTCTTCTTTTATTTGTTTCATTCTGTGTGTTTTCATTTACCTGTGTACCTACCTATTTATGTTGTCTTATTTTAAAGTTCCGTTCTGTGTTGTTTGTGCGTGTCAAATACAAAACATTCTATTCTATTCTAAACACTTAAATTACCAAGAAATATTTCGGACATTGATTAAATAGATTGTTATCTGACCAGTTTAAAGCGGTTACAACTGGTTTCATATCACCGACATTCCATTGATTGTTTACAAAGACCGCTAGAATTAATATTATAAATATTTATAAAATGTTACACGTGGACGTGGGCTCGACAATGTATAGGCGGACCATAAAATACTTGGAGCTAGTGATGTGACTTTATTTGTAAGAGAATAATTTATTTAGAATTAATAACAACTTAATGTTATTATAAACACCTTTTGTTTTGTGATGGTATTATTTGAAAAAATATTTAATACTTACTTTCTTATCTAATTTAAGTACTTATTGGATATTTTTTTTTTCGAGTAAATTTATTCATTTGAGTTTTAGAAGGAGTGGGAAATAGAATACTTACACTTTTTCCCATCATGTGGGACAGTATATTAAGTTACTATAAAATTTGCAATGACAAAACATTATGTACCTACTCCGAATCTATAATGGGATAGGATTACACTTAGGCCTGAAAAAAAAGTTTTGAAAAAGCACAAAAATACCTCATCTCTATTAGATTATTCAAGATATCCACATCGTAACTCAGTAAGTCACCACAGATGTCTTAATTTGCTTAGAATAGAAGCTTATCTCAACCTACACTATAAGGCATGATCTGATCATAACTTGATCGCGCAATCATACTGGCATAGGTACTGCGGACAGTTGTAATTCTTTATCATCATCATCATCATCATCAATGACCTATTAATACCCACTGATGGGCGTAGGCCTCCTCTCTCACCCACCACTCCTCTCGGTTCCGTGCTATATTCATCCATTGTCGTCCAACCACGCCGACTATGTCGTCTGACCAACGGGCTGGTGGTCTGTCCCGTGGTCGATGTGCGTCTCTTGGCCACCACTCTGTCACGGCTTAATTCTTTATAATAACTAGAAATTATCCAGGTGACCGCTATGTACCTACCTAGGTTTAAAAAATATTTGTATTTTTACGACTATTTAACGAATATCAACACTTGAAAATAGTATAAAAATTTAGTAGATATTTCCAATCTAACAACCCTGAACCACTTAATTTGATAACCACAAAACACTTTTCCACAAAAACTAAAATTATCTAATTAAAAAAACTACACCAAAAAATCAACCCCATAATTTCAAGTTCCCAAAAATACTGTTGACCCCGGCTGGTTCACCCCTATGCTCCTGTAAGTTGCCGCCCATCGATTTTTAACAAGAGGGGATAATGCCACCCCTAGTAGTTTGAGGCCAGCTGTTGTTCTTACAAGAATTTTGGGAATATTGGTTTTGTGATATCAGTATAGTCTTGTTAGCTTATTTATCTTCAACGTCTAAAAATGCTTTAAGATGGATCGTCGGCCAATCCAAGCGAAAGCCATACTAATATTATAAATGTGAAAGTAACTCTGTCTGTCTGTTTGTTTGTTACGCTTTCACGCCCAAACCGCTGAACAGATTAAGCTGAAATTTGGCATAGTTAATTAGTTTATTCCGATAAAATTAAAAAATCCCGAGGGACCGCGGGTCACACCGCGGGAGCGCAGCTAGTAGTGAATAATTGTATCATGAGCAAGCCATCAGCAAGAAATTTTCTAGTATGTACCTAAATAAAAAGTTATCGATAAAATTGAAACGAACAAAACATAATCCACGAATATATATCGGGTAGGCTGTTTGTACAAATGCCTGAGTAGGTAAACAAAAAATAGTAAGTCAAGCTAGACAGCTAGCTAATATATTCCATAGTGAAAAAATCACTTCAAAAAAATCGAATTTTAGAAAAAAAACTTTGAAAAAACTTGTTGAAAAGCAGTGCCAGAGAGGATTCTAAATAAAAAAATACTGTTATTAGAAAATTACTTCAAATTACTTATTATGAAACAAGTTGAACCCTATCATTAGTTTTGAGCTTATTAAATAAAAATATTAGTCTTTTATAAAATAACGATAAAAAATAACAATTATTCCAGTTAGATTATCAACGCTAATATTCGTTTTGTTTCAGATTTGAACCGAGGAACTACTAACGCCATCTGTGACCGGGGTGGTGAGTACAGAACAACTCAGTTCCTGGGGTTTTCGCTCACTTGCAGCGCCATCTATGATTCACTGTGTTAAATAAAAGTGGTTTCCCGCCGTGGCTGTGACAACCTCATACTTAAATAATTACTACTTACAAACAATTCTTATATCCTATCTTTACATTGATAAATCTGTTCCATTGTAAGAGAATTTTAGAAAAACCATGACAATTGGTCGTTAAAGAGCAAGGTGTGCCCATAGCTCTTCTCTTTCATCACCACAAGAGAGCTACAATGCAAGCTTTCATTTTTATTCTTAGTAAAAAAGACCTACAAATCTTCAAATAAGTAAGTAAGTAGCTACCTAATACCTGTACCAGGTTTACCTATATGTAGGTACATCATCATCATCTTCCTGCCCTTTTCCCACTTTATGTGGGGTCGGCATCGGCACCACATGTGTTCTTCTTCCATTCTCCTCTATCAGCCGTCATCTCTACTCACTCCTTTCTTACTCATATCATCCTTTACACAATCCATCCATCTTTTCTTTGGCCTACCTCTACTCGTAAATCTATCAACATTCATACCAAGTACTCTCCCAGTTACATGACCTTCTTCTACTCTCATACCATGCTAGCCTGTTGCTCCTCATCTTCTCATTCACTGGCGCCACTTTCACACTTTCTCTTATGTACTCATTCCTTACTCTGTCCATTCGCGTCACTCCACACATCCATCTCAGCATTCGCATCTCAGCCACGTGTACCTTTGGTTCATCCGTCCCTTTTGTTGCCCAACACTCAGACCCATACAATACGACAGGTCTTACGGTACAATCATGTTTAAAGATGGTTCTCGTAGGTACTAAACATAAAAACCTAGATTTTATATGACAAATGAATATCTAGCAGACCACTCACCGACAGCATTATTTACGTTATTGATGTGCCTTTTCATATGCACACAATTGCCTGGATTAATTTTGTATGTGAAAAATATTTGGATTTAGGTACTTATTATATTTTTCTCACGATAGTTAGTGTTCTTATAGGCGGCGATGGGCTTGGAACCTGTCACGTATGGAATACTAACTTCTGCAAGATGTGGGCATGTATCAAATTTTAATATGTGTTTGGACATGCCTCTGACTACCCCCCTTACACATCTTCAAAGAATCTGTAATAAATACCTTAAAAGATCTGAAACAATGTCTACCGCACCTTGGGGATACAGTCGTGGACCTGTTTACGTTTTTTACGTTTTACTATTAACGGGATATTTACCATGATTCAATTGATTTGGAGTTTCCCGATATTTCATTTTAAATAATAGTTGAATTTCTTCAAATATTTTTCTTCACTAACTTTCCAAAATTAGTCAAATCGGAATCATCGTACATAATTAATACTTACTTTTTAAACTGCCGTTGCGATTGCCGTTTGAGTAGCAACCTATTGCATATGAAATTAGAAGGAAAAGTATATATTTTCCTATAAGTCTAGACAAATACTTAGTATCTAGTACAAAGAGCGTCTAGCGCATCTAGTTTCTAGAAAAAGCCGAAGAATTCCATGGAAATATGGCTAGTCACGACATAGTTATAGACTTGGTCTATTGTTTTATTATTTGATGTCTATAGATTAAATAGATAACTTAGGTATAGATATATATAGATGATAGATAAGTAATAAAAGATTACAACACTTAAGAACGAAGAAGTGGTTCTTGTTACATCCGAGAATTTAATTGATATTGTTTATGTGAGAAAAATAGAAATTGAAATGAAAATGCGGAAAATGGATGGGAGACTGATAGTTTTAAAACGGTTTTAAGTTTTGCATAGTAGGTATTTTCACATTATTTTTTTTTAGATACGCCTGAGGCCTGAAAATTTCATTAAAAAATAATAAGTATATACAATTAAAAGTAGTACAATAATTATTTGCAAATTATAGGGAACATTAGGGATTATTAAGGTGGTGTATTTACAAAGTACTTATGTAGGTACTTACTAACTAGGTAGTTAGAGACACATCCAAAAATAAGTTTTTCATGCCCTCTCAATATAACCTTAGTTGGCACTATTTTTATCAATAAAACCATTTAAAAATAACAAATCTTATAACCAAAGCAATAACGGTGTTTTTACATCGAAATACATCACATACCTTGAACATCAATGGCGTACCACAGGGAGTAATAATGGGACCACATTTTTATAAGCTCTGTACTTGCAACTAATTGTTACTTTCAAAAAACTCTATTACATTTAAAGGGCTTTTTCTTGAGAACCTTATTAGCTAATGTACTTATAAAATTCCCATGAAGAATGAAGCCATAAGAGTTTATGGGTGTTTGTATAGAAAAAATTATAGCAAGATTAGAGATTGAGATCTTGCCGCGGCTTCGTTTGCGTAGTGCCAATATAAAAGCCATTTATTTACATATTTGTAGGATGGTACCTAATTATAGAAAAAATTACATCGCAACCATTTTTACATGAATATTTTTAGTGGGATTATAATTTTAGATATTTTATTTTAAAAAAACATAACCCCCCGAACGGTCAGCGCCATTTTTCAAACGAAGTCATAATACCTACCATCAATGTGGTTTGAATTTCGAATGAGCTGCGGGCGGGCTGACATGACTGACGTGACTGACGGGGCTTGCCGGGCTTGACTGGGCTTTAAGGACAGCGGGAGTTTAATCCAAATTAAATTAAAATAAAATTAGGTTGGTTAAATCAGCTAGATAAGATAATCGATTGAGATGGATATGGTGTGGTGTAAAATACAAGTAACTTGACTCAGCCCGCTTTTTAAAAAGACTTTGAACTCTGTCATATTACCCTACTACCTACTTAGGTCATGATAGGTACCTACTTAATCCACGCGTTTCAACTAGTTCAAAAAACTATTTTTTGGTAAGAGTCACCCGCAATCATGATTTGTCTTTCTGCCTGTTAAAATAACCAGCGACCTTTAGTTAAGAATTCGAAGGAATTTGAAAGCTTATTGAGTTATTGCATCATCGGATAAAACAAGAATAAGTTTTTATGTTTTGGGTTGAATCAAGAAAAATGGGATGAATTATCTTGGGATGAACTTGCACTACTTAAGTAGGTAGGTACTTAACGCGATGATTGCTCAGGAACCGGCTGTAGACGTGTTTCACATGAAGGTTTATTTATTTGTATTTCTTTGTGTTTGTTGTGTCCTTATGTGGCTTACAAACGTTTTGGCTTATGTTGTAAGATTATAAGTTTTATATAAATAGTAATATCTATATAAATAGCACTCTTTGAACTATTTTCGAATACGGCCGAACTAAATCAAACTTGACATGACACGATCCGTCAAGTCAAATTATTAATAATTAGTTTAATTAACAAGTCAAAATAAAAAAATATTTGAATTTCTTCTGACTTGGTACTCTACAATTCATTTCAGCTGACCTCCTAAATTGATAGGTACCACGTGAGCAAATCCAGGTGCTGCAAGTGAAATAATTATGAATTACAAACACACGCTTAAACGAGTTTTATTTTATACTAGCTGATCCGCGCGCGCCTTCGTCTGCGCATTGTTTCGTCAACGATCTTTTGAACTGCCTTGCACAACCCCTAAGGGGAGTTTTTCAATTTATACCGAGTTTAGACTGAATCGGATCAAGGAATAACATTTTCCATATAAACTGGACCATCCTGTATACCATTTTTCTGTCATAAGAACCTTCTCCTGAAAATAACAAACACAACAAAAAAAAATTTGTGAAATCGGTAGAGCCGTTCACGCGTGATGGCGTGACCAAGGGATATAGGGAATTATTTTTATATATAGAGATAATAAGTAGGATCAGATATGCTTTTAGTTAGTTATTATCCTTCCTTACTAATTAATCAGCGTTCTAATCAACGTTTCTAATTAATAAGGCTGTCACCATTCAAAGATAATTAATGTTGAAAGCAAGCGTTATATCAAGCAAAAGCTATTTACCACCTAAGTTAGCCAAGTGTATGTGATGCCAGGTGAACCTTTGTCGAGGCGTCAGCGTCAGTTCTTTGTAGGTAGGCACTAGTTTTTTTTAACTTACTTTGATGAGCTTCACTTTTCACTGGCTCCCCACTGAAGCTTGACTTTTAAGTTTTAAGATAGATCATCTAGGACAGCTAGACCCAAGGCCCTTATTAATAAGCGTGGTGTAAAGTTACGCCAGGTTTTAACTCCTAAAATGGTATGGTTACTCCTAAGTTACACCAGGCGTAACTTTACACCACATTTATTAATAAGGGCCCAAATGTTTCATAAGCAACAAAGATGAGTTGCTGAGACCTGTGAACCGAAAATCATTGGAACCCATGGCCTTCGGATCACAAGTCTATACTCACTAGGCCAACACAACTCTACTAGCAAATGGAATGTGGCTAGTTAAGCGAGCTTTGACACAAATAACTTGATTATACTGGACAGGAAATCTGTGAAGGACCAGTTACGAAGATCCGCTGAAGTGATAGTACGAATTCACTTACAATTATGTTGGACTAGATACTTGTTACATACTACGGTTTTACTTGTATCTTCAATATAATAATAATTACGTTTTAAAACTAAAAAGAAAAGACTTCAATGTTTGACTCGAAACGCGGCGTGACTCAGGGCGTCAAGTGAGGATAAGCCCACCATATAAATCGAATCGAAAGATAACGCATAGACTCCACATGCGTCTAAAGGCATTATAATAACCAATATCTATAACAAGAATCGCGGCACGTGAGTTCCTGGCATTAGTAAATCGTCTGTTTGTAGATGTTGTAATCAAGTAAATAAAAAACATGAAATTGAAAGACGTACGTATATTTACTTACATAAAATATTTGACCGGTCGTTTCGCCAAAACGCTTCAAAAGCGAGATGTGGGATGTGGTACGAATTGACTACTAATATCTCTTATCTAATCTATGAACTAAATAAATAGGTCATGTTAAAAAGTCAAACTCCCAACGCGGAAGGCAAATCTAGCTGAGCTGTGACTCTCTGTCTCAAACAAACAAACAAACGGACAAGCTCACAAAGCCATACAACCAGCCAACAGTGCGTCAGATAGAGATCAATGAGCAATTGTTGCAACTTGCAAGCGACTGAAATGTGGTCCCCCGTCGGATAGTTTGCATACCACAGCTGATTGCTATTTATTGTTGCATTCGTTCTCTGTTTTATCGATGGGATTGGCCGAGGATAATGGCACAAACAAAGGCCGGTCTATGTCCAGCATTGGGTTAAATCGTGATGTGAATGATAAGATAAGAATTTTTATTTGAAAAAACACAGACAGACGAACCTACATTATTACAATACAACGGAAGAAAACACACTTAAAAATAGGTATTTCCTACGTGGGTACGAGTAATACAAACAAAGACAGAGAAGAAAGGCTAAAAAATGATGATGATGATGACTTAGATATACATCACGCTTATTTTTCGTCAGCAGAGACAACAGATTTCCATTTGCTCCATATTTTCAACCGACTTCAAAAAAGGAGGAGGTTCTCAATTCGTCTGTATGTTTTTTTTTTTTTTTTTTTTTTTGTATCTTGTTACGCGATTGTTCCGCCATTTGTTGACCGATTTGCAAAATTCTTTTCATGTTTGAAAGGGTATACTCCAGAGGTGGTCCCATATAAATTTTATTCCTGAGGGATTGATAGTTTCCCCGTAAAACTCTAAACACCTTCCCTCCTAGCCATGTCACAAATAGAAATCGAATCGACAGCTTGACGCCCTGAGTCACACCGCGTTTCGAGTCAAACATTGAAGTCGGTTTTCTTTTTAGTATAAAAACGTAATTATCATCTTCATTTTTGTATCTACACATGTTTTTCCTCATTCACTCATAGCGTCCTACTACTTATCATAAATCCGAAAGTGAGAATGTATTGAAAAAGAGTCCTGCCACTGGGCAGGAATATTTTTAGGCATAATATTTTTCTTAAACACTCAATACCCACTGGGGTATTGAGTGTTTAAGAAAAATATTATGTTCATTAGCATGAGGACAGTCAGTAACGAAAGTCGATTAGCATTTTTTTTTTTTTATGAAAGGGGGCAAACGAGACAGTGGCACACCTGATGGTAAGTGATTACCACCGCCCACAGACAACTGCAGCATCAAGAAGCACTGCAGATGCGTTGCCGGCCTTTGAGGTAGGAATAGGCTCTATTTGATGTTACATAGACCTCAATATTTCTGAAATCCGAAACGACTTTTATATGACAAGTTTTTTTTTAGATAACCTATTGTGTCCCACTGCTGAGCAAAAGTCTCCCCCAAACAGACAAGTATTTGAAGAATAAGTCTCAGTCCATATAGCCCAGGTGAAGTTTATTACTGATCAGAAATCAAAATAATTGGCGTTAAAAATTTAAAAAATCTAAATGTTAATTGACTTTCGTTGCTGACTAAGTTTTTGTATAAATTATATGGAGCTTATGAAATGAAATGAAATGAAATGATTTATTAAAAATAGATAGAAAGCTTACAGAAAAGTCCAAAGCGCTTAACTATCTTAAATGAACATAACTTAAATATACTCTTAAATTGTTATATATGGAGCATAGACTGTCATTGAAAATGTCGATATGCTGGAACTCGTGGAGAAAATTATTTAGTAGGTTTAAAGCACGTAACGTTGGCGCGTTACTTGCGTGAAAGGTTCGTGTAGAATGACAGGAGAACAACTTATGCCTACGACGGCCACAGCGCACATAGTTATCAGGGACATAAAGTGTCATACTGCTTAGTATATCTGGATTGTTTACTTTATTACGCAGTATCAAACAATAATGCATGGCCAGATGGAGTTGACGCCTTAACTGCAACGTGTCCATGCCAACCATACCGGATACAAATAGGGATGGAAACAGATAAGGGTAGTAACCGTACATCCTCTTAAATACATATCTGGCAAACTTTCGCTGGAGCCTTTCCACCATAACCGTATATTTAGCCTCACGCGGGTCCCAGCTTATTGCGCTAAACTCGAGTTTACTTCGAACAAAAGCATTGTACAACATTATCGCGATTTTAACATCATTAAATTGATAAGCTGTTCTCATTATAAAACCTAGTGTCCTATTGGCTCTTTTACACATCGAGATAATGTGTTCGCGGAAATCGAGACGTGTATCCTCAATAAGACCTAGATCACGTATAGTATTTACCCTCTCCAATGTTGAACCTGCTAAGAAATATGAAGACATTAGGGGAACTTGTAGCCTGGTAAATGTCATTACTTTGCACTTTTCCACATTGAATGTCAGTCTGTTTAACACACTCCAACTCTGTATTGAGTCAATATCTTTTTGCAATGCCGTACAATCTGACCTTTCTTTTACGCATTGGTAGACTTTTAGGTCATCGGCAAACATAAGACATTGGGCTGTGTTAAGCACTTTAGGAAGGTCGTTAATCATAGCCAAAAAAAGGGTTGGACCCAGTGTGCTGCCCTGACTTACCCCTGATCTGGTGTAAAATTCATCGGATCGGTAATTATTTATCTGGATTATAATTATTGCCTGCGATCACACAAATAGTTTGCAAAAAATCTAAGAAGTTTAGGTGAGGTACCGAGAGATGAAAGTTTTACCAAAAGTAGGTCATTATCTACTACATCAAAAGCCCGTCGAAAGTCTAGGTAAATAGCGTCCACCTGGAGACCAGCGTCCATTTGTGTCGCAACATAATCCACAAAGGAGGTATGATTTGTTGTTGTAGAGCGGGCCGCACGAAAACCGTGCTGGGAATCATCTAAACTTCCCTCCAGCTGTCGAGTAATATGTGAATTAAGAACTGACTCAAATACCTTAGCAAAGACATTCAACACTGCGATAGGCCTAAAGGTGTCAACTTCCGATGAGTTAGATTTCGGGACAGGTGTTACCCTGGATGTTTTCCACCGTTATAATTTTATATCTACAATAGAATCACGATTTTAACCCTATTATAAATCAATTTGCTAAAACTAAATGCTAAATTGCTATACAACAATTTATTGCAGTAGTACCTTCATTATAACAACTGCCAATTAATAATAACTACTTCACAAATTAGAAGTACTTTGTATACAGAGTGATAGATTAGTCTATAACGAAGGTTGAATAGGTTCAAATTCAATTCAATTATCGGTAAATATGTGATTTTTTTGCATCTTAGTGCAATGCAATGGAAGATCCAAGGCTGACGTTGGGCTGACGCGAGAGGTGTGTTCGATTCTCGCAGCGGGACAAGTATAATAGAAGCAAGAAGGTTGCCTACACTAAAGCTTTCTATTGAAAACCTTTTTTTTGCAATAAATCTTATTTATTTATACAATTACAGACCTAAGTATTATAATTCGTAATATCTAGGAACCCAGGGATATTATATTCTATTTATTAATAATTATTTTAGTGCAAAAAAATCATTTTTTTACGTTACCTATAAATGAAAAAAAATGGTAAAATGGTTCTGCTAGAAAGCATGCCGTGAAGCAATAATGCATAGGTTTTAATGTAGAGGGAATTATTATGAGTATCTACACATAATGTAGTATATGTATATTAATATGTAGTAGCTTAGTTTCTGTAAATAAACTTTTTATTAAACTGAACATTATCTACACAAGCATTATTATAATAATACATGAGATCTTGTAGTAAATAGTTATATTACGAGCCTTGAAACTCTACGTAGGAGGCTAAGCTCTAGCCATAACTAATCGTAGACAGATTAGCTCAAACAGACCGATCGTGTGGGCTGTTATAATTATAATACTAAATTCCACCCGTAGCTTTACTCGCGTAGCCATATTTAAATCAAAAGTCAAAGTCAAAAAGCATTTATTTAGTAGGACCACTAAGATAACTTGGAATAGTGGTAAAAGTAAGTGCTTCTACTCCTGTTCCTTCGCGACCTTTTTGAAGGTTTGGGGCCTAGCGCACCATCTTTAAACCAAATAAAAACATAACCCTTATTGACAGTTGGTTAAAAAGCCTTGATGCTTCCATTCTACGATAATTATACTTACATCTATTTTAAGTTTTATCCAAATCGGTTCACTTGTATAGCGTTATTTATTTCACAAACAAAAACATTCAAACATTTAGGTACAAACTTTCTGAATTACTATTTTGTATTTAAAATTTGTTGGATAGGATTGAATCGTTGTAAGGTAAATGAGTAGGTAAGCGACTTACCTACTCAAGTGATGGAGTTTCAAGCGGCTTTATGCTGATCGCACATGTCATGCTTCTATAGAAAACATACTGATGAAATCAGAAAATGCGGCTCGCTTCTAGCATTTCCTCTAATTGACAGTTTGGCGCGTTCGGCGTGGATTGGATACTGCAATGAGCTTTAACTATTCCACCATAGAGGGTAGTCATGTTAGCAAGATACCTATTAAATGTCAAGTAAAGCATAGCAATCTATATTTCCTGCACTTAAGTTATTAATCTAAGCTCGTGGCTTATTCTAACCTTGAGAAGTGACTGACTCTTGTCAATGCCGGAATGCTAGATGCAGGGATACATTTACACAGAAACCCGATGTCGTATGGTAAAAAAAGCCTTTTAGTACGCACAATCAATCTTTAGCTCTCTGAAGTAGCTGCACAGAACCTATTTTTGATGACGCTTAAAAGACGAAAACTGCGTTGTATAGCTGCCTCGCTCACTCGCTTATGTTGCATCGTCCTATCTCGCCTAGTCGCGCAAACCTGCGCAATCGTTTAGTGCACCTAACTTTAGAGCAACTTTCAACATCCCTACACTCAAGGGTACATTGTAGTTCCTGGGACATTGTTTAGAATAGGCTTGCCCAACATCTAAAACACATCCTCTTAGCTTAATCTTGTCCACAGGAAAGACAACTTTAATACTTGTGGAACTGACTCACCTGCGTCCTCACGGATTATTACCGTCTGCCCCCACCTACTGCCCCACACGGTGGCAGACGGTAACACTTATGACTATCCACCCCCGTGGGGGTGGTTATTATGATCTAACCACCCCTGCTGGGGTGGATGGATAGCCCATTTCACGACGTTAGACAAGTTTCTAGCAAGGTAGTCTCTACATTAATATTATAGCCTGAATGGTAGATATGAGGATTTTATCTTCAAGTGAAGGGGACAAAGGAGAAAATGGTACAACTGCAGTACCAGGAAGAGCTGCAGATACGTTGCTGGCCTTTAAGGCAGGAACAGGCTCTTTTCTTGAAGGAACCTAAGTCTGTAGTGTGTCTGTGTTATTATACACTACTTCACGCAAGTAAACGAATGATATCCATACTAATATAATAAGTATGAAAGTAACTCTGTCTGTCTGTCTGTCTATCTGTCTGTCTGTCTGTCTGTTTGTTACGCTTTCACGCCCAAACCGCTGAACAGATTAAGCTGAAATTTGGCATAGTTAAAGGTTGTATCCCAGGGAAGGACATAGGCTACTTTTTATCCCGAAAAAATGAAAAAATCCCGAGGGACCGCGGTTCACACCGCGGGAGCGCAGCTAGTTCTGTTAAATTCTGGAAATTCCGCTGGCAACAGATGATTGCATGGTTTTCCCACTTCAAAAAGTCTGCTTTCTGTTTAAATCCGTCCAAATGCAACAATACCCATTAACCTACATTCTGAACACCTTATCCCTTTAAACATAACGTTTATATTTGCTTGCTCAGTTTTGCAACTAATGGAATGTGTCTTAATAGTGCAAATCATTCGTGATCATGGTATTATTGTTTAACATTGTCGTGCTGTGTTCTCAATTACAAGTTACTTGTTTTTGACTGGTATCTATTTTGTGGTAAACGCGGCATAGTGAAATAATCGACTTTCCAAAATTACGTTTAAATACTAAAAAGAAAACCGACTTCAATGTTTGACTCGAAACGCTGTGTGACTCAGGGCGTCAAGCTGTCGATTTCTATTTGTGACATGGCTAGGAGGGAAGGTGTTTAGAGTTTTACGGGGAAACTATAAATCCCTCAGGAATAAAATTATATGGGACCACCTCTGGAGTATACCCTTTCAAACATAAAAAGAATTTTGCAAATCGGTCAACAAATGGCGGAACAATCGCGTAACAAGATACAAAAAAAATTAAAAAAAAAACATACAGACGAATTGAGAACCTCCTCCTTTTTTGAAGTCGGTTGAAAATGAGCCTTTCCAAGGCTTGAATGTGGTGGATCCATGGATTTTTCGTTTCGGAAAATGTAAGCGTCAATTTGAGCAGAAAGCACATCATCAGCAGCCTTTTTCATCCCACTGCTGGGTATAGGCCTCTCTTCGCTTCCAACCTTCCCTATCCTGCGCCAGTCTGGCCCATGTACACCCATCTAGCTGAAAGCACGAAAACCAATAATTTTTCTAATAGGACTTGCAACCTATAACTCGTGGTGGTGTAGGCGCTCGTGGCGTAGCGGTTTCTATATTCAACGGTCAGTGGTAGATCGTCGACGACTTCAAATGTATAATGACGAGTTTTCTACTTTAAAAGAGGCGCAAATATATAAATAATTTTTAATTAATAATAATATGAACCATTTGGGGTTGAGACCCTAGGTCCGTGGGGTTCTGGAGCCCTTCGGGGTTTCAAAATTCTTTCAGGGCGTCTGGTCAAAGCGACGCGTGATCCGAAAGCTGGCACATTTTTAGCTCAAAGGATCAGCATTGCCATCCAGCGTGGTAATGCCGCCAGTGTTTTGGGCACGCTTCCGACTGACAGTGACCTGGATCAGTTGAGCTATCTATAGATCGTTTCTAACGATCCTTAGATAGCTTGACTAATCCTGATGTATTTTGTAAATATATATAAATATGTAGTATCTTAGTTCCTGTAAATAAACTTTTTAAATATTTTAATATAAACGTGTAGGGTTTAAGGTCTTTTCAAACCATGTCATGCTAATTTACCTTTGTTCCCTAGTACTATAGAATGTCGTCGTATTTGTACTACATGTCTTTGTTGATGATGATTCATTATGAATCACGCTGAATCAGAATGCAGCTGTTATGACGGAGTTGGATGTCTTTGTTCACTGGTTCTTTCTTGGTTCATTTGTCAAGGCACAGAATTTGACCTTTGTCGCGCATTGGTTGAAGTCCCATCTGTAAGAAGGCGAGTTCGATTTCCACCATGCTACTAATATGTTTTTGTATGATCTAAAATTTTTTTGCTTGGGTCATCTTTTTGTCAGGAATGCGAGGAGGTATCAATACTAACTTAATTCTTCAATGAAAAATCGCTGTGAAAAATCACATTGTTTGTAAATACATACATATTATACATAGAAACACCCAGACCCGAGATAAATATTTGCATTGATTATACAAACATTTATCCCGCGGCGGGGATCGAACCCGCAACCTTCGGCGTCGCAGGCGGGCCTTTGCCCACTGCGCTACAGAAGTCATCAATATATAATATTAATATTAATTTCTAGTTGTGTTGGCCGAATAGGGTGGTACACTTGACTTTCAATCCGAAGGTTGTGGGTTCGGATCCCGACCGTGCATCAATGGATTTTGCGTTTCGTAAAATTTATATGCGCTAACACGTGATCTAAACGGTGAAGGAAAAAATCGTGTGGAAACCAGTTAGTGTTCTTATAGGCGGCGATCGGCTTGCAACCTATCACGTATAGAATACTAACTTCTGCAAGATAGGCATGTCGTATCAAATATGTGTTTGGGCATGCCTCTGACTACCCCCCTTAGACATCTTTAAAGGATCTGAAATAAGTAACATAAAAAGATCTGAGAGAATGTCTACCGCACCTTGGGGATACAGTCGTGAACCTGTTTACTTTTTTGTAGCTGTTATTGTATTTGCTGTACTAGAATTAATTCTTCGCATAGCTTCATAACTTTAGAGATCATAATGCAAGTGAACCGGGGTCGTATTAGTTAAGCGGTCCTAAAATAAACACTATAGTTGATTAGGGTCAAACTGATTAACGGGGACCTGCTGGGTTCAACAGAATGAAGTTTATATTGAAGCTAGTGTCGACCTCTGGCGCAGTGGGTGAAAGCACGCTTAGGACGCAAGTTGCGGGTTTGATATCCGCCGCGGCATACAATTTTTGTATGCAAATATTTATCTCGGGTTAGGGTGTTTCTATTATATAATACTGGATATTTTCACACAGCATCATCTAGCCCCAAACTAAGCAAAGCTTGTACTATGGGAACCAGATAACTGATATACTACTTATACAGGGTGTAAAAAGACTGCTACCGAAAACTGAGGGATTGCAATCAGACCATGATTCTGAACATATTTATTGAAAAAAAAACTCAAAAAATTTTTTGACTTAGCTACGTCATTTTATTTTATTTTCTAGTTTTTTGCTACTAGTACAACGTAATAAGACAATACCTACCTAATCATTTCATTTATAAAAAAAAAAACAATTAAAACTCAAAATCCACCAATCTACGTATAAAAACGCGCCCAGTACATACGCAAACAGTGATCTTCAAACGCTGTTTTCTCCGGATATAATGATTTTTTCGGAAAATCCTTTTGGATTTGGTTGTGTTGGGATGCTGTACCTACCCCTTTCGGCTTCGGTACACGTCTTTTTACACCCTGTATAATATAGAAACACCCAGACCCGAGACAAATATCTGTAGGTCATACAAACATTTGTCCCGCGGTGGGGATCGAACCCGCAACCTTCTGCGTCGCAGGCGGACCTTCGCCCACTGCGCCACAGAGGTCGTCATTATAATATGTATGTATTTACAAAACAAAAGTATAGAAGTAGTATATCAGTTATCTGATTCCCATAGTTGTTAGGGGCTGCTGTGTGAAATGTCCAGCATTATTTATAGTCCGTAAACGATGATAAAATGATATGGACAGGTCGTGTAGTAGTTCTATCATAGGAAGACGGGTTGCTCTTAGTTGTGTGTCGACTTGTTTCTGTGTGCGTCAGCAATACCGAGCGCTCACGTTTGCGCGTTCCAACACTTACGCACACAGAAACAATGTGCATGTACACTTATTGCCTTTGTGAGTACAACCTGTACAACCTAAACCACCTTATCTTCGTGTACTAACATTAGTGTTTGTCAACAAAAGTCATTGGCCCCTAATAGGTGTCTAAGCTTTCCTTATTACTTGAGCCGTTAAGATAAATCAGTTATGTTAGAAATAACGTTTCACCTGCTTGAAGCCAGTTAACGATACAACTATGACTGTTAATTGTATCCTAGAAGGAATGTAATATTTATAATCATGTAGGTAGGTACAGTCAGGGAAAAGACCTAGTGAGCGAAGTCCGATTCGCTGGTCTGACCAAAATCGCACCACTGTCGACACAACGATTCACATTGCTCATCATACCTACTGCCGAGGACAGAGGAAGATGGAGAAACATAATTGGGGAGAAAGTGATACCTAAAGGAGGACCCTCAGCACTGAGGAATACGACTCGAGGAGGAGGTAGGTACAGTCAGTTGCCAACTCTGGTGACGGAGTTTTTAGGCCTCCGAGCTTAATGACCTAATAGCCAGGAACGACAATTTAACGTGCCCTCCGAAGCACGAGAGCGATCACTTGATAAATAAATAAATAAATAATGCTGGACATTTTCACACAGCATCATCTAGCCCCAAACTAAGCAAAGCTTGTACTATGGGAACCAGATAACTGATATACTACTTATATACTTTTTGTTTGTAAATACATACATATTATACATAGAAACACCCAGACCCGAGACAAATATCTGTAGGTCATACAAACATTTGTCCCACGGCGGGGATCGAACCCGCAACCTTCTGCGTCGCATGCGGACCTTCGCCCACTGCGCCACAGAGGTCGTCGGGCCACTACCTACTAGTTACTTTCTTTGTTTTTGTTTCTGTGTTGAAATGTTATGTGTGTCAAATAAATCATTTATCTAGAATAGAATAGAATAGAATTCATTTATTTGCGTGAAGCATGGTACAATAAAGTTCTTAATTAAAATAAAAGTTCTTCTTACTCCGTGGTGCAGTGACCTACATGCAAAAATTTAAACATTTAAAACACAATAAATTAAATAATATTCTATATATATACTATATATGTATCTATATACCGGTCACTTAACCACTTACTGATCGTTTAGAACGTTGCTAAGCTTCGATGATCTATCAAGAACGACAATAGTGGTTTAAACCATCAGAGAGAGTTTAATCTCCGGTCTCTGATTATTTCATAACATGTAGAATGAATCTGACTAATTATTTCCTTTATTTAGATGAAAGAATGAACGAAATAGGCGAATGCTGTCATGTGTTCAGGGCTTATCGACGTTTATCTAACCTGTCCATATTTTCGATTAAAAAAAAACAAAAATCTTTTATTCAATAAAACCAAGTGGTACAATTAAATGGGTTGGGATCTCTTCTTTTAAGTTAAGTGACCAGTGTTAGAAGAATCCCCTCTTTTCTCTCTCTCATCTCTTCTTAAAACAGTAGATTAAACCATCGATGAATAATTTAATCACTATGGATTAAATTATTCAATGAAGATCAATGGTGGTTTAATCTATATTAAACCACCATTGATCTTACGGCCCTAAGCAATACCACGCGTGCTCAGGTGCACAGTCAACGGTATATTATGAACAATTAGAGAATTTTCGTTTCTTTTCAACAACAAAATAGCAAAGTGTGGTAACGCATGAATAATTATAGGTTGGTAAGATAAATGAAATATTTTCTTTGGTCTGACCTCATCAGTTTAATCGATAGAACTCAATGGAGCAAGAGCTTATATCCTTTGGCAAGAGGCAAGAATGGTATGCCACATTGGTATCGTGTAAATGGCGTTTAAGTTACATCACAATGTTTTCCTTCACCGTAGAGATCGTGAAAAATTTTAAGAAACGAAAAATCGGGAGACGGCTGAGATGCGAACTTTCGACCTACCGATTAAAAGTCTACCAGGGTGGCAAGAAGCTGACAGCTAGAACGAAGAATTACAGCGTTTACCATAATCATCATACATTGTAGTTACAGTAAAAACAAGTTTAAATGTGATGTCCATCTAGGCAATCGCAAGAAACATTAATTAGTAAACATAGTAGGCCTTAAGATCTGCAGTTGGTATAGAAAGCGGGAAAACAGGCATAACATTATCTTATCTTGTCATTTTACAAACTGCTACATGCAAATCGTCTGCATAATTCCATTTTTATGCCAGTGAAGTTCAAACGATGAAGGAAAACATCGTGAGGAAACCGGCATGTCGTAGAACCTACAAAGTTCGACAACATGTGTCAAGTGCACGAAAGGAGCCTTTTTGAGGCGCACTTAAAATCCTTTCACCACACTGGTTCGACAGAACTGGAGACACGATAAGAAGAAGATCATAGGCAGCTTAAATGATAGCCTGCTGAACATAAATCTCCTCAAGAATGGTACCGTCTAAATTATGATACCGTCAGTGGCGTAGCTACGTAGCCAAGGGCCCTGGTGCAAAATAAACTGGGGCCCTAACTGAATGGTTTAGGTTTTATCAAGCCAAATATTAAAAATGTGCAGGGTGTGACAAATGTAAAGGTATTTTGAATGTTTTCTAAAGCTTTTTTTCAAATAAAAAAAACAAAAAAAAAAAAATCTAAAAATGCAGTTGTTTTTATTTTCAAAATAATCATACCTATAATTTCTTAAGAACAAAACCTTCCGGACTCTGGAGTTTGCGCATGCATAATTAATATTAAAAAAACGTAATAATTGTGACATAATTATTTTTTAATAGTGACACAACTATTTTTTTTAGGTACGTGATAAATACCCGTTATAAAATAATGATTATCGTCACCAGAGTTGGAATACCTGCACCGTCTTATTACAAGAATATGAACCGAGTTTAGACTAAGACTAACCAAAAAACTGTCCCTAGAAAAACGATCTTTATAAACTCGTAAATAGAACGCTTTTTTGTGGTAACAGTTTAGTTTTGACATGTGTCAACATTGGGTTCAACTAAGGTTTAACTTTTGACTTTAACTGAGTTTCTCTCCATCCAAAGGTTGCCTGGAAGAGATCGCTTATTAGCGATAAGGCTGCCCATTGTACATTGTCATTATTCGTTATACTTATTATTTTGTTTCATAGTTTAAGGTGTACAATAAAGAGTTCTCATTCTCATTCATTCATTCATTCATTCATAAACTGTGTCTGTTAGTATCTTATAGCTTATTTCTTATCCTAGTATTAGTAATTATTCGGAGAAATGGATCCCGGTTTGGGTAAAAGTCTCCTCCATCATCAGCCATGCCTCTTCATCAGCTCCTGCTTCCATCCAGGCGTTTCCAGCTATGCCTATTATGTCATCAGTCCACCGTCTACATGGTCTGCCAACATTTCTTTTGCCAGCTGGTCCTCTCCATTTTGTGGTCTGTACGGTCCATCTCTTGTCTTTTAGACTTGGTTACCGATAACCAGTTTTAATCTGTTTTCTACAAACCTTTATTTACATTCGAGCTATGCGGAACACCAACGACAACATTTTTTACTTTTAAATCACGCTACACTACAGTGCGTGGCTTTTCTAATGAATCATCGGTTAAATAAATAAATAAATAAAAAAAAAACATCATCGGATTCTTAAACCGGAAAACTGCTCCACCTCTCTCTTTTTTTCAGTAGGGTCGTTGGGAATTTTTTTTATTCCCCTAACCTACCCCACTAGTGGGGAGGTTAGTGGGGACATTGGTAATATACCACTTCAGATATCAACAAAAGTATTTGCAATAAATCGTGATTGTAGCGTGAATGTACGTAGATCAATTAGGTACATACCTATACACCTATGTTCTCTATATATAAAATGAATCCCTATATCCCTTGGTCACGCAACGCGTGAACGGCTGGACCGATTTCACTATTTTTTATTTTGTTGTGTTCGTTATTATCAGGAGAAGGTTCTTATGACAAAAAAAAATAAAATTGCGCGGAAAAAATGAATCCCTATATCCCTTGGTCACGCAACGCGTGAACGGCTGGACCGAATAATGCGCAGACGAAGTCGCACGGGTCAGCTAGTCTATGTATAATTAATTATACAATTTATAATCTGTCAAGAATATTCAACGCCGTAATCTACGCAATTTGTTTATTTATTTGTTAAATAACCAATTCGTATAAATCAAGCAAAGATTATTTATAGAATAGAATAGAATAGAAAAACATTTATTTTGTGTTTCATAAACATAAAATACAATTAGGAACTATACTAACTTAATACTATACACAAAAATGGACACCACTCAGCGTGTGCTGCAGCAACTTAGAGGTGCTGCAGCGCTGGTATTCTGTGGCACCGGTGAGCTCATATGCAGCAGCAGCTGCACACGCATGAACATCGCTTTAAAATTTAAACTTTTTTAACTAAAATATAAAAATCCAGGTAAGTACTTAGTTAACAATTTAGGTATAGGTACATCTTATCTAATTATAAAATATAATATAAATATTAATAGTAAGTATTTAGTAAAATATAAATGAAAGAAAAATATTGTTAAGTAGAAATTTAAATTATTTCAATTGCAATCACAGCTTGTTTACCATGACCACCACTATGTTATTATAGAATAGAGTATTAATTCAGTTTAGACGATTTTGAGTTCTATTGCGGTTGAGCGGTGTTGGTCGAATGGTGTTGAACCTCGACTTTTAATCCGAAGGTCGTGGGTTCGAATCCCGGCCGTGCATCAATGGATTTTACGTTTCGTAAAATTTATATGCGTTTTAACACGTGCTCTTAACGGTGAAGGAAAACGTGAGGAAACCCGCAGCTTAGTCAGCTCCACACGTATTGACGTTGTCTTTCCTGTGGACCAGGCTGATTAAGCTGAGAGGATGGTTTAGGTGCTGGGCAAGCCTATTCCATCTCAAACAATGTCCCAGGCACTAAAGCGTCCCGTTAAGTGTAGGCATAGGTTGCCTCCTGACGCTGTATAATTCATCTAATATAGATGTAAAGGCCTAAGTTTGCGGTTGTGAAAAAGATGCTTTTGGCTTAATTAAACTTTCGTGATTTGACGAAATTTTTTTTTTTTTTACTTTTGGCTTAATATGTCAATTTACTCCACGAGTATTGTCAATTGTGGCGTACAGACAAGAGTGGGAGAGTTAAACAGGCAGTTTTTTTCATACTTACTGTTTGAAGTTGTTTACAATTATTTATTTTGCAAGTTAATGAAAGGTGGCAAGCCCGTCGCCCCTTAAGATAAACAGAAAAAGTTTATTTCTAGTCCTTTCAGGTAAAATTGTCTTAGTGTTTCGTGATTCAGTTATTATTATTATTTATTTATTTATTATTAAGTATTTTAAGCTTCGGTGAGTTGAACCGATACCTACCCATGTCCAATGATATTAAAAAAAAAACTATAGGTTCGTTTTGTTCATTATCGGAGTTTAAACTTCGAGCTTGGAACATGTGACTGTCACTGACAAAAAGGTCGCTGTGTTTGACGCAAACTGAAGTAAAAATTGTGCTAATAAGACAATTTTGATGTTTCAATTTCCAAGCGCTAACGTATCCATGTTTTTTAACATCATTGCCCATGTCACTGTATTTCTAAGAAACTAGTGATGTGAATTAAATAACATACAACCGGTTTTTATCGATATTTTATTGAAAATGGTAGATGAGTAGGAATAGGTATTTTTTTAACACATCAATGCTACATTACACTGTACGAATGTTTTTTTTGTTTGTGTCCATGTGAAAATCATTTTTTTTTTCAAAATGATTTTCAATCATAAAGTATCTACTTTTAGAATAGTGCAATCAGAATTGATACAAAAAGAAAAAAAAATTGTAGAAACTTAAATATCTAGGTACTAATAAATCCATTAAATTGTAACAGATAATAAAAAACAGATTCAATAAAGACACTAAGCTAAATAACAAGCTTAGTTGTTGATTCTTGTCGTTGGTTGTCAATAAAAACCAGCTTAGAGCGCCCCCTGGTGTGTCTCACGACAAACATGGCAAATAATATGCTAAACACAATCTGTTTTGATTAAATTCTAAACTATTTTATGTAGAATTCCGTATTACGTACGGCCTTAAACCAGTTTTACTTGTAATTTTCTTGGCCGCATTAGTAAGCGAATAATTACTACAAAGTCAACACGCGATTTACACACCTACTTCGTTTTGTACCTTGACACGGCGCCAGTCACGTGGCGATACTCGGAACTAATATCATCCCCTTTCTCTCAAGTGCTGCCACCCTCAGGAGAAAGCTTTCACTTCGTGTTTGTCAAAACTTCCTAAAAGTTCCGCTACTCCACACCAGGTGGCGCACACAAACACTTCCCACGTTTGCATGTGTGCGTGACAGAGCGAGACCACAAGAGAAAATAAAAAAGGAGTAAAATAGACAGCAATATGTGCGTGTACAAAGGCGTGGTTACGTGCATGCACGCGATTTTTTTTTATCGCAAAAATGGCCGGAACTCTACACTCTTGCCATTAGATCGTAAAGTCGCAACTACATTAGACGCCTCGTAGTTTATATTCTAATGCATGGTGATAAGGTCTAGAATCGTGAACTAGGATTTTTGTATTGCGAGTATAAGCAAAATAATCGACGTCACGGCGTCGCGGCGTCACTAGACAGAGAAGACGTTATGTCAAAACCGTCACGATAGAGCAGTGCTGTCCGTAACCGTTAGAATAGAAGGGGGACGGGGTGTTGGCGAATGTAGCCGTTAGAAAGAGATGTCGCGAAAAAAATGTCAGAAAAAAGCTGTTTTTAGTGTTGTGCGGCGCGATAGAAATTACAGAAACATGGGCGCGGTTTGAAAAAAAAATGTGAGGGGCGCCTGCGCTCTAAGTAATGCCGGTGCGGAAGTAAAGGGGGAAAGAGACGTTGTATTGGGCAGTGTGTGACGGGATCCAGTGACGTGCCGCGTCGCGAGCGGTCGCCACCGGCGCCCACGAAACAATAACCGATAATTGTTGCGATTTCAATGCGATTACCGTTCCTGCACGCAACGGACAAGCTAGTGACGGACTTTTCGAATTTAGAACGTGCGAGTGTAGTTTTTTTTAAACACTACATACGACCTGTTTGTTCAATAATTTCGCCATGGCAGTCGTTTTCCCGCTTAAACAAATTTAAAATACAAACTCTACTAGCATTTCGTTATCACTATTTGCTTTAAGAATTGGATAGTGAATGATAATGTTGACTGAGCTACTGTGAAAATTAGCGGGTGCTTGACATTTTTTTCTATTTTTTCGCAAACAGAACATAACGTTATAGCTTAGTTACTCACAAAATCCTATAAAAAATTTGAAGACCATCATTGGTAGCCCTCTCAAAAAAAAAAAAACAAACGAACAGACTTCTACCAATAGTGTCGTAAACTCATATAAAACACACATTTTATCACACACTTGAGGAGCTATCTAAGATAATGTCAGGTGAGAGGCTTATCAAGGCTCTTGATAAATATTTAAAACTTATCTTTTTGCTTGGAAACCGAAATGGTTTTATAAACATTGATAAATAGAAAAATATTCTATCATTCGTGTTCAATAATATTCTCTCACTAAATTTTTTCGATACGACAACAACAAATTCGTATACACAGTAGTTATACCCACCATAGAAACTAAGGAAATATCAATAAAAAATATGATGCAGTTTATACAGGATAGAATAAAATATAATGCGGCGATAAAATAAAGGAATGATCTATGTAAAAGCAAAGTTGGCAGTAACTTTAGATAAGACAATATAAATTCAAGCTATCAAGCCTGATAAATATGTAGCTGCTCAACTGTTTCCTGTCATAAATACGCAGGAAGTCATATCTAATTCCTAATCTATAGACCCTAGACCAGTCGGAGCATAGTAACAGATACCTGATACTAAGAACAAGGTATTAAAAATTGCAGCAATCAGAATAAAAATCACTTTAACGCTAAAATTTATTTCTATCTATTTGAAAAACTGGTTTAGGTTCATTTAAAAATACCTCTCTACTTGACAAATTTTAGATAATTAAATTATGGAAAACAAAATGACAAATTACATCTTTTAATTATTGTAAAAGTATGGGTTGATTAGCTTTCGAGAAACACAATTAAGTGAAAGAGAATCTAGGACTATTTAATCAAAATGGCCAAAGATGATGCACACATGTGCATCTACACCACGTGATGTGTAAAATACATCATCCTAACATCTTGACATTAAAAAATCTCACTTGGGAAATGTATATGAAAACCAGTTGCTAAATTAAACTGGCCATCGCCGTTAAAAAGTGGAATGCCTTCTTGGCGTCTCAGTTTTGACCAATAGAAATTTGTAAATTTAAATTTTGGACTTGAAACGTGGGCTTGTACGTGGGTGTGTAGTGTGCTGCCTTCTCCCACTGTTTCAACGTTCTTTTCTCTTAATGCAATGACGCTCACATTTTATTCGTCATACTTTTTTTTTTTTTTAATTAAATAGGTCAGCATTTGACCTCCCTCTGCCTGATGTTAAGCAGTAGTGAGGTCTAAGATGGAGCAAGCTACTGTCACACAACTACACATACATACTACATACGTCTTACAAAACAAATAAGGTCATTCAACTCAATATTTTTACGTTAGATACTATACCTGATTTCACTTAGAGCCGGTTAACGATAAAGTCAATCAAGCCTTAAAGTTATTGATGCCTTGTAAATAGTTACTGAATATAGCTATTTTTATATAAATAAACTAGTACCTAAGCAACCGGTACAACATTGCATAAATTATAAATCTTAGGATTCACGTTTCAATAATTAGCATTTATGAAACGTGAGCATCGATATCGGGTAAATTAATACCGAACTGATCCATTCAGCCGTGAAAACATGTCAATTAAAAGCATACGAGAAAACTCGATCCAACTGCTCGCCACATGTCCTACAAAGTATCCATTAGGCTGAAAAGAATGAAACAGAGGCTCTTTATTAAAAATTCAAGACAACTCCACATCCGACAAAGTCTGACACTAGCATAGCACACATGTTCAGAGCCCCTCCATGACATCCCTAGTGAAGATACTCTCTATCACATCCCTAGTGAAGATAGGAGCTAGATTGGCGCGTCGTATTCAAAATAGGAACGTTAGTAATGGATGGTACGGTATACGGGTGGATGTGTGCGTGTGGAGCGTCCCTCCCCGCCGCCCCCGCCCGGCGGACGGCGCGCGGCGCGCAAACAATCCGTTGGGTTGGAGCGCGCGCGAAGCCCGCACTAACCCACCAGTCTCGATCACTCCGCGTAGCGTCTTCTTGTGACGACGAGGAACGCGGGAACACGTATCGTCAATTGTTTTTTTTTTCTTGAAACTCATACGGGTTTAGCTGTTTCGGGACTTATAAGAATCGGGTTTCTAATAAGACTGGTGGCATAGTGTCGAGTTAGAATATTAGATTAAAAAAATTGTGGTAAAAATAATGTGTTCGAAAAGTACATAGTTTCGGTTTAGGTCAGAAAACTACTGCTAAAAAAAAACTTGGAGGTCAACAACTAAGCAACAGAAAATGATAAAAACGCCAAAGTACCAATTTTTTTGAAATTCTAAGCGATCATAAGCGAGCTAAAAAATTCGACAGGACGTTGTGACGAAGTGACGTTGTGTGCTACTGTGTAAGAATATGGAAATGCACGTTAGTGCTAATGAAAAAGAATTAAATTCAACTAATCTGCAAAACTATGGTAAGTTTTTTTGATTTTTTTTAAATCCCGTCGGTTTTTTTAATCAATTTATAATTTTAAAATATTTCATTTTATAAATAACCGAAATAATGTCGTAAAAAAACCCAATCTGGTATAAAAAAAACTTTAGGGCATCTTTTTTGCGCATGTTTTTATGTGCCGACAAAAAGTGGCTGTTTTTGTAACTAATACGACATGTATTTACTCACGCTTACAAATTTTTTCAAAACATTTAATTCTATTTTTCAACATAACGCCTTATAATTTAAATAAGATTAAATTAAAAAAGCGAATGCGTTCGTGAAGATATTTAAAGTATAGCATACAAACATGTTTATTCATTTTAATTTATAAAAATCATATTATAATGTTATTTCATTTTCATATTAGTTATATTTTATAGACAAAACAAATTTTTGTTTTTTAACCTATTTTTCATAATCTATAATTGTCTCGCAGTATCTTTTTTACTATTTTAAATTATTTTTTTTGCAAAGCTTATGAAATGTGTTCTGTGTTGGAATTATCAATACCTACGCTTGGCAACAGCAATTATATTGTTGATAACAGTCAGTCACATGTTATTATCTAGCTACTGAAGTTATCGCGAACCGAAAAACGTGTTTTATAATAATTATCCTTTTTTTAAAAACACTCACTTAATTTTTTTTTCATAAAAAAACCGTAAAAAAACGAAAACCGGCCAAGTGCGAGTCGGACTCGCGCACGAAGGGCTCCGTACCAATAAAAACGTAAAAAAAATCGCGGTAATTGTATGGGAACCTCCTTAAATATTTATTTTATTCTGTTTTTTAGTGTTTGTTGTTATAACTTAAAATTTAAATTTCAACTGTCCATCTCGGTTAATAAGATACAGCCTGGTGACAGACAGACAGACGCGTATCTTAGTAAAAGGGTTCCCGTTTAACCCTTTGAGTACGGAACCCTAAAAATTGTGATAAAAATAAAAAAATCTATTCGTTTTATTTTTTGTTTTATGCCAAATGATAATCATAAAAATAGTATATACAACAAAATTATGTTGAGGTATAATAAACAATTTTATCGTCAAGTCGTGTCTCGGCTATCGTGCCTCCCAATCTATGAACTTTGCACCGCGTACTTGCAGATTTTCTATACTAGCGAAACACCCGTCTTTTTTCAATTTTTCTTATAAAAAAAAAGTATTACATAATAATAGTAAAAACAGTTAATCGTGAGCAGTTTCTAAAAAATTTAACCAACTTCAAATAAGGAGGTTTCATGTTCTATTCAGCTGTACCTACTTATGTTATTTTATGGTACTTATTACCGATAAGTTTCTCCGTTAAACTGAGAAATTTTCAAATTATTTTAACCTGTAAGTCAAAGGGTTTCACTTACAGTGCAAAAATTTAAGGAGTACGCCGTTTACACAATGCCATTCTTGCCTGGAAATGCAGAACTCCTACAACTAAACGACATAGGTGTTTAAACTAGTGCTGTAGGCGGCGATAGGCTTGCATCCTGTCATCCATCCATACCATCCATAATTTTAAATTAAAATACTTAATACTAAAAATACTTAATTTTATTATTTTATAATATTTATAAATGTGAAAGTAGCTTTTTGTTACCATTTCACGCCCAAACCGCGAAGCAGATTAAGCTAAGCTGAAAATTGGCATGGATAAAGGTTGTATCCCAAGGAAGGACATAGGCTATTCTTTATCTTGAAAAAAAAAATAAAAATAAAGTGGTACCGCGAGTCACACCGCGGGAGCACAGCTAGTATATTATAACTTTATAAGTAGAAATCTTTACTTACTTATCAATGTAAGTAAGTACTTACTTTACTTACTTACTTTATAATCTATACATAATGTAGATGTTTTTGTTTATGTTGATAAAAATGAATGTTGATAGCAAATGCTAATTTTAAACAAAAGATAGATACAGCAATGTTTTGTTGGTTAATGTTGCTGTTGCTAAGTAATTATGTTGAAAAACTGATAAATTGTACTGAAAATAATAATCATTTGTATTAATTTTTTGCAAATAGTTTTGCAGTGAGTTTTTTCTATGTAAAAGACTTCAACGCGCTTAAGTACTACAAGTACTAATACTGCCGTGCAGCCGCTAAAACGCAGTAAGAGCAAATTTGCGGTTTCGAGAAAATGGCAAAAACAGTTTTGACGCTGATTATTTTATAGTACCAAATTAGTTTTGTGAAATATTTATTACTGACGAGAACCAAGTGTTATCGAAGATTAATTTTTGAAAAAAAAATATTTAATTTCTTTCATACATTCGAAATAAAAAGGTATTTTCCAAAAACATAGCTGTTACTGCATGCTAAAAGATACACATATGCAGACTAAAATGCGGTATAAATACTTGATACTGCAAAAACGTTTGATTGTACGCTACTTTGCAGACTAAATTGCAGCATAGGACGTTTTTTTACTGCATTTTAATTAGTATCTTTAACTATTTGCTTCGTAGTATGTTACGACTTTTCGTAATTTACGATAGGGAACCCTATGTCATATCGGGATTATTGAAAACAAACAAATATTTTTTGTATGTATGACAATAACGTTTATTTTATAAACATTTAAGCTAATTCTAAAATAACTTTAGGTGTTCTTAACACATGTGACTTTGCTTAAAATGACTAATAAGTACTTAAATAAAAAAGTTAACTGAGTTAGTTTAGCAAGAAACTCTAAAAGAACTACTAAAGTAAGAGATCTCAAGGTACTCTAATATCACATAATTAAAAATAAAATCACAAAATATTGCAAGGAATACGATACCCACACAGAATCTGTGTATGTAGGTAAATATTTATTATTCTTAGACATCTAAAAGGCATGCATAATCAAATTAAACATAATGGCAAGGCAATCATGTTAGTAGTACGATTTACTCGGTATTATTTTTACCAAAACCAAAAGAAAACATAAATCAGTACCTAAGTATTTATTTATTAACTAGCGGAACGCCCGCGACTTCGTTCGCGTGGTACATACTACATACTACATATCAACATAGCCCTTATCACTTGAGTAAGCTTAAGCTTTTCATCGCTTTAACTAAACTGAGTGACTGTGACGGCAAGTTCAACTTTGATGACTGAGTCTGAGTCACAGTCTCACTCTAAATCTGACCCTCAATCTAACCCTCGTCTCGCTCTCACTCTTAATGTGACTCACAATCTCACTCTCACATTTAATCTGACGCCCCCCCATAAATCCACAGCACAAATCCATAAGTCCACAAATTCCCAAATCTACAAATCCACAAATCCACAAATCCGCCAAGCCGTCAATCCGTCAATCCGTCATTCCGTCACTCCGTCAATCCGTCAATCCGTCAATCCATCAATCCGTCACTCCATCACTCCGTCACGCCATCACGCCATCACGCCATCACGCCATCACGCCATCACGCCATCACGCCATCACTGCCACTGCCACTCCCACTGCCACTGCCACTCCCACTCCCACTCCCACTCCCACTCCCACTCCCACTCCCACTCCCACTCCCACTCCCACTCCCACTCCCACTCCCACTCCCACTCCCACTCCCACTCCCACTCCCACTCCCACTCCCACTCCCACTCCCACTCCCACTCCCACTCCCACTCCCACTCCCACTCCCACTCCCACTCCCACTCCCACTCCCACTCCCACTCCCACTCCCACTCCCACTCCCACTCCCACTCCCACTCCCACTCCCACTCCCACTCCCACTCCCACTCCCACTCCCACTCCCACTCCCACTCCCACTCCCACTCCCACTCCCACTCCCACTCCCACTCCCACTCCCACTCCCACTCCCACTCCCACTCCCACTCCCACTCCCACTCCCACTCCCACTCCCACTCCCACTGCCACTCCCACTGCCACTCCCACTGCCACTGCCACTGCCACTGCCACTCCCACTGCCACTCCCACTCCCACTCCCACTCCCACTCCCACTCCCACTCCCACTCCCACTCCCACTCCCACTCCCACTGCCACTGCCACTGCCACTGCCACTGCCACTGCCACTGCCACTCCCACTCCCACTCCCACTCCCACTCCCACTCCCACTCCCACTCCCACTCCCACTCCCAATTATGGTTCCCATAGCAACTTTTACTCCCTCTTTCATCCCCTGTATAAGGTAAAAAAACGAAATAAAGTGCTACATTCAAGCTATTTGCTGCATTTTAATCTGTATTTTATATTAAATAAAACAGTGATCGACTTTGCAGTATTAACATTTCCAGTACAAAAACTGTTTACTGCATTTTAGTTTGTATGCCAGAATAGTTTTTCAAGAGTAGATTACAGATTTTATGTGGTAATAAGGGTGTTTGCTGCATTTTACTCGGTAAAGTGAAGGGTCGGTGTAGGGATATTACTCTATTTTATGCTGTTACTGTATTTTAGTTGGCATATCATTAGATTTTGGCCTGCTATGTTGAGTTACTGCTTTCGAAATATTGATTTTATGATCCTATTAATCATCAGATCAGAACCTACGGTACACCAAGCTGTTCCTCATGGCATACCGGTCAAGACTGCATATTCAGCTCAAAAACGCCAAAAACCCTGTTACTGCGCTTTAGTGGCTGCACGGCAGAATAGTACCTACGCATTGTGTTAAAAAAAAATATGTTCACTAAAAAAAAAAGATTTCAAATCTATTAAGATGGACGTATGTCTGTTTGTCGCATGGTCCCAAACAGATAAACCGATTTTGATCTTGTGAAAATCTAGTTCATCCAAAGGTTGTCTTGAAAAGATTGCTTTTGGCAATAAGACTGCCCATTGTACTTTCATCCTTTTATGTTTCTTTCCCATCTCTGTTTGATATGGTGTAAAAAACTTAGGCCTGTACATCTATATTAGATGATTTATACAGCGTCAGGAGGCAATCCAAGCCTACACTTAACGGGACGCTGTAGTGCCTGGGACATTGTTCGAATTAGAATAAGCTTGCCCAGCACCTAAGCCATCCTCTCAGCTTAATCAGCCGCCCACAGGAAAGACGACGTCAATACGTGTGGAGCTGACTAAGCTGCGGGTTTCCTCACGATGTTTTCCTTCACCGCTAAGAGCTTGTGTTATAGCGCATATAAATTTTACGAATCCAAAAATCTATTGATGCACGGCCGGGATTTGAACCCACGACCTTCAGATTGAAAGTCGAGGCACAACCCCATTCGACCAACACGGCTCTCTCTGTTATGGTGTACCTATGTGCAATTAAGTGTATTCTATCTATCTATCTTTCTATCTAGAAGCGCTCGTGGTCGTGCTTGCTTAGTCGTTCTTGATAGATCGTCAAAGTCAAGCAACGGTCGAAACGGTCTGTAAGTGGATGGGTGACCGTGGCATTTCTCAGCGCTTCCGTGCTTCGGAGGGCACGTTAAATTGTCGGTCTTGGATATTTAATTAAACCATGACAGAGGCCTTAATGCAGCCTAAAAATTCCGTCACCAGAGTTGGCTACTGACATACTAACTTACTTAATTTTCTATCTATCTAGCTATCTATCTAAAAAAACTTAGGCCTTTACATCTATATTAGATGATTTATACAGCGTCAGGAGGCAACCTATGCCTACACTTAACGAGACGCTGTAGTGCCTGGGACATTGTTTAAGATGGAATAGGCTTGCCCAGCACCTAAACCATCCTCTCAGCTTAATCAGCCGCCCACAGGAAAGACGACGTCAATACGTGTGGAGCTGACTAAGCTGCGGGTTTCCTCACGATGTTTTCCTTCACCGTTAAGAGCACGTGTTAAAGCGCATATAAAATTTATCTATCTAGATAGATATCTAAGCTGACTCGAGAACATTCTTAGCTACATATTATGTTCGTTATTTTAATTTAAATTCATTTAAATTATCATGCCTGTAGCATTCACCGGTCATATTGTAACCAGTTATTATGCATCCATTTACTTGGACGCCTGAGGCTTAGCTTATTCATAATTTGACTCATCAAGCTGTTTTTGCTGAGTTTATAAACCATTTATCATCGTCTAGTTTCCTGCAATGATGAAATACAATGACTGTATTACATTTTACTCAGTATTACATATAACAAGTTCATAACAAAACGTTCATAACATATTTTCCATAGGGCGTAGACATTCTTTTAGATCTCTTAATATTCTTATTCTTTATTTCTTATGATACTATTGGACACAGTATACACAAAGTCAAATACCAAAAGATGACCTGTATAAATATATAAATAAAAATAAAAAAGTACGTAAGTGTCCTGGAACACTCGGTTGGAACGAAGTTTCAACTTAGACATTTGGCATTTTGTCAAATAAATAATTGTCATACTAATCATGTAACAATTTATGGACTGTTTTGCGTCTACGCACTTCGCACTGTGACGATTTGACATAATAATATACGTGATACAAAAATCGCACACTTTTTTTCGTCTAGACCTATCCGATAATAATTATAATATAATAATAATAAAAAGCTTTATTTAATTCCATGCAAATGTTACAATTATTTATAATAAAATAATAATTTGACTCATGTTAATATTAATTAGTAATAATTTAGTTCAAAATAATAATCACGGATAAAAAAATATAGTCTTTGTTAATTCATTTAAATGGACCCCTTTCGGGTAAAAGCCTCCTCCAAGGACTTCCATCTATCTCTATCCACAGCTGTGTCTAGCCAACTGCGATCCGCCAATGCCACTATGTACTTATCCGATACCGTCCAAAAAGGAACTTCGATCCACTAAGTAGCTAAAGGTCTGACCGATTCGGCTGATTACAGATTATGTCAGTCACCTTGTATGTTTTTGAAGATCTAAAAAAATTAACGGTATAAGCCCGGAAATATTCCTAGTTTGACCAATTTAGCTGATTCATATTTACTGACTAGGGCATTAGAGTTTTATTTTTTTGAAGTCGGGAATTATTCCTGAGAGACCACCACCGCGGGGCGCATCTAGTTTTTAAATAAACGTTTTAATATACGCATAAAGAAATAATTCAGATCCTCACTGTGTTAATACTAGCCCACAGCGACTTGTTAAGTGCAGTAGGTTCGAATCCCATTCCAATTATTATTTATGTTGCCTATAAGCCTATAGGGCAAATAAGATGTGCCTGTAAAATATTCTAGTTAACGTTACCTATACATTTATAATCATCAGACAGGTACACATTTATACAAACTTCATAAATGTTTATGGAAAATAAGTAGTTTTATTGAATGAAAAATTCACTAAGTACTTATAAACAAAAAATACTGTTAAAATAGTTTAGTTATTTTAGATACAAAGTTAAGGTATATTTAAGTTATTTTAGACATGATTATCATTTAGGAAAATAATAATGATCATTGATAGTACCTATAATTCAGTCTTTCGTCATTTATAGCTTCTGCTATTTTGTTTAAAGCTCAGTAAAATCATGTCCCTTTTATAAAAATATATATAATATAAATTACTCTGCATTTTCTCAATTCATTAATCCAGCTTAATAACCACCTCATCACGATTTCACTTCACAAATAATTAACGACGTGGATTTTTGGCCGGCCGCCATTTTGAATGCAACGAGGTAATTCATAGTCACATTACGAGTTGTTTATTTGTATATCTTTCCTAATTTAACTGTTTGTTTGTTCTTTAGGATTATCTATCATCAAGAAAAATAGAATCCTTTTGTATTGTCAATTAAAATGTAGTCAGAATGGAAAAAAAAACAGGTTCACGACTGTATCCCCAAGGTGCGGTAGACATTCTCTCAGATCTTTTATGTTACTTATTCCAGATCCTATGAAGATGTCTAAGGGGGGTAGTCAGAGGCATGTCCAAACACATATTTGATACATGCCCACATTTTGCAGAAGTTAGTATTCCATACATGACAGGTTGCAAGCCTATCGCTAAAATATATCAGAATGGAATAACATAGGTATTGAAAATTGTAATTTCAAAATTCTTCTTCTTGTCGTGTCACCAATTCTTTCGAACCAGTGTGTTGAATCCTTTCAACACACTGGTTCGACTGGTTATACGTGCGCCTCAAATAGGCTAACTTTCGTGCACTTGACACATGTTTTCGAACTTTGTAGGTTCTACGACATGACGGTTTCCTCACGATGTTTTCCTTCACCGTTTGAGTGTACTGGCATAGTGCACATACATTTTTCGGCAGGCTTACGATCGGCAGGCATTACCACTAGACCACCAGTGCTCTTACCATGCTATTAGGATCCATATGCCGTAGTGTGCAATATTCTATTGTATTGAATTGTTTTATTTGATCATTGACAGTTACATTTAATTATTTATAAGTATACATATTTAAAAAAAAATCATTAAATTGAAAATAAAATCCACTAATAAAAACAAATAATAAGTACATGAAATAAATACCCAATTAATTAAATTAATAAACATATTTCATCAATCAAGTTATCAATCTATTAAAAAGAAAACCAAACTAAAAATGTCAGTTTGAAATCACTGAATATAATATTGCATTTTTTATCGTTTAGCTGCAAAGGATCGTGGGCGAGCAAAGATGGAAACTGCATATTATACGAGTATTAAATATTCATGGAACCGAAACTCAGAGATTTAAAGTGACTTGAGCGTTGGTAACTACTGGTTTTAGTTCGTACATTAAAAAAAAGCTGGACAAAGAAAAAAACAATGTGAAATTAGCTGTAGGTACGCCATTTTGAACAATATAAATAATAAATAATATTAATTAATAATATAAGTTTAAGAAAGACTAATATAAATTGTAATGCTTATATTCTGTTTCTAGTTGTTTTTAAAGACACGTAAACATTATACCAGTGTGGTGACAGGATTAAAGCATGTTGAAGTGCGTTTCTTACAGTAATATTTACTATCTGCGAATAGCAACAGATGACTCACTACTGCATCAGCCCGACCTAGAAACAAATTATGATTTCAAGGTCGACTGAGCTTGGCATTTTAATAAGAGATCTTAGTCGTTTTTTTTTTAATTTTTGATTGAATCTGTTGACTGTTGTCTTGATTACCATCTAGTTTGATGAAACTGTAGGTAGGTTATAACAATGATATATCTAATGTTATTTGTTAGTTTTTATAAACATACTTTATTTACACCGCCTTATTGCCTTCAGGAGCCGTGTTGGTCGAATGGGGTTGTGCCTCGACTTTCAATCCGAAGGTCGTGGGTTCAAATCCCATCCGTGCATCAATGGATTTTTCGTTTCGAAAAATTTATATGCGCTTTAACATGAGCTCATAACGGTGAAGGAAAACATCGTGAGGAAACCCGCAGCTTAGTCAGCACCACACGTATTGACGTCGTCTTTCCTGTGGGCCAGGCTGATCAAGCTGAGAGGATGCTTAAGGTGCCAGGCAAGCCTATTCCATCTCAAACAATGTCCCAGGCACTACAGAGTCCCGTTAAGTGTAGGCATAGGTTGCCTCCTGACGCTGTATAAATCATCTAATATAGATGTAAAGGCCTAAGTTTTTTGGCCTATTGCCTTCCTCTAATCCAGTTCATCCTAAGGTTGTCTTTAAGAGATCGCTCACAGCGATAATACCGTCCATTGTACTTCACTTTAAATATTCTCCTGTGTCTTTGCTTGTCTTTTTGTAATTTCCATGTGGTGTACAATAAAGTATTTCTATCTATCTATCTATTAATGTTCCAGTTGAGTTTTGATTATTTCACCAAGTTAATGAAACAGTTAGTTATAAATCATAACACAATTATTTAAATAACAATAACTATGATGTATGAACTATTTATTACTTTTTTTAATTTGACGTAGCAAGTTTTTGTCTAATAAAAACTCTTTTTTACATCCTTATTTTGCATAAAGATTAATTACTTTATTAATAAAAAAAACTGAGGATTGAACCATTTTAACTGGTTTCACTGTAATGCTGCTACTTAATATCATCTATATCCATACTAATATTATAAATGTGAAAGTAACTCTGTCTGTCTGTCTGTTTGTTACGCTTTCACGTCCAAACCGCTGAACAAATTAAGCTGAAATTTGGCATAGTTAAAGGTTGTATCCCAGGGAAGGACATAGGCTACTTTTTATCCCGAAAAAATGTAAAAATTCCGAGGGACCGCGGGTCACACCGCGGGAGCGCAGTTAGTTTATTATGTTTGCAATTTTTCTGAGTGGGTAAAATTATAGAACGAAGTAGGTACGAAGAAAATTGCTATGAATGTACCACATTACGTGGCAGCTAACAGATGACGAATGACGATAAATGACCACAAAATATCGGTTTGCAATCACCAATATCGCTAATGGCATGGTACACAGCCATATAACGATATCCATCATTTCAATCCATTCTAAACCTTAACACATTACATTTAAGTCTATATTTAAAAAATACCAAATTTTTCTACGGAATGGGTATTTTGTGATAAAATTAATCCTATCGCGGTCGCAGGTGTGACATTGACAGATAAACATTTTCAAGTTTACTTTGACTGATAAGAATTGCGCGTTATCACAGTATCTTTGCTGTTATCTAGTACGTAAAGTTTTGACAGAACTTGAATTGTACCTACTCATAAGAATAAAACATAATAATACGAAATAAATAACAGGTTTTTGCAAGCAAGCGTATTTATAGTCAGCAAAAAGTAAAATAAAATTACAAATCTAGTGTTCTGAAGCACCGTTAAAGTGCGTGTCATTTTATTCTATTCTCGGCTCTGACTGCGAATGACTCAGCGAAGACATGTTTACCTATCCCACAGAATGCTCACTACAGAAGTGAAACTCCAAAGGCAATCAATTAATGTTAGCTGCAAATCTGCCAATTCTTGACATTGACGCGAGTAAACAAAGAAACTTAATTACTAAACATATTTTAATGTTGAGTTATGCTTCTATACACTACGTATTTAATAATTAGTTACACAATAAAAAAAAATACGTTCGAAATTTAAAATCACATTTGAAATCGTATGAAACTTTTAGTTGACTTATTTTTAAATTTCGTATTGCCAGTGTATTTTCGGACTGGATATTCAAGTCTTGATTCCGAATCGATTCAAAACGCCGTCTATTCTGCTATTGGGATAGCAGAGCTAATCGAATAACTACTAAATCGCAAATCAGCGGTATCCTATCAGTTTATTTAATCAGCCGATCGTTAACGAGTTACAACTTCGATTCGATTCGAAAATCAATCGATATTTTCAAGCTTTACTTAAGTCTCACGCAAATGAAACAAACTGAAAAAAAAAACGGACATTTATAACACTAAATAAATAGCGTGAGTCCGCCTTATCTACAAGAAAACACATTAATTTAAAACCCAAAGTTCAAACTCACTCAAATGTCAAAATATTTTTTGCTCAAAGGTTAGATGTCAAACAGTTTGACAGGCAATTAAAAAAAGACGCATTTTAAGTTGAGTGCATTGTCGAAACAGTATTTTTTATTTATTGCTTGTCTTAAAAATAGCCAAGGGTGATTGTGACACTTACTCGTACAAATTATATCATCATAACTGAGTTTTCAAAACGAGAATTATATAAAAATGATATGGATCTTAATTATACTCTATTTACACTAATGCGCTTTTTACCTATGTTTTGGTAAATTACCAAGACAAATGACAAGTAAAAGTACACTTACCTGCTGAATAATGATATTTTTTTTATTACATTGTATGTCAATGAAACAGTATGAGTCAATGACTGTATTCATTTCTAAGTTAAACTTTCGTGCACCGCTGTCAAAACATGTTTGACAGAACATAAAGTAACAAGCAATTCATTACTGTCTCAGCACAATGCACGAACGATGCATAGCCCACTTCAACAATAGAGAACAATCACTTTGAGTGGAAGAACATCCATTCAAAAATCGAACAACAATTCAAAAATCGATTGCTTTGTGGCTTAATTTTACTTCAATCGGATTGCGTCTTCAAGTTTTTTTTTAATTCCGCGGCTACAATCCCTTTTTTCATTTCGCTTGTCATTTTTTAAAACGATAAAGTTAATGTTCGGTTTTTGTCGTGTTTCTCCTAAAGGATGTTAATAGGTGTAGTCAATATCGATTTACCAGCTTAAGGTACCACAATGCGGTCCTTTCTACGAAGTCAAGTAGCAACGTGATACTTTTGTTAAAGGATACAATGTATCGTTGTAAGTTGAAGGAGAACGAGATCGTGTTACACACTGCTACTCTTGAATGTCGAAGTTGATGAAAATCATGAAAAGACTATTAAGTGCTATTTTTGGAACACGTCATGTTAGGTCACTATGCCAATGCGAAACAAACTCACGAACGTATAAAATGTGAGTAGGAACCTAGACATTCTTTCGCATTCTCAGTCATAAATCCATTTCTTGCAAAAAAAAAACCCGCCAAATTTATTACAGTAATACATTCCATCTGTTTACGCATGCGCCGCGATTACAGAGTTTTTGACAGCGCGTACGGTTAACCCTTAAAAAGTCGATGCAAATTTCGCGCATAAATAAATATGTATGGGCCTCGTCGACACATTGATATCGCTGTAACGATAACTCGAGTTAGACAAAGATGGATGGTTAAGTAAGATTTGTTGACACCTCTACGCGATAAAATTTTTAATAAATCATCTGTCGTGCGCGGATTTCTTTCTGTTTTATTTAATTGGACGTTGGCATGTTGGCGTTTAGTACCGACCTATTTGATAAAAAGAAGGTACTTTCAGGAAGGTACGTTGCCTTTTGGAATTTTACTTATTTTTACTTATAATTGTTATTTTTTTGTTACAGATTTGAAAAACTGATTTCTTCTATAAGGTATGTTATTTTATACTGTTTTACTGAGATTACTTTGTATCCGTGTTCGCTTGGTAGTGAACCGATATTTGCCTACTACTACCTCTATGTATTATGTGCTACTACCCACTATTGTTTTAAAAAAAAATCATGTTAGTATAATTATAACTCCCAATGTAGTTTAACTAAGTAATGTACCTACGCTAAGTTAAATTTATATACATAAGTTAAGTTCTCAGTAAGTGAATTATTGTAATTCTAAATGAGAAAATAAAGTTCTCAAACCATTACTTGGTGTCGTGTGTTTCAGAGATTAGAGTAAATACTTAACCTAAAAGTACCTACAACACAACTACTCAAGAATAATAGGTATAGGTTTCTATTACCATATACCTAATGCTTACAATAAAAAGTAAGGTCACCACAAAAGCCAAATTAATTATTTTATTGTATGAATAAGTAAAAGGTAATCACTTTCAACCACAGAACCATATAGTTCTCGCTTCCAACCTTAGGTATAATCCGTACAAAAATAACACTTATGTAAAATACAATGTCAATTGATTATCTAAAGATATTATATACTTACTATCTAGAATATTATCTAAAAGAAAGTGCGGATAAATATGATCGATCGCAAGATCAGTAAAGATAAGATAAAGAGAGCATTTACTTTTCTCCTTGACGTTTTAACACAAGTGGCTTTATTGCGTCATTGCAAAGGTTAAGTGGTCGTTTTGTCCCATCTACCTTTCAAAAACTAACAAGGTGTCAAGAGAGCATCCCAAAACTTAAAATGTTAACTCTCCAATGTAAGTTGGTACAAAAAAAACTTAGGCATTTACATCTTTAAAAGATGATTTATACAGCGTCAAGAGGCAACCTATGCCTACACTTAACGGGACGCTGCAGTACCTGGGACATTGTTTGAGATGGAATAGGTTTGCCCAGCACCTAAACCATCCTCTTAGCTTAATCAGCCGCCCAAAAGACAACGTCAATACGTGTGGAGCTGACTAAGCTGCGGGTTTCCTCACGATGTTTTCCTTCACCGTTAAGAGCTCGTGTAAAGCGCATATAAATTTAACGAAACGAAAAATCCATTGATGCACGGCCGGGATTCGAACCCACGACCTTCGAATGGTACAAAAAAGTACTGCTAAACTAGTTTGCGTATTAAAAATATGTAGAGGACATCTTAGCCTCAAATTAAGCAAGGCCTGTACATTTATAATAATTATAATATACATTTATAATCACATTTATACAAATGTGATAACTGATAAAAAAAACCTCCATTTTCACCTCTAAAATACAGGTAAAATAATTATGTTTTAGTAAAGACGGAAATAAAAATGCTACATGATGTATGTTCGGTCATTAATTTGAAGAATAACATTTATATCCAAAATTACAGACCAAAGTTATGGCTATAATTCATTCTATAATACAATGTTTCACCCATTATCCACCTATTTCTTTGTGCAGCTAACCCTTCTCCGGCATACGGTGTCTTGTAGACCCCAAACTTTCACATCCTTCCTGTTTTAAATGTATTCATATCGCTGCAAAAAACCCTAATGCGTATCATTTGACGGTTTCTAGACAAAGCCCACTGTCTATTGTGGGGTTAAAGGATTTTTTGTCATCTCGGAATTGGGTCGATGCAACCGATAGTTTTCTTTTGATGTTTGAGTGGTATTACTTTCAGTTTTGATGAAGCTTTTAACTTTTTTTATGACTGCGTAATAATTGCACATCTTACAGATTTGTTTTTGATAGATGTTATTTCTAAAAAAATAATTTAGATTTATGCATATGAACTGAACTATTTAAAGAAGTTGTAAGTGCTAGAACTTCGTCTAATGGTATCCGAACTGCTCTGTAAATTTTTATACGCTATAAAAAATAATAGCATCACACTAGTCGGAACCACCTCGTTAACTAAAAATACTTGACTCTATTCACCAAGCGTCTTACAAACCACCATCATAAAGATCCATTGTCCCATTCCCTTATCGCGTTGACAATAGCTACCGTATTAAAATCAACTACAGACAATCTAAGCTACTTTGTATACGCATCCCTTTGTGAGTATTATAAATATTATGCTAATGCGATAAAGGAAATTTTTGACTTGGGTCGCATGGACCAGGTGTTGCGCAAAGGGTTGAGATTCAAATGTCTTGTGACCCTATTTGAATTCGATCATTTATTAAGATTTAGCCCTTTGTTTAGTCCGCTTCCCATACGTGTGCATGCATTGATAGTAATTTATGTGAGAAGATTGTGTATCAAATATTTTTTATTTTAATATTCTTTATTTGGATGTTTTCACGGGTCGCAGTTCTTAAGGCGGTTCGTTGGTCATAAATTTCGGATTATCGTCTAGCTAGTGAAACGTGTCTAACGACCTTTGGTTCAAGACATAGAATGTTCTACTGGTCATGAATATTAATGCGGATATGAATGGGTTAAATTTGTTGGATTTTAGGTTATGAAATTTGAAAGATTTTTACTGTAATAATTGTAAATTTGTTGTATTTAACTAGTTCTTAGCTATTAAATAAATTTAATTTGATAGTTTTACGCTGTTTTTACAATGATGTATTTTCAAGTCTTAGAAGATATTGGGAATAACGGTAAAGAATTAAACGGAAATAATAAGTAGGTACTAATTAAATTTAACAATTTTAACTAGATATTATTATTACTGTATATTTTATCTTTACGAGCATTTAAAGTTTCTCCTGAGCCTACCAATAGTAATTTATTGAACGGAGAGAAATTATCTTATGACACAAAAGTGTCAAAAGTGAATTTATGTCGTTTGTCATTTTAAACAATTTGTCATTCTGGCTTCGAGCTTTCTAGATTTCCTTATAAATATGTAAGTAATCATTATTAATTAAATAATATTATATAATTATGTTGTGCTCATTATTACAACATTTACACTTACAGATAAATGTGCCATGAATAGTTGTTTACCATTTTAGACGTGATATCACAAATTATTCATAACTCATATTGACATTAAACTCTCGAAGTCAATTCAAATATTAATTTCCATAATGCACGATTCAGCAACCGGAATTTAAATCCAGTTTAATTTTCAATTAAATAAAAAAAATTTAAAACTTTGATGCATTAAATTGTGTAAAACTAACACGTCATTACCTAGCCATAGCACCAATAAACTTGGAATGATTAAAATCAAAAAAGAAGCCAATTCGAATTTCAAATAAAGAAAACTGAATAGTATTCAAACTATTTCAAGTTCGAAGCTCTTTGAACAAACCGTCCGAAGAAAAAAGGTATTCTCAATTTAAAAATAGTACATTTGAAGTTCAAACCCAGTTCCTGCGTGCTGACAAAACGCTTACAAACAAGAGGCTCACAGATGGCTGTACAGCTGTTCCACTATTCTTATGCAAAACAGTGTTTCATTTGATTCGAAGTACTGTTTTGTAGTTTCTCTGTAAACACATAGTATTTCTACCAAGAATTTCTTGATAAAAACACACAAATACACTTCGAATACATTTTGTGTTAAAAATGATTGTCTTTAAAGTAGTGTGCCAACGTGTTTATTATAAAATGTAAGTATATTCAACTTTTATGTTCGAAGTCATAAAAATGAGGCAACAAAAACATTTTTTTATAAAGAAATTCAAAATGTTTTAAGTTGTTGCGTGAAGTGTAAAGTATTATTGTAGATATAAACATGATTCTATAAGGTCTTTCATTTTAAACTAACTTAATTCAGGAATTGAGTTCAACAAATAAATTAAAAAATATTTATGTCATAATTTTTTTTTGTTTTGTTATGAAAATCCTGAGAAAGTCGATAAAGACTATCCTTTAAATTGATTGTTGCTTCTTGTATAACTTTGTCCATTCGTGATGTAGCTGCGCTGCGATTGGTGGAACGTCTGTTCTCTTTGAAAATCATTATGCAACATTTCTAAAAAATCAATAAATTATTAATTTTGAAGTGAAAACTTAAATGGGCTTAGGAATTAAATTGATACGGCTTTGGCAATAAATGCTAACACAAAAAAACAAACAAATACATAAAGCAAAAAACAAAATACATAAAAAAAACATAATACTTTTTTTTATTTTTTCGAACTAATTAAACGAACCTTAATCTCGACCTCTATAATATAAATAATAATTAAAATTTGCTAAATTGCGATATAATTATTGCATGCCCTTGCATGACATTTTGATTGTTTTTGAAGATTGTGAAATGGGTAATTGAGAAGTCGTGGCGCAATATTTTAATAGACATAAATGAGTCTTATTTCAACGTATCATTACACGGACTGTTTCTTTGTTTATAAATTATCCATACTATTCCATACTATTCCATACTATTCCATACTATTCCATACTATTCCATACTATTCCATACTATTCCATACTATTCCATACTATTCCATACTATTCCATACTATTCCATACTATTCCATACTATTCCATACTATTCCATACTATTCCATACTATTCCATACTATTCCATACTATTCCATACTATTCCATACTATTCCATACTATTCCATACTATTCCATACTATTCCATACTATTCCGTACTATTCCATACTATTCCAAACTTCCATCCATACTAATATAATAAATGTGAAAGTAACTCTGTTTGTCTGTCTGTCTGTCTGTCTGTTTGTTACGCTTTCACACCCAAACCGCTGAACAGATTAAGCTGAATTTTGGCACAATTAAAGGTTGTATCCCAGGGAAGGACATAGGCTACCTCTTATCACGAAAAAATTAAAAAATCCCGAGGGACCGCGGGTCACACCGCGGGAGCGCAGCTAGTTTATTATAAAAACGTAAAACCTTAGTTGAACCCCATGTTGACACATGTCAAAACAAAACTGTTACCACAAAAAAGTGTTCTATGTACGAGTATTTAAATATTGTTTTTCTAGGGATAGTTTATTAGTTAGACTTGGTCTAAACTCGGCTCATTTTCTTGTAATAAGCCTCTTAGTTTCTTAGCTCAATATTACCTCATCATGAAATAACCTCAATCAACTTAAGCATACATTAATATCAAGGGAATTATGATCCCTTCATGATTACTAGCAGTACCTGCCTATACTTAAAATCGACAGCAATTGTTAGGTTGTATTTATGTATGTAAACAATACTAGATATTAAGAATGTTTTAGTGCTGTATGTTAATAAATTGACACAAAATACATAAAGATAAATTATTCATCTTTATGTATTTTGTGTCAAGTACTTACAAAAGCTAAAGTGTTTTTAAGTGCGTTAAACGAGGCAAAATTTAGTAATTTTCGTGATGTGATGTGTGAAATACTTAAACCGTTAACTTTAACAAATACGTATGTAAAGAAACGCCTGGTTTTACGACCGTCATAAATAATACGACCCGCAATTATAATGTTAACGAACCAACTTCATTATGCCACTAAATTTACAAATTCTATACTAACATTTTATTTCATCAAATTTTTACTGGACGTTATATGAGACATTAGAACATTAGTACTTAAACACTTACGTTTAGATTATAATAATTAAAAGCCGTGTTGGCCGAATGGGGTTGTACCTCAACTTTCAATCCAAAGGTTGTGAGTTCGAATCCCGGCCGTGCATCAATGGATTTTGCGTTTCGTAAAATTTATATGCGCTTTAACACGTGCTCTAAACGGTGAAGGAAAACATCGTGAGGAAACCAGTTAGTGTTCTTATAGGCGGCGGGCTTGCAACCTGTCACATATGGAATACTAACTTCTGCAAGATGTGGGCATGTATCAAATATGTGTTTGGACATGCCTCTGACTACCCCCCTTAGACATCTTCAAAGGATCTGGAATAAGTAACATAAAAAGATCTGAGAGAATGTCTACATGTTTCTCTCTCACCTTTATTACTACGTATACTTGCATGAATGTTTTTTGAGTTTAGCTTATGTATTTGTTCAATTAGGAAGGAGGTCTCCATAATACAGGCTAACCTGGTTTGGAGACCATTACCGTCTTAACAACATAGTTAAAAATATATATTATAAATAATTATATTATAATAAATAAATAATGTTTTTTATTGAACAGGAATCGTTATGTAACGACATTATTAAAACATATACATAACATAATTTATTTATTATATGTTTTAATTGCTTACAAATAACTTTAATACTAATTTCAAAAGACGATTATGAGAATTGATTTTTTTTTAAATTACAAAAACGTTATAATGTGAGTTGCGTCATCTTGCCTTAACGCGGAAAACATGCGCTAAAACTTCAACAATAATAAAAACATGTTGACACGTGTAGATAACACTTGGGTTTTCCAAAACTATGTTATAAATAACAATATATTACATAGTTTAAAAGATACGACGACCTCTGTGGCGCAGTGGGCGAAGATCCGCCTGCGACGCAGAAGGTTGCGGGTTCGATCCCCGCCGCGGGACAAATGTTTGTATGACCTACAGATATTTGTCTCGGGTCTGGGTTTTTCTACACTAATATTATAAAAAGGAAAGATTTGTTTGTAATGAATAAGCTCCGAAACTACTGGACCGATTTGAAAAATTCTTTCACCAGAATCCTACATTAGCCCTGATGAACATAGGCTATAATTTATTTCCTATCTATAATGGTTGAGGTCGAGATGGCGCTATTATTGCATTTAAAAAAAATCAGATGATTCTTGCAGCTTTCAGTTCTATTTAGAGGTTAATGTTATTTTGCTGACAAAGTCGCGGGTACCAGCTAGTCTATGTATAATATGTATGTATTTAAAAACAAAAAATAAGTAGTTTATCAGTCATCTAGTACCCATAACACAAGCTCTTGGGGCTAGATGATGCTGTGTGAAAAGCCCAGCATTATTTTTACACAACTAAGTCGTTGAAATTAATAAAAATCGAATATCTAACTAAAAATCATTTTAATAAAATATAAATTTAAAGGCCTTTCATGTTATTTATAGACGTGTATAAAATATTTCGAGGGTGATAAACCTAATTTTATGCCTAAATTAAAATGTTTTTATTTTAGTAAGCTGTTAAAAAACTGTAAATTTAGCTATTTTGCTTACAAAACTAGTCATTAATATTTTAGTCGACGTTTTTTTAGATAAGTGGTCAGACATTTAGAATTTTATTCTTGGATAAGTTATGAAAGGTGACTCACTAGTGTTAAGTAAAATAAAAAAACAATATTTTAATTTGTACAAACATTATTCTAATTAATAAGGGGTTTATTAAAGTTGTTTATAATGATTGTATTTTGCAAAACATGTCATTTATTATTGTCACTTATACCCATAAAGTTTTTTTTATACTCATAAAAAGGGCATTGACCCGAAACATCCAAACCTTCATTCAAATAACAGTGTACCTCATCACGACCTCATTAGATTCATAAAAGCCAGCAAGATTCCAACACATGTTTTCTTGCATAATAACATAAAAAACATCGTTTGTTCTGTCTGTCCTGTCACTTTATTTGGTTGCTTCCTCAATAAAATTTTATGGATGATAATTAAAGGAGTGGGACCAGTGGCGAATGGATCTTCGTCCATAAAAAAAAACTTTAGATTCTGCTTAGATACTGAAAAACATTGGCATGCGACCATAGTGAGGGCGGGACTAACTTTCCTTGAATTGATTTAAAAATGGGATATCAACTTTTTCCGCTTGACCGTCGACGTAGAAATAGTAATTATTATTTTTTCAAAACTACCCAACCCCTTAGATGGGTACTTATTTATATATCAGAGACAGCAAATCCAATAATGAATTCAGTGTTTTCATGGGTTGGATTGGTACAAGGTAGTTCTATCTCTAAAGTTTGTATGACGAAACAATGCGCAGACGACGTCGCGCCCGGGTCCACTTGTACTTTATTCAATTTTTACTTTGGAAGGTGTTAATGGGTGTGTCAATTGTAAACCCTGAAAATTTATTTTGTTGTGCTACATTTTTTTTACTTTTTTTGTTATTTTTTTCTCATAAGTTTAAAAAACTAGTTTTAGATCAGAATAAATACCTAAAGCCAGTTTTTTTAGTTTTTAACGTGTCATTTTGCAATTGAAACTAGATAAAAAGGTCACTTCCACGAATAAGTATCACATTAATGAATCTTAACCAACCCGCCTTAATTTGTATGAATTAAAATATCTGGTTCTCAATTACTACTTGATTTTAATTAAGCTTCAAGTCATTGCTAATATTAAATTAATTGTCGATAGGTATCTCTGGTGGACGTGGTCATTTATTTAGTTTCAATTAATGATGAAGTATTTAATTAATGCAATTTTATACAATTATATACATATTTTGTAATGTTATCTAGGCTCAAAAAGTACTTATACTTAATTTCATAATATAATTATATTATATCAAATACTTTTTAAAATAAATATATAAAAGAATATATGAAAAAATATATAATATTATTAAGAAAAATTAAAGTAAAAAAATGATTTTTTTATTAGAGAAACTAGGAAACTAAGTTGACCTACCTATTGTTATTAATTTTACTTCTATAATTGAACTAGAAAGACTTACCATGAATAATTCAAATAAACTGAATTGTAACCTAATTAATTACAGCCCAACCCCTTACATAACAAAACTGGCCCAATTTTATTTATCACCTGTCATCGGCAGAGGCATTTACACTCCATTTTACGGAGTGTACTAGCTGTCATACCGACCAATAATTTCATAGTGAAATTAATTGCTTGACTCATAGTTTGAGAGAAACATTAACTATCCTTTTGGTTAGTGCTATTATGCTTTTTATCATACTTCGTTCATAATGCCATTGAGCCGTGTTGGCCGAATGGGGTTGTACCTCAACTTTCAATCCAAAGGTTGTGGGTTCGAATCCCGGCCGTGCATCAATTGATTTTTGACACGTGCTCTAAACGGTGAAGGAAAACATCGTGAGGAAACCAGTTAGTGTTCTTATAGGTGGCGATGGGCTTGCAACCTGTCACGTATGGAATACTAACTTCTGCAAGATGTGGGCATGTATCAAATATGTGTTTGGACATGCCTCTAACTACCCCCCTTAGACATCTTCAAAGGTTCTGGAATAAGTAACATAAAAAGATCTGAGAGAATGTCTACCGCACCTTGGGGATACAGTCGTGAACCTGCTTTAGTTCATAATGCTTACGAAAAAAATATTATTGGATGCTTACCGAGTATTTTTTTTCTTAACCTATGATGTCTCGCTGCTAGCCTCGGGTTTTACACATTTTTCTTCCACTCTCTGTGCACTAAAGCCACGGTTCAAGTATTCTCACAATAGGTAGACATTCAATTCGATGCATTATAACATTGTAAAAAATGTTAAAAATATCATAACCCTATCATATCGAGTACTTTTAAAATAAATAATACTGCTGAATAGTCACGCTACGCCACCCTCGCTGATGCAGGCGTGGCCTGGTCAGCTAATCGCTCCCTCGCTATCCAGTCGCCATCTTGCATTTTCATTTCAAAATGCGAACATTCGAATTTCAAAAAACATGTACCTACTGTATGTAATCTCTCATTGAATCGCAATTTAGAATTATTATAAATCAAATGTTCGAATTTCAAAAAAAAACGTTATATTTTTACTAAAGGTTCTCTTTCACACATTAAAATACAATGACACGCAATTCGTCTTGTAATTTAATTTGTTTTAAAAATAAACATGTTTATACAACTAAATAATAATCTTATTAAATTAAATGTAGGTAACTAATTATTACATACTCAAGTAATTTGCAAAGGCTGGTTCTTTATAATAATCGATTAGTTGCCAATGTTAAAACACGTGCATTTAACATTGGCATGTGGTATCTTGCAATTTAAAGTTATGCCGTAGGTACTTACGTGCAATAACATTTTCAAATTACGTTGTTTTTATCGTAATTTTAACCCTAAAATGACAAACATAATGGTTTACTTTTCAACAAGAATCGTTGGCTTTCTAGAGGTCTTTTTTTTATTTATCATGATATGCGATAAAGGCGGGTAAATGTGAAACGTGCATGACCATATCAGAGTCGGCATCGTTACTTTGTTACGTTTCACATGAAAATAACGTTTCGTTTCACAGTTTTTATGAGGTCGAAACGTTAAATACTTATTTTTTTACTTATTATCGGGTAATTCATACCATAAATTGTTTCTGTTTGATAAGGCTTTTTTATTATTATGCTAGATTTTAAACATAACCTCTTATAAACAGAACGTTCATATTAAGAGGCCAATTCTGTTTTATGTAGTTTAGTTTTTGCTACCTATTCCTTCGCTGAATTTATTTTGATAGCGTTTGAGTACTTCTACAATGTACAAAGTCACAGACGATATCTTGTTTACCAACTAAGATCTACTTATCTGAACGCTGATGTCTGTTTTTCTTTCTGTTCTCTCTAAAGCGTGGGCAAACAAAGCAATGCTTGTTCTACGAAAAATCTAAAATAAATATTTTAGCCCATCGATATAACACGCGATAGCACAATGGATATGGAAGTGTTAAAAAGAAACGAAATAATAGGTACCTAATTTTTTTTTTTCAATTCTTAATTTAATTTTTCAACTCCCAAAATGTATTTGTATTTGATATCGCCTTTTTGAAAAGTCAAAAGTTATTGGTTGTCATGGCAACCTTAGTACATTTCTCTTTGTGACAAACAGAGTACTGCTAAAGTTGTTATGTAATATTCCCGTTATCCTTTTACATATTTTTTGTTTTCAGAAACGTTTTTCGGCCTAGCCTATATGCTAGTTATACCTGTTACCTTACCAAATTTCATTGTAAACTGTTTCGTCGTTTGAGCCTGATCCTTACACAAACACACAAACATCCAAATATCCAAACAAACTCACAAACCTTCAGCTTTATTATATGAGTGGGATATGCAGGGTGTAAAAGTATAAATTCTCAAAAGAAACCACAAAACACGAACATCAAACCATCCCTACCATTAACTCTTACGTCTCGGATCTACGGAAATAAAAAAAAACCGAACCAACCTGTTGGAGCACTGAGACATTTGGTAAGCGTTCTTCAAATTTATTCGTTACCCTTTTTTGTACCACTTTTTAAGTAAAAAATGTAAATAATACGATCCTTTGAAAACGTCGAGATACGAATGGTGTAGGGATTGGGGTACATTGAGTACTGTGTGAAATGTGCAGTTAAGAAGCAATTTTTTTTTATTGTTATATAAACATTTATATTGTTATATTATATATATAAATTAATACTATTTTTTTTAATACACAGAGTTCTGTAAAGAAATGTATGGTTATTTAATTGTAAAATTGGGTAATTTACAAAATTATGTATACTAAAAAAACACTTAAAGTTTTGATATGAATGCAATTTGTTTTAAGATCTTAATATCAATAATTTTTATACTTCTTATTTAATTTTTTATTGCTTATATTAATAAAATACAACAGATTAACTGATATGAGAATAAGTGGAGTTAAAAATAATAAAAGTAAAATAAACTTAGGTAGGTAAAAATATTATAAAAGTTACGAAAGATTTCAAATAACTTAGGATTTTGAGTAAGTAAGTAAGATTTGTACTGAGCATATTTCTATCAGGATCATCGTGATCCTGTTTCGTTTTGTTTTCAAAATATCTGTGCTCATTGTGCGTTCAACTTTAGTAAGTATCTCGATTTTCAACTGACGGGACCACTCGACATTAAGTGCAGGTATCGTCTTCACCATTTTTTCTTTTTTTTTCTCATCGACTCTCGGAAATAGGTTATAACCTATTTATTTTACTTTTTTGGGGATGGGATAAAAAATAATTTGATAGCATACGTCGGCTTGAGAAGGGTTAAGTTTAATTTGTAGATACGTTATTTTATGGATTATGGGACGTCAAACGTATGTATTTTAGAGTTTAGAAAAATACTATCTTTGGCTTGCGGCTATGAATATATAAAAAGCCTTCTAATTAGGTCCAACATCTACGACTTTTATTTAATATTACTTATTGGTACATATACTAAATTAAAGCTTCTTATAATTTCAAACTCAAAATGTTAAACTTGATCTTAAAACAAAAAAAATCTTAAAAAACAAAATTGATTATCAAGATTACATGTATAAAAATATAAAAATTATACTAGGTACAAAATAAATGTCTAGAATATAAAAATTATATTTTACTTTTTGTTGTTGCTATGTATTTTATTTATTTCAAATGCAATTTAAGTTTACAACAAAAAAAATACGTAAGTGTCGTTAAACACGCGGTTGGAACGAAGCAAAGGGTACTTTTCTATATACTTGTCAATTAGTTATGTATCTTAAAACGCTCTTCCGTACTAACAATGTAACAATCTATGGACTGTGTCGCTCCGCATTTCGCACTGTGACGATTTGACATATACATGTGTCGTGACGGTAAAATGGAACAACATTTTTTTTCAAGTCTGTTTTTTTTTTTCTTATACCGTCCGAAAAGGAACTTCGTTCCAATAAACTGCCTGTAAAAAATGTAAAAATATGTATTTGTACATGCCTCTGACTACACCTCTTAGACATTTTCAAAGGATCTGGAATAAGTAACAAGAAAAGATCTTAGAGAATGTCTACCGCGCCTTGGGGATACAATAGTGAACCTGTTTTTTTTTAAACTGCCTGTTTTCAAAGTATCAAATTCAGCGATGCAAATAAAGCTTTACTGGCAACCATACTTTTTGGTTGGTAACTCGACGAGAGAAGCTGATGACAATGACAGCGGGTGACGTGAGTTCCGGCGGCGGTGGCGTTATTGGAGTTTGTAAAAATAACGAAGTAATTGATAAAACATTGGAATAAAACATTGGAAGAAAGCTAAGAGTTAATATGTTGTTTTTTAAACAAAAACACCAACAAAACTCGAGTGCCCTAAATTGTTTCAACAATAAAAACAAATGAACCGAGTTTGCCTCAATTATTGATCATTTCATTAGTTTTTGTCAAACACAATCACTGCCTTGATACGTTTTAAATTATACTATTACATTTATAGCTACGCGTACTATTCAAACGAAAATGAGATCTGTTTTTTGTTTGTTTCGGCTCATTTTCCTTTGTACAATGACAATAAGTGTTTCAAAGAAATAATGTGAATGGTCTACCTGCTATCATTGGGTGAACGCTGCCATACAAAATGTAGTCAGTCAATAAATATGAGTAAATATGTACATTCCTTAACTAGAACGAATTGAGCCGATATTCACATAAAATACATACTGCTTTTGCTATTGCTGACTCTTCTGCTTTTTGACGACCTCTGTGGGGCAGTGGGCGAAGGTCCGCCTGCGATGCAGAAGGTTGCGGGTTCAATCCCCGCCGCGGGACAAATGTTTGTATGACCTACAGATATTTGTCTCGGGTCTGAGTGTTTCTATGTATAATATGTATGTATTTACAAACAAAAAGTATATAAGTAGTTTATCAGTCATCTAGTACCCATACCACAAGCTCTGCTTACTTTGGGGCTAGATGATGCTGTGTGAAAAGTCCAGCATTATTATTATTATTGCTATTGTAAGAGCCGTGTTGGCCGAATGAGGTTGTGCCTCAACTTTCAATCCGAAGGTCGTGGGTTCGAACCCGGCCGTGCATCAATGGAATTTTCGTTTCGTAAAATTCATATGCGCTTTAACACGAGCTCTTAACGGTGAAGGGAAACATCGTGAGGAAACCCGCAGCTTAGTCAGCTCCACACGTATTGACGTCGTCTTTCCTGTGGGCGGCTGATTAAGCTGAGAGGATGGTTTAGGTGCTGGGCAAGCCTATTCCATCTCAAACAATGTCCCAGGCACTACAGCGTCCCGTTAAGTGTAGGCATGGATTGCCTCCCGACGCTGTATAAATCATCCATTATAGATGTAAAGGCCAAAGTTTTTTTGCTATTGCGTAGAGGTAATTACAAAAATAATTTTACAATAGTAAGATAAAAATTTGCGTCTTGTGTATCATACTTAAGTTTTTTTATATCAATGTAAAATAAATGTTCTTTGTTTAATAAATAAAAATGTGGTAATTGCTTTATGCTACAAGAATAGACTATAAAATACAAACATTACTTTCTTAGCTGCATGTGGCATGACATCGGATCACTGCACCTGCTCTCACTAGACCGGTCCAAGGAAAAAAATCCGTTTAATCTTTTCCATTTTTTAAACCGTGGGATACCATTTTGTTTATAACACAGACGCACAGTTGTTTACAACGAGTTGACAACATGTTTCAACAACTCTGTTTTGTATAATCATAGTAATCTTTGCATGGAAAAATAACATTTAATAACGTTCTTTTTTTGAAATATTTTGCATAACATTTCGTAAAAATAATAAACTCATTCGAAATTCAAAAGTTAAAGCATTTCATTATTGAAATAAAAACAAAAATATTGAACCGAAACTTCCAAATTCAAAGTAATTTAACCCTAAAACATCAGCGTCATAATGACTCACCTTTTAATTTGTGTAATTTTGACACCGTTGCTAAATGTTCTAATCATAACATTATAATACTCATCCGGCAATTATCGAGTTTTATACTTCGCCAAACCGAAATATCTCTTTTATGTTTTTGCCAGATGATTGTTTTTTCCTTTACAGCTCAACCGCTGAATCACTTCTATCTAATTGAATTTCAAGACTTTGTTGTTAAGATCCTTTGTTTAAAATTTATTTTTATTTATTAATTTTTTATTTACAAAAAAGGTCTTTACAAATGTCACTTTATTTATAAAAAAATAATTCTGAATGTTGTAAAACTCTATGCCAAAAGTTCTTTGTACAATTTAAATTTGGAATTCTACATACTTACCTATATCAGCAGTGCTTGCTGATACAGGTTGATAAATTGTCTGTAATTATTTCTTAAGTGCCTCCCCTATTACTTTATCTGTAGTGCACCTTTCTGCGGTCCCATTAGCTTGTCCAGATAAAAACGTCAATTTGGAAATTTCCTAACCACCTTGTTTGTTAAATAGTTAAACAATAATTGATTTTTTAAACGATAATATTTTTCCTTGTTCGGGCCGAATTCCGTTTTTTTATCACAACCGGTTTCGAGCGGACGCTTTGGTCAACGACCACCCGTTCCATATTCGAATTTTTTTGTTTTTTATTTCAGCGCGCACGGCCAGGTTTTCTCCATCGTCTCGAATATCGATAATCGTTTTAAAATCATCGCTCTTAATCGATTTGCGACACTTCGCTCGCACAATCTGTTGGCTTTTTAACATGATTAAAAAAATATCAAAGTACCAAAGTTGGGTCATGCGGGTCACGGCGGGCGTTGCACGCCTATAAATATTATTGCGAAATCATTGGCAGCACAAAAACAAGATCGTGCGCATTTTTGTACCTGTATCTATACAATGAAGGAAATTTGTTGCGGGCGGTCACTAACAAGCACGGGTTGATGAAATACAATGATTAGCTGTCATTTGTCACTTTGCGTGTCTTGTATGACGACCGCACATTGAATGTGACACAGAGGACATTAACGTCAACTGAGAACTAAATAAATTGTAATTTGCGCCTTTGTGTAAACTGTTTGCGATGAGTGATGCGAATGTATACAACATCCTCTTCGTTTCCTTTGAGTTGACCTTGATAAGGCATTTTTTTTGTACAAAAGTGTGCAACACTGTTGATCTTTCCTCAGTTTATTGGCCTTTGCGGCATTGTGCTGTACTAAAGTCATTTCTGGCAACATTACGTTCGTTAGCTATGCAAATTTGCACTTCCATTATACAATTGGCGAACAAAAAGCGTAGCAAAAAGTAACATTCGGCTAGGATAAGCCGTCACGAGTTGACCGAGGCAAGGTCGCGCGTATTTTGAACTTCGAACAAAAACATTCCTCGTTGCATTGGCGTCTGATTGATGGGATCTCTTTTCAAGCACGCGATTGATTTGTTTTTTTGTGTTCCATTCACGCTGCATTCTGCCAGCGTTTGTGGCCAGTGTTTTTGTATCGAGTTTTTATTCAATCTGCAATCTTTGTTGCAGGTCTTGCTGAAGGTTATTTACTTGGTTGTGGTAAGTCAATTTTCAATTTGCTTGTTTGCATACAAAGAGATAAAGTTAGAGCTTATTATAAAAACGTAAAACCTTGGTTGAACCCCACGTTGACACATGTCAAAACAAAACTGTTACCACAAAAAAGCGTTCTATGTACGAGTATGTAAAGATCGTTTTTCTAGGGACAGTTTTTTAGTTAGACTTGGTCTAAACTCTTGTAATTAGCCCCAGAGTATTTTAGTATATTTACGCCCTCAATACCCGTTATCCATGTTAAACCTTATACGGGCACTAGAAAAGTACCAGCTTGGCCGTCGCATTGTCTTTCTGTCTGTCATGTGTGACTCACGCTATTGTTGCGTTACACAATAGAATGTCTTTGTGCATTGTGCCCCGGGGTCCCTGGTGTTACGTATTTTGTAATTATTACTAGACTTTCATTGCACTATGACTCGAAGATGTTCAAATGTAGTTTGGTACGTCGGTAGCAGATTATAAGTTTTTATATCGGTAATGTTTCATGGCACGCGCTGGGGGATAACCCTCAAACGCTCGCTTGAACTACAAAGGGCGAAAAAAATCCCGAAAAGGGGTCCGGCATAATAGATACGCGAAAACTCAATCGCTCTCGTCTAACAATAAAACCGAATGAGGTCTGTTTCGAATTTGCATCGGTCAATCGAATTTGATCCCTTTGCCATTCGAAATACGAATGTGCAATTTTGCTTTTTATCGAATTAAATTTCGAATCCCCTTTGGATTTGGAACGCACAACTAGTAGGCGGGAAAAGTGGTCGTTCGTTTCGAAATGTCAAAACAAATTAGCGGTATACTATGCGTATGTGCAGAGCTATATCTAGTATCGATTTATAGGCGCGAAGAGCGGCCATAATTATGAGTATTTGAAATTCATTGCTTGGTGTCCATTTACGGTAGAATCGATCGCGTTAAACAAATATAAAAGCTTTTAGCTGTAACGTGGGCAATGTTATTGAACGGTTTTACTATTCAGATAGTTCTTTAGGTTATTATTTAGTAACAGCTACTATTTCTATGCTCATCTTTGAAAGGTTTATCAGTAAGTACAAAATCTAAGATAAAATCTTGAGCTTTGTTTAATTTTAGGGTTATTGATAAGGATAAATTATGACTTTGAGTGACCGAACCGGTTCTAGGCAATACAATACCTACTAAATGCTTTTTTTACTTGACTTTTATTTTCAGCTCACTTTATCCATACTAATATTATAAATGTGAAAGTAACTCTGTCTGTCTGTCTGTCTGTTTGTTACGCTTTCACGCCCAAACCGCTGAACAGATTAAGCTGAAATTTGGCATAGTTAAAGGTTGTATCCCAGGGAAGGACATAGGCTACTTTTTTCCCGGAAAAAAAACCCGAGGGACTGCGGGTCACACCGCGGGAGCGCAGCTAGTATTGAATATAGCTGTATTAAATCGTCAACACAACACAAAACTAACCCCAGAAATATTAAAATCGATTTACTTACTCAATACTCATTGGCTGCCAACATTTCATGTGTCCTTATCGGCGGCAATTACATCAAAACTGTTCGAAATTCAAAAATACCATCGATAATAACGCCGACCGCGATAGCTGGCCGGCTTGACCGCGAAATTGGAATAAAACATTCCAAATTCGAATTCGAATTACGAAATTGGTTATAAGTAATTCAAATATTTCGATGAGTCGAGTGGGTGGCGACGGTAGTGATGGGGTAAAAATTACCCCCGAGGGTAATTCGTGGGGTACAACCCCGAATATGTGAGGGTGTGTGTTTATGTGTGATCGAGGGTATGATAATGGTGTATTTCCGTCGTTGATGCATCCCCACTAGGTAAATGTGAAGTTTTTCGCTCGGGACCACTTGAAATTGAAACGTAAAATCAGTTTTGACTATGGTGTTTTTTTTTATGAATAATACTTTTATCTATTATGTAGTTACACAAATTGTTGAGCTACAAAATAACATGGCACACAAAAAATCACTAATTTCACCATATTTATTACCATTTACATTACTTATATAAGTAAACTTAATTTATTTACAGAAACTTAGCTACTACACATTTACATATACTTACAAAATAAAACAGGATTAGTCAAGCTATCTAAGGATCGTTAGAAACGATCTATAGATTGCTCAACTGATCCAGGTCACTGTCACTTATATTATGAAACACTTTAAAAACTTAGTAACCTACCTAGTCTAGCTGGATGGATATACGTAGCCATGATAAAGGTTAGTTTAAAAAAAAAACACGCGCTCAAATAAGTCGCATTCATTTGACACATTGCTGTCATAAATATGCAGAAATCATTTTAGAGGTTCGTTTCTCATTTTATTGCACCATAAAGGTAACATGCCAGTTAACATGTTGCCATTTAACGCTCCCTTTAAATAAACTGCTATTACGAGTATAAGTAATAATTATTTAATTTCATTTTTACTAAAACTATTCTTAGCCTAGTCCAGTTTTGAAAGTATACGCGGAATATATTTTAATTTAATTTTAATTAATTTAATTTTATATATTTTTTCGGCGATGGGCTTGCTTGTCACGTATGGAATACTAACTTCTGCAAGATGTGGGCATGTATCAAATGTGTTCCGACATGCCTCTGACTACCCCTCTTAGACATCTTCAAAGGATCTGTAATAAGTAACATAAAAATGATCTGAGAAAATGTCTACCGCACCTCGGGGATACAGTCGTGAGCCTGTTTTTTATATTTTAATTTTCTCTTTACTAATCACTTAAATAAAATATTAAGTAGGTAATCTCTATAATTATATAAAAATGAATCCCTAAAACGAAAAAAATTAAAAAATTGCGCGGAAAAAATGAATCATGCGCAGACGAAGTCGCGCGGGTCAGCTAGTTAATGATAAATCTATATTTTCAAACATCTATCAATCTTACTTTTTAATGGTAGAATAGGAAGCAAATGCTAGTCTGCTAATATATTTTTTAATTGCGGCAATAAAATTTGAATATGGAACGCGCTGGAAATGTCGCGCCATAAATGCACGCATGCTTGCCTCCACTTTTGGCAACTGACTATTTCCGGACGCTAATGGCTTTTGCAAATAAAAAGTATCGGAATACATTGTATTCAGTAAACTGTGAATCTATTTAAATCTTTGTGATGATTAATTAGGTTTTGGAAAACAAAAACAAAAAAAAACAAAATGATAACATTTAGATATGTTGGTACATCAGTTACTAATACCGCACTAGGCAAGCCTGTGTCGCACACATTGTTTTCAACAAACAAATTGTTTTCTCTTACTGGAATCACGTCAAAATGTTATATTTATACCTAAATATTTTTTTCACATAAGATTTTGATTTTTATATAATTTTTAATTTTCAAACATCTGAAATAATACTCGCAGTAGTATGAAACCTGTTCTTACTTCTTCACTAAACCGAATTTCAGCTTGTCGTTTTTGAGTTTAAGTATAAGTTTCTTAGTTATCAATACCTCTGACCATTCTGACCAGAGTACATTTAGATAAGAGTACATGTACTCTACATAGTACAAGAGAAAGAAATAGTGAAACATATCAGGCTACTATTGACGTGGAACGAAAGACGTGTTTATTTGCCGTTTGCTCCCAAACCGCTCACTGACACGCGCTGGCTAGTGATGTACTCACTTTGATATCGATTAAAATACTATGGGTTATTACCGATATCGATAAAACCGTCCAACTAAGAATAAAAGGGTATATTTTGTTTAAGAAAAAAAAATATATATTTGAATTGTAATGTAAGCGAAATAAATATTGTTTATATTATAATTAATTTAGTGCTGAATATTGTGTCGAATTTATGTATTATATTAAATAAGATTTTTTTATTTATTTGTATAATTATAATAAAATTTGCAAAAAAAAATCATGCACTTTAATGAAATATAGTTCGCGGACCTTAATTATTACTTAACTGTAAATACTTTTATTAATTTTTACCTAAATCTAGCCAGTTAGACCAATTTATTTATTTAATGTACATTTATTTTTTAACGCTCGCTTTAAATATAATATAATGCTGGATATAATATATACCGAGATGTCTGGAGGGAGTGGGGGGGGGGCCTTTGCCCAGCCGTGGGACACAAATGGCTGAAATATTAATAATAAATAAAAAAAAACAGTTATTTAAGATCTACCGCACTAAAGCAATGCCGTGCGTATAAGCACTTACCTACGTTGCGTGGCGTCTCAATCCAACTGTTCATACATATTTAGGAAAGCTTTGGATTAAACAATAACTTTCACACAAACTTTACGTAAACATAAACGTGTTAATTGAAATGGTCACGTTTACGAAGGGTTTACGGATATTGGGTTAAAGGAAATTGTGTGTGAGGAAAATTACTGAATAATGGAAAAAATGTGTTGGTAACATTTTATAACTAGTTTTTATTTATTTGCATTTTTATTATTATTGATAGAACTATTACGGCTCGTCTTACGTGGGCAGTTTGACGCGAACGCGAAGCGGCGCGGAAAAAATTAAACAGTCAATTTACTATTGAAGTGTCCTATGTCACCGGTGCGCAGCGACGCGGTGCTATTTGAAGCGAACGTGATCAGTTTGTTTGACATTTACGCGCGAACCGGTATACTCAATCTGAAGTCTGTAGGAAGATTCGCGCGCACGTAGGACAGACCTGCCGCGCCGCATCGAATCGCGTCGCAAACGCCCACGTAAGACGGGGGGTTAACATTTATATGTAAGCTTAAATATTAAATTAGATGTTTTTATTTTGTTATTTTCGTTAAAAAACCGCCAAACCAATACTTGTGCCAATTCTTGTGCTTTCAAACAATATTTAAAAAAAAAATAATTAAAAATCATAAAACTGAAAACCAATTTTCTATAACCCCAAATAAGTACAGTCAACACAGAAAACACATCGTAAAAAACAATAAGACTGCTAAAAGTCCCATTTATCCATCTACATCTGTAACGGGGGAGGTAAAGCCGGGATTTGCGAACTAATTTCAACTGAAATCCCTTAAATGAGAGGGATTTCGCTTTTTTATACCTTAAAGGTGTAGACCATCTGACGCGAATTGGAAAGGTTTAGATACAGTTTGAAATTAAATACGTTTTTACGCATCAGGTGGAAATACCCTTTTAAAATATACAGGGTGTAAAAAGACGTCTACCGAAGCCGAAAGGGGTACAGCATCCCAACACACAACTAAATCCGAAAGGATTTTCCGAAATAATCATTATATCCGGAGAAAACAGCGTTTGAAGATTACTGTTTGCGTATGTACTGGGCGCATTGTTTTACGTAGATTGCTGGATTTTGAGTTTTAACTGTTTTTTTTCTTTTATTAATGAAATTATTAGGTAGGTATGGTCTTATTATTTTGTAGTAAATAATATAAAATGATGTAACTAAGTCAATTTTTTTTTTTGCGTTTTTTTTTCGCTAAATATGTTTAGAGTCATGGTCTGATTGCAACCCCTCAGTTTTCGGTAGTAGTCTTTTTACACCCTGTATAAAAAATAACAGGTTGGTAATAATATTTCTATAAAAATCACACTTTTTATAAATAATATTAGAAGATTAGTGGACCACCCGTTGTTAAACTAATTATAAAGAGGGCGCACACATTTGTTCTGGGTTATTCAGGCGAACATTTTACGACATGTGCGCACTTCGCCTAAATGTGAGGTAGGCTTTTAAAAACACGTAAACGTAAATAGGTTTACGACTGTATCCCCAAGGTGCGGTAGACATTCTCTCAGATTTTTCATGTTACTTATTCCAGATCCTTTGAAGATGTCTAAGGGGGGTAGTCAGAGGCATGTCCAAACACATATTTGATACATGCCCACATCTTGCAGAAGTTAGTTTTATTATTCTATACGTGACAAGTTGCAAGCCCATCGCCGCCTATAAGAACACTAACTGGTTTCCTCACGATGTTTTCCTTCACCGTTTAGAGCACGTGTTAAAGCTCATATAAATTTTACGAAACGCAAAATCCATTGATGCACGGCCGGGATTCGAACTCACAACCTTCGGAAAACACGGGTTTTTAGTAGATAGTAGGATTTTTAAGTTTATAAAAAAACCATATTACTATTTTATTTTCTGTTCTTGTATTCATAGAAAAGGGTAAAAGTATTTTAATCATAGTATATCTAAAGAAATAACTGTTATTTTACTTTAAGCTACTTGTTTAATGGATGATTGCGGAAAGAGGAAATTTAATATCCCATATAACGAGACGCTGTAGACTAGGGTCAGGTTAAAATATCCTGAACTAGCCATCTTGATTGAAAATGTAATAAAAATAAAATAATTTAATTCAGGCAACACTAGTTAAGTACAAGATGTAAAATACTTAAAACTACGTAAAATAATAAAATACATAAAATAAACATTTACTAGTACTGTAATGAGAGTGCATGAGGCAATAGATGTACGTACCCACCGGTAGGCAAGATCGTAACATTCTGTGGTGACCCTTAAGGCACCCATACACGATACGTCCACCAATCCAAATGGAGTGGTCGTCTTCCAAGATCGTTCCGTGAATGGTAAAAACAGCGTCCATTCCAAACGGATTTCCAAACAAATTGAAATCCATGCGTCCAGTTCAAAAAGACGTCTGCCAAATGGACGTCTCGTGAATGAATGAGAATGATGAATGAGGGTACCTTTAGGCGGCGAACGCACACTGCACAATCAGGCACCTAGTGCCTAGTGTCAAGCTAGTGGCCTAGCGTGTAGCTACTAGCTAGGACACATGGTGGCGGCACTGCGTGGTGTTTTGGTCAAAACAACACGTTTATTTACTTGGTTACACGCTTGGCGACTAGCGAATATCTAGACACCAAGCGGTCAGTCGCGAACATTTGTTTTACTAAGCTACACGCTAGGCGACTAACTTGACACTAGGCGCCTAAGCACCTAAGCGCTTAATGTCAAGCTAGTCGCCTATCGTGTGGCTAGGCTTGCACCCGAGCTACTAGCATGGATACATGGTAGCGGCACTGCGTGGTGGGTCGCTAGGTGCTTTGGTCAAAACAACACGTTTATTTACTTGGTTACACGCTTGGCGACTAGCGACTATCTAGACACCAAGCGTGCAGTGTGGTCAGTCGCGAACATTTGTTTTACTAAGCTACACGCTAGGCGACTAACTTGACACTAGGCGCCTAAGCACCTAAGCGCTTAATGTCAAGCTAGTCGCCTATCGTGTGGCTAGGCTTGCATCCGGGCTACTAGCTTGGATACATGGTAGCGGCACTGCGTGGTGAGTCGCTAGGTGTTTTGGTCAAAATAACACGTTTATTTACTTGGATACACGCTTGGCGACTAGCTTAGTGACTAGCTAAGCGACTACCTAGACGCCAAGCGCCCAGTGCGGCCGGTCGCGAACATTTTTAGAATGTTCGCTTTACTAAGCTACACGCTAGGCGACTAGCTTGACACTAGGCGCTTAGCTAGTCGCCTGGCTTACTGAAAAGAGACGTGATTTTATGTACTCGTATTTAACCTTTTAACAAACTATAGAAAAACATGAAAATAGCAAAAGTATTAGAGAATAAGCAGCCACCTAAAGTCACACATCTTATAATCTTACGTGGGATAAAATATCTTCCCACAATTAGCATAAAAATGTCCCTTTCATCCAAATTTAAAAATAAGACTTGCTACTGTTTGCAAAGACATGAAAATTTCTCATGCAAATTTCAAGTTCCCACAAAAATTTGCATAGCCCAAGGGCTTGAATTTTGCATACCTAAAGACACGGAAAGGGTTAAATGTTCAAGCACCTAAAGGGTTAAAAATTTAATGCTTAAATCCCTCCTTCCTTCCGTAGATGAAATATGTAAATTTTTCGCAAGAAAATTAATCGTGAGCAGCTGTTTTATTCAAATGTAAATTTTCGGGAATGTAACCAAATATTTTGGCGTGAAGTTTGAATATTTAGTCGTTTATTTGATATCTTAACGGCTTAGAATTTTATAACACGGATTGCATCTTGTAGAAGACAGGTAGTTTTTTATATTTAGGTATATATCTGTCAAGAATTTTATTTTTGTCCGTAATTATTTTCAGTCATTGCTATGCAAATACTTAAACATAAAAATATCTTCACGTTTAACTGATTTTTGCATACAAATCATGTGAGGTACCTATTTTACCTCTTCTTTTTTTAAAACTAATTAAGTAGGAACATTATTTACCTGACTGGTCGAAGCGACGCGTGATCCGAGAGCTGGCACATTTTTGGCTCAAAGGATCAGCATTGCCATCCAACGTGGTAATGCAGCCAGTGTTTTGGGCACGCTTCCGACTGACAGTGATCTGGATCAGTTGAGCTATCTATAGATCGTTTCCAACGATTCTTAGATAGCTTGCCTAATCCTGTTGTATTTTGTAAATATATGTAAATATGTAGTAGCTTAGTTTCTGTTAATAAAAATCCTGACTAGAATTGATATAACTTGTGTGACCTTAATAACCTTAGCTGTAATCATCATACAAACCGAAGAATATGAAGGGAAAATATAAGAGAATGAAGAAAGAAGAACAAAGGAAGAGAAAGAAGATAGTACAGCGATTGCCACTAGCGAGGTATAGAGTTCCTACGTGCTATCAAATAGTAGGAACTTCATACCGTGCTCTTGGGATTGCGAAATTTCTACAGTTCTGGAAGAAATTTGAAGATGAGTTATTTGGACCAAATTTTTGTGTAAAGAATTGGATTATTTTTATTGTTTTAGATTAGGTACATAAATGTACTTCACCTAAACTAATAGGTACTATTTACTAAGTATTTTGAATAATGGCATGGTCAGATTTTTTTTTATTTAACTATCACAAAGTTATCGAGGATTGTATTCAACCGAGCAAAACTTTATGAAATCTGTACAAATAAATACTACAGACAACAATCGCGTACGGATTCTCATTTAAACTATGCTCTCGTATCATCCCCAGTCAGTAAAACCCCAGAAGCTTTCATAAATCCATGTCTGACTCGTCTCGTCTCCTTTTTAGGTTATAATTTTTAAACGTGGTCTCGGTGTCTGTTACTGATCACATTTATGTAGTTAAAACTAAAAAAAAAAGAGAAAAAAAAATCTGAATTACCAAGCTATTAATTCTTTCAGTATATTTTAATACAGGTATCATCTTGTTTTTAAGATAAAATGAAACACTTTGTACTTTAAAATTATTTGAATATAATTCCCAACGATCTTAAATATGAACAGTTGTTACTCAAGTGAATGCCGGATCAAAAAGTGCCAGCCATCGCCAAGCCGAGCACCTCCCTTCCAGCTCATTGTTTTAGTTCCTCTTTTTATCACTACCGGCTTGGCGCTGCTGGCGCTTTTCGACCAATACAAAATCTATTTAACTACTTATTATTTAACAATGAACATTATGAATATGCGCAATATAATTTCGTTAATTTTAAACAAATCATTATAATAATTTAAGAATTTTTAACAAATCATTACATTCGGCCATCTGAACTAGTGCTACCTCCTGGTGCACTAATTATTCAATATATTAAACTGATACTTCTTAACTTAATAAAATTTATTAATTAGCTTTTGATAAAAATTAGATATTAATTAGATTATTTTTTTTTTACATTATATACATACATTATCATAAACATAAATAATATTATATCTACATATTGTTACCATCACAGATTATGTTCATTTAAGCTTAAATTTATCATTTAAACTTACATGCTTATTATTACCTCAAAATTTCGTCTAGAAACAAAAATAATTATTTACATAATAATTACAAACTTTAAACAAAATCTTGTCATTATCTTCTATATAACCTATACATAACATTATTAATACAATACTTCTAATCTACTTATTAAATAATATCTAGTAGTAACACCAGCTTTTGTTTTAATAACTTTCAACTAATAACATTTATTATTTTATACAGTAATAAAATATACTTAAAGTCAAAGTAGGTAATTCAGAATTAGTTGGTTCACCCAGAACAGTCTCAAAACTATTACGATTCTAATCCTGTATTATTTACAACTGCTACCATAATATTTACTACATTAAGTTTAATAATTATAACTTAATTAACATGTTTTAATTCTTTTGAAAATAATTATAAGACAATAGATTAATCATTACATTCGTTTCTATACCTATCCAAATAATCATAAAGCAATCATCCAATATTCTTACTATTATTTTCACCTACCTAATTTTTCCTACCTACTTACATCATTATTATCTTATTTTACATCATCATCTGTCTCACTCTCACTAGTTGTTATTGTATTCGAATCATTATTTAAGTTTAATGCTTCGATATGTATCCACGGTCTCATTCGATCTGCAGCAACAACTGTGTTATATAACCGTGCTGATTTAAATCCTGGTACATTTGAAATGTTATATCTATCGTGGCCTAAATTCTTAATGACTTTATAAGGTCCTATAAATTTTGGCATAAGCTTTCTACTCTTTCCATCATTATTAAAATTTGTCTTAACTATCTTCACTAAATCACCTTCTTCATAAATTTTAGCTGGTGTTCTGTTAGCGTCATGTGATACCTTTTGTTTAGTTTGAGATGCTTTAATGTTTTCGTGCGCTATTTCTCTTAAAGTTTCTCTACCTAAAGTTGCATCTTCTAAATTACTATCTTTGCTAGCACCGAATTTATTCACTGAAGCATTTCTAAGCTTTACACCAAACAGAAGCTCTGAAGGAGTCTTTTTTGTCGTTGCGCTTACCGTGTTATTTATACCCCATTGTATAGTACCTAATTGTTTGTCCCAGTCTCTCTCGTCATTATTTAGATTCTTTGAAGACAACGCATTGAGAAGAGTTTGATTGAAACGTTCAGCTTGCCCATTCGCACGCGGACAAGCTACCGCGTTAAGTATATGTTTTACACCATTTTCGACGCAAAAATCTTTAAATTGAGATGATGTGAACGAAGACCCACGATCAGAAATAATTCTTTCAGGTGTACCAAAATCATCAAATATACTTTGCATCACTTTAATCACGTTTTTGGATTTAGTGTCTTTGACAGGCTTGGCAAACAAGTATTTTGTAAAACCATCGACTATGGTCAGAATGTAGCTGTTTCGTGATTTACTCTTTACGAAAGGTCCTAAATGATCTATGTGAAGAGTATGGAAGGGAATGTCTTTCTTTTCGATTGGATATAAATATCCGGATTTAACCTTGGCAGCACTGTCTTTAGTATATGCACAATTAACACATGCAGCCACGTACTTTTTTACAAACCGTCGTAGTTTAGGAAACCAATACTGGTCTTGAATTCTTTCAAGAGTCTTTGCCTGTCCAAAATGACCAATATCGTCATGATTCATCCTACAAACTTGCCATCGAGCATCGCGAGGCACGACTAGCTTTAGCTAATCCCCAACTTTTCTATGCAAAATCTTTAATTACGTAATTCTTTTTGATTTCCACAACTTCGTCATCAGTTTTAGGTTTCAGAATTTTAGTGATTCTAACAAGTTCGGGATCAGCTAGTTGCAATGTTAAAAGCCAATTTTCAGTCGAAATGTTTTAAACGGTTAGATTTTCTCTATCGCTTAGATTTCCTAAATCTGGATCTTCTACCACCGGATTACGGCTTAATGCATCAACGTGAGACATTCGACAACCAGCGCGATATTCAATCGCAAAGTCAAACTCGCTGATCTGTAACCACCATCTTGCAATACGGGGAATCAGATCTCGTTTTGTGAGGGTGGTTCTTAATGCATTACAGTCTGTAAACACAGTAAACCTTAAGCCCAATAGATATACCCTAAATTTTTTTAGTGAACAGACCACTGCTAGTGTTTCCAACTCGTAAGAGTGGAAGAAGCGTTCTTCAGTTGTGGTCTGTCTGCTAAAGTATGCAACTGGTTTTAATACCCTGGGATTAATTTGCCATTGTAATAGTATACCACCTAAACCGAGAGCACTTGCATCGGTGTGCAATTCAGTTTCCAGTTTAGGATTGTACAAGGCCAATATCGGACGCTCTATCAATCGTTCTTTCAATGTTGAGAAAGATAAGCTCTCATCTTCACCCCAATGCCATGCAGATTCTTTTTTTTAGTAGCATTGTTAGAGGTCTAGCTATTTCTCCAAAACTTTGTACAAATTTTCTGAAGTAACTAGCCAGTCCTAAAAATTGCCTCACCTCATGGACATTCCGTGGAACCGGAAAGTCCTTAACAGCTTTAATTTTCCTTTCACTTGGTTTGACACCTTCAGCAGATATTTCGTAGCCTAAATACTCTAATTGTGTGTCAAAGAACCTGCATTTAGTGAGTTTGAGAGTAAGTCCCGCATCTTTCAATAATTTTAGTACCTCTTCTAAACGTTCGAACCCCTCTTCTACAGATTCCGATGGTATAAGAAGGTCGTCCATATATGCCAATGCTGACGTAAACCTGCGAGATCCAAGTACTTTATTGATCATTTTCTGAAAAATTGCAGGTGCATTTGCTAACCCGAACGGCATACGCTTAAATTCATAATGGCCGTCCGGGGTAACAAATGCAGTCAGATGACGACTTTCCTTTGCCATCGGTATCTGATAATATCCTGATGCAAGGTCTAAAGTTATGAAGAACTTATTTCCACTCAAATTAGAAATTTGGTCATCTATCAATGGTAGCGGGTACTTGTCTTTCACGGTCTTATTATTAAGTGCCCTAAAATCAATACAAAGTCTGTGATCACCCGTTTTCTTTTTAACTAATAGAACTGGGCTAGCATAACTAGATTCTGATTCTTGTACAATATCGTTATCAATCAATTCATCCACTATTTCTCTTACTTTGCCGCGTTCATAAAACGACATGCGATATGGCCTATAGATCACTGGTTTATCATCATTTAATTCAATACTCATTTCAGCTTTTCCTGTACACCCTAACTCACTAAGACTTGTAGCAAAGCATGTTCTATATTTCTGTAAAAGTTCATACAGTATTTTAAAGTGTTTCTTGTCTAATTCTGATCCTACTTTAACATCACTCTTCTCTAATGGTTGTAAATCAGTAGCCTCTTCTGAATTAATTTGTAGGGTTTGACATTCAATGGTTGGTTTAGCTCTAGCAATCAAGACATTTTCATCAAGTACTATAGGAGTACTGGTTAGTGCGGTTACAAAAACAAAACCCCTTCCCTTGTCTAGTCTATAACAACCACTGTGCAATCTATATTCCTGATTCGGATTTAGTCTAGTATCACCCTCTAAATAAAAGTCACCTGATTGAATTGTTTTTGAAGTGACCTCTATTAGTCCTCCTTTATTAATCACTGTTCTTTTGACGACAAATAGGTCTATTTTATTATTTATCTCAACCTCGTTCACCAAACTAGGACTATTGTAAAAGTATAACGTTGCCTTGTCCTTCAAAACCATAACATTGGGTAGTTCGGTGAAATTTCGACCAACAAGCATAGGCGTTTGTAAAAATTCATCGCCCACTACTAAGACTTCTAAACGAGCTTCTATGTCATCTAATTTTACGTTGACTAACGTTTTGAATAGTGGTGTTATAGTTGTGTTACCAAAACCACGTACAATTGGGAGGTTATTGCTATCTTCAGTTACACCAAGCCGTTTGGCATCGGTAAGTCGGATTAGTGTACAATCACTGCCAAAATCTACATATGCCTGCAATATTGAATTATCAACGTTAATCATCTTAAAGAATTTCTGATTAGATACTTCAATATTTGGTTGTATAACATCTTGTGTCACTGAAATTTTTAAAGTTTTCCGAACTGGAGCAGCCTGCTTTAAGTTGTGACTCAACAAGGGTTTTTTTGTGCAATTGCTTAAATCGTGACCTACCCTGCCACATTGTTGACATTTAGTCACAGGCTTTGGACATTTGTAGAAAGTGTGACCTCTTTCATGGCAGTTATAGCAAACTGGACCTAATCTATGACTTGAATCGTTACCATCAGGGCCCTTAGACACGTTTGATATGTTATTACCGTAGACATTGTGATAATCTTTTCTCCTATTACTACTAATCGTTTGGAAGCCACTTTGAAGTTTGGGTTGTTGGGAAACCAGATAAGTCAATAAATCTTCTGGCTCTGAACATTGTATTGCTTGAGCACCATTTCTTATTGATGGATCGTTTATCCCATGCACCACACAGTCTACAGCCTTACGACCTATTATCTCACAGCGTGTCAGCAGTGCTAGTTTTTCGTAAAAATATTCCCTAACATTTTCACCGTGGCGACAACGCCTATTCAACATTTCCTGCAAAATCATACCGTAGTTTTCCTCGCTTGGGAATGACTTCCGTAGCTTAATCTGCCACTCCTCCCACGAATAAGTGAGAGTGGACAGCGATTCGTACCACTTCTTAGCTAACCCGCATAATTTTTGCAATGAAAAGTGAATCGTTTGTTTTTCGTTCCACCCATAGATAGTTGAACATTCATTTACTTTTTTTAACCATCTCTCTACATTTTGTGACTTATTATTAGGATCGAACTCTGGGATGACATTGTGTTGATGATTAGTCCCTATTAATTTGTTTGTGTCACCTCGAAGTGATGCAATTATTTTTAAGAGATCATCTGCAGTTAAACCTTGAGTGGAGACATTACTAGATTCATCATTGACTACTGGCTGATCTTCGTGGACTTTTTCTGCATCAGACTCTGAAGAAGTTGATGGAAATCGTAGGCGACGTCTCTTTCTTTTCGGAACATACTCTTCGTCGGTACTCATACTGGAACAAGCCAAATTATCTTTTTTTAGGCTTGTTTCGTTAATCTCTTTAAAACTTGTACTTTAAACAAAAATGGTAAAGATAATAGAAGCTAGGTCATTATTTATATATATTTATATATTTTTGTCCATTGTTATCTTATTAAATATTAATTATTATTGAAAGCAGCTTCACTACCTCTTCAACGAATCTTCATTAAATATATATTTATAGTTTATTTATGCATCTATCATAATATTGTGAATTCTACAAAATATCTTCGAGATAAATGAGAGAATTATGTTATCAAAACAAAAGTTCATTTCATTTCAAGATAATGATCATGTCCTGATGACCTTCTAAAAATAATGTAGATAATCAAAGTCAAGTAATAAGTATTATAGAAGAAAAGACAAATACCTACAAATACCTTGTCTTAAATAAAATTCTCTACAAAATATTATGGAAAGCACATTCCAGCTTGAAACTCAAATGAGTTAAAACATTAAAAGGCACATAACGTAACACTTCTCAATTTAAACTGTAGGTTCTGTATATTGTATAGACGACACATACATGTCTCAACTTTAAACTTTTTCTCTATATTTTATCTAAGACACAATACATGTCTCATTCAACTACAAACATCTAATAAATATTTTACCAGAGACACATACATGTCTCATTCATCAATAAACATCTCAATCAATATTTTATCAAAGACACATACATGTCTCACTGAACTATAAACATTTAATAAGATATTTTACCAAAGACACATGTCTCATTCATCAATAAGCATGTAAATAAATATTTTACTAAAGACACATACATGTCTCATTCAACTATAAACATCTAATAAATATTTTACCAGAGACACATACATGTCTCATTCATCAATAAACATCTCAATAAATCTTTTATCAAAGACACATACATGTCTCACTGAACTATAAACATCTAATAAAATATTTTACCAAAGGCACATACATGTCTCATTCAACTATAAACATTTAATAAAATATTTTACCAAAGACACATACATGTCACATTCATCAATAAACATCTAAATAAATATTTTAGTAAAGACACATACATGTCTCATTCAACTATAAAGATCTATTAAATATTTTATCATAGACACATACATGTCTCATTCATCAATAAACATTTAAATAAATATTTTACCAAAGACACATACATGTCTCAACTAAGAAGTACCTATTATCGCGGAGACACATTAAATAGGTGTGTCGACTAAAACTTCTCGAAACATTTTATCAAAGACACATACACGTCTCAATTTAATAATACATACATTCATTCAATAAGTATTTAATTTACTAAAGATTTTGCCCATATTTTTTTTGATTAAAATCTACAAATAATCTTCGTAAAGTATCAGAGTAGACTACCCACATCATTTATTTTTATATTATGGCGGTAGATAACTAATAATAGAAGAAAACCACACCTACAAGCGTTTTTTTTTTTTGCAAAATAGAAACACGAATTCTTCGTCGTCGTTTCTCGTAGGTGTGCATGCTCACAATACACTATCAAAATGACAACTAACTTCTGCCCGCTAAAAATGTATCAATCTCAATCTTTTTAATGTAGAAAATAGATATCTACCTATAATAATGTTTAGATAGGTAATTGCCTACTTTCAATTCATGAACTTAGGTAGGTACTTTAATTTTTTTTATTAACACGAGCCACATCTACAAAAGTGGTTCTCAATGCATTGTAACGTGTTAAAAACACACTTCAGTACTAGATAAAAGGCAAGTTATCTGGGTAGCAACTATAAATAAGTTTAAGAAATAAACTGTTCGTAATCATCCTAAATCTAAAACGTAATAAAACTGCGTACCTACCTTCCCCTACAATCAAATTGTCGTTTAAATAGGTAGTTACCAATTTACTAATCAAAATCAAGGAGAAAATATTAAACAGAATTACAAAATTACTGGTCAATGTTTTACAACTACCCCCCAAAAATAAAATTATCAAGGTTTATACAGTTGTTTTATAAAGGTGCAGGTAGCAGAAGCCATTGTGATTGCAGTTTAAAATGTACAAAAGAAATAAAAACTGCTATATATAAATAATTCAAACAAAAAATAGAATCATGATACGTATACTAGTACTCACATTCAGGATGTCACCAATTACTTGCAGGCTCGATCGCACTTCTGAGATTTTAAGATAAAATGAAACACTTTGTACTTTAAAATTATTTGAATATAATTCCCAACGATCTTAAATATGAACAGTTGTTACTCAAGTGAATGCCGGATCAAAAAGTGCCAGCCATCGCCAAGCCGAGCACCTCCCTTCCAGCTCATTGTTTTAGTTCCTCTTTTTATCACTACCGGCTTGGCGCTGCTGGCGCTTTTCGACCAATACAAAATCTATTTAACTACTTATTATTTAACAATGAACATTATGAATATGCGCAATATAATTTCGTTAATTTTAAACAAATCATTATAATAATTTAAGAATTTTTAACAAATCATTACATTGTTTAACGTTTTAAGCAGGTTTTTTATCTTTCTGTATATTTAAACAAAATATTTGTCCGGTATCATAACCTGTTAAAGTATATTTAAGAGGTTAATGACTGAAAACTAGCAAATCTAACTTCTCATGATAATAATACGACCTCTGTGGCGCAGTGGGCGAAGGTCCGCTTGCGACGCAAAAGGTTGCGGGTTCGATCCCCGCCGTGAGGCAAATATTTGTATGATGATCTACATATATTTGTCTCAGGTCTGGGTGTTTTCTATGTATAATATGTATGTATTTATAAACAAAAAGTATATAAGTAATATATCAGTCACTACCCATAACACAAGCTCTGCTTACTTTGGGGCTAGATGATGCTGTGTGAAAAAGTAATTATTATTTATTTATTGCAACGAAGTTCCTTTTCGGACGGCATCGAGGATGGAGGCTAGATAAAAAAATCGATCGATTTTACCGTCACGACATATCGACGTCTCCGGGGAATAAAAGGACAACTGCAAAAATACATGTTTTCGTTGATAACTTCACAAATTGTGCAAAATGGCGCAAAAAAAATTAGAGTGCGAAAAGTGGTGCGCAAAATGTCAAATGTATAAACTTCGTTCCAACCGAGTGTTTGACGATACTCACTTATTGATTGGAGAAAAATGTCTACCGTGCCTCAAAATTCAGGAACACGAAGAGAGGAATTAAGAACTATTCTTTGTGTTGTTCTAATATTCTTTGTTCGCTTATTAAGCTAATTATCTAAATAGCCACAAAAGTAATGAATATCTAGTGGATATTTCCAACAACAATTATTAATTTGTCGCATATTATGACAGTTGCAAATTTATTAATTAATGTGCAATTAATTTAATTGGGTCAGTAAATACGACTATTATTTTGTACAATTACAAGAAGCAAATCGGTCAATCGCAGAGTAATAATAAGTTTAATTGCGCAATAATTATTTACGTGTATGAAAAATTACGTGTATGAATAAAGGAACGAAATGAAGAGCGGGATGGTGAATTATTATTTTCTTATGAGTGAGGAGGACGAAATGATAGAGCAATTTATTGTATAGAGAAAAACAAAAGAGGATTACGAGGATTACGCATTCTTTACTTAGAAAACATCGAGACTTATAATTATAATTATATAAGACCTAAACTTTTAGAACGTCATACATACATACATATATACATACATAAAATCACTTTCCCGAAAGGGTAGGCAGAATCAACGGATCTCCATTTGCTACGATCCTGACACACAACTTTTGCCTCATTCACTCTCATTACATTCTTCATACATGCTCGCCGGATTAGGGGCGCTTCTCCAAAATGTCGCCAATTTGATCCAAGAAGGTTCGCCTAGGCCTTCCCCTTTCAGCTGTCCCATACACACTCGCCTCATACACTTGCTTTGTCAAACGACTATCATATAGAACGTCATATTATACTTTATACTTATAAATATTAATTGAATAACTGAGAGAGTTCAATGGCCCTGTTAAGGATTGAACAGGGTTATAAAAGTACTTTAGTACAATAGATCTTTTTGTACCTACTGACTGAGACCTGGCCTGGATCAGTTGAGTTATCTATCATCATCATGAAATTTAAGAGCTCAGCTCTTGTCGGTGCAATGATGCAACTTCCTCCACCTCTCCCTTTCCAATGCGGTCTCCTTTACTTCTTTATACGACATGACAGCGATCTTCTCCTTTATCTGACTCAGGAAATTTATTCTAGGCCTTCCTCTTCCTTGTCTTCCTTCCACTTTTCCCTCTATGATGTTCTTGATAAAGCTGTCATATGAATATTTAGAAGAGTTGTCTATAGATCACAGTTTTACAGTGTGTTTTGTTATAATTATGTGAATTGATCCGCAGGTCGTACATGGGCAAGACTGGCTTAGGATAGAGGCGAATGACAAAAGTGAAGAGAGGCCTATACTCAGCAGTGGGATGAGAAAGGTTGATGATGATGTGAATTGATTACTTTTTTATAAATAAATAAATGTGTTAATTTGAAAAACCAAATAACCAATTATAATGAATAGTATTAAGCACCACTTACTAGTCGTTATTGTTTTTATTTTTTTAAAATAATGCTGGACATTTTTCACACAGCATTATCTAGCCCCAAACTAAGCAAAGCTTGTAGTATGGGAACCAGATAACTGATATACTACTTATATACTTTTTTGTTTGTAAATACATACATATTATACATAGAAACACCCAAACCCGAGATAAATATTTGCAGATCATACAAATATTTATCCCGCGGCGGGGATGGAACCCGCAACCTTCTGCGTCCCAAGCGGGCTTTCATACACTGCGCCACAGAGGTCGTCCTATATTACTATATTACACTTGTATTAAAGCAATAAGATTTGAAACTTATAGCATAATTATTATCACACTACTTATCTCAACAAGCAATAAATGTATTCATCGTAAATTAGTAGTAGTTGACGTAATAACACAAAATAAATTATTGATAAAACCATTTTATTGATGACATAGAGAAATAAACTTTATAAATAACTCTGATAGAACCAGCTTAGGTACTTAAAGATCGTTGGAAATGAACTATAGATAACTGTGCTGATCCAGAATTTAATAAGATTTTCAATATGAAAGAGAGCTTATAGCTTGTGAGCTTTTGTCTCGATCGATAAATAGGACAAAATTAAAAATTTATTTTAATTTTAAGTTATTGGTTTTAAAACAAATTACTTAAAATAAAGTGTTATGTTACCAAAATGGATGCCTTGACTTTTGATCTGAAGTTTTTTCAAATCATACAATTTTGAACAATATTTTTGAAAAATATTGTTTCAAAGTTTGGGAGTAAGGAACTTTTAACCTTATATACGACCATAAGACCTATTTAATGATACAATAAATATGAAAATATATCCATAAGTTGCGTGATTTACGTAGAAATACCATTTTTATTTTTACATTATTAAAACACGCCTAAACTCGACTTTATTACCATAAATTTAGTATAAATTGCATAGAAATTGTTCAATTCGGTTGGTTATGAAGACAGTCTATATTCTAAATTTAAAATAGTTATACTGATTAGGATTTCCTGCCGTCATAACTTCTACTTATTAGAAAAAATAAAAAGATCCAATCAAAAGATGTCATCTTCAGATCTGGAACCTAAAATCTGGAGAGAATTGTCTACCGCGCCTCGGGGAAACAGTCGTGATTCTGTTTTTTTTTTTTGTAGAAAGTATGATACGTCATGTATTTTTCTGATAATAAAGCTTTTACGCGAAACAGCGTACGACGCTGTTTCATAAAAATTATATTGAAAGTCATAGGTGTTATTTCACTAATATAATAAAACAGCTGGCTTCTGACGTCTCAGCATTTCTTCCATTGAATTGACAGTTCGGCGCGGATATGTCTGCGACCACCATAATACTACAAGACGCACATGATTCGGAATCGTGTACATTTTGGCAAAAGGGAAATACGAGGTGAAGGCGCATCCCGTCTTTATGATCTAAGTAATTTCTTTCTTTTTTTTTATTTACATGTAGGTACCAAAAAGATAAGGGCTTTGTCGCTGAGCGACTATACCGCCCAATAAGTAACATCTTAACTGGTTTCACTTCACTTCTTGGTTTCTTCTTCTTCTTCTTTTTAATAATGGCAACTGTTTCACTTCATTTCAAATATGTATTATGTCACGTCCATTCGATTTTGAAAAAACATGGCGCCTTGTCATTTCAAAACTGCAACGGAAATCTTTCGTCAAATGAGAAATCTTCTTGAATACTCCCCCATTCTATTTGCCAAATCTCCTGTTACGTATCCAAGGCTTCATTAGTAAAATGCCACCAAAATTACATAATAAAACCTAGTAAAACACGAGAAAACTAAATAAAATAGCAGAGCCACTAGCTCCTTCAAAAATGGCGAAAGAAGTCTTAACTAATTTCAATCAGAAAGTAGCACTTGAAATGACATGACATGAATATGAATATTTCAAACTTGACATTGGCAGAATTATACTGATATTACATTTAGAAAAGAAGAAGAAGAACCCGTTACATAGCGTGCTAATGCATACCTCTGCATAATGTGGGCATGTATGACCCTTAATAAATAAGTAAATAAATAAATAAGAACTTTATTGAGGACACAGTGTTACATGAAATAATTATATGCAAAGTTTCGATAGTAATGTCCTACAATCGGCGGTCTTATCGCTCAAGGCGATTTCTTCCAGACAACCTTATACTTATACTAAGTAATACTAAAGCTAGGTTCCGTATCGTTTGTACCTAAGTAGATGACGATCCTGGAATACATAAAAAAAATCTGAAAAAATGTCTACTGTGCCTCGGGGATACAGTCGTGATCCTGTTCTCTTTTAGTACTACAATCCAGTACAACAATGGTTTCAGAATGCTCTTGGGGCTGCCACGGTTCTGTAGTGCATCAGGGATGTTCGCAGACGCACGCACTGATGACTTTTATGCGATCATGCGAAAAAGAACGGCGTCCCTGGTGCGTCGGTTGCGTGGCGCCTCCAATGGCCTTCTAACCATTGTTGCGGAAGATCTGTGCTCGACCTACATGAGACACTGGCTGGCAATACTGAAGCCAGTCAATTGTTTAGTGTCTCAATAATTTTGTGATTGTGATGAGATTATTGTTGTTTAATCTAGTTTATAAGAGTTACCTACTAACAAATTATACCTATGGATCAATGTAAGGTCTAAAATAAACAATTTTTATTTTATTTTTTTAGTAATAACTGTATTTATTTCAGTTAATTTTCTTCAAAAACACTCACAATGTGAGACCAATAAATTATTTAAATAATGATAACCACTAGCATTGCCTGACCGAGCATCGTTCGCACTATGCATTCCAGAAACGGCCTTTAAAAACCGGATAACGCTATAAGACGGCCGTAAAAAGAAAGCTGGTTTGATGGTAGAGTGAAAAGCTTAGCGAAACGAATAAGTAGTTAAAAGGGTTATAATTTGGTAGTCAACCAACTAAGTGCAAGTAGTAAAAAAGTTTGTGTGACGTTCTAAACTTTGGCGACCTCTATGACGCAGTTGGCAGGTTCGATTCTCGCTCCAAAGTTCTGCAAGTACCTATTTATCATTAAGTGTGGTCAAGTGGTAATGGCAAGCAGGGTGATTCTAGTGTAGGTACTTCCCTATAATGAGTAAGTTCGTATGAGCTTTTCAACTAAGATGACAAGTGATAGGTTATTTTTACCTAGGTACTTAGACCGCATTGGAAAGGGAGAGGTGGAGAAAGTTGCATCATTGCACCGACAAGAGCTGTGCCGACCTATTGTGCCGACCTATCTAAGTAGGACACTGGTAGGCAAGCGATGATGATGAATAATGGGCGATCGGAGGTCTATGTTGCGTACTGGGTATAGGCCCTCTTTAATTTCTGGCAAGTTCTTTTGTCCTGCAGCCTTACTTGAAATCCATTCCCAGTTGTCATCCCAATAGAGATCAACCAAACACATAATACGAAAATGACAATTGAAGTCCAGAATGGGTTTCAAATGTCAAATTGGAACCCATGTCCATTGCCAGTTAATTACACAATAAAGCCCCATAATGGGATTAATGGGCGATTGGGGGTCTATGTTGCGTACTGGGCATAGGCCCTCTTTTATTTCTGGCAAGCTCTTTTCAAGTAACGCAGGACGCGTTACCTGATACAGGTTAATTATAAGATAAGATAAGTTTTTATTGTAAACTGTTGGATTTAACAAAGATGGTAGGTTTGTTAACAAATAAAATGTACAAACAGTTGCCCTTTTCGGACGTACAATATTAACATTAATAGTATGTTAGTACTAAGAAACTAAAAAACACATCTTCCTATCTACTTAGACAATCTATTTACAATCTTCATCGCTGTAGAATTCTTCCAGATTGTAAAACATTTAATTAAGGAAAATATAGCGGCCACCGCTTTGTAGTGACCCAAAGCTAGTGCCGTGACTAAGTTCAATAAATAGCTGTAACAACGAACTTTCTTGCTAATGAAATCACTTGAAATTGAGTGACACTTCGATTGTACAGTTTTTTCAAGGCTTAAACGATTTCTAGCACGAATTTTCTCTGTATATTTTGGGAACTATTCTTGGTGAAGGAAAACATCGTGAGGAAACCCGCAGCGTAAGGTCATTGCATACGCAAGGGGTATTTTTAGGGTTTCGTACCCAAAGGGTAAAAAATAGGGCTCCTGACCCTATTACTCGACGACCTCTGTGGCGCAGTAGGCGAAGGTCCGCCTGCGATGCAGAAAGTTGCGGGATCGATCCCCGCCGCGGGACAAATATTTGTATGACCTACAGAAATTTGTCTCGGGTCTGGGTGTTTCTATGTATAATATGTATGTATTTACAAACAAAAAGTATATAAGTAGTTTATCAGTCATCTAGTACCCTTAACACAAGCTCAAGCTTACCTTGGGGCTAGATGATGCTGTGTGAAAAGTCCAGCATTATTTATTTATTTACTAGCTGAACCGCGCGACTTCGTCAGCGCATTATTCGGTCCAACCCTTCACGCGTGATGGCGTGACCAAGGGATATAGGGATTTATTTTTTCCGCGCAATTTTTTAATATTTTTCTGTCATAAGAACCTTCTCCTGACAATAACAAACACAACAAAAAAAATTAGTGAAATCGGTCCAGCCGTTCACGCGTGATGGCGTGACCAAGGGATATAGGGATTCATTTTTATATATAGAGACTTATACTAACACTTACTAGACTACTTACTAACTATACTAATACTAGACACAAAAATGGACACCACTCAGCGTGTGCTGTAGCAACTTAGAGGTGCTGCAGCGCTGGTATTCTGTGGAACCGGTGAGCTCAAGTGCAGTATCATTATGATTAGTAAAGATTATGATTAAAAAAAAAAACTTTTCTCTTTAATAAGATGATAAGATGCAAACTCAAAATCATCATCATCAGCCTATGACAGTTCACTGCTGGACATAGGCCTCACCTAGTGCGCGCCATTGCGCCCTGTCCTCAGCTCGACGCATCCAGCTTCTGCCGGCAGCCTTTCGCAGATCGTCACTCCACCTGGCGTAGGGCGTCCTACACTACGTTTTCCGAGTCGCGGTCTCTACTCAAGAACTCGTTTACCCCAACTCAAAATATTTAAGGTATATTTTAATTCCTGTACATCTAAAACAAAATTATGCAGGATTTTAAAGGCTAATAAAAAATGACCATCGTTTAATTACAGATTTCAAATAATTTTAATGTACCTAATAGTTAAAATTATAAGTTGTAAATTACACGGTAATATTACTGTATTTCAATGAGTATTAAAGTAAACGTAAACATTTTGATAATTTTTAGTATTTTTTAGATGTGACTTATAAATTCCAACGCAGTATGCAACCCAATAATAATAAAATTAAAAAGTACGTGAGTGTCGTGGAACCTCCGTGGAACACTCGGTTGGAACGAAGTTTCAACTTTGACATTTGGCATTTCTCGAATAAATTATTATAGACGAAATTATATAGACGACCTCTGTGGCGCAGTGGGCGAAGGTCCGCCTGCGACGCAGAAGGTTGCGGGTTCGATCCCCGCCGCGGGACAAATGCTTGTATGACCTACAGATATTTGTCTCGGGTCTGGGTGTTTCTATGTGTAATATGTATGTATTTACAAACAAAAAGTATATAAGTAGTTTATCAGTCATCTAGTACCCATAACACAAGCTCTGCTTACTTTGGGGCTAGATGATGCTGTGTGAAAAGTCCAGCGTTATTTATTTATTTATTTATTATTATTGTCAAATATTAAAATCCTAGAAACGCTCTTCCGTACTAACAATGCAATAATCTATGGACTGTTTCGCGTATGCGCACTTTGCACTGTGACGTTTTGATCTATGTATGTGTCGTGACGGTGAAATCAAACGCTTTTTTTTCTAGCCTACATCCTCGATACTGTCCGAAAAGGAACTATGTTCCAAGCAAGCATTATCTCTTCAATAGAATAGAGAAAATGACAAGAGTTTAACTTTTGTACAACCATGATAAAACTCAAATAAGTAATATTTTTATAAAGTACATACTTACCTACATTATACCTACTTAGAAAAAAAAAAAAAAAAAAAAAAAAAAGAGCCGTGTTGGTCGAATGGGGTTGTGCCTCGACTTTCAATCCGAAGATCGTGGGTTCGAATCCCGGCCGTGCATCACTGGATTTTTCGTTTCGAAAAATGTATATGCGCTTTAACACGAGCTCAAAACGGTGAAGAAAAACATCGTGAGGAAACCCGCAGCTTAGTCAGCTCCACACGTATTGACGTTGTCTTTCCTGTGGGCGGCTGATTAAGCTGAGAGGATGGTTTAGGTGCTGGGCAAGCCTATTCCATCTCAAACAATGTCCCAGGCACTACAGCGTCCCGTTAAGTGTAGGCATAGGTTGCCTCCTGACGCTGTATAAATCATCTAATATAGATGTAAAGGCCTAAGTTTTTTTTACCTACTTAGAGAACATCCCGACCCGAAACAAAATTTAGCAGATTTTAAAAAAGGTGGCAATCGAATATTACACCTTGTTCGTGGAACCTTCGCCAAGCGCTCGTCGTCACTATCATCTATAGATAATTATTTATTTTTATCTCAGTATAATCTTTGTTTATGCGGAACCCAACCAACAGGTAAGGTCAACGGTCTTCACTCATTAGTTTTTGATCACAGCCTTACGAAATCACACAATAACCTCACAAGCGAATTCACACCTTACACAGCTACAGTAAAAGCTATTTTTGTGTGCATGATTTTTTTGTACTGGCAGGCACACAACTCGTTCTCACATTTAGACGGTTTGATAACATTCCAAAGAAAAGATTAGGAAATTCTAAACTATAAGTTAAAATGTTTAGGGACTGAGCCGGTTTTCTAGCTATTACCCGATAATTTTGGTTGAATTTTAAGTGGTTGCTTGCTACGTTCGGCTTCGGAATTTGAATTGGTTTTGTGTTTTATTCAATTTTGGAACGGTTGAGATTTTAACGGCTTTACTGTTTGTATGCTATTGGGTCTCCTGCGACACTGATTTTTGTTTTCTAACCACCAATCCAAATGGAGTGGTCGTCTTCCGAAACCGTTCCGTGAATGGTAAAAACAACGTCGTGAAGCTCTGGATTTCCAAACTAATTAAAACCCATGCGTCCAGTTCAAAAAGACGTCTGCCAAATGGACGTCTCGTGAATGGGTACCTTAACATCGAACATCGAACAAAATATGGGCGTGGCCTAACATTTTTGTATGCAAAATGTTATGTGAGGCGGACGGAAAACACGTTTTGTTAGAATGTTTTGTTATTTTTGGTCGCAGAAGACACGGCTTTAGGTCGTCCTTGGAAGAGAGTCGTGGACCATATCGAACGTTTTAAAATTACTTTTATTATTGTGTATTAGTGTTGCAAATACAATACTATTATATTATATTCTATTCTATTAAAAAGATACATTATAATGTGTTAATAACAAATCAGAATCGTTTATTATTTCAGTTGAATTCGTAGTCTCAATTCAAAACATGAGCCCGAATGGTCAACATAAAATGGCTTGTATTTAACAATAACAGTTCTTCTTCTTGTCGTGTCACCAGTTCTTTTGAACCAGTGTGTTGAAAGGACTAAAAGTGCGCCTCATAGAGGGCTCTTATACTCGTAGACAGTGACATACGTTCAAGTTCTTTTTATATTTAGCAGATCCCGGCTTGTTTTCGTATATTTAAAAAAAATGGGCCCGAGAATCAAACTCCCTACATTTAGTATGAGGCCCGTGGCACCGCCTCGTGAGGGAATGTCGCATTTACATTGAATACTCTGAAATTAGTAATTCCAAACTCGGTTTGGTTTGGACATTTCGGGGTTTTTGACTTTTGCGTGCTTTTTCGTTGAGTCATCGAGATAAATGGATACTTTTGTATCTCTAAGTATGATAGATAGATAGATAGATAGATAAAATATTTATTTGGCACACATAACATTTCAACACAGACACAAAAACAAAGACAAGTAACAAGTATGTAGGCGCACAGGTAAAAACAAACTAGAAAAGAAAAAAAGAAATACACACCTAAAACTAGTAGTCTGGCACCTACATAGGTGGGTGCAACAGTGGTCTGTGTGCTGTAGTGAGCCAAAAAGGTCCAGTCTCAGCTTATTGTTACTCCATGCCCGAAGGTACACAGTAACGCTGATTTTCATGGTAGTTGTAGTATGGTAGTCAGTTTCTTAATAAGTTATGTGGGGTCGCTGGAGCAAAATCATTGCAGACGGAGTTGTCGTACACGACAACAACTGGTTCGCCTCTCTGGCTCACAAGCGCGACCAACGCCATCAGCTCCTTCAACTTCAACACACTTGTCTCAACTTTGCGGTCGTAGCTGTCGCTCCCGTATCGGCTTTACTAGCCAACTACGTCCTCCGGACCTCCACGCTGCTTAAACCATCTCTCGTAGATGAGGCCATATCATCATATGTGGGGTCGGCAGCACATGAAATTTCCCTCTCTCTACCTTTATAAATCAGCCGTCATTGCAGTTACTAACTGCCTTATTTTTTCAGGTCATCTTTTACACAATCCATCCATCTCCTCTTCGTCCTACATCTACGTATAGCCATTTACCTTGCAACTGGTACTTATCATGCTCAATACAAACACGTTACTATCTTCACATATAAGTGCTACTAATTGTCTGTCTGTTAGACCTTTGCTAATTATATTAGGGCGCCTAAAATAGTTATTCACGCTGTGGTTTTCATTATCATCATTAGAACCTTCTGTCGCAGGCAGTAAAAATCTAACCTGCACAATGATTAAGCAAATAAAAAAAAGTACTTACCTTCGATGATTTGCAAATCATCAAAAACGAACCTACCTACCTATAAACTATCAGAAAGCTAAGTATCTAATGTAACCAACGAGCACCTAAACTTACTTTGACGAGCTTCACTTTTGTTTGACTGGCTCCCCACTGAAGTTTAACTATTTAGTTTTAATATGGATCGAATAAGACCCCTAGCAGACTACAGACTTTTTTGTCGGCCGATGGTTTGGTCGGGCTCATGAGTATGGAGAAGTACGTGAGTGCGCTCTCTGCAACGATTTTTGTCCATACTCATCACGAGCCCGACTGAACTGTCGGCCGATGGAATGTCTGTAGTCTGCGAGGGGTCTAAGGGTGATTTTATGTATGTAGCAAGCTCATCACCGCTTTAAAAAACTGCTATCAGTATATTTTATAGACTTACTAGTAACGGTGTGTTTTATAGCAAGTTAGAGTTGAGATAAAGTCTTGATTATGTCTGTACTGTAATTAAGAACACTCCATTCAAACTTATATGAAACATACCGATTGAATAAAACGATCTTAGACTGACTATGAACTTTGTATTTGCACTGAACACTCACACTTGTTTTCGGTTCGTACCTAGTCCATCAGCGAAATGGTACTGTATAATCACTTCACATTGATCATCCTCAATAGTTTTCGTTGAATCGACGGCTTCCTTATTGTTATTCCACGATTCTTCTGTATAGGCTAGGAGGCAATTGTCTGTTGTAGCACACTATTTCAGACAGTTTAAATGACATTTGATTATGAATGTCTTATGATAAGCTTATTAAAATAAAATAAAATTATGACGATGATATGGAGGTAAAAATGAAATGATGCGCGACAATTATTAAGATATAGAGTCGTGTTACCTACATCCGTGGCAATTCTGGGCGCTTGTTGTCTTTTTGCAAATAACTTTAAAGCTAAAAGGAACTAAGCTTAAACTAAAATCGAAATACAGCTAATATTAGATACCCTAGATAAGCAACTACACGACTTTTACAATGTAGCTACAGCTGATGAAACAATAATGAGCCTTGCCTCCTAGGCTATACGACACGAATTCGGATATTGAGATGAGGCAGAAACCATTTCCTTGTTGCACTTCCTGCAGCAGGCCGGGATCAAGTCGCAGACTGGTTGGTGGACGCAGTCCGGGATAGCATCACAGGAGATGTATTCACAGATAGCACGGCCCAGGCATTTAGGGACCATGATACAAGGCGGACTATGCCGGCACATAACTGGCCTCGGCTTGACTTGTGCCCCAAAGTTCTCCCTCGCAGTCAAAACTGTGTAGTTCCTAGAACAGACTGGAATTTCTGGGCATCTAGGTCTGTGTTCGCAGGGTCTGTCATCCCGTTTCCCGATAACACATTTAGGGATCTTCTGGCACATCGGCACGTGGACGCAGGAGTTCTGGAGTTTTGGGTCGTATTTTGGCTTGTAGCAGCCTCTAACCACCTCGCATGGAGGATCATGATGGCAGATGCTTTGGATCTTCTTCTCGGTTCTGAACTCTGGGGTCTGGCATTGTCGCACTTCAACGTATGGAACATGGTACTGACAAGCCTGCTCACATTTCGCCGAGCTTTTTGATTTCCTCTTGTAGTTGAAAGGTGATTTTTTGCTCTCTGAGACTGGCCAGAGATTAGTCTGTGGTGTATCTTTTTGTGGAGGTAAGTTGAGGCATCCATTAATTAGGATGCAAGGAGGGTTATGGATGCAGAGGATCTCGCCATTGTATTTACTAGCTAGGGCAGTTGTGATGTCATCATGTCCTTCTTGACATGGCTTAGAGCTTGTGGCCGTAGAAGGCAGTCTGGAAGCTCTAGAAGGTGCTTTGGGTCTTGTCTCAGGTTTGTCATAACATTTGCATTGTACCTTCTCAGATTGGTTGCCTGCTGGCTTCATTTTCAAAGAAAGAGAGTTTCTGGATGGTAATGGAGATGGTAAAAATGGAGGTAAGCTTTCCGAGGGGCCGCTTTTCTGACAGCATCCATTTGCTGCTTTTTGCTCTTGCTTAGGAGCACATGAGCAGCTATTTCCTATTGAACTTTGGCGACCTTTGTTACAATTCGATTCTGGTTTCTGTTCATAGTTGTTACAAGTGCTCGGAGAACATGGAAGCTGATCACTGCTGCTGCAATTACACGGTTTTGGCATTTCCATCTTCTGTACTTGGTACTTCCTGTTGATTTTATCAAAAAGGTACTCCCAAAAACCAGATGATGAAGCTGGCATGTCAGATGTGAATTGACTACCTGATGGGGAGACATCGGTTCTTGATTGTTGGTATGGAGAGGTGAAGACTTGGTACGAAGACTTGTGGTCTTTTGATGGATATTGATGCTGTTGGTTTTTTGATAGCTTCTGCTGATACTTAAAATGTTCCTTCATAACTTCTGTCTTGAACCTCTTCTTCAATTTAATTCTCTGTGCCTTCATCTTCTCTCTTTGCGTCTCACTTTCAGATGAAGAGGAAATACTGCAGCTTGAATACTGGTTTCTAAATTTCTTATGTGCGTGTAACGGTTCCGTCATTTTCGTGGTAAATGGGACTGGTTTATGTATGTTGCCTTCGATGGCGTAAACTGGTTGGACGGCATAGTTTTGTCTTTTATACGGCTTTTTATTTCGTCTTTGCTCGCAGATGCCACAAGGACAGCTCTGGTCAGTGGGGATTTGAGGATTTTCTATTATTGTAGACATGTTTCCATGCTTTGGTCTCCGGAACATGGTTGATAGGCAGGGGATGACTTTCTGGCGGATTATAGTCAGCTTAGACGCCTTAGACTGAGCCTGTTGAATTTGGTCACCGCTGTTATAATACGTGTGTCTCTTTCTTTTCTTTCTATCGACTTGAACAGCTTTGGTTTGGCATTTCTCTGATATTCGCAACTTCACAGGGTAGTCATAGTTGAAATATTCAGGTGTGTAGCATAGTTTTTTGTTGGGTTTCTCTAATAAGCTATGGTTGCCTCCTTTTTTGTTTATAAGTGGTAAGCATGAATCCTCGAAGTCAGAGCTGTCGCTGTGTTCCTCGGTGTAGGTAGGGTCATAGGTCATAAGATAGTCTCCAGGAATTTGGTACATTTTGAGGTTTGTATTTACACCGTCACAAACACAGCATGGTCAATCATAATTTTGAAAGATTTTTTGTAATAATTTTGTTACATTTTTATTTTACGAAATTTTTAGTCAGCCGTGACATTTTTTGCAGAAGTTGTATTTTGAATGACAGCAACGTCATTCCAAAAAGAAGTTTCTGAAAATGGTTGTGAACTTTTCGTCAAAAAAGGTTGTGATGTATAAAAAGTATAAAGTATCTTTATAATTCATAGGTACCTATTTCATTGTTCATCTCTTGAATTAAAGATCCAATTTATAAAACTTATTTTACTAATAGAAAGCTCCCTTTGTTCCTATAAACCTGTTTTTTATGTACCATGTGAACAAAATCGTAGACTGCAGCTAGTATTATCTCATCTATACAACATACAGAAAATGAAACTCTACTTATCGAGTGAAATGATTTCATTCGAAGCAACGCTTAAATTCCTTAGAGTTCAACCTCTTACTTTCACATACGAAATTAGCCTATTTTAACTTCATATTAAAAATTCTTGCTGAGACCAAATAACCCTGCTGTCTGACAAAATAAAAATACCCCGTCAGCCATATTCACAAATAATATTTAGGTAAGTATGCAAGAATAACTTCACGATAATATCGTACGAGTTTGAGACGCTGTTGTACACGGTTTTGAAGTTGGTTTCAATAATGAAAAGATGAATAACAAAAGATCTCGACTAAGTGGGAAATACCTACTTAGCTTTTTAAACGAACGTATTTATTGCTGGGCAAATGTCTCCTTCATATTCGAGATCTTCCATTACTCTCTATCGATTGCGTCAAGACCTTCCAGACAAAGCTTCGGCTTCTTCTACACTTCTACACTAATAATAAAAAGAGGAAAGATTTGTTTGTTTGTTTGTTTGAATTGAGTAGGCTCCGAAATTACTGAACTGATTTGAAAAAATCTTTCACCATTAGAATCCTACATTATCCCTGATGAACATAAGCTATATTTTATCCCGGGAAAGTGAAGTTTTCCCGAAGGACCGCGGGTAACAACGCGACGGACAGCTAGTCATAAAATAGCTTAAATATAAAAAAAAACCTACTTTAATAAAGTGGTTTTAGGTTATAAATATTTTCACCATTTAATAGCTGCTCTGCCCAAAGATAGCGTCAATGAAGAACGTAAAAGCAATATCCAAAAGCATTGATGAATACGGCCGTAATTATAAATTTCATAAATCGTTTCAAAGGAATTCTCTGTGCATTGTTTTTATGAACAAGGTATGAACAAAACGGTTAAAACAAAGTGTGGACGAAACGATTCAGAACTAAATATGAACAAAACGATTTATATGAAATAGGGTAACTAAAACAATGGGCTTAAGAATGTCTATATTAATAGCGTTACTAACTGCCTATTATTATACAAGAATGTAAACACATTCTTAAATTTTCAGTAAATTAGGTACTTTGTAACGCAACAATACCGCGGAGTATCCACAGCCTGCCTTTATCCGCTGCTGAGTTTATAGTGTTCCCTTCTTATACCATCCATTACGATCCTACGCTAATCTGAGCATAAATATATATTTTTTATGAAGAATGGGTCGGCTCTTGACCTTAAGACTTACACAGGCAAGAATGAGGTATACGATGGAGCATCAAGCCTACCCAGAAGGTGCCTATTAACTCTCTTCTTAAAAACAACTTAATTATAATGAGGTAAAGTTTGTACCTATCTCGAATCTCATCCGATTTCAAAAATAAATGTGGAAAGCTACGAGTAGCCCAGAGTCGAAATCTATGTTGATGGCTTAGATGCTGGACAAGCCTATTTATCTCGAAAACAATGTCCCATCTAGGCATAGATTGCCTTCTGACGCTGTATAAAATCATCTAGTATCTTATACATGTAAGGTGAAGTGTACGAAACATGAGTGAAGTCACGGGGATTCTACTAGCTTGGAATTAAACGGTGAATTAGTATGCGAAGTGATACGTCATGCAAGTAGTGAGGAAGGGTGTGTTGCCTGGACGAATCTTGATCGTTTGATCAAGCACAAAAATCTTGGGCGCTTTCACCCGACTGCCAAGAAAGGTTTTTGGTGTCTCTGTTAATAGCTGGTGATGTAAATTTTTTCGAAAGTTTAGTATATAACCTTGGTGGTCTTATTCATATCGTGTTAAACCAGTCTGATGTTACGATGGTTTCCTTACAATGTTTTCTATCATTGAAAATACTGGGATACAAAGTGGGTATTTTTTTGATAATATACGCGCATGATTTAAATGACCTTCTGGATTGTAGAAAGTATTTTTTTCCTAAGTTTTTATGTTTTTGCAATATTAACTCTAATGTGATTGGTAGTAAATTAATGATTGTAAGGGCCCATACTTAGAAGCGTTGAATCCGAAATGCTTCCTACTACTTTTTCTGATTAGTTTATAGGTTAATCTTATCGACCAAACACAATATAGCTCGTAGTAGGAAGCATCCGAATATTAAACTTCGGATTCAACGCTTCAAAGTAAGGCCCCAGCATGATTTTTTACTTATATTACCTAGCAGCATGCTTTCAAAGTATCAAGACACATCGATCGCGTCGTAACTCTAAGCAGCGTCACTCAGTAAAATAATAGGAATAGAATAAAAAACTAACCAAAGGTGAATGCCGGAGCACGTAGGTACTTTCAGGCTGCATTTACACAGAAAACCGGTTACCGCACTCCTTGCCAATCTCGATGATCATTGGAAACATTAAGTTGAATGATGTAATCATTCTTTTCTATTTGTTTATATCTGTGTCCTTATTTAGTTCATTCATTCATTTTCTCGAAAAATATAACTTCTACTGTGCACACGCCAATTTTTATTTTATTTATAAAAAATAGTTTATTTAGCTCCCAACCATTAGAAGTAGTCAGAAACTTCTTCATGCTTTACTCTGGCAGAGAAGCACAACTTTGAGCATACACATGTCATGTGCGTCTCTAAATTACCTTGGCGACATTTTATCATTCATTTTATAGAATAAAGTCAAATTCGATTTCGTAATCGAATTAGCGTAACTTTTTGGACAGGAATTGGTATCGGTATGTTGCGTTGGTGTAGAGATCTTTATAATACTCATACAATTATAATTTTTCGCCCAAACATTACATCAACTGGATCACCAAATTTAGGTTCATTAAAAAAAAATCAGATTTTTTTGAAAAAAAACTGGTTTCTGTGTAAATTCAGCGTTCTAATGAATCGGCCGAAAGGGTTGCATATTAATGCAAGGGGTGCGACCCTCGTAATGGGTGATCTGCTCTCTAGTTTTAGTTTTCAAATTAAAATGGGATAATGTTGGGTCAGTTGATCAGATGTTGTTTTTTATGATTTTTATACGTCGCAGTTCGTTATTGTATATCTCACATCAGCTAGTTCGTACTCGTAGATCCTTATTATTTCACGTGATGTCGATTCTGTTGTTCGCTGACTCAACTAACTAACGTTCTAATTAAAAAAAGATTTTATTTTATCTATGGCTATATGGCGTTCTACTGTTAATAGTCGAAAAATTTAACAAATAAGTAAGCTATGTGTTTTCCTGGGATCTGCATCTATGGAAATTTTTTGTAATCTGTTCAGCGATTTATGCGTGAAAGAGTAACATACAGTTCTACGTTCACATTACTTATATAAATTTACTTTTTAGTATGGATAATGGAAATACCTAACTTCCTTAAAATGATACTTAGTAAAATTAGACAAGTAATAAGTGTAAAGATATTGAAGAATACAATTTTTTTTTAATGTAAACGTATAAGGCTGTGTAGGTATGTATTCCCTGCAAACAGCTTCAAAGTGGTTTGTTTACAAAGTAAGATAAAGGACCACGTGTTCAAAGAGCCCTTACAAAAACATTGGACCAGATTTGAGACAATACAAGTTTTTGTTGACATCCCCCGCAACGGTCTTCGAAAACAAACACTTGAAATTTGAGCTAAATTGAACTCTATGTACTTTGAAATACAGATTAGTTATTGAGCTTTTGTGAGAGGTCATAAGGGCACGACGTTTAGCCGTTAACAACTTCGGAAAACTCATTCAACGTTAGTTTTTTGAAAAGATAAAAAATGATTTTTGCATGCACGAGCACTTAGTTTTAGCAACTATTTCTTGCAAGTATTAAGTTATTTCTTAAAGGTAGGTACATAAAACAATAGGTAGGTAGGTATTACAGATGTAAAAAGTTTTAAAGCAGATATTATATTTTTAAATATTTGTATTCAGAATGTGTTCAAACCTGTTCAATAATTATTTATTTTTATCGTTGTGCGACGACTCGTACATTTTATATCGTGGGTTAGGTTATTGACCATGTTGAGGTAAATTATTAAAATATAAATTATTGAACACCTGGTAATTTGAAACGTTAGACTCACCTTTACAATTTGAATAATTTTGCTAAATCTTATAGTCATCGAGAAAAAAAACAAGCAAATATTTATGACTAAAAACACACTAGCTATTAAATTTGTTTGACGGTGAATGACACAAATTAGAAGGCTAATGATTTAGTTTTTTTAATTACAAAGAAACAAATAATTATGCTATTATATTTTATATTACTTTTTATTACACCTAAAGTTGAATTTGCATATCGATCTTCAAATTAAGTTTTATACCTATAAAATAAAATATATTTTTTTTCTCTCGGTAGCTACAAAAGATAATTGCTATTTCAGTATCAAACGCAAACGAAACATTTCAATTTTATAATTCCAGAAAGCTCTAATTCGAACGCAATTCTAAATTCAAACGAACGTCAATCGCGAAATTTAATTTGATTGGTTCGATTCCCAACGGGATCTGTTGGCGGGAAATCGTGGAAAATAAAGATTTTATTGCATCATGCGTGTAGACCGTCCAGATTTTATAGAACTCCTCTTACCCTTCTCTGACGTATTAGTTCATGTGTGTCAGAGGTCTCTTAAATCTGGTGGTTGGTAGGTTTGGGGTAACCAATCATGAGTCAATGTAGTGATTGATCGCTAAAGGGCGATTTGGCGGGAACCGTGGGGGCGAATTTGCGATTTTTTTTCTTCGTTTTTAGATATGTGAATATGTGACATGTGGGTGGGACATGGGTAAATAGGTATTGTTAGATTTCACTACGCTTCATTTTACATCTGACGAAGTTTTCTATTAATTCTTTGCTTATTTTTACGAACGAATTACGAGTACATTGAAAATTTAGAATCAACTAAATATTATTTAGACAAAGATCAAATTATAAATTTAAGTTTTGCATAACTTCTTCTTCTTCTTATTTAAGGATTAACTCCTTGTCGGCACAACTGATGAATCCCTCTCCATGTATCTCTTTCCAGGGCTGCTTCCTTGACCTCTTTATACGACATGACAGCTACCTTCTCCTTTACTTAGCTCATGTAGCTTATCCTCGGTCTTCCTCTTCCTCTTCTTCCTCTTCCTCTTCTTCCTTCCACTTTCCCTTCTATAATGTTCTTAATGAAACTGTCATGTCGTATGAGATGGCCGATCATCTTTCCCCTTCTGTTCTCGACAACTTGCAATAGCGATCTCTTTTCGTCGACTCTACGCAGAACTTCAATGTCTTTGGATGAGACTTTTAATAAATGTAATTATATCAATAGCATAATTATGGAGTTCTTTCACCATTTTTGAAGGAGCTAGTGGCTCTGCTATTTTATTTACTTTTCTCGTGTTTTACTAAGTTTTATTATGTAATTTCGGTGGCATTTTACTAATGAAGCCTTGGATTACGTAACAGGAGATTTGATAAATCGAATGGAAAGAAAATTTCTCATTTGACGAAAGATTTTCGTTGGGAGTTTTGAAATGACAAACCGCCATGTTTTTTCAAAACCAAATTGACGTGACATAATACATATTTGAGAGGTGAGGATACTTGACATTGGCAGAATTATACTGTTAATACAGTTTACATTTAGTTGCCATTAATAAATAGAAGAAGAGGAAGAAGGAATAAAGAGAAGAAGCCGGGGAATGAAGTGAAACCAGAAGAAACCAAGAAGTGAAGTGAGAGAGAAGAAGAAGAAGACTGAGCCAAGATGTTACTGATTGGGCGGTATAGTCGCTCAGCGACAAAGCCCTTTTCTTTTTTGTTCATATAAATAAATAATAATAATCAATAGCATATGTTACGTAATTTGCTGGACACTGCGATTGAAGATAGTTTAGTCATGAATACGGTATTACCCATTTTCCTCATAACAATTGACTTGTCCACGTGACATGCAGCTAGGACTGATTGTATTGACACAAATCTGACCACATTGTTTAATAATTGTAATTATTTATTTTATAAAACAATAGGTGCTTCGCGGTAAACTCGTCCTTTGGTAAAAAAACACTTTTTTTATAATATGGCTATGGTCTATTCATTCACACACATTCACATTCTCACAAAATTTAGGTTTCTATGGGACTGTTGGGTATGTTTTATTGATATTGCTTTTCCGGAAATTAAGAACTTTACTTACTTACATTTTTTAAACAAATTATATTAGATTAGTCTTGAACCAGCGCTAGGTTTCACTGTGTCGTGAGAATAAAAAGCTACGACTGCGGTGGATCCCTGTATGAAGCTGAAGCGATGGGCATCGGAAAGTTATTTTTACTTATAGCGCTTGTGTCGCTGTACATTTTTTCCAGGATCTGCGAATGCGGTTCGGAATGTCTCGGAAAGTTGAAAGGTCTCCTGGGAGCGTTTTCCTGTGGCTGCATCGGTTGAGGTGGCAGCCCTCCATGGCCCAACTCTGAAAATCCACCCTGTATACCCACATTGTATATATTTTGCTATTTTTTTTGTAAATATTGTTCTTGGATAAATTATAATTTTTAAAGGCAATTTTTTTTTTAAGAAATAAATTTATTTTTATCTTGATTTATCTTTATCATCATTAATATCACCAACTAGACGTTAATTGAAATTAATACAAAGATTTTATGAAAGTTATCATACAGACAATTTATTTGAAATTTTATGAAAGCTATTATAAGTTATTTATTTGACATATTTACGGGTAGGTAATTATTTTATAATTATTTATTACAAACGGTAGCACAAACGAGAAGTTACTAAACCAATCACATGTCAATCATAAATTAAAAACAAACAGCCAAATAAGACCTTTATGTCGAAGGAATAAGGTGCGTTTTATTATAATAAATGATACCTGTTAAATTAATTAGAATTTGAGCTCGATAGTATGCGCCTACGCACCTAAGTCACGATCTACATGTAGAGTAAGCAATAACAAAAAAAAAGAACTCGACGAATTTCGTCAGTAGCTTCGAATAACGAATCCAACGGTCGTTCGACAGTCGGAATTCATGGAGTAGTTTCCAATATTTTTTTTGACAGGAAAAATTGTATTAAAAAAGGTACTTAGGTAGGTAGGTATCTAGGTACCCCTAAATATTCATTATCGAGAATAATTTTATTATTAAATAAATAAATAAATAAATAACGCTGGACTTTTCACACAGCATCATCTAGCCCCAAAGTAAGCAGAGCTTGTGTTATGGGTACTAGAATGACTGATAAACTACTTATATACTTTTTGTTTGTAAATACATACATAATTATACATAGAAACACCCAGACCCGAGACAAATATCTGTAGGTCATACAAACATTTGTCCCGCGGCGGGGATCGAACCCGCAACCTTCTGCGTCGCAGGCGGACCTTCGCCCACTGCGCCACAGAGGTCGTCAATTAGTCATTATTAGTCACTATCTTTGAAATAATGTGCAATAGTCGTTTAGTTCATAAATTACACAATGGTAACAATAACGTTACAATGTCGCGAATTCAATGATTTTTACCATTTAAAAAATGCCTAACGCGCTCAATTATTATATTAAAATATACTTTTATATTATTTATTTTTTATTTATTCTTCTTTATAAGTATAGAAGGCTGATTGGAACCTACCATGAAAACGAAGCTGAGTCTAATATTAACATCTATTCTAACACCGAAAAGTCAGTCCCGTGAATCACCTAAATACCGTTAGAAAATAAACTGACCGACAACACGATGCAGTTTCCCACGTTAATTTCAATTTATTAAGAGACGGCGATAAAAATCATTTATTTTATATTTTCGATATCCGATTTGTCTTAATGCGTGTAAACGAACTAGTCATGTGGAATATAAACGTATTATCCATACTAATATTATAAAGATGAAAAGTAGAGGATTAGCGATTTTATATGTTACGTTCCCCAAAACGCTACGATAGCGCGATCTAATTTTTCCTGTGGCGCATGTAGTAAAATGTGTCTGTCTGTCTGTCTGTTTGTTACCTTTTCACGCCTAAACCACTGAACAGATGATGCTGAAATATGACATGGATAAATATTATGTCCCAGGGACGGACATAGGCTACTTTTTTTTCAAAACTAATCATGGAGGGCGTGAAATAAGGGTTGTAATTTTGTATGGGGACTTAAAGTGAAGTTCCAGTTGAAGGCCACTAGATGGCGTTGCTGTCCTATGGCTGAGGTCGAGATGGCGCTATTATTGCATTTTTATTTTTAAAAGTATCAGAAGAGAATTATTTTGCTGACGAAGTCGCGGGTACCAGCTAGTACCTACCTAAATATACTTTCTAATCCTACACAAACAGCTTTTAGCGAGCTTGCAATTTATATAGCGACATACCACATTTACAATGAGACATCTTACATTTATTGCGAAATAAAATTTTGTAAACAAATGCCACAATATAAGCGATACTGCCACTGTCAACCGTTTTACTCAGTCGCCAATTTACATTAACATAATACTCAACACAGTAACTCCATTACAAAACACAGCTCCTTAAGAAACAGCTACCAGCTCCATAGTGAGAATATTTGGAATAAATTTTAATATAAACACCGAATTTACATAAATATACAAGTAATCAATCGATTCAAATAGGATTGCTACAAACTGCTAAAGTACAATGTTGCCGGTAAAAAGTTGTAAGTTCCCACGAGATGTATGCTAATGTTGGGATGCGTGCGGTGTGATCGCGGAAGCTCAGGTATTCAAATTTCCATTACACTTTTTAATTTTTGAATTGCGAATCCATACATTTTTTTACTGATCATTCTTATCTTACTAATATAACCAGTTGCACCAAAAAAAGCTATCTCACGTTTAAACAAAGTAATAAAGAAAATTATTTTTAAATGACGACCTCTGTTATCGCAGTGAGTGAAGGCCCACCTACGATCCTGAAGGTTGCGGGTTCGATCCCCGCGGAGGGACCATTGTTTGTAAGATCTACAAATATTTGTCTCGGGTCTGGGTGTTTCTATGTCATCTAGTACCCATAACACAAGCTCTGATTACTTTGGGGCTAGATGATGCTGTGTGTAAAGTCCAGTATTATTTATATTTACACTAGCTGACCCGCGCGCGCCTTCGTCTGTCCATTTCCATATAAACTGGATCACCCTGTATACCATTTTTCTGTCATAAGAACCTTCTCCTGACAATAACAAACACAACAAAAAAAAATAGTGAAATCGGTCCAGCCGTTCACGCGTGATAGCGTGACCAAGGGATATAGGGATTCATTTTTATATATAGAGATAACATAACAATGAGTATAAAAAAAAAAAAATTATCTTAGGTGAAAGTAAAACCACTTGATTATTTAACAATTTACAGCAATAGACCGTTATAAAAATTTACGATCCTGTTAAAAGGAATCTCCAGTATCAAAATATCGTTTAATAACACCAATAAATCTTAGCAGCCAAAGTAAAATGAACTTAGTATATTTTTGCACGCATATAACTCATGAGTTCAAATTACATTTAAGTGGTATGTTGAAGCTGAATGAAATTAGTCAATCTAAGACATTCATTAAATGATAAATCATTTAAAATTTGGTACTAAATTACATTTGTTACTTAAAAAACTTAATACTTCAAATGACCGTTAAAACTTTAATAAGTGAAGTCGTAAATTATAGTTGTTATTAATAGGTAAGAAACGATAAGAGAAATAAACATACTTAGTACTTATTTTTAAATATTTTATTATAAAATTAAATACGCACAATCATTAAATTAATACCGCAGATGCTTATAAACTTGTTCACTATTAAAAATATGCAAATTTCTAAGCTCGTGAAAAAAAACATTAGTAACGATGAAAAAATCCCTCAGTAAATTTATCAACAAAAAAAATGGCTGAAACTGCAAAAAACTGGCAGATGCAAGTAGAAACAATGACGTTTTTTGTCATTTTCAATGACAATTATTAAAAAAACAACCCTAGCGTTGTTTTTTCTCAGTAAGTCTAAAGTGGGTTAAAAACGACGGGGTCATAATAACGAAACGTATGCAAATAAGGTAGAAGGAATTCGGGCACGAAATATAGAATTAAAAAGGGTTGTATTGAATGAAACAAAAAAACACGGAAACTCAAAAGCTTACTTTGAAACGGTGCGCACATAATAATTAAAAAAAAAATCAAAGCTCTACCACATAATATATCTAGTAAGTAATAATAATACTTACATTCATGGTTTCATATAGCATCACCAAAACTTTTCAAATCTCAACTAAAATGTATATTCTTAATTATTAAATCACACGAGAAAATGAAAAAAATAATTGTGTTTCAAAGACTTAGATTAATGTCTGTTTTGCGTATATTACTTTTATCAACTTTAGTAGATAATGGTAAATTTAGTGGACAAAATTTAGATATTTCATCAAAATACATTATTTTATCTATTATTTTCCAAATAAAAAAACTTAGTTATTATTTTAATTTAGGCTGCCACTAAGTAGATAGGTAGGTACTGCTCATAAAAGTTAAAAAATCAATAAAAAATATTAAATAAGGTGCTTTCTGGTAAGATCGGACTATTTTTGAGAAAACCTAAAGAGTCTTAGAAAATATTTTATTGTATCGCCTCTAGTGACTCTTTTACAACGCCATAGCAACCAAACTGTTGCAAAAATACAGAGGTTTCATTTCTTATTTGTAATGTTTAGATAAACACAACGGTTGATGTTTTATGAATGATCAAACAGAGCAAATTTTTTCAGAATGGCAAGTAAAAGATCGGACCGTGTTAAGGTAAGACCGGACTACCTTATAAAATCACCTCTGTAACAGCTAGAATAAGCTCTATCACAGGAAAATATTCGGACTTACCTAATAAAAAACATAGTACATATTGTTATTGAATTGGTTTTCAAATTTAAGTTTTAGCGAAGATTTAATACATTTTTTTACTCCAAATGTCCGATTTTACCCCGCATGCTTCAAACATAGATTTTTGTGTATCTCAAACTTTTACATCTAAAGGCTCATTAGACTCATAATAATAGTTGTACAGCAGGCAGACAATTAACAAAATAGAAGTCAGTTTTCTGAGTTGAAACTTGCATTTTCAAGCTCTAATAATAACAAAAAAATTATTATCAATCAACTTTATTCATTATAAGCTTAAATTTTAATCTACAAACAAATAAGCAAAAAATCAAAAAACTTTATGTAAAGTTACCTACTGTTTAATAAGACGAACATTTCAGTCTGTAGGTGGGCACTTTACTCTTAATTTTTTTTTTATTTAACCTATACTGTCCTACTGTTGGGAAAAGGTCTCCCCCCAATTATTTCCAACCATCTCTCTCCTTTGATAGGTTTCTATCGAAGGAGTCGAGGTCGTCTCTCCAGCGTTTCCTTGGCCGTCCGTGGCGTTGTCTCCAGGGTGTTAAGATTTTAGCCCATTTTTCGCTGTGCGTCTGGCTCACGTGCCCTGCCCAGTCCCACTTCAACTTGACTGTTTCGCGCCTTACGTCGACAATATCAGTCGTTGAACGCAGCGTGGTATTCCAAACTCGGTCAATCCACTTAAATTATTATTAAGTAATATAAATATGCAGCATTATAGCACGTTCTGTCAACAAATCTTAATACTTACGTATTTTATACAATCCAGAACAAACAAGAAATCAATAACAATCAACAACTAAACATAACAAATACTTCTTTAAGTAAAAACAAAAAAGTAAGTACTTTTAGAACATTATTAGTAGAACAAGTTACATTTTAAACATCATAAATTTAGGTAACTTGGATAACTTACTTACTTGTAGGCGAAAACAGCCAAGACATCCGTACAAAAGCTTGCGAAAGTGAGACGTTTGATACAGACAAATCGAATATTGAAAGTAAAATAAAAAGCATGTAAAGTAAAAAGTTTGAGAAACACTTTAAAGTGAAAGACCGGCGGATTATGTCCGATCTTAACCTACGAGGTTAAAGATCGGATCTTTGTCTACAAACGTCGTAGACATGATTGTATAGTACTAATCAATTAGTCTTACATCGCAAATGGTAATAAAACAGCAAAACTTAAAAAATAAACAAAAATTACCTACCAAATTGCTCACAGAACGTTTCAGGTGGAAGATCGGATCATGTCTTTTTCCACTTTTGGTACATCCTTTTTTTGAACGACAATAGCACACGTTCTGCTGGGCATAGCGTAAAAAGCAGACTGTAGGGAGGGGCACAACAAAATGGCGCGTACGGTGATGTTGCCATCATTTAAAAATATTGCTGAATTTAGTAGTTACATGACTTATCCGGACTTACTACTTGTCCGGTCTTACCAGAAAGCACCTAATGATTTAGTTGAAAAAAAATATTATGTATTAGAAAAATTGGTAAGTACTACTCCAGTAGCCACGCGGTTGTACTAATATTTTTCTGTATGTTTGTCACAGATTGAGTGACAGTTGGTATGTTACTGTTTCAGTTACGTGTCATGTACAATAATTTCACCATTTCAATCATCGTTTCCGTAGTGTAGCGGTTATCACGTGTGCTTCACACGCACAAGGCCCCCGGTTCGATCCCGGGCGGAAACAGTCTTTTTTTGCATATATTTTTCATGAATAGCTAAAGTTTGGTCTCACATTTATAATCATCATTCTTAACCTTCCAGCTAGATGTATCAAAAAACATAATTTTTGACCAAAATATCCATTTTGAAACTCATTTTCAGCTTCCTATATTTTGGAAAATACCTACCTGCTTATCTAAACCAACTGTCGCTACTGAATAATACTAATTCTAAAGCCTAGTGCACACGTGCTCGCCTCAACGCCCGCATTACACGATAAAAAAACTCGAAAATTAATTTGCATAAAGAAGTTCACGGGGCGCCAAAAACAATTAATCCATTGTTCTTCGCTCTATGATGTGTAAAACAATAGTGAAATGGTGTACTGCGCTTAACATGCGGGCTCTTTACCTACTGTTCTTTGAAAGGGTAGCTTTTGTTTTTTATTGTGATTTTGCCGCTCAGTAAGAATAACGTCGCTTCGTTGAATTAAAAATCAATAATTTACATGTACTACATGTATGGATTGCAAAGGACAATTGGTGCCTCTGAAGCAATGATATTAAATCTCTGAAGGAGATATTGAAGTAAGTACCTACCTACTTTTACATACCTACTTACAATAAAAAAAAACTTAGGCCTTTACATCTATATTAGATGATTTATACAGCGTCAGGAGGCAATCCATGCCTATGATGCCTACACTTAACGGGACGCTGTATTGCCTGGGACATTGTTTGAGATGGAATAGGCTTGCCCAGCACCTAAGCCATCCTCTCAGCTTAATCAGCCTGGCCCACAGGAAAGACGACGTCAATACGTGTGGAGCTGACTAAGCTACGGGTTTTCTCACTATGTTTTCCTTCACCGTTAAGAGCTCGTGTTATAGCGCATATAAATTTTACGAAGCGAAAAATGCACGGCCGATTCGAACCCACGACCTTCAGATTGAAAGTCGAGGCACAACCCCATTCGACCAACACGGCTTACTTACAGTACAACTCAACTACATGAATAAAGCGCTTCGATTGATTTCGTATTTCTCTTTTTTCTCTTTTTTCAAGAACTTCAAGGTGGTAATTATTAAAAAAAAGGAAACTCATGGACGTACGCATTCTCCCCATCCTTACGTACGGTGCTCAGACTTTGTTGTCTTTGACAAAACGTCAGAAGTCCGCTCTTGGGGTCTGTCAACGGGCCATAGAGCGCAGTATCTTAGGTGTAAAACTGTCAGACCGCATGCGGAACAGTATACTGCGCTCTAAAACCAGAATTGTTGACGTTTGTGACAAAGCTGCCAGCCTGAAGTGGAACTGGGCCGGACACGTCTGTCGCATGTCGGACGATTGAAAACGAGCCACGCAGTGGACCCCACAAAATATGACGCGCAGACGTGGAAAACCTATGATGAGATGGCGGGACGAGCTGGACTCTCACCTGAGAATTTGGCCTGTTGCTGCGTTAAATCGCGAAGAGTGGAAGAAGGAAAGGGAGGCCTTTGTCCTGCAGTGAGACAACACAGGCTAAATAATAACAATAATAGGAAAAGTAGGTATAGAATTACTACCTTGAAGTCGATCGGATGTATTCGGAAATAGAGAGAAATACGAAACCAACCGAAGCGCTTTATTAATGTTGTTGTACTGTACTTACATTTATACGAGTAAGTATATTAAATTAAACAATAATTACATATAACACCAACATAAAACTCAGAAACAATGTTCAAATTTTAATAAGGTTTTTATAGTACGTTTTTGGTTCGTGCACTCAGTGTCAAGGTATTTTTGAACGTAATCGTGTGAAATGTCAACGGTTTTATGGTTCAAACAACACTGTCCATACCGGGCACAGATAAAGTTGAACAGCTTGTTCGCTGCATTACTTTTATTAACGGACTCAGCAAAGCTTTCAAATTAGAAGTTTCTGTAAAATTATAAAAGGGTTTGTTGTTGTAGATTGGAACTAAAAAGTACTTACATAAGTAGGTGTGTAAGTATTTAAAACTTCTTAAAATAAGTACCTACATGCATATTGATATGGACTGCATATTTATATTTTACTAAAATGATTGTGAAGATTAAAATGATTGGAATTTAGGAGGTTTTATGACAAAATAATCAAAGCTTCATATTTTCAAGCTTTATGATTTCTGGTGAGACCAAAATTCATAGGTACAAAACAAATCTGTTTTTTTTTAATGTTTTATCTTGACTGTATCATACCCAAATTAAGACATACGACGAAAATAAAATACTTACTGACTTTCGTCAACCCATCAGGGAAGCTAAGTACCTGAATTTTAAGATGGCGAATAAGTCATTTTAATAATTCCAATAAGATCCTTAGAAGCTTTAGTTTTAAGCTTGCATTTTATTTAATCTAATAAGTAAAGATTACCTTTACTTATTAAAATTGTGAACTCCATAGTGTTGTCACGAAGCTGTCAGGATTATCCGCGAAAGCTTTCTTGTATTTAGGTGGAAACACGGCCATATTATCATAGTCTTAATTTACATAGTCAAGTTTACACCAATGTAAGAGTGTGCCAGCTGTTTTAACTGTTCTAGTAACCGCGATGTGATACGAATTCTGATAGTGTTACGCAATAAAGTGTTAACTTATGGCCAAAGTCGGTGTTTTATAGTTAAAGCGTTTGGCATAAAGATTAAATCGTCTTGTTTGACTCCATGGTTACAACCTCCATGGTTACAACTTAAGCTTTTAAAACGTAAACTGGACTTCTTTCGCCATTTTTGAAGGAGCTAGTGGCTCTGCTATTTTATTTAGTTTTCTCGTGTTTTACTAGGTTTTATTATGTAATTTCGGTGGCAGTTTACTAATGAAGCTTTGGATACGTAACAGGAGATTTGGCAAATGGAATAGGGGAGTATTCAAGAAGATTTCTCATTTGACGAAAGATTTCCGTTGGAGTTTTGAAATGACAAGCTGCCTAGTTTTTTCAAAATCAAATTGACGTGATATAATACGTATTTGAAGTGAAGATACTTGACATTGGCAGAATTTTTCTGTTAATACAGTTAGTTGCCATTAATAAAATGAAGAAGAAGAAGAAGAAATAATAAAAAGGAGAAGAAGAAGAAACCAAGAAGTGAAGTGAAACTAAGAAGAAGAAGACTAAGCTAAGATGTTACTGATTGGGCGGTATAGTCGCTCAGCGACAAAGCCCTTTTCTTTTTTTTTGTAAAACAAAAAGAGAGAAGGTTGCTGGTTCAATCACCGCCGCGGGACAAATGTTTGTAAGACCCTAGTGTATTATATTGTCTTTGGTAAGACCTAAATATATTTGTCTCGGGTCTGGGTGTTTCTATGTATAATATGTATGTATTTACAAACAAAAAGTATATAAGTAGTACGAGTATATCAGTTACCTGGTTCCCAAAGCACAAGCTTTGCTTAGTTTGGGGCTAGATGTGTGAATGCTGTGTGAAAATGTCCAGCATTATTATAAATAACAGAATTGAGAACCTCCTTCTTTATTTGAAGACGGTTATGAAGATGAAATAGCACATTGTTAAAAGTTAGCATCGGTTAAAAATCTATCAAGATAATAGAAACGACTTCACACAAACTTGTCAAATAATAACAGTTAACTTACAGTTAACTTTATTTATTGGTTACTAGCTCAAATTATAATTAAGTTTAAATTTTTTCTTCATTTATTCTTTGTTATGCTTATAGGAGTTTATTTACAGAAACTAAGCTACTACAATATTTACATATATTTACAAACTACAACAGGATTAGTCAAGCTATCTAAGGATCGTTAGAAACGATCTGTAGATAGCTCAACTGATCCAGGTCATTGTCAGTCGGAAGCGTGCCCAAAACACTAGCGGAATTATCACGCTGGATGGCAATGCTGATCCTTTGAGCCAAAAATGTGCCAGCTCTCGGATCATGCGTCACTTCGACCAGACGCTCTGAAAGAATTTTGAAAACCCGACCTTTGAGCCAAAAATGTGCCAGCTCTCGGATCACGCTTATAGGTACTTAACTAATGCTAACATTATTTGTGCTAATATGCTCACTCATAAAAACATGTTATGTAATTTAATAGGCTTTCCTAATATACTGAAAGTAACTAAGTACTTTTATATATTACAAACTGTAGCCTATGCATATGTGTTTGGCATCTAAGAATCACTTTGACATTTTAAAAGGAACTTAAGGTTCCTATAGATCTGTTAATGGTTACAAAGTCTTTGGAAGGTGTGATTTTTGTTGTAGGAAAGTAGTATAGGCAGTACAATTAAAAAAAATGTCTCGCTGGAATATGAAAAAATCTATATAGCTTATCAATTTTAACAGGCGCGGATTCAGCCCTCAAAAAAGGTTGTGGGCACACCCGAAAATCGGCCAAGTTCGAGTCAGAACATGAACCCGCTCATGATCTGGATGTTCCTATAGTGCATTCCTAGTCCTAGAAATAAGATGTAAATTACAAATAGATGTCGCCCTGATCATGATTTTGTACAGTGTATACTCGTCACGGATTGTGATACTCCTAGTTTCACGTGGGCAAAACCGTGGGGTGAACGAAACTCGAACTCGAAACTGAGACACGCTCGCTCGCTCGGTCAATTAATGTGTGCATGCCCATATTGCCCATAGTGCTTAGTGCCCACTTTAGTGGATCCGCCCCTGCTTTCTAATAAGACAATATTTGCCATTCTGCTGTAGTCCGGGTATCAAAATGCTCACGAACGAATTTTTCATATAAAAAGGACTCGTTAGCCGAACAGTCGGTATGGCTCCAATCGTGTAATTGGAAAGCGCCATGGTGCCATTAAATCGAGGCAGGTCGCTAGTTTAGTACACACCTTGAAAAGATACAAAAATAAACATAATTTACTGCATTTCTCTATAATCCAGTGGAAGCTATCAAAAAGCCGTAAAACCAAATAGCTCTGTCATCAACATTTCTGTTTATTTATAGTGCGGAGTGCCACCACAAAAAAAGGTGACATATTTAATGGCATTTTTAATCTCCTAGTTGTTACCATAGGAACGAAACTTTCGACTTTCCAGAACAAATAAATTATCAACTAATAAGGCCTGTTTCAGACAGTGTATGAATGAATGAATGAATAGTTTATTATTTATCGTACACTAAGATAAAACACAACATACAATAAATCAAGTTAGCAAAAGCACAAAAGATCGTAAAAACAGAGTACAGGATATTGCAAGATAATCGAAATGCTTTTAGTGTAGCTTTGCTTAGTTATATTGAAAGATCGTTGAAGTCGTACCTTCCTGAATATTTACTCGAAGCTAGTATTAATAGATTTAATAGAATAGAAGAATAGAAAAACGTTTATTTTGTGGTACAAAAAGCTTACATTAAACTTAAGAACTAAGTATACTAATTACAATTACATACAAAATTGGCCATCACTCAGCGTGTGCTGCAGCAACTTGAAGGTGCTGCAGCGCTGGTTTTCTGTGGTGCCAGCGAGTTCGTGTGTAGCAGCAGATGCATGACAGCTTGAATGGCTTGAATGAATGAACACTTTAGTGAACACCAAGAAACAATTAAAACAGAAAAATAATAGTTCATATAAGTGCAATGAGCGAATTTATCGTTGAGCTTTCTTCGAGACAACCTCGGAACGAAACTAATCTGAATAAAATAGAAAATAATGTATTTCTGTTACTGTAGAAAATAATGGTTTACAATATAAATTACTAAGGTTGAGACCTTCTTTTAAGTAAAGAATATTTGTGTTAGAATAAAGGGCGGTATTGCTTTGTGTCGTCTATGAAACCCTTAATATTGTATCTTCTTAAATTAGGGGTCTAAGTAAAATGGCCGTGATTCGGGATGTAGCCATGCAAGTGTGAGTCGTTGACAGTCATAAAACTTTTATAAATATAACTTAGAAATAGATTTTAGGGCCGTTTTATGGCTCTCGTTTCAACCACCTGTAATACTAATGTCACTAGCTTCCGCTTGCGGCTTCTGTTGTGGCTGAGAATACCATTAGAATACATCTTTCACCCTTATAACATCCAAAGTTCGTCGGTTAGTCTCATTTAATACTTAAATATATTTCTACTAGTAAAAAATAATTTATAGTGCTCTTAAGATGGTTGTTGTTCTTCAACAAACAGGTAAGTTGATCTACTCTTGAACAACTGTCAATCCACATCTTCGCCGCTGTCTTCGTCAGCTTACAGCTTTATCTGCAAAAAAAAATATCGATGGGTTTGCAACCTGACACGCACGTACATTCCTACGTATGCTAACATTGGAAAAATGTGAGCATTTGCCAAATTTAGACATGCCGTTGACCTCTTTAGAGACCATCAGAGTAGCCATGCGCCAAATGTGTCACTTAATTGAAAAGATAGATCTTGTTTGCTTGCGAAGTATATCTATCTTTTAGTTCTATATTTCAATCCACAAACTATTAGATCAATCTAGTTCAATTGCCTATGTCATTCTCATCGCATCTTTTTATTTATTTATCACATTGAAAATAAACTTACACAAGATAGGTTACTAACATCTAAAAACCACAGAGGTTTGAACTGATGCTAAATTTACGTCTTCGTCAGTACATAAACGATTTCAAGTAGGTAGATTCAGAAAGTAAAATAAGTTCAGTAGTCCAATCTAGTCCAGAATTAGATATATGATTGTATTGAAATTGAACCAGTGAAGGAAGAACTAAACGCAAAAGAAGTAGAAAAAAGAAGTCCAATTGAACTATTCGTTCCGAACTACACAAGACTACATCAAAGGTGGAATACAAAGTCGTCTACCACGCATTTTTTTGATTTATACAGCGTCAGGAGGTAACCTATGCCTACGCGCAATGGGATACTAGTGCCTGTGACATTGTTTGAAATGGTAAAGTAGCGTTTAAGAGTTTATGCAAAGTATTTACGGTATTACTATCTCACTTTTGTAAAGATTTCGTTTAGTACAGAGTCACAAAGCGAATAACAGTCATAAAGCGAATCTGCTAAGCCCTCTCACTGCTCAATTACTACGAATTGACATGTACGATTCCATAGCCCGGCGGCCACATATCGAGGCACGCTGTAATTTCGATCGGTGCGTTTGACAGCTGCCTCTGGCCGCCATTACTCTGTGTCTTTATTGAAACTGCCCAGAAGGGCATAGACAATTGCGCATAAACAATTTAAACAGCAAGATGTAACTATAGTGTCTGATGAAGAACATGAATGCTAAAGCTACTATATACAGCTGCTGACTATCATCCTCACATGGTTAATATTCCACTTATCAGAACTAAGCGCTTTCAAAGTTCTTTTATTATGCGCACTGCAAAAATTTGGAATCAGCTTCCAGTGTCTGTATTTCCGCTGAGCTACGACCCTGTTGTTTTTAAGAAGAGAGTTAATAAGCACCTTATGGGTAGGCTCGCTCCATCCTAGACCTCATTCTTGCGCCTGTGTAAGTTTCGAGGTCAAAAGCGGACCTAAAAAAACCTTACTAAGTATTAAACACAATGATTTTGACTAAAGAAAATTTATCACTGATTGATTAGAAACCAAGGCCCTAACTATATTTTTAAGACAATCTTACAAAAGCTATCAGCTGTTTTAGAGAGTGAAGTTTTCTCCGAGTTTCTTCTTCTTCTTTTTATTAATGGCAACTAACTGTATTAACAGTTTAATTCTGCCAATGTCAAGTATTAAATGTGTATTCATGTCAAGTCAAGTCAAGTCATGTCAATTTGTTTTTTTTTTTTTATTTACAAAAAAAGAAAAGGGCTTTGTCGCTGAGCGACTATACCGCCCAATCGGTAACATCTTGGCTCAGTCTTCTTCTTCTTCTCTCTCACTTCACTTCTTGGTTTCTATTAATTTAATTTCTCCGAGTTTAAAGCTAAAGTTTCTTGAATAATTTTCATCTGTCTGCTGTCATTGTAGGGATGTTTATCTCTAAAGGCAGATTTACATTGAGTCAGTAACTGACGTCAGTCCACTGCCGTGTCAGTGCTGACCTGGCACTGCCATCGTATAAATTGATTTACTGACGTAAATTGACTTGCTACTGACGAAATACTGACTTGCGTGTAAATAGTATTCGGCGCCAGCACTGACGTCAGTTACTGACTCAATGTAAATCTGCCTTTACAATTACGGCCTAGATCTAAAAAAAACCGGCCAAGTGCGATTTGGACTCGCGCACGAAGGGTTCCGCGTCATTATCTATAAAAACGGTAAAAAAAAAACACGTTTGTTGTATGGGAGCCTAAAATATTTATTTTATTCTGTGTTTTAGTATTTTGTTGTTATAGCGGCAACAGAAATACATCATCTGTTAAAATTTCAACTGTCTGGTCTAACTATCACGGTTCATGAGATACAGCCTGGTGACATACTTCACGATTGCCTTGATCTATTGAGCGTAGTTTTATTCACGGCGTCTTTCACACAACATGTAATCTAGGTTCCTTACATAAAATATGAATGTATGGGTTTTGAGTCCCGCGAGTGAAAGTTCCCAACACGCCAAATTTGGATTGTTTTCGACCAATTTCGGCCGTATCGTGACTGGTCGCCGTGTTTTTGTGATTTTCGGTTTTCGTGACCCACCCACTTGTTGTACTGTCATCTAAATAAATTACTACTTTTTTGTAACCCACTGTAATACACCTATAAATGTGTTTAGACGTGCTTATGGGCTTTATTTTGTTTGACATCTTCAAAGGTTCTAGATTGCCTATCATCATCATTGGCAGCTCAAATAATAGAGCACTGCTGGACATAATCCTCCCTCAAACGCCACTCTAATCGGTCCTGTGCTGATCTCATCCATGTCTTTACCTCAATGGCCTCTATATCATCCACCCAGATAGGCTGCTGGTCTGCTTCGGCTTCTAGCACTTCCCCTTGGATAATTCGGTCAAAGCCTGACAACACCTGCCATCACCAAATCTGGCCAAGTGTCCTGATTGCCTATGGGCTTAATTTAATAAATTCCTTCATTATTAAGATAAAATGTAATTAAAATCGATGGATACACTCACTTAGTAAGTTATTAACTCTCATAAAAACTCCTAATGCATGTCTGACATAGTATCAAACATGATGCAATCTGCCACCGCGAGAATCGAAGTCACATCTCCTATGACTCCGAAATTCACCACAGTGCGTGTATAACTACCTACTGAGGTCATTTAAGCTTGCCACATATTTACGCAGCTGATTGTACTCGGGTGCAGCTCATGACTGTTTTGATTTTTAAACGGGTTCTGAAAGTGGGACACTTGCACATGTTTGTTGTTGAAAGAAGGAAAAAATCCACAGAAATAATTTAATAAGATTTTTAAACTTACCCGAGAGCTGAATGTGTATATAGGGACTTTCATTTTATACTAACTTAATTCAGGAATTGGGTTCAAAAAATAGATTAAAAACTATTTATGTAATGTTTTTTTATCATATCATACCATACCATATCCATACTTCCATATCTATATCCATACTTTCCATACTAATATTATAAAATGTGAAAATAACTCTGTCTGTCTGTCTGTCTGTTTGTTACGCTTTCACGACCAAACCGCTGAACAGATTAAGCTGAAATTTTGAAATTTTGCATAGTTAAAGGTTGTATCCCAGGGAAGGAGATAGGCTACCTTTTATTCCGAAAATATGAAAAAAACCCACACCGCGGGAGTGCAACTAGTTAATTATACATGTCAAAAATTAAGCGATGCGGTTGGCTGGCGAGACACAAAGGCTTGAATTTGAAAATAGAACGTATTCAATTGCGTTAGTGTAGTCTAAATATTCCTAGTTCGATGACCAGCGCCCATGTAATGGTGACATAGACGAGATTATTACATGATATAGAGATAATGGAACGCGCTCTAACCTCCCTTTGAAATATTCGAAAGATGTTGAAAATTACGGACTTTAATCAATAATTAATTTCTATCGCTCTGATAATGCTATCACAGAAGAAAACTAAATGTTATCAGGGGCGAATGAAATCTCACCCACCGGACTATACCATACTTTATAATTTACTTAAAAAAAACTTTTTTAACTTTTTTTAACTATATACCTACTAGGTATGTACACGTTTTAAAGACGAAGTAGATATATACAGACACTGTTCAGTTACCGACGTTTTACTCCATCACGATGCAGATGCCCCATGAACTACGACGTAGGTACAACGTTTACATTCCTGTGTTCGTATGAGTTCGTTTGAGTCGTTCGTATGAGAGTGGCCAGCTCTGGTGACGGAGTTTTCAGGCCGCATCAATTCAATTCAATTCAATTTATTCAATAACAATTTCACAATTGTGTCTGAAAGTTATACAAAATGAAATAAATAGTATAAAATAAAATATATATTAGCACTTAACTAAGTCTAATATTATAAAATTCCTTCTTAAATAAAAAACATATTAAATCTAATCAATTTCAATGACATCCCTACATAAATATTCATCAAGCGATCAAGGCCTTCATCATTGCTAGATTTCATAGCCGGGAATGACCATTTAACATGCCGTGAAGCTTTTAATAGCTATTAAAAAAGCGCAATAGTGCTTTTTGAATAAAAAAAATTTGCTGTGCTTCGAAATGGCTTCACGAATGAAAGACAAAGAAAGAAAGAAAATATTTTTATTTTTATTTTGATGCTAGATCTATGCTATGAATGCTAGATCCGTTGACCGTGTATTTGACCCCTTTTGGCCAAAACGCTTCACGATGTCACTTCCAGTGGTTATATATCAGTGAGTAGGGTCCGCAGCGACCCGATGGAGTCATTTCCTGATTTTCATAACGCAATGTAATGTCAAAATGCAGTACATGCGATCCTACTCAAGAAGAATACGCGAATCGCTTCCACATTCACGTTTCTCGCATGTTTTCGCGTTCTCGCGAGATTCTCGTGAGAATGTGGAGCGCCCGTTAGTATTTTAATTCAGAAAAGTGAATTTGAATTACGAGTAAAAAATCAAAGTCACGCTTTGAAGTTAACGAGGAAAAGTTACTCGATTATATTTTAGTTGATGCCTTTTTCTGCTCTTTAAGATGTAATATAAGGGTTCAAATCCCGAATGGGTGCAATTTCTATCTCTTTACATAATTAGTGTTAAACAAATGCTTTCATCGAAGTATCTGTACTTATAACTAACTCAAACTAAATGTGTTTTCGTAATCGTTTCGATAATTTTAAATCAAAATTTTGTAAATAAAGCTTGAGCTTGAGCAAAATGAAATGAAGAAGGTTGCGGGTTCGATCCCCGCCGCGGGACAAATGTTTGTATGACCTACAGATATTTGTCCCGGGTCTGGGTGTTTTTATGTACCTATATTTACAAACAAAAAAGTATATAAGTAGTTTATCAGTCATTCTAGTATCCATAACACATGCTCTGCTTACTTTGGGGCTAGATGATGCTGTGTGAAAAGTCCAGCGTTAAAAAAGTTAAGGGTATTCATGATAAGGGAGATGATGATGATGAAAGTCAACAAAGATTTGTTTGCAGATCCAGCATGTACTGCGCACTAAAGTGAACAAGGATGCCACTAGCAAATGAGCGACGGCTTCCAAACATATTCATCTCATGCTCTCTATTGAATGATTGATGTTAACCCCACATTCACACAGACAAGTTGCAAACTTGTATATAACTTGTTGGGTCTTAACTATTTTACTTGGGAAACAACTAGAGCAATGGGTGTAGTGGTAAGGTCGTGGGTTCAAGCCCGGTCGTGCACCAATGAGTTTTTCTGCCGAAAAATGTATGTGCACTATGCCAGTACTCTCAAATGGTGAAGGAAAACATCGTGAGGAAACCGGCATATCGTAGAACCTACAGCTGCTTATTATAAAAACGTAAAACCTTAGTTGAACCCCATTTTAACACATGTCAAAAACAAGACTGTTACCACAAAAAAGCGTTCTATGTACGAGTATTTAAAGATCGTTTTTCTAGACAGTTTTTAGTTAGACTTGGTCTAAACTTGGCTCATTTTAAAGCCCCACAAAGTTCGATAATATGTGTCAAGTGCACGAAAGGAGCCTCTTTGAGGCGCACTTAAAATCCTCTCACCACACACGATTAGAAGGAAGAAGCGTGTTGCATTATCGACGAAGACTCATCGGTGTGCCAAAATTTAGCTCAAACATATTAATTTTAATTACCGAAACATCCAGTTAAAAATTTAATACTTTTTTTAATTAATGGGGTACTCTGTAAGTGTTTAATAACAAAAACGGACATAATTCTAACACAAGGCTCTTAAGAACTATTTTAAATATCTTGTAAATTGAAAAATAACAATTATTTTCGACTTTTGTGTTTGTAATTTACATTTCCGGCGCTAGACAAAGAGACAGCGGATGTAAAAATACTATAAATTTTGTTATCATAATTAACAAGCTATTCGGAAAGGGTCTTATACAGAGTGTTTAAAATACTACTTGCTCCATAAATTAAGTGTTGTTTGAATATTTATAGGATTTTGAATGTGTGATGCATGGGTGTGTATAACATAAGTAAAAAAAAAGTAGGTAATATGATCTTTGGAACAGGAACAGGAGTAGAATCACCTAGTTTTAAGACGTTTCAAAGTGATCCCAGCGGTCCTACTGAATAAATGCATTTTGACTTTGAGCAATGTTTATAAGATTATTTTTTGAGCTTGATTTTTTACTTAGCCTATCATTAACGCACTGAAGGCTTTCACTCTAATTTTTGTTATAATAGTTAGCCGTTTCGTCTGCTTTTTCGATATCAACGACACACTTTTGGTCGAGCCTATTTGATTTATATTGAATAGTTTACCCACCCTGTATAAAATATCCGCTAACTGCCCCCAAAATTAATGTCCTAATTAATATTAACCTATTCGCAGTTCACACTGTTTCAAAATGGAGTCGTAAAGATACAATCTGGGTATCAAAATCACCCAGAATGAATTGTTGTAATGGTCTACGATCTCGCGATTGCATGGGACAAACAAACACGTCACGGATCATAAAGTGCTTAACAAATTAGGTAATAGAAAAGGTGCAGTATTGTGTTAATATAATTTGGATGCGATGAAATAGGCTTTAGGTAGATGCAAGGAAGGTTTAACTGTTATATAAAAGATTTGCCCATTAAGCTATTTCTAAAAAAGCTGAAATTATGGCTTCTTAAAAGAACATTCTACAGTGTTGATGATCTTTTTAATAGTTAAGTAGCTAATTTTATTACAGACATTTTTTCATAATTTAATTAAATATTATTTATTGTAGATTAATAATTGAAACAATTACATACCTATTATTAGTAGTATAACGTGACATAATGACATTCCACTACATTGGCATGACATTTAAATTTGCATACCAGTTTTAGGTGAAATATGTGAACCCAAAATATAAACCCTATCATCTTGTTAACCATATTTCTTGCAAATAAATATTTCATTTCATTTCATTTCATATCCTTTATACTCAGATTTTTGGCATTAAAACGTTGGTGTTGTAAGCGGTGTCAGTAAGTGGATGGGTGACCGCCAGTGAAATTATTACTGAGTCACGTTAAATTGTCGGTCCTGGCTTAAATTTACTAAGCCATGACGGAGTGCCTGTGCCTCTTACATCTTCAAAGGATCTTGAACTCCCTATTAATCGGAGAAAACGTATGCCTTGGGAATACAGTGGTGGTTTTTTTAGTATTTAGTTTTACCAAGTCTTCTTATTATTGTGTCACCAGTGCTTTCGAACCAGTGTGGTGAAAGGATTTTAAGTGCGCCTCGAAGAGACTCCTTTCGTGCATTTGACTTATGTTATCGAACTTTGTAGTTTCTACAACATGCCAATTTCCTCAGGAGAGGTCTCAGAGGTCTTACAGATATTTAACAAAAAGATAACTTATAATCTAATGGTAATAGTATATTTTTTAAACGAAACTCTTCCAAAAACGTAGCAAGAACTTAGTTCAGTTTAATTATTTCTGAGTTCATCACAATATTTCATATTCCATATTTGGCGTTCAAATTAGTGCACTATGCAATTTGTTAGTAGACACAAAAATGGTTTAGTGATGGGAAAATATGCTCACTAATCAGTCTTGATTTTTATTACATCAAGTTTATTTAATCTAGCTGCCCGCGGTGTGCACTTCGGTCCTTCGGGAATACTTTTATTTAGTTACAAAAATTGTCTGTGTTATTCCTGACTATAATCTATCTCTTCATAATCTAAGCTTTCGCATTTATTTTATTAGGAGAGATTACCTATAACAGATTTATTTTGATTACCTTTTAAGGTTAGTGTTTTAATCTACCTACCCTCCTCTCTGTGTTGAGCTGATCTTCTCCTCTGAAGATTTGGTAGAGGGTATCAAATTAACCGATATTATCTAAAATAGGTAGGTACATTTATTTTGTTTATACTTATTCTGATTTTTTTTATAATCTTGTATAAAAGTTACATTATTATGGAAAGAAGACTAGACTTTGTCTCATTCAAGCTTTTGTGCTAAATATTACTTGGACATTAAATTATTGCACATTATTATGGTCATCTCATTAGTGTTTCCAAATGTTTTATTTCTTTTTTATACAGTTTAAATTTTGGCAACTTCATTATATTAAATTATAGCAATAGATTAGTCTTTCTGGATATATTTTGCGTCTTGATAAGCTGATTCATAAAGATTTATGTTGATACCATAAGTATTTTATATCAAGGTTTTTTTATAAATAAATAGACTTTAAAAGTAAAGGATTTTGGTGAGAAACAGTAATAAAATATTATTTGTGTGTGTCCGTTCTTGATATCAAAAAATAATTTGACCGATTATTATGTCGATGGGTGACCGCTAGTGGCATTCTCAACTAAGCGCTTCCGAGCTGCGGAGGGCACGTTAAATTGACGGTCCCGGCTTCAGTCGTTAAGGAATGACGAAGGCCTGAAGACGGCTTAAAAACTCCTTCACCATGGAGTTCCTCCTGGCCATTAACTCATACGAACTTACCTACTTTTACCAACGGTAGGTTTTCGCAATGTAATTGGCACCGTGCAATTATGTTAAATGTAATTACTAATTAGCTCTATCGGCGATTCAAAGTCTAACGGTACGCACCGATGAACGTAGATAAACAACTAGCTAGGATCTGCCCGTGACTTCTCCTGTGGATGCCTTTTTGCACTACCAATCTTTCATAGACCCAAAGGTTGTTTGAAAGAGATCGCTTCTTAGTGATAGTTTAATAAGAGGAAACAATAAACCAAATAGTAATGTCTCTACAAGGCACTTGTAGGTACATCATTTTGTTGGTTGCTGTAATCCATACTAATATTATAAAGCTGAAAAGTAGAGGATTAGCGAGTTTATATGTTACGTTCCCCAAAACGCAACGATAGCGCGATCTAATTTTTCCTGTGGCGCCATCTATTATGTAGTAAAATGTGTCTGTCTGTCTGTCTGTTTGTTACCTTTTCACGCCTAAACCACTGAACAGATGATGCTGAAATATGACATGGATAAAGATTATGTCCCAGGGACGGACATAGGCTACTTTTTTTTTTCAAAACTAATCATAAAAGGCGTGAAATAAGGGTTGGAATTTTGTATGGGGACTTAAAGTGAAGTTCCAGTTGAAGGCCACTAGATGGTGTTGCTGTCCTATGGCTGAGGTCGAGATGGCGCTATTATTGCATTTTTATTTTTAAAAGTATCAGAAGAGAATCTTCTGAACAGCAGTTTTCAGTTCTGTTTTTATTGAGTACTAGCTTCGCTCCCGCGGTGTTACCCGCGGTACCTCAGGATTTTTTGAATTTTTTCGGGATAAAAGTAGCCTATGTCCTTCCCTGGAATACAACCTTTAACTATGCCAAATTTCAGCTTAATCTGTTTAGCGGTTTGGGCGTGAAAGCGTAACAAACAGACAGACAGCAGACAGACAGACAGACAGATAGACAGACAGACAGAGTTACTTTCACATTTATAATATTAGTATGGATATGGATGTTATTTTGCTGACGAAGTCGCGGGCACCAGCTAGTAAATAATAAATAAATAAATAAATAATGCTGGACATTTCACACAGCATCATCTAGTCCCAAACTAAGCAAAGCTTGTAGGTATTAATATACTACTTATATTTTTTGTTTGTAAACACATAGATATTATACCTACATACCCGAGATAAATATTAGCAGATCATACAAACATTTATCCCACGGCGGGGATCGAACCCGCAAACTTCTGCGTCCCAAGCGGACATAATAATCACCAAAATAATCTTTGAAAGTGTTTTTGATCAACATTCAAACATTCTTGCAGATTTCGTGGTTTGTATATAATGTTTCGTATGGTAGTGCGTAGGTACCTACTGAAAGCGACAAGCGTTGTTCAGAGTTTTCTTAGTTTGACAATGTTATCATCTTTATCGGTAAGAACGGTATTTTGAATCGTTTGCACATAAATAAAGTACCACGTGGCAGTGGGCGGGGCACATAGCTCGTAGAACTGACGGCAGTTGGGGCAGAAAGGTTCTCGAGTGGAGGCCACGCACCGGAAACCGCAGTAGAGGACGGCCCCTAGATGGAAAGACGATCTGGTAAAGGTTGCTGGGAGCCGTTGGGTGCAGGCTGCACAAGATCGATCGCTGTGGAATTCGATGGGGGAGGCCTATGTTCAGCAGTGGACACTAGATGGCTGACATGATGATGATGAAAGTACCACGAGTTTAGGTGGGCCAAACGAGCGTATTTTTGTATGAAAAAAAAGAATTTAGGAAGAATTAGTTTCATAAAAACACATGCCTTTGATTTATGCACTTGAGGATTATTGAATCATTTTCTTATTGGGATGGAGGATCTGTAGGTACTTTTTTTTCCCAATCGCTAATCGCTATAACACTCGCCGTTCAAAGATTAAGATAGAATAAACGTACAGAAGCGACGATCGTATCGAAACCCACCTGAAATGCGTAATCGCAGTGCACGTCATTATATGCAATTATACCGTTTTGTGTTCTTCAGTGGACCTGAGGTTCCATTCTCGTACATTGACATTGTTAAACGAGTAAATATTTAAAAAACAAGTACAGAAAACAACAGGTTCATCGCATGGTAGACATTCTCTGAGATCAAGTCAATCGACAACTTTTGAAGATGTCCAATGGATAGTCACTATATAGTCATCGCGTATATGCCCCCTTACCAAGCACCATCTCCAGGCATCAGAGTGGATTGAGTCCCGGCTTCAAAGCCTTGAAGCATCGCCGTAGAGTCGCGTGTCTATCGGTCTTTTATCGCCTGCATTTCGGAGATTGTGCACAAGAACTCCATAATTTAGTTCCGCTATCCCCGTTCTTTTATCGGACCAAAAGATTCCCCGAAAGATGCCACTTGTACATGGTTGACATTCCCAGAGTTCGTACAAAGCGTTTTGAGTCCACTTTTTTCATACGCACTGCCAAATTGTGGAACTCATTGCCGGGTACTTATTTCCCGAAAAGTACAATATAGGGGTCTTCAAATCAAGAGTAAATAAGTTCCATCTGGGAAAGCATGCTCTATCTTAGACCTCACTACTGCTTAACATCAGGCAGAGGGAGGTCAAATGCTGACCTATTTAATAAAAAAAAAAAAACGATGACCGCACGGTCTACGGTAGAATAGAAAAAATTACATTTTCGTTCAGACGGTTTTGAGTTTTATTGCGGTCGTAAAAAAGGTGCTTTTGCCTAAACTCAAATGTCATTTTACTCTATTCTACCATAGAGATAGAGTGGTCATGGGGGGGCTGACTAGTGTTAGATACGCGTAATGAGTAAAATATTTACCAGTAAAAATAATCTAATGACTGACAATTGATTTGTCAATGTTAATTGCATTACAAAATATGATTACTCTACTATGTTACACTACAATAGATGGCACACGCCTCCGCAGGTTCGATTCCCGGACTGGGACAAATGGAGCGGATGTACGGTGGGCGGTTGACTGCACTCATTGTCATTCAAAAACTTGTGCTGTTTAGGGTGACCACAATTGAGTAAACAAAAACACCGAATTTTTTAACAAAGTACAAAGGTACCCCCTTTAATTGGCTGCCAATTCCAATTAATTGCCCCCCCCCCCCCTTTAATTGGCACACTGAGCGAACAGTCTCGCGAGGCAAGCACGCGCTGCAAATCCTCGGTCGGTCAGGAAGTGTCTCGCCCGCTGCAAACGCACGCTCTGCCTTGCGGTAAACATTGCGAGGCAAACGCCTGAGGCAAATGCTTGAGGCTGCTCGCTCAGTTAGTACGCGGCTATTGGTAAAAATTAAAAATATAATTTCAAAATTTGTTTATTCGCTTGGGAGCTCCGATAGCCAAACACACAAAATACTCAGACACACTACACATTTAACATACACCCTTCACTTTGTAGTCGTTAAATATGTATCGGGTGATGATGTGACTCATCACTCATCAGACTCACACTAAAAAAAAAGTGCAAAAATGTGCTCGCCATCTTTCAACATGGGTAGTAAGACTAGGCAAACCTACTTGGACCAAATTTTAAACATTTGAATAATTTAATCCCTAGAATTATCATCGCATGGTCTCCCTACATGCACCAAACAAAACCTTTTGTCTCGGATAACACCATTAACCAAATTATTATTTACCTTCTATCAGTCACTTATTACGAGATCCGCATCCGGTTTATAATTAACCATTCAATGGTTTATGGTGCACTTTGGATTGGACAATACCGAGGTTTTTAATGTAGCCTAGTTTCAGTACCTGCACTCTATTTACCGATTAACTAATGTAGAGAGCTAATGTAGTGTAGAGAGTCATTATTTTTCTTAAATTTTAAGAGCTGTGTGTTTTTTTGCAAAATAAAATAAGATCACACGATTTTGAGTTTAATACCAGTTTAAGACTCTAATTTTAAACCTACAGAAGGTTTTGTGGCTGTAGTCATCATCATTTTAACAAATTAAGTATAAAACTGAGAGCATTGGTGGTCTAGTGGTAGTGGCCCTGCTTCCCGATCGTAATGTCGGGGGTTCAATCCCAATTTTCTGCCGAAAAAAATTTCGTGCACTATGTCAGTGCTCTCAAATGGTGAAAGAACACATCGTGAGTGATCAAGTGCATGAAAGGAGCCTCTTTGAAGCGAACTTAAAATCATTTCACCACACTGGTTCGAAAGAACTGGTGACACGACAAGAAGAAGTACAAAACAAAAACAACAGATCTCACAACACAATAAAGTGTAATAAATACCAACTTAAATTAATAAGCCAAGTGTTGGTTCTCATAGCGTCAGGTAGATGCTAAATATATTAAATTAAAGATATAGTTAAGTACCAAGACAGTTTTTAAAATCGCTCATTAAAATTACGTACTACGCATAGATGTTTTCTTGTAAGCAGATACCAAGATGGCTTCAAAGAACTTCTACAACATATCATGACTTTATGAAATCTCACATTTCGTCTTGAACCCGACAATCTTAACACAACACTGGCAAACTTTATACAATTCAATTTTGAGACTTAATCCTTTGAGATAGAGTTGGCTGGTGATTTTGTCAGTGGAATTTTATGTTGGTTTTTTGTATATGTTGGGGTGAACAAACTTTACAATGATTTTAAATTCCCTACGCGTAGGCGGGTCCGAAATGATGGGCCCTTTAAGCTAGAGACATAAGTAGCATCGTTATTACTGACGGAGGATAGGATCAAAAAATAGTATCACTTAGGATCAAAAGTAGTGCTCCTAGGAAGCAAAGTGATCCTAGATGTTCTTAGATTACCTATACTTATAAAATTAATTACTTAAAAAAATATATTTGTAACTTTGTGTTTGAATAGTCTCAATGATCTTCTTCTTTTTGTCATGTCATTAGCCTAAGAACCAGAGTGGTGAAATAATTTTCAAGAAAGAGGCTCTTTTCGTGCACTAGCGATGAAAACATTTTTCAATATATATACTATAGCTGCGCTCCCGCGGTGTGACCCGCGGTCCCTCGGGATTTTTTCATTTTTTCGGGATAAAAAGTAGCTTATGTCCTTCCCTGGGATACAATCTTTAACTATGCCAAATTTTAGCTTAATCTGTTCAGCGGTTTAGGCGTGAAAGCGTAACAAACAGACAGACAGACAGATAGACTGATAGACAGACAGACAGAGTTACTTTCACATTTATAATATAAGTATGGATAGGCTATATTTTGCCAAATAAAGCAAAATGTTAGTTGCCTTAGACTAACCCCTTAGACATCTTCAAATGATCTGCGAATACACAGAACATCTGAGAGAATATTTACCGCGACTTGGGTATACAGAATAGTACCTAAGTAACCAAGTCCGTATGAGTTGCCAAGTCTGGTGACGGAGTTTAAAATAGTGACCCTAAAGAATAGTAGGCAAGCCTTAAAATTACACCTACAGGTTTAAGTGTCAAATAATCCTCACTTCCTTTTCAATCGTCATCATTATGCAACAGACAGACATTATCTATTAGTTTTCATAACACTAGCGTCATCGCGCCATCTAACATATAAATCGGTTGTGTTGTTTGAATAACAATCGATTTCGACGGATAAACTTTTATATTACTTATTTATATACGTTATAGTTATATATGTATTTATCACCTATTGTAGTCTAAGGCGGTTTTTGAAATAGTGTTGGCAATTTTGTCTATGCTACCTAGAGCGGCTCGTGGTGTAGTAGATTGCTTACTTTGCTTGGTCGCTTTTGATAGATTGTCGATGGAAGCGCTTGTCGTTTTTTGTAGATCTTCAAAGTGAAGCAATGTTATGTGTGATCACAAAATGAATGTTTCCGCTGTAGTAAGTTCGTATGCTTAGTGGCTAACTCTAGTAACGGAGTTATGTCGCTTTATGGCCACCGTCAGAGAAGAGACGAAAAGAGCCGCTTACTTTGGGGCCGCTACCACTACTCGTAGACCACCAGTTGCTGTTACACCAGGCCACCATGCCTGATATGTATGCAAGAAGGTGTGTTTGAATAAAGAATGTTTAATCCGTTCTCTGTTAGATTCATATGTTATGTCACATATAAATCTTGCCGTAAAAATCTTATCAACCAATTTATGGAGAACCTTATCCCGTTGTTATCTTAATATCTTTTGAATTATGTATAAAAGTATAAAGTACAGTTTCATTCACAACGGTTTTCTATAAAATGGGGATCAAATAGGTAACGGTACAAAAAGGTCGCCATTTAACGACACTGTGCCTACGCTTATTTTGCTTCCCAAGTCTTGTAACCTGAGAGTTGGAATTTAGACTCTATTACATTGTATAGAGATGATTGGATTTTATGGAAATGTGTCTAAGATTGTAGAGAAGTTTTAATTATTATGTTAATAATTATTATTTTATTTCATAAAGTAGGTAAGGATAATAACACAATGCTGTATCATTACATGATATAAAATATCATAGACTATGTAAATGGCACAAGCTTAGGTCTCACCCAGCCAATGGTTGAAGTCAGGCTATGAATGATCATGATGTAAAATTGTGGTCTCAGGCGAACAAATCCGCGTTCGAAAACTAGTCGCTAGATTGATTTTGACAACGTAAGTTGTGAGGACGGTTTAGGTGCTGGGCATTCCTATTCCATCTCAAACAACGGGACGCTGTAGTCAACGTCCCGTTAAGTGTAGGCATGGATTGCCTCCTGAGCTTGACGCTGTATAAATCATCTAATATAGATGTAAAGGCCTAAGTAGGTTGAAGATAGTAAAGCTTCGGAATTGCGTCGTGACCATAATACGTAACTTAATATTATAAATTTGAAAGTAACTCTGTCTGTCTGTCTGTCTGTTTCTTACCTTTTCACGCCCAAACCGCTAAACAGATTAAGCTGAAATTTGGCATGGATATTATGGATAAAGATTATACCCCGGGACGGACAAAGACAGACATAGGTTGCCATGACAACCAATAACTTTTGTTTTTCAAAATGGCGATGTCATTTCGTTCTACTATGCTTTGAACATTTTTTATTATATAAATTAAAAGACTATTTGTGAGGTTGTGATGCCTAAATAAGTTTTTTAATAAATAGCGAAACGCGTATTTATTATTTTTTCAAAACTACCCAACCCTAGATGGGTACTTATTTATATTTATCAAAGACATCAAATCCAAAAATGAATTCAGTGTTCAACGAAGTAGTTCTATCTCTAAAGTTTGTATGACGAAACAATGCGCAGACGAAGTCGCGCCCGGGTCCACTCGTTATTTATAAATAAGCGTTTTTATGTGCAATCTTACAATGTATTACTGAATATGGAATTTTACTGCTTGTTTTATTATTTTCTTTTTATTTTGCATTAATTGATTGTGACACAAACGCATATCTTAATTTTCAAACAGGTGTTCAAAAGTACTAATGTCTTGATAGCTTTTAGCTTTTTTCATAACATTTATAGAGATAAAAGCCTTGTTTTGTAAGTATTTAAATTTATTTTAAAGAATTGTACAAACTTAATTTATTTCAGTCAATTTCTAGTTTTTAAATACATCACGTTGGTACTCAATTATAGATCATTTTTATAAACACATTGAATAAATAAAAATAAAAACATACATCTATGCTAAATACCTTTCGCGGAAAGCACAATATTTAGTAGGTATATGTGTGTAAAAAATATTTTCTGTAAAAAAACGTATATCACGCTGTCCCTCTCTTTCATTAAAAAACAATGATTCACTATCTCGCTCAGATTTCAGATCAAACCAAACTACAAACACAACAAATTCCGTTTTTGTGGTATGGGTTAAATCTTTGTTCAACTACTTATGAGTCACTATGAGTCATTAATAAGTTTACAATGAACGTTGATCAAGAATTAATGCTAATCTGTCGATTGTATTCAATGTACAAGGTAATTGATTTGGCAAGCCCCTAATTATGAAATGAATATGAATTTGAATTAGTTGATAATACATAACTAGTTATAAAATACTAGTTATTGCCAATGGTTTGGCCCGGTTAACAAAACACAGGTACAATAATAGGTAAGTACCATCTCAACGGGACGCTGTAGTGCCTGGGACATTGTTTAAGTTATGAAGGCTTGTAGCACCTAAACCATCTTCTCAGCTTAATCCGCCGCCCACAGGAAAGACGACGTCAATACGTGTGGAGTTGACTAAGCTGCGGGTTTCCGACATCAGCATGCAGACATCTGCAAGTATCTGATGAGGATATCCAGCAGTTAGTTAACTTCTTCATTCTTGCCTGTGTAAGTCTCGAGGGCAAGAGCCGACCCATTCATCACAAAAAAGTACGTGAGTGTCGTGGAACCTCCGTGGAACACTCGGTTCGAACGAAGTTTCAACTTTGACATTTGGCATTTGTCAAATAAATTATTGTCAAATATTAAAATCCTAGAAACGCTCTTCCGTACTAACAATGCAATAATCTATGGAATGTTTCGCGTCTGCGCACTTCGCACTGTGACGTTTTGACCTATGTATGTGTCATGACGGTGAAACCGAACGCTTTTTTTTTCCAGCCTCCATCCTCGATACTGACTGAAAAGGAACTTCGTTCTAAAATATAAAAAAAGTTAAACTTTCTGGTTTTATATTTTAAAACCAGATATTTTACTTACTCTCAAATGAATTGAGTCTTGTCCTTATACGTCCTGCAACATAGAATATCGTCTGATTGTTTTAACCCTTATTGGAAAAGTCACGAAATTCAATCGACAAGTTAAAATGTGTACTAGGTGTAATAACACTACTTAGAATTGCAAAGTTTTTATTGTTTTTTTGAGTTTAATACAGCAAAGCCTCAAAGGATCTACTAATCGTAGATCGGAAAAAAAATCTACAATGCCTTCGGGATAAAAACGTGATCCGATAATGAACTCAAAAAGGATGGTAGTAAGTTTGAACTATTATACAGGGTGTCAAAAGACGTCCACCGAAGCCGAAAGGGGTAGGTACAGCCCACCACACAACCAAATCCAAAAGGATTTTCCGAAAAAAAAAATCATTATATATTATATTTATAAATGAATTATTAGGTAGGAATGGTCTTTTTATGTTGTACTACGAGTAGTAGTAAATAACTCGAAAATACAATTAAATGAAGTATGTAGCTAATTCAAAAAAAAAATTCTTTTTTTTTTGCTAAATATGTTCAGAATCATGGTCTGATTGCAACCCCTCAGTTTTCTGTAGCAGTCTTTTTACACCCAGTATAATATTACCAACAAATGTTGGTATATCTGTTTTTTTTTTTTTATGGAAGAGGGGGCAAACGAGCATGTGGCACACCTGATGGTAAGTGATTACCACCGCCCACAGACAACTGCAGCATAAAGAAGCACTGCAGATGCGTTGCCGGCCTTTGAGGTAGGAATAGGCTCTTTTCTTGAAGGTGCCTAAGTCGTATCGGTCTGGAAATACCGCTGGCGACAGCTGATTCCATAAGTCTGTTGTGCGAGGCAGGAATTGGCGTGAAAACCGCACAGTTGTGGACTGCCAACCATCCACATGATGTGGATGGTATGAGTATTGCTGTCGACTGTCGTTGCATACGATGGCGGAATTCAGCGGCTGGTATCAGTCCAAACAATTCTTCTGAGCACTCCCCATTGTATCTGTGTACTTATACGAGTACTTACATCTGTTATTCTTGCCGGGTCAAAGTATCTTCTATCTCTCTATCTTCGAAGCCACAGGAAGTTCCAAAACGAATGTAGAGACCCTCAAATCTAAAGCGAAGCAACTATGCCATTTGTATTTTCTGAAGGAAGAGGGTAAGCCTTTGCGATAACTTTATACACTTCCTAACTAAACTATACCTATCCTTGTGCACCCAGTACACCTTCAAGCTGTTTGCCTAACTGACAATACTATCCATTGAACGTACAGTTAACAAATCAAGTGTTACGATCTATTGAAATTGTATTGAATGGGCGAACAAATTGTTTTGCGCACTGTATGTAACTATTTATATTGTATGCTTTTAAAGGTAAGATCTCGTGTTGCGTTCATGTTAGGTCGTTCTGCACACTGAAAATGGATGGGTGACTAGCATACCTAAATACATACAGCTTAGGTATGCTTAGTGGGCGAGGTACATACACCCTGTTGGGCATTGCATTGTCAATTTGGTAAGTATATAAAATTAATTGATAAATTAGATTAAGTTAAAAATAATAGGTAATGTCAGGGTAGGTAGGTAGTATTTATTAGTTATATATTATTTATTAGTTAATTTTATACATTAACAGAAGAGCGAGAACCTCTAATACAGGTATTTTCTTACTTAAAAGAGAGTCCCAAACCCATGAAATGTATTTTAGTCTTAAGTTAAAGAAATAAAATATTTTTTGTATTTTTGTAGTATTTTCCCCTCATGAGGACGGAGTGGTATCCCCTGCCAAACAGGGGACTTTCCGGGTGGCCGTAGTGGGGACTTCGGCTGTCCATGATGCGAACCTCGGGAGGGCTCGCCCGCCACAGGAGCGCCGCCGTAAGCACCGCGAGGGTGCCGGGCGTGGCTGTGGGTGTCATTCCCGGGACAGTGCTCAGGCAAAATGCGAGAGGGGCACCGGTGTGTTCCGTAGGAGATCCTGGAGCCCCTTGACATGGCACAACAACAACAGATCACGACTGTTTCCCCGGTAGACATAATTATGGCACATGTCCGAATTTATAAGAGAAAAAGATATAGGTATTTGTTTTTATATCTGGCAACTAGACATTGCATGAGTGAATATTAGAAATAACCATTCAAGATATAATACTCACAATCGTTCTCTCTGAAGTAGCTGCGCAGAACCCATTTTTGATGACGCCTAAAATTGTGCTATCTCGCTTACTCTTCCAAATCTGCGCAATCGTCTATTGCACCTAACTTCAGAGAGCTAAAGATCCGTTGTGCTTATAATACACTCGTATTAAGTAAACTCTTTTGCACTTCATTGAGTAACATACACTCATTCAGTTGATAATTTGATCAAGCTGTGTGATCAAGCTACATATTTGATCAAGCTGTTTGACAAGAATGTTTGAGATGAAGTTTAATAATGTACGGTTAACGTGTGTGCACGAAATTTGACACTTACGGAACATTTTTAAATTAACCAGTGTCTTAACTGATGGTTATACTCGTATAACAGTAAAAAATGATTCTAGGTTTTATAACATCTAAGTTCCTGAAGTTTGAAATACGATTTTTTAGGGTTCCGTATCCAAAGGGAACCCTATTACTGAGACTTCGCTGTCTGTCTGTCTGTCTGTCCGTCTGTCACCAGGCTGTATCTCATGAACTGTGATAGTTAGACGGTTGAAATTTTCACAGATGATTGTATTTCTATTGCCGCTATAACAACAAATGCTTACCTAGTTACTTACTAAAAAACAGAATAAAATAAATAATTAAGGGAGCTCCCATACAACAAACGTGATTTTTTTGCCGTTTTCATAGATGGAGAATGGTACGGAACCCTTCGTGCGGAAGTCCAACTCGCACTTGGCCAGGTTTTTATGATTAAAACAGCTTAAATTCAAAACCGTTCTATTTTATAATTGTTGAAATCGAAATGACAATAATTTCCTATAGGTTTTCTTTAAGTAGTACTAGGATGGTACGCTCGCTGCGATCGCTTGCCTTACGCGTATGTTTTTCACTATCCTGCTATGGGCATGAAAGATCAATCAACCAATTATAATAATACTAGCTGCGCTCCCGCGGTCCCTCGGGATTTTTTCATTTTTTCGGGATAAAAAGTACCCTATGTCCTTCCCTGGGATACAACCTTTAACTATGCCAAATTTCAGCTTAATATGTTCAGCGGTCTGGGCGTGAAAGCGTAACAAACAGACAGACAGACAGACAGATAGACAGACAGAGTTACTTTCACATTTATAATATTAGTATGGAAGTATGGATAGTATGGATTGTTGTGGAAACTCCAGCAGCAAACTCCAGCATCATTTTTTTATTTTTTAAATTAAAAAGCCGAATGAGACTAGACAGCGCTATATTTAACCAACCGTTAACTTCACAGTGGAACAGTGAAATAAGTGGGCGAGTATTTGACTAATAAAAATAAGTCCCTTAGCCCACACTCGAATGAAATGGATATCGTTCGTGGAGCCTTATGTTACTGTTTTTCAAATAACGAGAAACATCATCTTTATCTTTTTTTAATTAAAAAGAATGATTTTTACCTGAATGCGAAGCGCTTGTGGTCGTGCTTGCTTAGTCGTTCTTAAATCGTCGATGTTAAGCAACGTTCGAAACGGTCTGTAAGTGGATGGGTGACCGCCAGTGGCATTTTCATCTGAGCGCTTCCGTGCTTCGGAGGGCACGTTTGTCGGTTTCGGCTAGTTAAGTCGTTAAGCCATGACGGAGGCCTTAAGGCGGCCTAAAAACACCGTCACCAGAGTTGGCCACTGACATGAGTCAGAGTGGAGATGATGATGAGGTAAAGTAAGTTCGTTCATACGAACTTACTTTACCTCATCATCATCATCATCAGCCTATGGACTGCTGGACCTATCCACTGCTGGACATAGGCATCCCCTAGTGCGCGCCATTGCGCCCTGACCTTAGCTCGACGCATCCAGCTTCTGCCGGCAGCCTTTACAGCCAACGTTTGCCGAGTCGCGGTCTCCACTCAAGAACTCGTTTACCCTAACGGTTATCGGTTCTTCGGCAGATATGGCCAGCCCACTGCCACTTCAGCTTGCTGATTCTCTGAGCTATGTCGACAACTTTGGTTCTATGTCGGATAGTCTCGTTGCGGATTCTATCCTTCAGAGAAACTCCGAGCATAGCTCGTTCCATAGCTCGCTGAGCGACTTTAAACTGGTGGACTATAAGCCGTACTGTGAGTGTCCACGTTTTGGCTCCGTATGTCATGACAGGTAGGACGCACTGATTGACTTACCTGCGCCCACATTTTGCATAAGTTATGAGAATCAACGTCAATCAATAATTTCGGCACTTTGGTTTGTTTTTTTTTTTGCATTATTATGGTTTTTTCGTTAGTTCGACCGTTTAGAGCTCACTACAATCACTCACGGCCGGGATTCGAGCCTACAAACTTGTGAATTTTAAATAAATAAATAATGCCAGACATTTCACACAGCATGAGAACCTACTTCGATACTTTTTGTTTGTAAATACATACATATAATACATAGAAAAACCCAGAACCGAGTTAAATATTTGCAGATCATACAAACTCTATCCCGCGGCGGGGATCGAACCCGCAACCTTCGGCGTGCCAAGCGGGCTTTCACCCACTGCGCCACAGAGTTCGTCAAATTGAAGTCGATGATGGTCGAGGCCCCCACTAGGCCAACATGGCTATGGCGAATAGAACGCCATTTACTCGATACCACTTACTAGAAAACATACTATTCTTGGCTCATTCTTGCTTTTTCAAACTCAACGTAGCAAGAGTTAATATTCTGTGGTATGAGGCAAGAATGGTATCGTGTAAATGGTGTTTAATATTATAATAATGAACTTGCTTCATAGAAAGCGTCAGGTATAGGGCCCCCTATTAGCAGTATATCAAAGTCTCTTGTATAATTAAAATAGTTGTGAAACCCACCTGCGAGGATTCAGAGATTGAAGCCTTCTCACATTTACGTGGTTGGCTTATCATGGTAAAGTTCGGTAAAATCTCTATATATAAAAATGAATCCCTTGGTATCCCTTGGGCACGCCATCACGCGTGAACTAATACACACACGGCTGGACAGATTTCATTATTTTTTTTTGTTGTGTTTGTTATTGTCAGGAGAAGGTTTTTATGACAGAAAAAATCTCTATATTAATCATGGAGGGCGTGAAATAAGGGTTGAAAGTTTGTATGGGGAGTTGGAAGTACCAGTTAAAGGCAACTAGATGGCGTTGCTAATAAGTATGTTATTTTGCTGACGAAGTCGCGGGTACCAGCTAGTAATAATATAAAGTTATCAATCATGCTGCAAGTTACGTAAAGAGTACAATGTAAATTAGCAGTCATTTTTGAGCCTCAGCAGTTTCTTTCAAAAGCTTTCAAACTTCAGAATCTCGACCAAAAAAGTAAAAAAATTGTGTTTGAAAATTTAATATGAAATTTTCGGAAAAAATGCCTTTTAGATAATAGCTGTGTGTATGTGAAACAACATTTGTACAATTATTATGTTCGAATTACACAGTAAATAACTGTGTAACGTTTTGCTTCAAGCAAAATATGCAAAACAGATTACCTAACCTAACCTACAGTTTAGGCTAACTTTAAGCACTGTCATACTCGTATAATTACTATTTTTGTTTGTTACACTTAAAAAAAATGAAGTATACCTACATACATAACTATGAAAAATATTTTTTTCAAAAGTAATACTTATTTTAAAGGCTACACCAAAATTTGGTAAAAAGCTATGATACTTAATTAAAATACCTGGTATTTAATTAGATAACAAAGTATAAAAATAATTTACAATAAATTATTAATATTTAAAAATGAAAAGTAAACTTTATTTACAGAAACTAAGCTACTACATATTTACATATACATATATACAAAATACAACAGGATTAGTCAAGCTATCTAAGAATCGTTAGAAACGATCTATAGATAGCTCAACTCATCCAGGTCAAAATAAATTAATAAAATGAAAATAAATTAAACTCGTAACACAAGATATAAATCAATACATCCCTATTTCAGTAAATCTTGTGCGCAATTAAGTTTAAAGTGCGCAACAACATGACAATTCATTTGCGTTTTGTCGTGTTTCGTGTTTCCGTCATCGGCCAACGGGATTCGACGCTACAACATTATTTTAAACATTAAACTACAATAATAGAGGAGGTACCTACTATCATCATCATCATCAGCCTATGGCAGTCCACTGCTGGACATAGGCCTCCCCTAGTGCGCGCCATTGCGCCCTGTCCTCAGCTCGACGCATCCAGTTTCTGCCGGCAGCCTTTCGCAGATCGTCACTCCACCGCCGGAGGGCGTCCTACACTACGTTTGCCGAGTCGCGGTCTCCACTCAAGAACTCGTTTACCCCAACGGTTATCGGTTCTTCGGCAGATATGGCCAGCCCACTGCCACTTCAGTTTGCTGATTCTCTGAGCTATGTCGACAACTTTGGTTCTTTGTCGGATAGTCTCGTTGCGGATTCTATCCTTCAGAGAAACTCCGAGCATAGCTCGTTCCATGGCTCGCTGAGCGACTTTAAACTGGTGGACTAGCCGTACTGTGAGTGTCCACGTTTCGGCTCCGTATATCATGACAGGTAGGACGCACTGATTGAAAACTTTCGTTTACAACCTACTATAATTAACCTACTAAGAGTATAATTTCCATTAATTAACTAAGCTTCCATACCATCAGCAAGCTCTTCCAGTCGAATCTCTGTTCCAAGTTTCATCAAAATTGGTAGCGTGATTGCCCACACTTTCATACTCAACAAACTCCGCTACTGAAGATTATAATCAGGAAAAGTAAATATTCTTGAGGATGACGGGTAACACCGTGTGATGCAGCTAATATTGCATAATTTATGTGATTCTATCATCAAAATTAACAACGAACCCACCTCATGGTGCTGAGGTACACTCCAGAGTGTACGGTAAGCGACAGAAGTTCATGAACATTTGATGTATTTGAATCTTCAATAATATCTTCGAAGTTCGTAGGGTTTTAGGGGTTTTAGATAATACTTCACCTTACATTAGATGTTTTGCCTTTTCATGATAGTAATGGTGCAACCATTACTATTATGAAAAAATAGGCAATTTTCCCAAAAATAATGATGAAATGAAGCTTTAAAATCTCCAATTGTTCCTGAACTTCTGTTGCTAACCTGAGCTTCGATCAAGGTGTAAACTCTACCTTCAAAAAACTCCATACAAGACTCAAAATTATACGTAAAAGCTCTCCAATCATACACCTACACAGATTGCATATTATTTTTATCACATACTTACGGAATTTGAACATCAATGGTTCAAATAGTTAAATGACGCTTCCATATTTTATAGCTCTTGGGTCGCGGTATTCACAACGAATACATTACACTGGTCGCGGGTTCGATTATTGTTCAATACATTATAAGGTAATGAATCTGGTAATGAATCGGTCAAAGACTCAAGTCATGTCAAATAGTACGAAACGTAGCGTCACCGTTGATGGGCAGATAATACAGTACGTCGATGAGTACATTTACTTAGGCCAAGTAGTCTCCTTCCAATGCAGGCAGGACAGGGAAATAAGTCGCCGCATTGAGAACGCATGGAGGAGCTACTGGGCCATGAAGCAGCATCTGAAGGGCAACCTTCCCATATCACTAAAGCGCAAACTCATCGACACCTGTATACTGCCCATACTGACCTACGGTGCTCAGACATGGTCTTTGACTGAATCACAAAAATCGGACCTCAAGATTTTCCAGAGAGCTATGGAGCGCAGCGTTTTACAGATCAAAAGAACCGATAGAGTCCGTAATACCGAAATCCGATCGAGAACTGGCATAGCGGATGTAGGTACGAGGACTGCACGTTTGAAGTGGGACTGGGCAGGTCATGTGACTCGAATGCACCCAGAACGTTGGGCGAAGATTGTCACTCAGTGGGTGCCTGAAAACAGTCGAAGACGACGCGGCAGACCCAGGAAAAGGTGGCGAGACGATCTGGATGCATTCGAGCCAGACTGGCAAACCGTGGCCTTGGAGCGCAAGAAGTGGAAGTTAAAGGGGGAGACCTTTGCCCAGCAGTGGGACACAATAGGTTGAAAAAAAAAAAAAAAAAAAAAACATTATAAGGACTTCAAATAATGTGGCTCTATACCTTATAGCCTATTTATATTAAGAATCGAATTCTCAGGTTACTATTGAAGAGACAAAAAAATGCATTCTTAGAGCGTTTTCACACTATCCGATCCGATATCGGTATCGGACACCGATACGATAGCGGGGCAAGTAAAATAGATAGCTCCGATATCCGATTACGGGTCGGAAATTTGAAAGACGTAACTGTCTTTCAAATATTTGATACATTTTACTTGCCTCCGATATCGTATCGGCGTCCGACACTGATATCGGATCGGATAATGTGAAAACGTTCTTACATACAGCCGAAAATACCTTAATTTTTTTTGAGTATGATGAAAAACCTTGGAATTCCCATAAATACCTATCTATTATTCTTCCACGTAAAACCACAGGCCACAATCAGTTTTTACAACTTATGATCACACAGCATATATAGCAAAAATCACACTAGAATAAAATGTGTGAATTTCAGCGCGATTTACACCTTTCTTATCTTCACACTAGGTAATAAAATAAAGATTATTAACGTAGATGTACGAAGTTCTTGACATGCTCGATTTGGTTTTAGAAGTTTATAAGGAGCTTAAAATATAAAAAAGTACGTGAGTGCCATGGAACACTCGGTTGGAACGAAGCAAAGAGTACTTTTCTATACTGGGAATATAATAAATTAATTGTCAGTTAGGTATTCTAAAAACGCTCTTCCGTACTAACAATGTAATCTATGGACTGTGTCGCGGCTGCGCATTTCGCACTGTGACGATTTGACATTATACATGTGTCGTGACGGTAAAATGGAACAACATTTTTTTTCCAGCCTCAGTCTTTTTTTCAACCGACTTCAAAAAAGGAGGAGGTTCTCAATTCGTCTGTATGTTTTTTTTTTTGTACCTTGTTACGCGATTGTTCCGCCATTTGTTGACCGATTTGCAAAATTCTTTTCATGTTTGAAAGGGTACACTCCAGAGGTGGTCCCATATAAATTTTATTCCTGAGGGATTGATAGTTTCCCCGTAAAACTCTAAACACCTTCCCTCCTAGCCATGTCACAAATAGAAATCGAATCGAAAGCTTGACGCCCTGAGTCACACCGCGTTTCGAGTCAAACATTGAAGTCGGTTTTCTTTTTAGTATAAAAACGTAATTCTTCGATGCGGTCCGAAAAGGAACTTCGTTCCAATAAATACTGCTGGACACTTCACGGCATCATCAGATCACAAAGTAAGCAGAACTTGTTATAATAACCTTACTGATGTAGGTTCTTATACTTTTTTATATAAATAAATATATAAATAATGCGGGACTTTTTCACGATGACTCAGAGGACTGATAATCTTATATACTCCTTGTTTGTAAATACATACATATTAAACATAGAAAACACCAAAACCCTAGACAAATATCTGTAGATCATACAAACATTGGTCCCGCCGCGGGGATCGAACCCTCAACCTACTGACTGCGTCGCAGGCGGGCCTTCGCCCACTGCACTACAGAGGTCCTCAATACATACCAACCTACATTTTTATTATATAATACATAACATTTTATTAGAAAACTTCCAAACATGAGCACAAAACCAATATAAATTTATGCATGCTTAATTTTATTTTTAAGATTTATAAGCTTTGATTTAAAATGAGCGTGCTACAATAAATCAGCGAGTGTTAACAAGCAAAGCTTACTGTAATCCCTAATGCACGACAGTCAGTCAAATCAACATTTCCAAATATAAGTAGACAAAGATAATGGTTACGATAAGACTCGTCATGAATGCATCGTCCAATCAAATTAATAGATACGTCATCTTCACGGTTCCAAATTCAAATTAACAATTCGAAAATCGAACCGAAAAAACGACGTTTTAACGGACCTTTTTTGAAAAAACTCAAGGTGCGGACTTGACTGAGCTATTGGGCACGCACCTGCTTTAGGGCTCACGCACACGCAGTGATATTGAAGACCATTAAGTTTAAATTTAATTATGTAAATTTTTGGCCATCATTTCTTACGCGAAAAAAAACATTGAGTGCAAAAATCTGATGAAATATTTAAGTGGTTTGAAGGCTGTCGAAATTACATTTGAATTCTGCAAAAACAATTCCATAAAGATGTTTATCGCGCATTGGCAATAAAGTCATAATTCCGTTTGATTTTATCTTCACACAAGATTTTTTCTTATATCCTTAAAAACTTAGGCCTTTCCATCTATATGAGATGATTTATACAGGATCAGGAGGCAATCCATGCCTACACTTAACGGGACGCTGTAGTGCCTGGGACATTGTTTGAGATGAAATAGGCTTGCCCAGCACCTAAACCATCCTCTATATTATATATTATATATATATTTATATACTTAGCACAAGTCATATTTAAACGTACCTGCAATATTCTATTCCAGATAGACATAAGAACCTATGTGTAGTCGGATTTCTTTCGTAATGAACAGTTACCAATAAACGGTGCCATAAAATTGTCAAAATTAAAGCTGTCCTTCCTAAAATTTCGGACGCAACGTTAACGCGCTTCAACAGTAAAAAAATTAAAAAAATTGTACTCGTACTGAGTACGAGTTTTTACTGGGTGGCCGTTCGTACTCGTGTGAATCCACCCTTAGCCTACATACACCATTGTATGGTTATTCTCAAATTTATTAGAACAGGTGTCTTAAGTGAATTTATTCGTAAATATTTGAGGACTAATTAAAGTAAGATTTTATCGATATACAATTGTAATGCTAATTTATAAATACGCAGTTTTATAAGCTTAAGGAGCTGACTGAGCAGGTAATCATTGTTTATTGTATATATTTTATTTGTTGACTCACTTTCGCCTGCGATTGTACTCGTGTAATTACTTATAATGATTTCCGAACAAAAATATTAATAAGTTCGTATGAGTCAGTGGCCATCAGCTGGTGATGGAGTTTGTAGGCCGCCTTATGGCCTCTGTCATGGCTTATTATGATAGATAGATAAATGATTTATTTGACACACATAACATTTCAACACAGACACAAAAACAAAGACAAGTAACAAGTAGGTAGGTGCATAAGTAAAAACAAACTAGAGAAAAATAATGAATTAACAAAATTATTACGGTGCCAAAGAGGTCCAGTCTCAGCTTATTGTTACTCCCAAAGCCCTTTTCTTTTTTGTTCATATAAATAAATAATAATAATAATAATGTCCGAGGGCACAGAGTAACGCTGATTTTCAGACTGGACCTGAGAAAAAGTGATTATTCAAATACGATTAAGTAGTTTGTATGTATGTATAACTTATATTTATGTATGTAAAACATCATTCAAATATTATTGTAGGTTAGGTAGGTTATAGTACTTCATTTCGGTCACTAACGGTGATAGAAGGTTCTTTTTCATTTTTTCTCAACATTTTTTTTCATAATTTTTTTCTCAACCTATCGTGTCCCACTGCTGGACAAAGGTCTCATTTTCATATTTAATCACATTAACTTTTGGTTTCATTCAAATTAATTTCGCTTATTATATCTTAAACATACATACATACATACATACATACATACATAAAATCACGCCTCTTTCCCGAAGGGGTAGGCAGAGAACATAAATAAAATAAACACAATAATATTGCAAACTTTCAAACATACAAACAGTACATAATTATAATATTGGCTTTATACCCGTTAAGTCTATTTTATAACATTTGCACAAAGCACCATGTTCGTAAGTAAGGATTAGAGTCAAAATCATAATTATTATACCTACTTATAGTTATTTACAAGACAATTGTTTATTATACGAGGCATAAATAAGTTTGCATAAAGTTACTTGCCAGAGTGTGGGATAGAATAAATAAAACTAAAAAAAAGGCATTTATATTCAAAGTAGGTAAAAGCCTGATCGCACATTCGGCCGCGCCGTAAGCGCCGCAGTCATTTTTCTATAAAAAAAAATGCGGATGACGTCAGCAAATGCGGCTGGCTTCTGACGTCTCAGCATTTTTTTTATTGAATTGACAGTTCGGCGCGGATAGGTCTGCGACCACCCTTATGGAAGTACGAAAAAAATTACAAGTAAGGAAAGCATTTTTTATAAAATAAATGCTCTGTAATTTATGCCCGCACTCAGTCATCAACATGCACCAATGAGTTGTTCTGCCGAAAAAATTATGTGCTCTATACCTTTCCTATGGATCGTGCTAGGCATTTCACTGCTTGACCGAGTACCCAACGTCGAAATACGACGAAAGACTAAAGTCGTGGATGTAGGAGGATAGACCAGTTGAAGTGGAGATGGGCAGGACACTTGGCAAGGCGGAAGACGGTAGATGGACAAAGGCAGTTACCGAGTGGTGGCCACGCGAGGGTAACAGAACACCAGGCAGACCACCAGCCAGATGGTCTGATGGCATTTTAAAGGCGGTGGGAAAACATTGGGTTCGACTGGCACTGGACCGGAAGCAGTGGCGTGAACTGGAGGCCTATACTCAGTTGTAGGTTTATGTGGGCTGATTAGATAGATAGATAGCCTTTCCTGTTGATAAGGCGATTAGTGATTATGCTGACAGGATGGTTTATGTGCTGGGCAATCTCATTTCATCTCTAACAATGTCTCAGACTCAGCAGCCTCCCGTTAAGTGTAGGCATATGCATCCTGTCGCAGTACGAGTATAAATCTTTATGTATAGCTTTAGACATGCCTCTGATAAACCCCTGAGCCCTAAAAGGCAACCCCATCAAATCATTTCTTTTCTGATATTCATTATACAGTACTTACCTACTTTGTCTATGACCGGTTTAGGGTAATCGATGCTTCGGTGACTTACCAGCCCTGAACACAGGCCTTTCTAGACAGCTTGTACTGTACAGTTTTTAAAATACAAGTTTTTTTTAGTAAGGCTCGTGATGGAGTTAGCTGGTTTAGTCAACTTTTTTTCTGTCGCAGAGCTTTTTTTCTTCAGTCGTAATGATCATCATCATAATTCGCAGTTCTTTTCTGTAGACTTTAGAGGTATCAGGTGCCGTATGACCTTCAATTCAGTTTCGATTTAGATAAGTAAACTGGATAGCACCCAGATATCCTGTTTAGGTTTCTAATCTGAATCGCAAAGTTTTCGAATCGTGACAATGTGACGTTTTAAGTAGAAAATTGTTTTACTTGTATTATTTTGCAAAAGATGCAGTTTTTACGACAAGTCTAATAGTAAATTTTATTATTTAGTAACTTTTCTTATCATAGGTCATGGTACGTTATAGCGAAGCAGTTCAATTTAGGACCTAAACTGGATCGCTATAAGAGCTCATAGTAGAGCCCCTGGCCTCTGTTTTTTATGGTCCATGGTCGCTGGTTTTGTGCTCTGTGCCATGAAGTTACATTATCGTTCACCCATTGGGCAGTAAACATGACATATCTAGTCTCTTGAAAGTAAAAAAACACAAAATACGACCGAAAATGTGCAATTTGCGACAAGAAAATAATGAAATGCGATGTTTTTATACCTCTGAACTTCAGAACTGAAGCGTTGAATCCGAAACTTCGATGAATATTCGGATGCTTCCTACTACAAGCTACATTATGTTTGGTCGATAAGATCAACCTATAAACTCTGTCTTAACCTTGGAGTCCTAGGTCCTAGGTCCATGGTCCTAGGCTAGGATCAAATATTCCGAAGCGAAAAATTGGTCATTGAAGTCAGAAAACATAGTAGGAAACATCCGAATATTCATCAAAACTTCGAATTCAACGCTTCAAAGTAAGGCCCCGTTCATGTTTTTATGACCTAGTTTATTTTCAGTGTCCAAGCTGGCACCACTAAGCTGTCACCTGACACATGTCATCACCCGTTGGCATCCCGTATAAAGCGCGACTGCTTTTTGCCAACCACCGCCAATTACGTGGCACCACAAAATTCATTGAATGATTTCGTGTTTTTCAAGTTGAACGGACAATTAACTATGTGGTGTGGTCCTAATAGGCTATTAGTGTCCCATCAGAGCCTTCTTGGTGAAATACAAATGAAACCTAAGGGTTGGATCACATATCAAGACACCTGATACCTATAACACAAAGCAGTAGAGTCTGTTCAAAAAGAGAGGCGTCCTAGGAATTGAGGGCGCGCGTGTTGGGCGATGTTATGACAGCTAGGTTGGATTTCCATAAATAAATCTAATGTAAGTTCACTGTAACGCCATGACGGTTCTCTTTTTGAACAGACTGAGAGCTGGACAAGTAGGGGAACAAGAAGGGTCTTGTTCGGCCGCGAAGTGACAATATAGCATTTACTGAAGAGCTTGTATGAAGAATGAGACTGAATGGGCCAATAGATGTGTCTGGATCGTAGCAAGTGGAATTATTCGTGGCCCCTATAGGCAAGGGGGGGATTTGATGTATTTTTTAGAGTCTGAGCCTCCTACTCTTAATAAGAAAAAATCATCGTTTGGATCTGACAAAAGCACGACCGATATTGCGATTGTTGACACCAAGGACCAATTTTTGGACCCGGAATACTTGGTCCAGGCCCTGCACTAGGATTCTCTGTGTCGTTCTCTGTATCAGAAACTACGAGTACCATGGTATCTAAGAATCGTTGAAAACGATCTATAGATAGCTTAAGTAATCCCCTCCCAGTCTGACCCAAGTTGCTGAAGCTATTTCAAGATGTATTCCAACCTTAAAGTTAGTACAATCTTTTACGGGTGGTTCAGATATGGCAAGATGGCGGCGCAAGAAACTGAGGAATATTTATGGACAGTGTGTAGTAATGACTTACAGCCGCACACAGAGTTGTTTCTTCAATCGTTCCTAAGTAAATATTTTAATTGCAAAATATTTTTATTGTAAAATTTTATAATTATGCAGAACGATTTTAAGTAACATTTAAAGTCTCTGAACTACTAAGTAGGTACCTAAATTCTTATGAGTTAGTGGCTGACTCCGGTGTCGGAGTTTGTAGGCCTCTTTAAGGCCTCCGTCATGGCTTAGCGACTTTATAACTGGGACCGACAATTTAACGTGCCGTCACCCATCCACTTAGTTACCGCTGAGAACGTTAAATTAGACAGTTCCTTAGAATTGTTGGACAAAACTAAAGAACTTCGATAATTTATGATTAAAAGCTAAGGAACGATTAAATTAACACAATGTCTCTGAGTGCGGTTGCAACCGATAAAACTGTTAAGACATTTGTTTGTCCGACTACTTTTTAAATAACCCCTTACGGGTTTCGTTTTTGTGATACAACTAAAGTACCTTTAGGTTCTTGATATCGGTACTATCGGTGTGTTTTGTAAACAGCTACATCAAGTTTTAGGTTATAATTTTTGTGGCCCTGGGGGGTTATTACCGTTCGTTTTGTCGTCCGTTTGATGAATAAATAATATAAATAATAAATAAAAATAAAAAGCCTTTATTTCCTGTTAGTTTAGTTTGCAAAAATAATTCTATTCTAAAGATTCTAAAGATATGAAAGTAACTTATTTTAATTTAGTACCTATTAATTGTTTTATGTTTGTGTGTGTTTTTTTTTGTATTTTTTTAGTTAATAATGTAATATAATTAAGTAGGTAAGTAATCTATTCCTCAGGAACCCCAATTTGGGTGAAGGCTTGATGAATATTAATAATAAATAAATAAATAAATAAATAAATAACGCTGGACTTTTCACAAACTAATTTTGAGTTTGAGTTTGAGTTTGACACAGCATCATCTAGCTCCAAAGTAAGCAGAGCTTGTGTTATAGGTACTAGAATGACTGATAAACTACTTATATACTTTTTTGTTTGTAAATACATACATATTATACATAAAAACACCCAGACCCGAGACAAATATCTGTAGGTCATACAAACATTTGTCCCGCGGCGGGGATCGAACCCGCAACCTTCTGCGTCACAGGCTCCAAAGTAACCTTCGCCCACTGCGCCAAAGAGGTCGTCAATAATCGGATGTTCCTTATATATTTGACTTCAAAGGCCAATTTTTCAAACGTTAAAACACTGTTCTAACCTAAGATCAAATATTTCAAACCGGAAAATTGGCCCTTGAAGTCAGGAATCGTAGCAAGCATCCGAATGTTCATCAAACAAACGAAAAAAAGAACGGGAATACGGCCCCAGACCAGTTTTAAGCGCCGTTTACACGATATCATGTTGCCTCTTGCCACATAATATTAGCTCTTGCTCCCCGTTGAGATTGAGAAAGCAAGAGGTAAAAATGGTATGCCAAAATGGTATCGTGTAAATGGCGTTTAAGTTTGTTTTATTATGTCATACCCAGCAATGGCTCTAAGCAAATACTTAGAGGCGTTAAACTTTTAAGAATGTAAAAAAAATATCTCAGTACAAGTGTGACCAAAAATCTAAGCTATTCCAAGGTTCCTAAGAATAGTAACAAGCTAGCTATGGTGTAGCAGAGCTCAGTATGACAGCATATGGCATCTAATGCACGAAAAGGGGCACTTGAAATCTTTTCACCACTAGCTCCTTTGAACTTGTAGATAAATATATATAGAGAGACAACTACACGCTGATGAAATAAGCATTTGTGAAGTTAGTTTTGATGCGCAGTTGGCAAGTCATACTGAAAAAGAGTCATTGTGTCTGCGTATTTTAAACTGTTAATATTTAAAAGAAAGCCTAGTCTCAATTTTTGTGTTTTACGTGACGATTATGTATTTCGGTGCTGGATGATATTGAAAAGTTGTGTTATGAATATAGAATGTTCGTCAGGATTTCTTTTTACCCTGCGCCCCTGCATATATGCACAGAAAATTATTTTACTCGCTGCAAGTATGAACAGACGAAGTTCATACATTACTTCGCTCGCTTTATATACTACTCAAAGCTCAAAGCTTTATGGATTAAAATATCGCCTTAGCAACTAGATCCGTATGTAAGTGAGATGACGTAATTTACGGTCATTGACCCCTGTTGTTTTTGAAGCAACACAGACCGGGAGCTAGTGGCCTTGTACACATGGTATTGTAGAATAGTGTATTATTATAATATTTAACTTTGAGTAGGAATTTAAATACTTAGCAAAGTTGAATTAGTTGAGTACCTACATCATTTAATTTTATAAATCTGTTTTAAAGACTCTTTTGTTGGACCCCAAAAATTCATTAATAATATAATTTAAATGAAAATCATTTCTGAGGCGCTACGAAGTTCGCAGGGTCAGGGAGGTTATTCCCGTTCGTTTTTTCGTTCATTTGATGAATATTCGGATGCTTCTTACTACGAACTACATTGTATTCGGCCGATAAGATCAACGTTAAAACACGGTCCTAGCCAAAACCAATTCCAAACCGAAAAATTGGCCCTTGAAGTCAATCGTAATAATCGAAACATGCGAATACTCATCAAACGAATGAAAAAAAGAATGCGAATGCGGCCCTAGCTTCTTTATTGTAATGGTTACTGTACTGTTCTTTATTGTATCCCTTTACAAATTGTCAAAGCTGGCGACTTTTAGTGCGGTTACAAAAATGATGATTGACACTTTGACAGTTTGTAGTATACTAAGCACAACGGATCTTTAGCTCTCTGAAGTGAGGTGCATAGACGATTGCGCAGGTTTGGCAGAGTAAGCGAAGCACGATTTTAGGCGTCATCAAAAATGGGTTCTGTAGCTTCAGAGAGATAAAGAATGATTATGCGTATTATATTCAATTTCATAGATATAGATCTCAAAGTGAGTCAAAATGTTTTGTTGCTTTAACTAGTTTTAGCAAGTGATGATGGTGATTTGATTACCTACTTATTATTACTTACTTATAATTTATTTTAATGTTTCGAAATATATTTTTTTTTCCACTCTTTTCTAAGCCGTTTTAATAAGCCGTGTTGGCCGAATGGGGTTGTACCTCAACTTTCAATCCGAAGGATGTGGGTTCGAATCCGGGCCGTGCATCGATGGATTTTGCGTTTCAAAAATTTATATGCGCTTTAACACGTGCTCTAAACGGTGAAGGAAAACATCGTGAGGAAACCAGTTAGTGTTCTTATAGGCGGCGATGGACTTGCAACCTGTCACGTATGGAATACTAACTTCTGCAAGATGTGGGCATGTATCAAATATGTATGGACATCCCCCTTAGACATCTTCAAAGGATCTGGAATAAGTTACATAAAAAAGATCTGAGAGAATGTCTACCGCACCTTGAGGATACAGTCGAGAACCTGTTTCTTTTCTTATTTTAAGCCTTGAGGTTTTTTTTTTGTAAGCTATATCTGTCTCCTACACTACAAAGATGGTACAAATTAATAAAAGTTATTAATTGGTCTCAGATTCCCATGGTGATAGCATATGGCTGTTTTCGTGGCTAATGGTGTTCCTGATGTTTTTACGGGCGATTTTTGATTGAGTATCATATTTTAAAGGGGTTTAAGTCCTAATGGATCTTATTCTGCGAATATAAGATTTATTTTACTAGTTCATTCAGCTTATCTATTTCGTAGAAATGACAAATAATGCTAATGCCGTTTCTGGGGCCGTATTCCGGTTCTTATTTTCGTTCGTTTGATGAATATTCGGATGTTTCTTACTATGATTTCTGACTTCAAGGGCCAATTTTTCGGTTTGGAATATTTGGTTCTAGGTTAGGACCGTGTTTTAACGGTGATCTTAACGACTGAATAGAATGTAACTCGTAGTAAGAAGCATCCGAATATTCATGGAACGAACGAAAAAACTAACGCGAATAACCCTTCAGCGTCAACATTAATTTGAACTGAGGTTAGTGAAACTGAGTGGTACTATTTATAACCAATATTTTGTATATTTTCGTCTGCCGTCAGCGTCAACAACTGGTAGCCCACTGGTAACGGTAGTTTGTTCCTCTGCCTCGTACGATTGGGTAACCAGTTGGTGACGCTGACTACGTGTGTAGTGTATATGTTCATTTTTTAGCTTGTAAATAGACGTTTGACCGTATCAATTTAATTCCTAAGACCATTTAAGTTTTCACTTTAAAATTTATAATGTATTGATTTTTTAGAATTGTTGCATAATGATTTTCAAGGAGAACAGACTTTCCACCAATCGCAGCGCAGCTACGTCACGAATGGGCTAAGTTATACAAGAAGCAACAATCAATTGAAAGGATAGTCTTTATCGATTTTCTCGGGATTTTCATAACAAAACAAAAAAAAATCATTACATAAATATTTTTTAATTTACTTTTTGAACTCATTTCCTGAATTAAGTTAGTATAAAATGAAGGACCCTATATTGTTGTCTGTTCGTATTACATAATACTTACAAACGCTGTTCTTCTAATTATATTTTGGTTGCGTTACAAGGTCCAAGAGGCCCTTAAACACGTCTCCACTATAAACAGATGCGCATCTCCATACAGAACCCATTAAACGCATCTAGCATCCAAATTTACATGACAATCTCGAGAATGACCACTAATGATAATTTAGATTTGTCAATCCCATACAATATGGATGTTTTAGGGTCCGACCGCACTTGTTATACAGGGTGGTAGCTTTACTGCCTTATAAATAAATGTGTATTACTTACGTATTTCCCGAAAAGTACAATATAGGGGTCATTAAATCAAGAGTAAATAGGTTCCTTCTAGGAAAGCATGCTCCATCTTAGACCTCACTACTGCTTAACATCAGGCAGAGGGAGGTCAAATGCTGACCTATTTAATAAAAAAAAATAAAAAATTAACAGTAGTTTTAGACCATATTCCCAATACCGAAATTCGCAAGCAGACTAAAGTAAGCGATGTCAGCAAGCGCATATTCAAGTGGAGCTGGGCAGGACACTTGGCCAGACGCGGTGATGACCGATGGAGCAGAGTGGTTACCGAGTGGTGCCCCCGAGAGGGCTACAGGAGAGTAGGTCGTCCGGCGGCTAGATGGGTCGACGACATTTTAAAAACAGCAGGTCGTACATGGGTAGGGAAGGTTGGCACAAGCGAAGAGAGGCCTATGCCCAGCAGTGGGATGAAAAAGGCTGCGGATGATGATGATGACGAACAGTATCACTGGTATCACATTATCCCAACTTATAGACATTCGATCAATAGAGATTTAGGGAGTTTAAGATCCTTTCAAATCAATTTTATCGAAAAAAAAATAATTAATGTTTTTAAATCTTATTTATTAACATCGAACCTATGACTCCTAACAATATTTTTCCATAACTATAACCGTTAGATTTTCCTCTAAGAGAGCACTCTTAAAAACTTACGCTTTATACGTGAATATTTTTTCCACGCATGACTTGTTTTGTTAGAAATTAAACAAAACAAAGAAAATGATAAACGTCAAAAATGAAGAATAAAAGGTGTGCAATTTTTTTTCTTTCTTATCTATTTAAATCCACACCTTTTCCAAGACACACTCTGTATAAGAAATTTCGAAGTTTCGACACAGAAAGCTATAAATCGAAATAACAGTGTATTCTAAAGCTCCAAGTTTTATGGCATTTAAAAATGTCTACGCAATGTTTATGGCCGTCGTTGATAAACTTAGGACCCATGCTTTTGTATGGAAGGAATTGTTTCTGCTGTCAGCTCTGTGTTGTAAATTAGAACTAGCTTCAGTCCGTGACTTTATATGAGCTGGGTTTATATGAATCGCATAAATTTTATCTTTGACGTCTAATCGTTGGGTAGATTTGTCAGCCTTTTAGTGAGCTAACGATACTGTCATTCAAATAGGTATTTTACTCTTTAGTGTCTAAAATCGAACTTACTGAACCTGCTTTTAGTTAAGTAGAGTTAAAAAGTTTCATTTTTCAAAAGAGTATTTTTTACCGGATTTCGAAATAAGGAGGTTTACCTATATTCAAAATTATTGAAACGAAGTTCTTTTTCGGACGTTACGGGGTCTAGACGAAAAAAGTGTTCGACTTTTGCGTCACGACACATATTTATGTCAAATCGTCAAGTGCGCAGTCGCGAACGAGTCGATAGATTGTTACATTGTTAGTACGGAAGAGCGTTTCTAGGATTTTATAATTTATTTGACAAATGCCAAATGTCAAAGTTGAAACTTCGTTCCAACCGAGTGTTCCACGACACGCACGTACTTTTTTTTGGTTTGGTACTCTCGCGGTGGTCCCGAGGTACATTTAGTTTTTGTGAAATTTATATTTCTCCCGTTATTATAACTCAAAAAACCTCAGCATCGCTTGGAATTTTTGACCAAAATCAAAATCCGAAATTGATGTCGGTTTTCTTGACGTTCCATTCATGGCAAAATACATTACTGTTACTATAATAAACGAGAATAATGCAATAATTTTGTTTATGGCACATTGCGGAGCACTCCAAAACGGTTCAACAGCTCTACCCACATTGCGTTTGAATCAAGAAAACTGTCACGTTTACACGATACCATTCTGGCACACCATTCTTGTCACAGAATATTAGCTCCTGCTCCGTTGGGTTTGAAGAGCAAGAGGCAAGAATGGTATGCCAAAATGGCATTATGTGAACGGCGTCTTGTGTTCCTGATATTTCTTGAAATGGACACTTGGCCACACTGGAGCTTAAGACAGCTAGGCCCCAAACCGTGTTTGTTGCTTGGTTCTTCACGGTATTGGTATTGAACAGAAGTAGAACCACCTAGTTTTAGACTACTTATTCTAAGTGATCCCCAGCGGTCCTATTGAACAGATGCTTTTTGAATTGACTTAATAGCAAATGTGGTGTATTCTTCTATACGGGCGCGGAGTATCAAACGTTCCTCTCTGCGCGTTCTGGCCACACAACGGGCCTTGGGCGGAAGCCTAGCGTTTCATATTTTGACACTACGTGTCCGCACCCGCTCGCAGTGTGGACGACCCCTAGTTGAACTAACGTTACGACCGTCAATGCCTCTCTCAGTTTTCCAAAGACATCATAACTAGGTGGTCACCGTCAATTGTCAGATTCCAAGCTGATACAATGTTTCTATTTCTACCCTAAAATGGTAGGTGGTATAACACGTCAGTACAAATGTGTAGAACAAACAAAGGATCATTTACGATTCCATTTTCGTGGACCTTTGTAGAGCTACTGTGAAATGATCGGCTACTTTGGCATTTGGTGACTCTTTTTCGACTAAGTACCTAGTGTTATTTTTTTGAAACCCGAAATGGTGGTTGTTTTTTCTTCAAAATAAACATAGGTTTTCTAGTTTCTAATTTTCTAATAATTAATTTATATTTTGTGCCTTCTAAGGTACAATGGTCGCTGTAATATTTTAGATAATTTTGATACATTTCATCAGCTTATGTATATACAGGACATTATATTACTATAAGTAGCGTATTGACTGGCACAGGACCGGAAAAAACACGTACCTAAATAGGAGGAGGCCTTCAGTGGGTGTATGTGGGCCGATGAAATAGACAAGTTCATAGCAGAGCCCTTCATTGCAAGAATTTCGTCAATAAACAAAACCTTTAGGCAGAATGCGTGGGCTCTTAACTGTGCTTGTCCATTTAGATAGAGAAATTTATTGTTCCACTTGCAAGATCACTTATCACTCTATTTTATCACGGGAAAATAAACCTTCACTCAAAGATTTAGAGGTTGATATCCCGTGAGCTTTTCGTACCATTGTCTAGTGGTGGTTGACTGTATTTGGTCGAGATAAGAAGGTTGTGGTTGACTGTAAGTCTTGCTGACGGAGTTAATAAACTAAGTTGAACTGGTTCTTTTTAAGCGTTTATTTAACTTGTTTATTCGTTAGTTTGTTAATTAATTTATTCATTACAGAAACCATTTTAGTGCGTGAATTTAAGCATGTGTTGTCCCACTGCAGGGCAAACACTCACTTCCCTTTATCCACTCTTCGCGATTTAACGCAGCAACAGGCCAAGTTCTCGGTGAGAGTCCAGCTCGTCCCGCCATCTCCTAGGTCTTCCACGTCTACGTTTCATATTTTGTGGGGTCCACTGCGTGGCTCGTTTTGCCCACAAATCGCCCGACATGCAACAGACGTGTCCGGCCCAGTTCCACTTCAGGCTGGCAGCTTTGTCACAAACGTCAACACAGTATACTGTTCCGCATGCGGTCTGACAGTTTTACACCTAAGATACTCTGCACTCCATGGCTCGTTGACAGACCCCAAGAGCGGACTTCTGACGTTTTGTCAAAGACCAAGTCTGAGCACCGTACAGGTAGGCAGCCATATTGAAAAAATACGTCATTATTAAAGGTTTAATCTACGTGTGATAGTTTAACCCGACCCCGGCCAAAGTACGTATAAACTAATAGATAGTTTAAACTATCCATGGTCGATTATCTACCATCGATGATCCTAAGAAAACTTCGGAGACCGGAGATTAAACTCTCTCTGATGATTTAAACCACTATTGATCTTACGGCCCTTACTGTTACTTAAACCTTTTTTCTTAAAATATACGTAATAAATTTGAACCTCATTATCTAATTCTTTCGAAGCTAAATAAATCTGTTTTACTATGGAAATAGTAAGATTAACTTTCAAGTTTGTCTTAATATTAGTCCCGATAATTAATAATGTTACCAAATCTGGAACCCACCTTCTATCTAATCATTAGTGTCAGCGGTGATGTATACAAAATGTTGCATGTAAACATTGTTACCCGCCATGTTTGTAGTCCAGGAGACGGTATGTTTCATACGATACAATGTTCTTGGTTTTGTTTTAACAAAACCTTAATAAAAATGTCCTGTTTATCGTAGCCATTTCTGCTCCAATATCCACAGTGCTATATAAAATATTTTAATATAATAGTAGCTTCAGCTTTCGAGACGATGAAGATCGTTCCTACTTTCAGTCATTTAATGACGTACGGTTCAAGATATTTATTTCTCAAAATGTATTTTACAATTCGCAGGTACAGAGAAATATTTAAATATAGTATAATTTTCATGCTGTGTAGCGTAGCGTATGCAGTAAAGTAATAGAGTAATGAATTAAATTTTCAAGAACAGTGGGTAAGTAGTTGCCAAAAACCAAACATATCTATGAGTCATAATAATTCTAATCAACTCATATCCCACTTATAATCACTACATAGTATAAAACAAAGTCGCCTTTTCTATCCCTATATCCCTATGTGCGCTTAAATCTTTAAAACTACGCAACGGGTTTTTTCCAATAGATAGAGTGATTCAAGAGGAAGGTTTATATGTATAATACATGCATCATATACTAAGGCAACATTGCTAATTTTAGAGGTTTCTAACGTGATGTCGTAAATTAACCTATTTTTTTGGGCTTATTTATGCCCGTGCAAAGTCGGAGCGGGCCGCTATGTTTTTATATACAACGTTCATAGTTTTTCTGAAGTGTATTTAATTTAGTATCAGCATTGCACCCGTGCGAAGCCGGGGCGGGTCGCAAGTATAAAATAAAATAAAATAAAATTATTTCAGACGTCTTAGGTATAGGTATTAAATAAACTTACAGGTTATACATAACTAAGTATAAATCGTCCATACTAAAAGCACTTTGTCCCTAGCACACGGTGTCGTATTCCAAAATTAGGTACATGTTAATGTAAGAACTTGTTCGTTGTCTCTCGGTCTAGAAGCCAGCGATGTCCCAATTTCTATAATAATTCATTAATAACCCGCGGGTCGTGGGCGCAGGATTGCCTCGATATGATTTGTTGGATGACGAAAATGGCGAGAAATTAGCATAACATGACCCGGGATTTTGATATTGTGAATTATTGTCTAGGGAAAGACGTAATCATTGTAATTTTTAACCGACTTCAAAAAAAGTGGAGGCAATGTGGCTGTATGTATTTTTCTTGTATGTTCACGATAACTTTGGCACTGTGGAGCGATTTCCAAAATATTTTTTACTACTCTTTTATACTCTCGAGGTTGTCCAATAATAATTTAATCCCTATAATTTTACAATAAAAAAAAAAACCTAAGTAAGATTTGCTTGAGTACCGATTTATTTAGAGACTATTTACCTAAGTACCTAACTAAAAAATCTGAGATCTCTAGATTTCTACTAATATTGTGATTTATGTTCTTCTGGAACATTTTGTTTATTGTTGAAGAAAAAATTAATTCTATTGAAATGTCCACAAGATTTTAAATCGGATATTAAATCGGATAATTCTGATGTTCAAAATTTCTGCCAAAATAAATTGAGCTCAAATCTCAAACTATAAGGTACAAATTTGTAAGGCTATCTCAGAAAAAGTATCGCACACTTTTTCTTTTACATCAGTAATATTGTGAGTTGACGATTGGAACCGTAAAATTCAATTAGCCTCATTAGCTTTTTAAATTAAAACACTTCTTAGGCTAGTTTACATTTTAAAATTCATTGAATTATTTCCATTTAGAATGAATAAAAAATAATTGATTTAGTTCAATAATGCATGAGATAATGTTACAGATCCATTTTTTCGACTATTATACCTACTATTTCTTAATACCTAGTTTATTTTAGGAACAAAGTTCTTTTTCGGTATCAAAGAAAAAAAAGACTGAAGCTAGAAAAAAAAATGTTGTTCCATTTTACGGTCACGACACATGTATATGTCAAATCCTCACAAAATGCGCAGCCGCGACACAGTTCATAGATTGTTACATTGTTAGTACGGAAGAGCGTTTCTAGGATACCTAATTGACAATTAATTTATTATATTCCCAGTATAGAAAAGTATTCTTTGCTTCGTTCCAATCGAGTGTTCCACGACACTCACGTAATTTTTTTACTTTAATAATGAGCGGTAAGCCGACCAGTCTTTGACTAATTTAAACCGAGCAAAAAGTAATTTTTTTGTTCACACTTCACAGCTTATTATCATTATAGCGTTGTAGTAACTATGTAGAAAATTTAATTTCTTTTTAAAAATAACATAGATCTAGCTCAAAAAAAGAACCAGTACACCTACCTATATGCAAAATTAGTAGGTAGGTAGGTAATTAGAAGGCACTTAAAAATAATGCAAAATCGAGTTTAACTCAAGCATGTTAGACTTCTTATCGTGTCACCAGTTCTTTCGAACCAGTGTGGTGATAGGATATTAAGTGCACCCCCAGATAATGTGCACCTCAAAGAGGATCCTTTCGTGCGGTAGACTAAAAGGCTATCATGCAGTCGAGTTTTTACAATTCTCCCAGCACTTGCGATTCTCAGTCCACAATTATCGGGTACCGCGAAATAGTTATTTTGATTGGCTCGCTTAGCATAACTTCACTCTTAAGATAACCGAGAGAAAAATCGTAAAGGATTTGTGTCACTGTGAACGGAGTTTTAAAGCAAAATTGACTTTATTTAAATAGTTTTAGATCTGTATTTCATTAAAGCGCTCGATGGTGGAGCTTGCTTAGATTGAAGCACGTTCTGCGCGGCCACGAAGTGGATGGGACTGCTAATGGCATTTCAACTTAGCGCTTCCGTGCTTCGGAGAGCAATAAATTGTCCCGGCTTTAAAGTTTTAGTCATGACTAGGCTTAGGTGGAAAAAAAACCCCGTCACCTGACATGGCTCATCGCCGACTAGTTAAAAAAGTACGTGAGTGTCGTGGAACACTCGGTTGGAATGAAGCAAAGAGTACTTTTCTATAAGTACTAAGAATATAATAAATTAATTGTCAATTAGGTATCCTAGAAACGCTCTTCCGTACTAACAGTGAAACAATCTATGGACTGTGTCGCGGCTGCGCATTTCGCACTGTGACGATTTGACCTATGTATGTGTCGTGACGGTAAAATGGAACAATGTTTTTTCTAGCTTCAGTTTTTTTTTTCTTTGATACCGTCCGAAAAGGAACTTCGTTCCGATGTTGTCCTGCACCGCTTTTAAGATCATAAAAAAATTTTTTAATGATGCATTCAGCTGCATCCTACAGATTGAAAGTACCAGGAGAACATAGGTGATGTGATGTTTAAATTAATATAAACTGTTATTTACTCTGTGTTCGAACTAGTTATAGTCGGCCAGGGTCGTGCATCTGTCGGACTGTCATCGTATTTTCTAACTGATTACTAGGACATCGTTTTTAGCTCTTTTAGCGGCAAAGTATTTTAAAAGAAGCAAAGTAAGGTAAATTATGTCCATTTAGTAGTCGTTAAGATTGTTGCAGTTGTGTTGGCTATGTGGGATGTTTTCGATTGTGGGTTCGAATCTCGGGTGAGGATCGATTTCGTATGGATTTGAATAAGTTAAAGTTGTCTTATGAGCCCTTATCAACACGCCTTAGACTTCTTAAATATCTTCAAAGCATACTATTTACAAACAAAAAGTATATAAGTAGTATATCAGATATCTGGTTTCCATAGTACAAGCTTTGCTTAGTTTGGGGCTAGATGATGCTGTGTGAAAAAGTCCAGCATTCATAATTATTTTATTTGTTTGTAGTATTGTTTAATTTAATTATTATTCTATTATTATAATTTGTCATATTATCTGGGCAGATCGGATGATGGATTGAAAATTTGTGGTAATGAAAGCTTCTCCGTTTCACAATAAACCACTCACACCGCTGTTCAGTAAGTTGTTTCCGAGAAAAATAATATTTCTTGCCGTCTCAGATTCTAGTAAAAACTTAATAAGCTACTCTCCGGGCAATGGCCACATTTACATAGGACGCAGATCAACATCAAAAGCCTTAAACGCCATTTCGACGATACCATTCTTGCCTCCTGCCCTGCCACAGAATATTCTCTCTTGCGTTTGAGAAATCAAGAAAGGTATGCGAGAATTGTATCGTGTAAGTGGCGTTTCATTTGTCTACAAACACTAAAAATAAACATGATCATGACTGTATCCCTAAGTTATCTAAAATTGTCGGTTTCGGCTATAAAGTCGTAGCACCTAAGTTAGCTACTTACTCATGCAAAACTTACTTTTCCTAGAAAGTGATTGCTATGGCTTGTTCTATACTTAGATTCATTAATTCCCTTTTACATGTACATAGTGAGATTCATCGGAAACGGTCACATCGTTTTGTTACATAGCTTTCACGTCCTCGTATAAAACATGCACAGCACAACTCTGAAACAGGACGATCAGCGCGTATATCGTTTAAAGCTTTTTTTGAGCTTTTAATTTGTTTTGTAACAAAATTAAAACGCATGATTAATCCTAGACGAAGTGGGGAATAAGTCGGAAAATAAATTACCTATTCATTGGTGCAAACCAAAAATAAAAATACGACAACTATAGAAGATAGTTACGATTTACTTCTATTATTATTATTAGTAATTACATAAATACGAAATGAAATAATGATTTTAAGTAGAGAATTTAAAGATAAAATGTTTAAGAAATTTGTCGAGTTTTCAGATATTTCCTGCTTACTATATTTTTTGAGTTTATATATTTGTAAAAACAGCTTCAGGGCGAAACTGGCTCAGTACATCCCCGCGCTTGTACAGCTCAAAGCTGCCTGGAACCAACCACCGGCGCTTGTATCGCTTGGTGCTGGCGACAAGCGCTTGTAACCTGCTTTCTGTTAAGTTGTATGAACATTCTCAGTACTACTGTTTCCCGGATCTGTAGCGGCAGTCACGCATGCGATTGTCATAATGGTATCTTTTGTAGGAATTTTGTTATTTTTCTTATTACGGGAATATGGTCTTTTGCTTAATATTAAAACGGTAAGGAGGATCACGACTTCTTCATATTGTCTTAAATTTTCTCAACGAACTTTGCAACTTTACATCTGTTCTTGATGATTTAGACAGCGTCCGGAGCCCTATGCCTACACTCAACGGGACGCTGTAGTGCCTGGAAGGCTTGCCTAGCACTTCGACCAACCTCTAAACTACATGACACACATGACCAACATAGGTACGTGTAGAGCTGAGTCAGCTCTTCACATTAAAAGCCTATGTTATAGCGCATTATACTACACTTTTACGAACGCAATATTTTTATCTACGGCTGGAAATAAAAAATTGTAAAAATCCAAAAATTGTATGGTTTCTCCCACGTTACACCCGGCGTAACTTTACTCCACGTTTATTAATGACGGCCTATGAATTGAAGTCATCAAAATCTGCCTTTATAAAGCTCCTTTCGTTTTGACTGTAACATTTCCTACAAAGTGCGGACTAGGGTCAACACCGGACTGTTCTCACGAAATAGTTCCGGTCCAACCCGACTCCAGCCCAATCGCCTCATATAACGGTTTGGATTGAAAGGAAAACATCGTGAGGGAACCAGTTAATATTCTGTTAAGAGGAGATGAGTTTGCATTTGCAACTGTCTCGTATGAAATAATAGATTTTGCAAAATGTGAGTGCATGGCATTTGTTTATTGTTTAGGACTTTAGATATAGTCAGCAAACCTTGGATTCTTAGCAATTAAGTAAGCTTGTATATCTAAGCTAACAACTACGATTATATTCCAAGCAATCGAAAGTGATTTTGAACTAATTGCGACTTTGGTTTCAAATATTATTAAGCTTTGATTTTTGATATAAACATGGTCAGCTCGATCGACGGATCGGGTGAGTTTTCAGGTGCCGTACCATGACCTACAATTCAGTTTGGGTGCTATCCAGTTTAGGCTCCTAATCTGAATCGCAAAGTTTTCGTACCGTGACAACGTGACGTTTTAAGCAAAAAATTGTTTTACTTTTATTACTTAAGTATTATATTGCAAAATGATTCAGTTTTTACGACAAGTCTACTTAATAACTAACAACTATAAGTACTAGTAACTTTTATTAACATACGTCATGGTATGTTATAGCGAAGCAGTTCAGCTTAGCCTAAGCTGGATCGCTATAAAAGCTCATAGTAGCCCCTGACCGCATAAGGAAAACCTCCGTCATGGCTTAACCTGTTTAATGGTTTATTTTACGTTTTGCGTAAATTTTGCTCACGTAAGTAATTTGCGATGAATTTGCAAATGTAAACACCCTTTTGGCAGCATTTACACTTGTAAATTTTACTCACGTAAGTTGACGTGAGTAAAACTTACAAGTGTAAAGCTGGCCTTAAGACTAGATTTTAAAGAATAGCTGGTGGCACTACATGATGTGGTTTCTGAAGAAACAAAGTTGCGATGTACTGTCTCAGCCCCAAGCCTGTTTGTCGTGTGGTTTCGGGGTAAAAATGTAGCGATCGAAACTTTAATAAACGAGAAGTAGAATTCGTTTCAAGTTTGTTTGAATTGTAGGTGCCCCGTTGTCAAACTAGTGACGAATTTTTGGTGCAACTAGCTTTTGACCGTAATCTTTCTTGCATCTTAACATAATGTCAGTACTTTTTTCTGGTTACTTACCTACTCTGATGGCTGTAGTACAAACAAGCAAACTCACATCCACTTTGTTGTTTAGATAGGAAAGAATGCTTTGTAGGATATCAATTTATTGTGTACACAGGACAAAGAACAAAACTTAGGCCTTTACATCTTTAATAGATGATTTATACAGCGTCAGGTGGCAACCTATGCCTACACTTAACTGGACGCTGCAGTTCCTGGGACATTGTTTGAGATGGAATAGAGTTGCCCAGCACCTAAACCATCCTCTCAGCTTAATCAGCCTGGCCCACAGGAAAGACAACGTCAATACGTGTGGAGCTGACTAAGCTGCGGGTTTCCCACGATGTTTTCCTTCGCCGTTAAGAGCTCGTGTTAAAGCGCATATAAATTTTACGAAACGAAAAATCCATTGATGCACGGCTGGGATTCGAACCAGGATAAAGAACAAATATGATAACAGGAACTTTCAATTGACAATGCTTGCAAAAAACAATCGTGACATATACTTAAAAGAAGATACCCACATGATAGAATGATGAGCTGTCCGCGTCTACAACCAAAAGACTTTGGTATAATACCTGGAAACACTTAAAACAGATAACTCTTACTCCTTAGACCATTACTGGAACATTGACGGTTCGCTGTTGACACACAAGGTCAGTGAACCCTCTTCCGGCGCCCGCAAATATCCACCTCAAACATTACCAAACCGGACGGCAAGTACCTACTTATCCCGTTGAAGAACCTGTATGGAGATGCTTGGGATACTGCTGGCTGTAAGTTACGGTCGTCATGACCTGGATAACGCCTTCAGCATTGGTAGCTCAAATGAGAGTCTGCTGTCTTTTTGTCAATTTCTCTTTGATAAGGATTACCAAAAAAAAAGCACATGATCGAGTATAATGGCGTTTGAGCGGGGAGGCTTACCTATGCCCAACAGTGGGTAGCAACAAGCTGTGTATGATGATGAAGGATTACCAATTATCTCGTCTTACTACTATATTAGTCAAAATCATTATCATCATCATTCTCATTTATTTCGCTTTTTATGTGGGAATTTTCTCTTACACTTTACTCTGGAAAGTAGATTAAATGTAGAATTTTTTTAATGCATAATGCGTAAAAAATCCCTCTGTGACGTTTACACTATAAAAATTAAAATCTACTGAGTAAATTTCTAAAAAAAAATTACGGAGAAGACTCTACTTACTTCATTTTAATGTAGAAAATAAACTTCATTAAACTCCCGTTTGGGAGACAATTATTATCAAAATAAGAACCTATTTCGTTTCATCGTTTATGTAAATGATTTTTACTAAATGAACTATCGATGACATCGTAACTACCAAACCTACACGATTTAATATAATCTGAAACAATTTAATTAACATTTTGGGGTTCCGTATACAAAAAGGATTTATTTAACATTACCTACAGAAAACTTATCCATTATTAATATTTGATTTAAAATATGTAATTATGTATTAATATCCAGTAAACAGGTGGTTTTTTTTCAAACCTTGGTAGGTAATGTAATATTATGTATTAATGATTAATGTAATTATATGTAATGTTTTTCATTGAACCATTTGTGCGCGAGTAAAACTCTCACTTTGCAGTTTTTATCAATTAAGTAGGTATATCATTGAATTTAAATCTCTACTCCCAGTATCCACTACCTCTCCTAGCCCAGTCCTAGTCCGCGATATTTCCTAACACATTGTTTCCCTAATTTTTAAACAAAAAAATAATAATAAAAAATGGCGCATGCACAAAAAGCGAAGCTAAAAAAAACTCTACTGTCAATTAGAATTTAAAATATTGAGTTTTGCTCTAACGAGGCTAATGAAATTTGTTTTGTTTGTTTTTTATTGAAGCCTCATAATTTGAATGCTAACCGAAACTAAATTAGGTAGGTAGTGGGCTTTCAACACATTTTTTCGAGAATTCAACACATTTTTTTACGCCCAAGCAGGACGAGTTAAGTTAAATTTGCATTTGAAGATCAAAGACAAGATTTTTGCTTTATAAAACCCTCAAATGATTCAAAGAGGTCTTCTTCATTTTCTTTTCCATAAGTTTAGATTTAAAAAAATATCTCCCATGAAAATTAAAACCATACAAGTAACCATTAAGTATTTACCTACTGATAAACACGCTCCCTGACAATCTTTGCAAAGATTTTGATTTCGTTTTCTTTCTTTTAAATTATTTCCTGAAATCTGTTTACTCGTATCTGTTCTTACCGTGCCATGTTTTTTCGGAACGAAGTTCCTTTTCGGACGGTATCGAAGAGGGAATTATACCGTCACGACACATACATAGGTCAAAACGTCACAGTGCAAAGTAAGCATACGCAAAACAGTCCATAGATTGTTACACTAGGATTTTAATACTTATTTGACAAATGCCCAAAGTTGAAACTTCGTTCTAACCGAGTGTTCCACGGAGGTTCCACGACACTCACATACTTTTTTACCTACGTACACTGACTTGTTTAAATGCATCTCGTTATGCAGAAGTTAAATTTATGTTTGTTGTCCGTCATAAATCAGTTTGAACTTAACCCTAAATCATTGTTTCACCTCATCAAACGGAACGTGTTAATTGAAGATGTAAACTTTATAGACTAAGCCACTTACTTTCATGACAGGTGTTCGATTATTTTCCACCTGCTATAAAACCAGAAGCTTAAGGATCTTCAGATCATCTTCAGTTAATAAAGAAACACCATTCAATACTGTATTTTGTTCGAGGATTTGACACTCTGATTAACAGAACTAATCATTATGATTTAGAATAGAATAGAATAAAGTTTTATTTTCTCCACATCATATACAACAGTTACAACAGGTACTTAAATATACATAAGTTTATGTTTGATTTGTGTTCGAGAAACCCGGAGGTTGGAGTCGATACATCCTTCGTTTGCTTTCTAAGGCAAAGCCAGCTTCCTTGATTGGTATTAAAGAAAATTATCTAAATATTTTATATCATTTATCATTAGTAAATTAATATCTTTGGTTATTCTTCGTTATTTTCAAGATGGCGCTGTGAAATATCATAGAACTCATTCTTCTTTATAATTATCTTGCCTCGTGACACCGTAATATTAAATTAAAGATATAGGTCTGAGTAAAGTGGCATTTTGTAAACACGTCCATATTTCCTGCCCTTGGATGTATACCTGATTGGAATTAATAATTAAATTGATAGAAACCAATACGAGTAGCCATTCCGGGGCCTAAGCTACTTCGAAATCACTATCAATCAATAATATGCTTTGGCACACCGTCTCATGATTGAAAATGACTTGCAAATATATATCAACGGTTTGTGAGAGTAGGGTGGTTATGTTTTATGTTATTCATAATGGATAGCTTCCGCAGATAAAAAAAGTTTTAAAATACATTTCCGCTGAAATATCGTAAAATTAATTATCTTTCGGAACCAATACATTTTGTGGTCAACTATACCAAATAGTAAGTACTCAACCAAGTAATTAAAATATAATAAAAACTCACAATGCCGTCAAAAAACCAGCTACCTCTGTTGATTTTATTATATCAATAAAAATAATAATACACGAACATCAGAATCATGCTAATTCTACTCATTTATCGAACAATTATTTTAACGTTCTTATTTCAATAAAATTTATATAAACTTCATCCGAAGCCCGTAATTTTATAAAAACAGTAATAATAAAATTTACTACCGACCAATTATTGATGTATACCGGACTTAATTTGAAACAGTTGTATTCGTTAAGACACCATCAATAGGCATATGGAAAAGTCTCGTTTCATTTATGGTCACCTTAATAAAGAGTTGTACCCGAGGCCACGAAGCCAGCGACAAGCAGAAACGAACTTCATTCAATAAAATTTTTATTCAAAGAACATTTCAATTGCCTTCTGAATTGATGTAGAAATCGCAAGCCAAAAGAAAAATGAGATGGACCATCTTGCATGCTGCTCAATATCCATCTGGACCACGGCAAAGTAGGTAATAACAAATTGCATGAGTTCTGTAAGAATTACGTTAATAAATGTTGATAACATACTCATCCTCTTTATTTTATAAAATTCTATGATATACCTTTTTAACCGACTTCAAAAAAAGGAGGAGGTTATATGTTCGGCTGTATGTATGTTTTTTTTTTTTTTTATGTATGTTCACCGATATTTCCGTCAGTTGTGGACCGATTTCCAAAGTTTTTTTTTTGTTTGAAAGGGTATACTCTTATAGTGGTCCCATATAAATTTTATTCCTGAGGGATTAATAGTTTTCCCGTAAAACTAAAACAATCACTGAACTTTAAGAAAATTGTGGCCCGATTTCCAAAATTTTTTTTTTGTTAGAAAGAGGTATACTCTCAACGTGGCGCCACATATTTTTTTTTCCTGAGGGATTAATAGTTTTCCCGTAAAACTAAAACAATCACTGAACTTTAAGAAAACGATATTTCCGTCAGTTGTGGACCGATTTCCAAAATTTTTTTTTTTGTTTGAAAGGGTATACTCTTATAGTGGTCCCATATAAATTTGATTCCTGAGGGATTAATAGTTTTCCCGTAAAACTAAAACAATCATTGAACTTTAAGAAAATTGTGGCCCGATTTCCAAAATTTTTTTTTTGTTAGAAAGAGGTATACTCTCAAGGTGGCGCCACATATTTTTTTTTCCTGAGGGATTAATAGTTTTCCCGTAAAACTAAAACAATCACTGAACTTTAAGAAAACTGTGGACCGATTTCCAAAATTTTTTTTTTGTTAAAAAGAGATATACTCTCAAGGTAGCGCCATATATTTTTTTTTCCTGAGGGATTGACAGTTTTCCCGTAACATTAAAAAAACCTCATTCTCACTACACAACACACCCTGACTCACAATCTGAGTCAAACATTAAATAGTTTGAAAGGGTATTACACCCGAGGTAGTACAAAATATTTCTTTTCCTTATGGATTGATAGTTTTCCCCCTTGCTGAACTCCGGTCTGTCCTTTAGTAGGTCTGCCCATGACTTCTCTTATCCTTTCCTACTTAAGCTACGATAAGCAAAGTCTTAATGTACTCGTAGCTTACTATATTATTTACACATACACTTTTATTTACACAGTATTTATTTACTTACACTAAAAAGTGAAAAATAAAAATTTTTGAAAAAAAAAATTGAACCGACTTCACAGAACACAAACAGGAGAACCTTCTACACACTAAAAAGAGAAAAATAAGAATATAATTTGAAGTCGGTGCCAAGTGAATACGATTAGGTACCTATCAAAAAAAGAAATCGAGCGATAGCGTACCAGGATACAATTTTGCACCCAAGTTCTTTTGAATTTCTTAGATGTAAATGAATAGTTGGCACCGACTTCAAATTATATTCTTATTTTTCTCTTTTTAGTGTGTAGAAGGTTCTCCTGTTTGTGTTCTGTGAAGTCGGTTCAATTTTTTTTTTCAAAAATTTTTTATTTCTAAGTATGTACTTGCAAGTAGCAATATCGCTTGAAATCTGAAATCAAAATCAAATAACCTTCCTGTTTATCTGTGTTTACTTATTAGTACTGTTATTTATATATTTATCCCTGCGCTTGTTAACCCGCTTATCGCTCCGCTATCCTCCCCACTCACCGCGGTTCCAGTGGCTTCATAGGACGTACGGGATGCAATCAGCATGTAAATGTAACTCTCACTCGACGAAGCAAACATCGAATATTGATGGGTGCATTATGCTAATGCCAGAATTTAAAATTTTGCCGACTGCAAGACCGGTTCTAAGAAATAGAGCTGTCTGAATTTGGTCGGATGGTTTTTAAAACTAGAGAAATGTAGCACGTATGATTACTTTTATTTCATAAATATTATGTACCTATTATTATATAGTTTATTAGTTAATTGTATATATTATATGTATTTAGTCTATATCAGCTTTGAATTCATTTTCTTTTTATTATGCACCTGACCAATCCTTCTTTAATTGAGTTCCTCTCCATCCAAAGGTCGCCTAGAAGAGATCGCTCATTAGCGATAAGGCCGCCCATTGTACATTGTCATTATTGTTTTATTTAATTAATTTGTACAATAAAGAATTCTCATTCATTCATTCATTCACGTAAAAGCTATAGGTAGAATTTGAGCCGTGAAAAAATACTGTCAAGATTTTTTTAGTGTACTTACTTTTTTTTTCTTCTATTTAAAATAAGTCGTAATTAATGAAAACTAGAGTTCTAGAAAACTAAGCTAAGTTAGTATCAGGTACCTACCCACTCCTTGAAGCCCTCATGACAGTTACATAGCAGATTTTTTTAGAAAATAAAACAATTATGTATGAATGAATGAATGAAAATTCTTTATTGCACACCATTAATGAAATTAAAACAAACAAAGACAAACAAAAACAAAAAAAAACCAGATAAAAAAAGTACAATGGGCGGCCTTATCGCTAAGAAGCGATCTCTTCCAGGCAACCTATATAGTATGAATGAATGAAAATTCTTTATTGCACACTACAAACAAAAACAAAAGAAAAACCAGATAAAAATGTACAATGGCCGTATCGCTAAGAAGCGATCTCTTCCAGGCAACCTATAGGCCAACTCTGATAACAGAGTTTTAGAAAACCGGAATATTTCCGGCTTTTAAATGCATCCCTTGATAGAAGGACATACGTGTTGCAATGAGTGTTGCAAAGACAAAGTCAAAGATAATAATCTAGATATCGAATGGACTAGGCAGAGCTGGTCCATCTAGATAACCTAAGTTTTCTCACATAGCTTTGACACTGTTTAGATAACTCAATACGATCGCAAAGCGAGTTTGATATGAGCCCAGTGACTCTAGTGAGGATTCAGGCCTCTAAAAGACTTTTGTGGCCTAGTGGCTATACAATTGCAGACGTGTCCTCTAAAATACGGAATCCGTGGATTAAAAAAAGTGCTAACAGTAACAATCTATGGACTGTTCGCGGCTGCGTACTTCGCACTGTGACAATTTCGTGACGTGACGGTCGTGACAACGTCGTAAAATGGAACGAAATTTTTCTTCCAGCCCCAGCCTGTTTTTCTTCGTTACCGTCCAAAAACGAGCTTCGTTCCAAAAAACTTGCTCTGATGACCTACGAAGATAAGACAACAACAAAAATAGCAAAATCGGTGGGTCTTTGTCCCGTGATCATAGCATCAGATTTCATTAGCCCCTGATAACATTTGGTTTTTGAGCCAATTTCGAGTTTTGTACCTAGCGACATGCAACAGTACCTACCTTTTTTTTTTTAACCTACACTGTCCCACTGCTGGGCTAAGGTACCTACCAACATGCAACATTACCAACACATTTTTAAGTAAGTATACAATAGATATTAGTATGAAAAATCTTCGTCAAAATGAGAAGCATTTTTATACTCTCCAAAAATCTTTTAGATTTAAAGCCAAGATGCTATCTTCTTAAAATACACCAACTAACCACCAACCAACTTTTGATGATAGGCCGAGATAAAAAAAAAGCGCTCCCGTACATTTCTCTATTACCAACGCACGATTCTACCATTGTATGTTAATATGTTTCACGCATGCGCACAGCGTCTAGATGTCAACATTCTGGGAATTTTGGGACTCGTGCCTTTAAGAATATATAAGTTAATCGAAGCTTAAAATGGCTTCTGTCTAGGGTCAATGTTAACATGCAAGCCAATTTGGCAATTTAAGACGCGTCGCATGTTCTTTTGAACCAGTGTGATGAAAAGATTTTTAGTGCATGCAAAGAGGTTCCTAAAATGTCGGTTTCTTTGTTTCGTTGTTTCGCTGTTTTCCTTCATTGTTTGAGAATATTGTTATCTATCTATCTTATCAGCACGGTTGCACCCATTGCAGAGTATCAGGCCTCTTCTCTACAGGGTCTTTCATTTTAAACTACACAAACTGACAGGGCCTCATTTTTGGGTTGTAAATAGACGTTTGACCGTATCAATTTAATTCCTAAGCCGATTTAAGTGTTCATTTCAAAATTTATCATTTATTGATTTTTTAAAAATATTTCATTATGATTTTCAATGGGAACAGACGTTCCACCAATCGCAGCGCAGCTACCATCACGATTGGGCTAAGTTATACAAAAAGTAACAATCAATTGAAAGGATAGTCTTCATCGATCGAGGATTTTCATAACAAAACAAAAAAAAACATTACATAAATCTTTTTCAATTTATTTGTCGAACCCAATCCCTGAATTAAGTTACTTCAAAATGAAAGACCCTATATACAGCCACTCTTTCAGTCCTGTGCTATTTATTGACATAAAAATCTATCGATGTATTTATCTTATCAGCCCACACACCCATTGGTGATAATCATTTTCGCCACATCGTCTAAAATTAAACTTTGTATTGCCGTGTGAAAAAGTATAATTATGTAATTTCAACAGCTATGTGGTTCTACTCCTTCCTTCCCTCAGGGACTATCAGAGTCACAAGTATACCTTCCGTGACTACTTAGTGCCTCCACTAAACCTAACCGCTTATTTTGTAAGCCATTTTGACTAGAATGCATCATTAAAGGAGCTAGTTGGGCTCGCTAGTGATGTGCGTTTACGGATACGGAAGAAAAAAAATGAATCTTTTAGATAAAACTATTTAATTTTGTTTGATATTTAAAGGTTACGATGGAAACAAATCAATATTAATTATCACCAATAATAATGCGATTTAATAAAATAGGACCTAATAGGACCAAAAAATGCCAAAATAATGAGGAAGTTTTGACTACGAAAAGTATTAAGAAAAGAACTTAATACCTACCTAATAATAATTAGCTCACTGTTTTTATCAAAAATCAACAAAAATTAGGAGTAGTTGGGTTTTTAAATTATAAATAAGTTGACCCAGCCAATGTAAAGGCAAATAGACTGAAATACCAATGAAATGAAAAAAATCCGTAGCTTTCTGCTACTTTACCAAGTTGCACAACACTAGGTCGGACCGCAAATGAAAGGTCTAAGGTTTAAACCACAGTTAATAATTTAGTGCACATGTTTATGACTCGTTCTAAACTACTGGGCTAGGGTTTTTATCTAGGAAGCTAGTGGGAAACTGACACACGGAAAGATAATACTGAGAACTTGATGTTTTACAGGTCTACACTATACTACTATCACACTAGCGGTTGAAGAGTAGATTCAAAGCGGAGCGGGCACGGGGCGAATTCGCCGCGGGCACGCAGCGGATACGCTGCGAATTAGCACGCGTGAACTCCATTTTGTACATTGGTCGTCGCCAACGCCATTAGGTGAATGAATGAATGAATGAATGAATGAATGAATGAATGAATGAATGAAAATTCTTTATTGCACACCATTAATAAAATTAACACAGACAAAAACAAAAGAAAAACCAAATAAAAATGTACAATGGGCGGCCTTATCGCTAAGAAGCGATCTCTTCCAGGCAACCTTTGGATGGAAAGGAACATCAGTGAAAAGAAGATTGGTCGGGTGCATATGATGACAGATTATTGAATTTTTGACAGACTAACATAAACCTGCTAGCTATTAAAAATAAATACAGATAGAATACGTATTAGGTCTTCTTTATTAAGAAGACTTTTTACAACAAAATACGATCTCAGCTAAGTTCATTCTGTCACTGAGCTTACAATGCGTCGCGAATCCGCTGCGCAAACGCGGCGTGGCCGTCGCGCGTCCGCTTTGAATCCGCTCGTCGACAACCAGTGTGATAAGTCTCTAAAATAACCAGAAATGTATTGACACATTGACATTATTTGACATTTCAAGACATTGGTAGACATTCTTCCAGATTTATAGTGAGTTCAAGAGCCTTTGAAATAGTCACAGACATGTCTAAATACAATTGACACAACTCTGTAGCTTTGCCTTCCGCAAGTTTAGTTTGTGCGTTTGATTCCCATCAAGGACAAATGTTTGTTTGTGTCAGCACGGATATTTTATCTGTTTGAAGATGCCACGGTAGACATAGGAAAAACCCTTTGCTTATGGGACATTATATGTTCATAAAAAAGGTTCTCTTTCTCTGGGTACAAAGCATCATAAGCTTGAAAATAAACAGCGCTGGGTCAAATATCCTCCAATATTTATAATTATTTAATATTTACTATCTTGGGTTTCAGGGATTGGTCAACGCGTCAACTGGGACGGTCGTGTGTTCTGGCATTATATTACCAGACACCATTCACACGTGACCTCTGACACTGCTCACCCACATGACAGTACCATAAGAACAGCTAGATTACACTGGAGCCTTGGGAAAAGTTTTATCGGTCAGTGTGGTCGAGTAGGCCAGTGTGATATCTATTTAAAAAAATTGTATGGAAAACTTTATGCTCAATCTTGCTATTTGATAGTAATTTACTTTGAAAAAGTGTTCCAGATGGGAATAAATTGAGTCCTTGTTTTTTACAAATATTTGGAGGACCATAAATTAGGAGGATATGAGAATAAATAGAGGTCTATACTTTGCATCGGGTGGATGTGGGCTAAAATTGTAGATAGATTGCATGATCTGCAGATATACCTAGTCATGTTCTGGATCTCCTAGATAAGCTTATTAACATGCAATAGAAGTTTTCATTTTATAATCATGCCTTCAGCAGTCTCAATCGTCTACCTATCTCGGTGTATACAATTTCATATGTTGGAGTAACCCAGCTATGCTCACGTCACAGATCATGCGTGGGTCTCCCACTAACCAATGATACTAAACACGTTTATTATAGGAAAAGTGCAGTTTTGTTACCAGTTTGTGGTCTGTTACTGATGGGCTTCAGTGTCGAAGGTATGTCCAGGTTATGTCACTAGATCGTTGTTAACTGAGAAATAATGTTCTGATCGTTTAAGCTGTAAACCTACGCGAGAAGTGATCATAGAGCAAGATGCTTTTAGGAATTATATTACCTACTCAAGTATCTTCGAGTACCTACAGTTAATACGCACAACCGATCTTTGTCTCTCTGAAGTTAGGTGCACTAAACGATTGCGCAGGTTTGGTATAGTATGCGATATAGCACGATGCAACAAACTACTTGAGTGAGCGAGGCAGCTATACATCGCTATTTTGTTTTTTAGGCGGTATCAAAAATGGGTTCTGCTACTTCAGAGAGACAAAGATTGGTTGTGCGTATTGTACCTAGACAATAATCTGTGCTTGATCTTCGAATCTAGTACTACATAACGATAAAAAGGTTTTTTAATGTGCCTGTATGTAGGGAAATTAATAATTCATTATGCTCACATTCAGACATTAATAATTCACATGAGTATACCTAACTGTTTTGACAAAGGAAGTTTTAAAAACTTAATTTTCCAAAAGGCATTAATGGTACCACACCATTAATGGATTAAAGTGGAACTCAAAGCGGAAACAAAACCATTGATGGATCAGAGTGGAACTCAAAGTGGAAACAAAACCATTGATGGATCAGAGTGAAACTCAAATTGGAAACAAAACCATTGATGGATCAGAGTTGAACTCAAAGTGGAAACAAAATTATGATGGATCAGAGTGGAACTCAAAGTGGAATCAAAACCATTGATGGATTTGATAAGTGGATCAGAGAGGAATATGGCTTTTTTTTAAACTAATCAAACATACTTTCCAACACTTACGTAAGTATTACACAAATAGCTAGTTCAATAATGTTTTCTTCTCACGACTTATAAATAGACACCACTACTTTTATATCGCTATAGGAATCCAAAAATACGTGTCATGAATCACGGAACCAAAATCAGAATAATCAAATCACGTTTTTACGAAGATCCAAAACACTTTATTGTAACAAGATGGGCTATTACCTCCATTGCCTATTAGTTAACAATAATTTGAATGGAACAAACAATGCTTATTTCATCCATTAAAACCTATTTGGACATCACGTAACGGGGGACATAGCTAAGGTGCTTTCTGGTAAGATCGGACTATTTTTGAGAAAACCTAAAGAGTCTTAGAAAATATTTTATTGTATCGCCTCTAGTGACTCTTTTACAACGCCATAGCAACCAAACTGTTGCAAAAATACAGAGGTTTCATTTCTTATTTGTAATGTTTAGATAAACACAACGGTTGATGTTTTATGAATGATCAAACAGAGCAAAATTTTTCAGAATGGCAAGTAAAAGATCGGACCGTGTTAAGGTAAGACCGGACTACCTTATAAAATCACCTCTGTAACAGCTAGAATAAGCTCTATCACAGGAAAATATTCGGACTTACCTAATAAAAAACATAGTACATATTGTTATTGAATAGGTTTTCAAATTTAAGTTTTAGCGAAGATTTAATACATTTTTTTACTCCAAATGTCCGATCTTACCCCGCATGCTTCAAACATAGATTTTTGTGTATCTCAAACTTTTACATCTAAAGGCTCATTAGACTCATAATAATAGTTGTACAGCAGGCAGACAATTAACAAAATAGAAGTCAGTTTTCTGAGTTGAAACTTGCATTTTCAAGCTCTAATAATAACAAAAAAATTATTATCAATCAACTTTATTCATTATAAGCTTAAATTTTAATCTACAAACAAATAAGCAAAAAATCAAAAAACTTTATGTAAAGTTACCTACTGTTTAATAAGACGAACATTTCAGTCTGTAGGTGGGCACTTTACTCTTAATTTTTTTTTTATTTAACCTATACTGTCCTACTGTTGGGAAAAGGTCTCCCCCCAATTATTTCCAACCATCTCTCTCCTTTGATAGGTTTCTATCGAAGGAGTCGAGGTCGTCTCTCCAGCGTTTCCTTGGCCGTCCGTGGCGTTGTCTCCAGGGTGTTAAGATTTTAGCCCATTTTTCGCTGTGCGTCTGGCTCACGTGCCCTGCCCAGTCCCACTTCAACTTGACTGTTTCGCGCCTTACGTCGACAATATCAGTCGTTGAACGCAGCGTGGTATTCCAAACTCGGTCAATCCACTTAAATTATTATTAAGTATTATAAATATGCAGCATTATAGCACGTTCTGTCAACAAATCTTAATACTTACGTATTTTATACAATCCAGAACAAACAAGAAATCAATAACAATCAACAACTAAACATAACAAATACTTCTTTAAGTAAAAACAAAAAAGTAAGTACTTTTAGAACATTATTAGTAGAACAAGTTACATTTTAAACATCATAAATTTAGGTAACTTGGATAACTTACTTACTTGTAGGCGAAAACAGCCAAGACATCCGTACAAAAGCTTGCGAAAGTGAGACGTTTGATACAGACAAATCGAATATTGAAAGTAAAATAAAAAGCATGTAAAGTAAAAAGTTTGAGAAACACTTTAAAGTGAAAGACCGGCGGATTATGTCCGATCTTAACCTACGAGGTTAAAGATCGGATCTTTGTCTACAAACGTCGTAGACATGATTGTATAGTACTAATCAATTAGTCTTACATCGCAAATGGTAATAAAACAGCAAAACTTAAAAAATAAACAAAAATTACCTACCAAATTGCTCACAGAACGTTTCAGGTGGAAGATCGGATCATGTCTTTTTCCACTTTTGGTACATCCTTTTTTTGAACGACAATAGCACTCGTTCTGCTGGGCATAGCGTAAAAAGCAGACTGTAGGGAGGGGCACAACAAAATGGCGCGTACGGTGATGTTGCCATCATTTAAAAATATTGCTGAATTTAGTAGTTACATGACTTATCCGGACTTACTACTTGTCCGGTCTTACCAGAAAGCACCTTATACGAAACAGCTAGGCTACTCTGGTTCCCAATTATCAAATTTTTTGGCTTTTAAATCTCAACTTCGGTTGATATTGTCTCAAATAAAAAAGATACTATGATGCTCTGTAAAATGTATTTTATTAGGTACCTTTTTAAATGACCTTTCATTTTAAAAGTCCCGCGGAGTTTTGTTGACCAATTAAAAACTTATTGAACTGAAGGTAGAAAGGTTAAATCAGAATTGGGTGGCTTTTGAATAAAAACAAATCAAATTGGGTCTCTACGTTTACAAAGATAAGGTTTTCCTTTTAAAAAAATACAAGAATCTACATACCATTAATTTATAATTCAGCATCATCATCATCTCAGCCTGGTATCACCCACTGCTGGGTATAAGCCTCCCTTCTTTTATGCCAGTCTCCTCTATCTGACGCCTCTCGCGTCCAAACATTCCCTACTACCTTCACTATGTCTTATTTATAATTACCTACGGTTATCCACGTTATTATCATTATTTATTTTAAATCAAGTGTGCCTTTAAAACGGAAACAATGCTTTTTATAAAATACAAGATTCTTCATAATGTATGGAGTGGTCGAGCTGTTTTCCAATATTATGCCAAAAACGACTTCACTCCACAAATTAGAAAACTGAATTAACTCCAGTACCACTGGACTGTGCTTTCTAGTGGCTTTATTCTGATGAACATAAGGGTTATTTTTGTGTGTTTCTCGTCTCAATAATGTTGGATTAAGCTCGTATGCATTAGAATAATTGCAACAGACACCAGCTATTAAAAATACATCAGTTGTTGTATCATTACGCTACGTATGACATCTGAGTGGATAGTAAAAAGTATAAACAATATTATTACTCGTACTTAAAAATATTACTCAATTCACAAACTATGAAACAGTTTTGTGTTTTGTGGTGTTGCTTGTCCCGTGTTCATACACACACAAATTAGATTTTCCGCTAATATAAATTTAAAAAAATCATGGTGCCTAAATATCTCATACAATAATAGAACACATTATTTGCAAGTCCCCGCCCCAAATTATCGAAACGAAGCTCCTTTTCGGACGGAATCAGATGGGGGCTAGACGAAAAAAAGTGTTAGATTTTTGCGCCACGACCCGTGTTATAGGAGTGACCAACAACCAGTTAAAATAATTCAACAGGTTAGTTTTCCGTTACTCAACATTCTAAAGATTTTTCTTTCAGATAATAGCGAATTGATATTCAATTATAAGTTCCATGTAGGGGCTTATTATTTATTGCTCGTCTTTATCACCGAAATCTTTGTCTAATTATTGTATGATTAATGACGGTAACTTTGATTGTAATTAAAAACTTCTCTTTGAAGATTCATTAAAATATTACCGCTTCTAGCTGATTGTATAGGCATTAGTTTGCTTCCTGAAGCTGTATAAATCATGTAGATATGGCGTTAATACCTCTAGGTAGGTACGTAAAATTTAGGTATATGCATTTTACCTAGTTATATAGGGTCTTTAATTTTAAACTACACAAACTGACAAGACCTCATTTTTGGGTTGTAAATAGACGTTTGACTGTATCAATTTATTTCCTAAGCCGATTTAAGTTTTCACTTAAAAATGTATCATTTATTGATTTTTTAGAAATGTTGCATAATGATTTTCAAGGAGTACAGACATTCCACCAATCACAGCGTAGCTACGTCACGAATGGACTGTTATACAAGAAGAAACAATCAATTGAAAGGATAGTCTTTATCGATTTTCTCGGGATTTTCATAACAAAACAAAAAAAAATCATTACATAAATATTTTTTAATTTATATTTTGAACCCAATTCCTAAATTAAGTTAAGTTATGTATAAAATGAAAGCAAAATAGCATAAAGGAGGCAACTATGCTACCACTCGTCTCGACTCCTACCTGGGACATTGTTTGAGATGAAATGGCTTGCCCACTGCCTAGCACCAAATCAAACCACAGGAGAGATAACGTCAATACGTGTGGGGCTGTTCAGAGCTCTTGTTGCATTTTATAAATTTTACAGAATCCATTGATGACTTTTGATGCACTGCCGGGATTCGAACTCGCGATCATCGGTATGAAAGTCGAGGGTACATACTATGCCAACACGGCTCAATAAGGAGGTATTGATGCATTGAAATAAATACGTCGTCGATACAGATGCCGGAATGAAGTGGTAACTGGCAGCAAGTGGTCACGCGATGTCGCGCTGGGCGGGGCGCTATGATTAATGCACTTGGATATGCTATGTAAAGCCGCTGTGTACTTGAAGATATAATATAACTCTAGCGGTAGCGGCCCCGACTTACGATCTTAAGATCGTCGGTTCTAAACTAGTCGTGCACCAATGATTTTTCTGTCTAATTTATGACAATATGTGCACTATGCTATTATCAAATGGTGAAGATTAGGATGAAGATCCTTACAATGCTGGACAATTCACGAATGAGCAGAGCTGATTTTATAGTATAATTGTTGTTCCGCTGCGTTAGTCGAAAATGTACTTATTGCGTCCCGGTAGAAGAGGCCAGAGAAATGATAAATGGAATTCTGTGGAATAATCGTAGGTCGCGTTACACCTCTATGAAACCTTCCGCGAGATATGTTAGACTAGACAGTATACTTGGTTTATAACTCCAAGTGTATCACAAAAAAGTACCAAGTGCTATCACAAAATTATCGTGCCAGGAACTAATCTGTCAGATAGTTCTTGCATGTGGAATCACAGCCTAAAAATCTCCTTTGTTTGTAATGTTTTTATAGCATACATTATTTTTGTGTTTCAGTGGTGAACCACCCCTATAAAGCCTCGCCTCACTCCTTTATCTTATCGCAATCACACATGGAAGCTCATTAGACTGACAACGATGACTTATGTGATTATGTGGCAGTGCCTTTACATTGCTACTGTATTGCTTATATTGTGGACTTTGTGATGACAATTTCAATTATAAGTATTGTTGCACAAAAATAACTTATTCTACTAATATAATAAAGCTGAAAGTTTGTGAGTTTGTTTAGATGTTCGTATGTTTGTGTTTCAATCACGCCTAAACCAGTGAACCGATTTTGATGAAACTTTGAATAGGCGTAGATAGTGGCTAGAATAGCATATAGGCTATTCAAAATGTTGGTACGATGCGGGCGAAGCCGCGCGCAGTAGGTAGTATATTATATGCGAAAGTTTGTGGGCGTGAAAGTTTGTGAGGATAGTATTTAGTATGTAAGTATGAGTGATGGATGTACCTATGGATGCTAGTAACTATTTTACGCGAAAACTACTTAATGGATTCGGTTTTTTTTTTGCAATTGGCAGAGATAAATACAGTCTAGAATAGCTTTATTCAGGAAAAGTGAAGTAATCCCGAGGGACTTCGAGTAACACTGTATGTGTAGCTATTAACGAAATTTTATAGAGAGAGCCGTGTTGGTCAAATGGGGTTGTGCCTCGACTTTCAATCCGAAGGTCGTGGGTTCGAATCCCGGCCGTGCATCACTGGATTTTTCGTTTCGAAAAATTTATATGCGCTTTATCACGAGCTCATAACGGTGAAGGAAAACATCGCGAGGAAACCCGCAGCTTAGTCAGCTCCACACGTATTGACGTCGTCTTTCCTGTGGGCCAGGCTGATTAAGCTGAGAGGATGGTTTAGGTGCTGGGCAAGCCTATTCCATCTCAAACAATGTCCCAGGCACTACAGCGTCCCGTTAAGTGTAGGCATAGGTTGCCTCTTGACGCTGTATAAATCATCTAGTATAGATGTAAAGGCCTAAGAAGTTTAACGAAATTTTATAAATATATTATGTATATTTTGTGCTCTTTTACACTGAAACGACAGATCAGATTCGCATGTGGTGATACGTGGATAAAATACACAGTCCGTCTTATTACAATAAAATGAACCGAGTTTAGACTAAGACTAACTAAAAAACTATCCATATAAAACACACATCTTTAAATACTCGTACATAGAACGCTTTTTTGTGGTAATAGTTTTTTTTTGACATGTGTCAACATGGGGTTCAACTAAGGTTTAACGTTTATGTAATAAGCAGCAAGGTGTTTAATTTAAACTTAGGATAAAATTATTGTTCAAGACCCATAATACTCAATTTCTAGAAGCGTTGTCTTTAAATTGGCACTTAGGTTGGTGTGTTTTGTTCAGGGTATATTTGACCTTCGACCTTTGCCCTTTAACACGACTAGCATGCAGCTAATAGGGTTAAATCTTAGCTTTCTCAACAGAAGATTGTTTGAAAGTGTTAGGATGTGGTAGTTATAATTTATTATACGATGTTCTACAATTTAGTACAATTATACAAAACTTAACTATCACTTATAAAATCTTTGTAAAATAAATATCAATAATTTTAAATTGGTACTGATTTATATTATAAGAATACAATATTTTTAGGGTTCTGTAGAACTAGTAACCAAAATGTAATTTAAATTTTTTAAATTTTAAATTTTTAAAACACATTTTTTTTTTATTATAAATGGGTTGGCTCTTGACCTGGATACTTACACAAGTAAGAATAGGTCTACGATGGAGCGAGCCTACCCAGAAGGTACCTATTAACTCTCTTAAAAACAACAGGGTTTTTTAATTTCAATTAAAATCTTAACTATGCCTGAGAAATTATCATGGATAGAGAACAATCTTCTAATATCTGCAAAAAATGTACTGACTTTGGAAATATTCAGAGTTCCAAAACATTGAATGCTCATTTGTGTTGCTGACTGTACTTGTAGGTATGGATAATGTGACGTTGGTGGTCCTTCATTACCGCCCATAGAATGGTGATTGCACACCTGGTGGTAATGCATGGTAATGGATCGAACTGTTTAAGCTGGAAAGTAGGCATTGCCACACGCAGTTGTACCACTAATTTTAAGAATTGGAGCACCTGATTTCTTAGTCGTTATTTCAAGAAGAAATGACCAAATTCTTTCATGATAGTTCTGGACTGACAATTCTTGTAGAAATTTTCTTGCAGGTTGCCAATACCGTCAAGAACAAGACTTTTAGCCAACCCACTTCATATAATAAAGCTGAAAGTTTGTGAGTTTGTTTAGATGTTTGGATGTTTGTATGTTTGTGTAAAGATCAGGCTTAAACGACGAAACAGTTTATAATGAAATTTGGTAAGGTGAAAGGTATGACTCCAGAAGCATATAGGCTACTTTTTATCCCGAAAATCGTTACTGAAAACCAAAAAATATGTAAAAGGACAACGGGAATATTGCATAAAAACTTTAGCAGCACTCTGTTTGACACAAAGAGCACTGCTCTAAGGCTGTCATGACAACCAATAACTTTTGACTTCTCAAAATTGCGAAGTCATTTAGTACGACTATGCTTAGAACAATTTTTATTAAGTACCTAAATTAAAAGACTATTTGTGGGATTGTGATGCCTAAATAAGTTTTTTAATAAATAGCGAAACACGTATTTATTATTTTCTCAAAACTACTCTACCCCTTATATGGGTACCTACTTATTTATATTTATCAAAGACAGCAAATCCAAAAATGAATTCAGTGTTTTCATGGGTTGGATTGGAACAAGGTAGTTCTATCTCTAAAGTTTGTATGACGAAACAATGCGCAGACGAAGTCGCGCCCGGGTCCACTAGTTTTTCTCTAAATCTAAATTATAAAGCTCCAAAGGGAAGCCTACTCTCCTTTCCCCACTTTGTCAACGATCATAAAATTTGATAACACGGGTTCATAATTAATGGCTTTTATTATGAAATATTTCTCAATCATCGGACAATCATAATGGCTGACGTAAGGAACTGTTTCATGAAACCAATTTCAATATTAGAATCGGTTTTTTTATGTTTTGGTCACTTTGTTCAACAAAATTCGAGAAAATCAAAAGTTTATGCCAAATGCATAATTTTTTAATGTATTGAATGTAAACTATTTTGTAAAAGTAAATATACAAACGAAAGTTTTTTTTTAGTTAATATATTTTATTGTGTCTCACTGCTGGGCAAAGATCTTTCCAAAAATTTTCCACTGGTCTCTATCTGAAAACGAAATCTACGAGTATAAAAAAATGTTCTATACATCCGGAAAACTACCAAATGACTACACATTAGCCTATAACTAAGTTTTTTTTTTATTAAAGAATTTATAGGTCCTTTTTTGGAACGAAGTTCCTCGGACAGTATCGAAGAAAAAAGACTGAGGCTGGAAAAAAAAATTGTTCCATTTCACCGTCACGACACATGTCTAAGTATATCAAATTGTCACAGTGCGAAATGCGTAGCCGCGACACAGTACATAGATTGTTACATTGTTAGTACGGAACAGCGTTTCTAGGATACCTAATTGACAATTAATTTATTATATTCCCAGTATCGAAAAGTTCTCTTTGCTTCGTTCCAACCGAGTGTTCCACGACACTCACGTACTTTTTTCTTCAAAAGTAACTTCTCTATAAAATCTAAAGTGGTTCGTCTTATTGAAACTGCAGTTTAAGTAAAACGTTCCATCAATCTGTTCTAGCACAGTAACTCATAGTAAAAACTAGATAATTCACTTAATAGCCCACGTCTATTAGGGAGCAATCACTTCAGCACAATGGATCTAAAGTTGACGCTTCGACGATACATCACTAGTTCAACTGACAGATAAATTATAGACTGTTGGCGGGAAAAAACTGATCAAGCTATGTCAGGACGATTTGTTTTGTGGGTTCTGCATACTTTTAGGTGTTTTTTTAAGAATTTTTTTTTGTTAACCTGTTGTGTCCCACTGCTGGGCAAAGGTCTCCCCCAAAATTTTCCACTGGCTCTCTATCTTTGAATTATCTTTTTTTTTTTAGATCTTCTCATCAATTCCAGAATCCTCAAATTGAAAAAAAGTCTAAATTTGATTAAAATATTAGGTAGGTATCTGTATTCTGTGCTGGTACTTAGGTACCTACTGATTTATAATTATATAACTAAATAAATAAATAAATAAATAATGCTGGACAAGCTTATTCCATCTTAAACAATGTCCTAGGCATACTCGTACTAGGACATACTACTACGGCATAGGTTGCCTCCTGACGCTGTATAAATCATCTAATATAGATGAAAAGGCCTAAGTAGAGTCCCTTTTTAACAAATTCACGCAGGAACCCTAAAAAACCGGGAAATAGCAAACCCTTTCCCAATCGTTTTTTGCGGCGCTGCAGCCTGTGTTTGGTTCGGACATCAAGTTCGGACTGATTCTGTGCGGTTGTGAGATTGTGACAGTGACAGCTAATTCGATTGACATTATTTATTACTAGATCCGTTGAGACTGTAGAGCCGTTGTGTCCCTGTAGGATTTAGCTTTACTTTTGCAAAAAAGTTTATACATTTTGCGTCTTAAAAAGGTATTCAAAAAAAGAAAACATAAAGGTACTGCCGAACATAGTAGATGATGAGAGAATAGAAAGGGATAGAGAAAGATGGAGAGAGAAGGGGGAGAGACGACCTCTGTTGCGCAGTGGATGAAAGCCTGCTTGAGACGCAGAAGGTAGCAGGCTCGATCCCCGCTACGGGATAAATGTTTAAGTATGATCTGAAAATATTTATCTCGGGTCTGGGTGTATCTAAAGTATGTACATAAATAAATAAATAAAATAAATAACGCTGGAGCTAGATGACGCTGTGCATGTCTATGTTACATTATTATACATTGAGTCAGCATGCTGTCACTCGTCAGAGCATCCAATTGCATGAGTTCTAGATGAAGGATTGCCAGTTGAGTTACACAAAAGGGCCCTGGTCAAGTCTCCTGGTTTGCTCTACTTTTTTCAACCAATGTCACTTTCCACTTTACCATCATTACGCCATTTATACATTTGATGACGTTTTTAATGTCTTTATTTTATTTTAACTCATTACACCTCATTCGAAATCCACAGCGAAGTTTAACCTCTATTCCCTACACACGAGAATTCATAATCAATCGCAGCTGTAAATCTTCTGGAAAATTTGCAACACTGTAGTAAATTGCAGTTTCGATGCCTGTAATTATCAGCCTATTATGTATTACAAAAACAATTTAAATATGTCTGATTATCACTTTCTTATGGTACAGAGGTAATGGCAAAAGGTACCGAGACGTGACAACACTTTTAAATACATCATGGCATACCTATACGTCGGCAATGTGGTGGTTTCACACTGTGAATGTACTTCTTACTATCGTGGATGGCCCGAGCCTTGAAAGCTTGGTGACATACCCATCTTGCCGCTAGTACAGTCAGAGACAGAATTTCATAAACAAGGAGATTTGAAAGCTTAATTTTCATCATTATTTGTGGGAAAATTGTGTTTTTTTTTCACAAATAGTATTAGTGTGGGCTACGTCAACTAAATTCACCTGGGTGCAATAAAGATACTTTATTCACCTAATTCACCTGGGTGCTTTATATTTAACTAGCTGCGCTTCCGCGGTGTGACCCGCGATCCCTCGGGATTTTTTCATTTTTTCGGGATAAAAGGTAGCCTATGTCCTTTCCTGGGATACAACCTTTAACTATGCCAAATTTCAGCTTAATCTGTTCAGCGGTTTGGGCGTGAAAGCGTAACAAACAAACAGACAGACAGAGTTACTTTCACATTTATAATATTAAGTATGGAAGTATGGATTTTAAGTGTGAGGAAAAGCATTCAATATAAGCGAAAGATTTAGTTACAAAACTACTAATCTGGAAAAGAAGATTAAAAAAACACGAGCGAAATCGGGGCAAGCCATTATTTGGCATATTATGGTAATAAAAATTTTTGAAAAAAAAATTGAACCGACTTCACAGAACACAAACAGACGAACCTTCTACACACTAAAATGATAAAAATAAGAATATAATTTGAAGTCATGGGCAGGCCTACTAAAGGACACACCGGAGTTCAGCAAGGGGGAAAACTATCAATCCCTCAGGAAAAAAAAATATTTTGGACCACCTCGGGTGTATACCCTTTCAAACTATTTAATGTTTGACTCAGATTGTGAGTCAGGGTGTTGTGTAGTGAGAATGAGGTTTTTTGAATGTTACGGGAAAGCTGTCAATCCCTCAGGAAAAAAAATTATATGGCTCCACCTTGAAAGTATACCTCTTTCTAACAGAAAAAAAATTTGGCAATCGGTCCACAATTTTCTTAGAGATCAGTGATTTTTTTTAGTTTTACGGAAAAACTATCAATCCCTCAGGAATAAAATTTATATGGGACCACCTCGAGAGTATACCCTTTCAAACAAAAAAAAATTTTGGAAATCGGTCCAAAACTGACGGAAATATCAGTGAACATACATAAAACATACATACTTACAGCCGAACATATAACCTCCTCCTTTTTTTTGAAGTCGGTTAAAAAAACAGCGGTACGGAACAGTGATACTATTATGTTAACTCTCGCATGCCCATCTTTATCCGATACAATGTTGCGAAATACCCAGAAGGCAAGTGTCGCGTGTCAATGATAAATAAACTGTATAATAGTGAGAGTTGTAAGTTTGTTGTTTGAAAATTACACATAATTTATTGAAAAGCACACTATTGGATATTTTTACGGCTTTTACGCTATAAAAGCACATAATAAATGTTAAATAAATAACACATTATTCTGTCAAGCATTTATTATTTTGTTAAAAATATATTAGACTAGTTGCGCTCCCGCGGTGTGACCCGCGGTCCCTCGAGATTTTTTAATTTTTTCGGGATAAAAGGTAGCCTATGTCCTTCCCTGGGATACAACCTTTAACTATGCCAAATTTCAGCTTAATCTGTTCAGCGGTTTGGGCGTGAAAGCGTAACAGACAGACAGAGTTACTTTCAGATTTATAATATTAGTATGGATAGTATGGATAGGTACGACTGAATAATAAATACCTAAGTTATAACATAATTACATTGAAAGAAAACCGAAAGAAGATTTCAGCGTGTTCATTATACGCGCTTGCTGGCATTGAAAACTGGAACTTTTATTTTATAATCGTAAATATCGGCTTAAAAATCGTAAAACCATGACAGGCCATTTAAAAACTTCATCAGACTTGTGCAGATAAATTCTGAGTGTAAAATGTTCAGCTATTTCAAACACCGGTAGGCACTCGTGCAGTCATATATAGCTGCACATCTCCAATACCATTAACACCAATACAAAGATCTGGCACCCAATTTGTAAGAGACATGATAAATGTGTGTATTAACTCCTACTGAATTAATTGCTACTATGTTACCAATTTTACCAACGTAACAAATGCAATCCTGAAACGAATCTTCAAGCGATTTTCGACATTGTTCTGTAGGAATTAAGGCGTTGTTTTATTTGTGTAGATTGTGGTTGATAGTGGCGTGGGTTCTAGGTGGAGTACCCACCACTTGTTACATTATAAGCGTTATTATTTATAGGGAATTCAAAATACTTCACAAGTCATATTTTGGTAGGTAATATACAGGGCGTCCCACGGCTATGCCACATGGAGGGAAAGTACCTTAAATATTGTAGATGGAACATTTTACTGAAAGAAGACATTATTTTTATTTAAAAAACAATTTAAACTGCATTCACAGATATTTAAATAATTACATGGTTGAACCGGAAATCGAACCCGTTACATGAGAAAAATAATCAACCTGTAGCTTTATCATACCGATCGAAAGGCTTCATCATAAGGATTATTTTTTGCTAAATAACATAGTGTCACGAATAAAAGGAAGGCCATGAACTTTAACATTTTTAATACAAAATTTACAAATTTATCAAATGCTCAAAATGATTCCCTCCTGTTGAATACAAAGTCGAACTCTTTTGATTATTTCGCTCCTTGTCGATTTTTTGATCTTGTTGTGGTGGATATTTCGAATAACACGTCTAAGTTCTGCTTGTAGCTCGTGGACACTTGCATACTGGTTCTTGTAAACTACATTTTTTATATAACCCCATAAAAAAAATCTAACGGGGTTAGATCTCCTGGGGATCTTGGCGGCCATCTTTATTTTTCTGAACACAAATGTTAAAATTCATGGCCTTCCTTTTATTTGTGACACTATGTTATTTAGCAAAAAATAATCCTTATGATGAAGCCTTTCGATCGGTATGATAAAGCTACAGGTGATTATTTTTCTCATGTAACGGGTTCGATTTCCGGTTCAACCATGTAATTATTTAAATATCTGTGAATGCAGTTTTAATTGTTTTTTAAATAAAAATAATGTCTTCTTTCAGTAAAATGTTCCATCTACAATATTTAAGGTACTTTCCCTCCATGTGGCATAGCAGTGGGACACCCTGTATAACCTAAAACCAAAATGGATTATTATAGAAAAAACATATTATTAACAAACTTTGATAATTACTGAGATATCTTAAAAATTCGGCTTTAAAGCCTTTTTACCTGACACTTGCGATAACGCAATAGATAACTTTTTAATTTCACTAAATGAATCTGTTTTTGTCCAATTATTTTCATATACAGGGTGTAAAAAGACTGCTAACGAAAACTGAGGGATTGCAATCAGACCATGATTCTGAACATATTTATCGAAAAAAAACGCACTAGTCATTTTATTTTATTTTAGTGTTTTTTCCTACAAGTGTAGCGCGGGGTATTTATAGGACAGCACTCGAACCCTACCGTAATCATGAAGGAACCCTAAAAACCGTGCTAGGGCGCTGTCCAATAAGGACGCAGGACGCCGTGCAACCGTCGCGCCGCGCGGACCAATCACAGATAGCGTGGGTCGTACGAGACGCGCTGTGGTATTGGACAACAATCTTGCGCCGCTACCGCGCCAGTCGGTTTCACACTCTCGTGCGTTGAGGTTGCCTCCTGGCCAGTCCTCCGCAGCCCGACAACGCCATTTTATACGTAAATCGTGTGCGTAAAAACTAAGAACTGTATCCGTGTGTAAAAGTTTAATCTTGTTTATATCTGTTGTGTTTCCCTCATATTTTATTGTGTTCTATTGTGTTTATGTGTTTCCTGACTATATTTTCTTATTATAACTTTACTTTAACGTGTTTTCGCATTTTCATTGAGAAGAAACCCCAAGTTCCTCAATAGGCAGAAGACATCCCGTTAAACAAGTACAATATAATAAGACCATACCTATACCTAATCATTTCATTTATAAAAGAAAAAAACAATTAAAACTCAAAATCCAGCAATCTACGTATAAAAACGCGCCCATTTACATACGCTCGACCAGCTGTGCGAGGTCGGTTTTATCCGTATATAATGATTTTTTGGAAAATCCTTTTGGATTTGGCTGTGTTTTGGGATGCTGTACCTACCCTTTTCGGCTTCGGTAGACGTCTTTTTACACCCTGTATAGATAGAAGCTAAACAGAGTTTCAAGACAAACACACAGCTCTCTCAAATAGATCACTCCTGTCAATCCCCAACTAGTAAAGCATGTCTTTAATTTAAAATACATATGACACACGCCGCAATTTTATGTAATTGTAATGTGCCAATACACGTTTGAATGCGAACCATTTTATCTCTGTCTGTCACATAGAGATGCTATGAATTGTATACAAGATAATTACAGTTGCGCAGATTTCCCAAAATCGTATTCACAAATCAATCGCAGGTAAGTGAGTCATAGACTAAAAAAAGAACCGTCTCCATAAATTTGCCTCAACGGTCTCATTACGATACGTACGCAACATTTAAATTTAGAACAAAAACCATTAGCAACATTGTCAATCAATGAGATTTCTATCTGCCAGTGATGTCAAATTCAAAATTTAATTTTGCAGCTGGCTGGAAAAAAAGTTTAAACCTCATTTGATATCAGTAGCAGTATTTTTTACTGGCAACATTGTTTTACAAGGAGATAAAAGGAAATAAATACGAAGTCTTTAAAAGCTCGACCGATTTGATCGGAACAAATTACTATCATTATTCATTGAACGTAATGCTTGTATCGAGATTAAAACGATCATTTACCCGCTAAAGATTGAGGAAATAATAAGTACTTACGCTGTCGATGAATGTTTGGTGCTTATTTATTGAAAGTTTGAAAAAGTAAAATGAAAACAATAATGGTTTTTAGGCGTTAAAACTGATACAAATTTATATTATACAGGTATAAGTGAGGTTAGCTACTTCATTCGTTTTCACAAAGGCTTTTCAATCTTAGGACAGAATATTTAAGATATTAGAAAATATATATTGTTAACTGTGTTGCACAATGAAGATAATATTTAGATAAGTACAGTTCGTCCAACGGATCCAGGCATTCGTGAAGTTAGCCGTTTGCCTGCGCAGTGACCGCTTTTTCATACAAAACTGTGTTCTGCGGAGACAAACGGCTAACTTCACGAATGCCCAGATCCGTTGGGCGAACTGTATCAACTGTTTTAAATACTTACATACATCATTGCACTAAATATTTTTTTTAATGTTTCAACAAAACAAAATGACTCCAGCACAGCAGCCAACAATTAGTTCAATTGACGCTGAAAATAGCAGAATTAATTCACTGGCATCAAAAATAGTGTTAATCAATCTCAATTGAGAGCCTCGGCTTATCAACATGCACTTCCTGCAATTGTTTTAATCTAAAAATCAACTGCACAGCTCCATTTTACACCGCTAGCTCAATTGAGATGAGATATTTCAAAACTGATTCTTCATTACAACTACAATCTCACTCCTGGGGCTGTATTCCCGTTCTTATTTTCGTTCGTTTGATGAATATTCGGATGTTTCTTACTACGATTTCTGACTTCAAGGGGCATGACTTTTCAAAATGGCGATGTCATTTCGTTCTACTATGCTTTGAACAATTTCAAAGAATATCTCTCATTCATTCCAAATATCATATTTGGAATGAAAGGGAGGGTAGGTAAAGATACTTACTGGTACTTGTGTAAGCTGTGTTACCTTCGATCCCAAAGGATATATGTAGTAATCCATTAGTGCTGAAGAACTGATGATTTTTTTCTGTCAAACGGTAGAAACTTCATCAGGTTATCGTAGACTTTGGAAGTTCAAAAAATGTCAAATGCATGAAGGGCTCGATGAAGCACACTTAGAATGTGCAATATTTTTAAAAATAAAAAAATACTACGAAGTTGCATTAAACTAGCCGCCATTTTTCTTACCTTCGTAACGCCACTCTAAACACAATCATTCAATTTAGACGTGTATTACAATTGCACAAAGTGTATATTCCCTCGCAGTATCTTGACACAAATAACCTGAATGTTGCCATCCTCCACAATCATTAGAGTTTTATATCATGTGTCTGGCTAATAATTATGGCCTAAATAATGATACACACTTTGCATAGTAATTATTATGACTTAATGTGCTTGTAGCACACTTTGAACTGATTTTATCGGACCATTTTTGTAATAATCATCATCATCACTTACAATCGTTAAAGGGCTTCAGGCGATTTTCTTCGATAAAGTTGATCATAACATAAAATTACTTCTAAATTATAAACTTTTCGACCGTGCTGTAGAGATTCTACCAATTCTATCGTAGATACCGGTAGTCTAGGTAAGCAATTGTGTTATAAACTGATAGGTACTGATCAGCAGCCTTATTGTCTAACTTGAAATCCATTACCAGTTGTCATCTTAATAGAGCTCAACCAATCACCTATTAGGAAAATGACAATTGAAGTCCAGAATGGGTTTCAAATGTCAAAATGAAGCCCATGTCCATTCCTAGTTGAGTTACACAATAAGGCCCCTGACTTCGTATTTTCAAAACTTTCTCTTGACTAGACACGTCCCACGGACCACCCACTTTTACCAATACAATATATCCCAATATTATCAATGTCGACAATACTCTTTCAATATGAAAGCATCTATAGAAAATAGATGCGAGTCGAAATGGTGAAAAAAAACATATTATGTAGGTAATGATTAAATAATGACTTATGTGATAGAGTCATGGTAACTTAGACTAATATGATTTTGTCTCATGAAAAGGCACGGTCTACATAAAGCCTTCATTTTGTATTGTATTGTTTGAGACAGTCTGCTGTAACTTTTTGATGTCAAATCTAAAAAAAACATGACGTCATGAGGCGTTACCTCGCTCTGAGGCGTTCCATGTAAGGCTTGAAGTGCAAGTGAGAGCGCGGAACGAGCGACAAAGAAGCACAATCGGCCTCTGCGTTCGGCAGCGTTCGACATCCGTCTCTCTCCTACTTGAGTGAGCGATGCGTAGACGTTGTCACGTTCAACTATCGTCAGTAAACCGACTTTACAGACAACCAAGTATTTTTTTTTTCTAGATAAAAAGTAGCCTATGTCCTTCCCTGGGATACAACCTTTATCTATTCCAAATTTCAGCTTAATCTGTTCAGCGGTTTGGGCGTAAAAGCGTAACAAACAGACAGACAGACAGACAGACAGACAGACAGATAGACAGACAGAGTTACTTTCACATTTATAATATTAAGTATGGAAGTATGGATATGGATAACTCGACAAGATCGCAAACTTATATTTTTGAATAATATTCGCACTATTATCCTACCTCGACGTTACGATCAGGCTACATTACTTCGACCATGATCACTGACCACTCTTGTTCATTTTATCTGGTGTGTATCTTCAATGTCAGTGATTGGCTCAGCAATTGCTCACTTCAACTATAAATGGATAAACTAAGGTCAGATGACATACGGCCATTACAAAGATTAAGGGCAAGCGGCGACGGGTCACTTTATTATAGGGGCCAGAATTGGCTTTAAGTAAGCACCCGTATTATTAAGAAATCGAATCAAAATAGTGCACGAAAGGAGCCTCTTTGGACGAACTTATAATCATTTCACCACACTAGGCAAGAAAAGAAAGGACAAGAAGAATAAAGAAATCCCGAAGAAAATGGACGTTACTAAGTACCTACGTAAACCATATTTTAAAGCTATATAAAATAGGTACCTATATAAAAAATAATTTATGTGAGGGCTTTTCATACCTAGTGTAACAGACGGGAACAGAGGTTTAGCCAGGGTACAAAAACTCAGGCCTTTACATCTTTAATAGATGATTTATACAGCATCAGGAGGCAACCTATGCCTACACTTAACGGGACGCTGCAGTGCCTGGGACATTGTTTGATGGAATAGGCTTGCCCAGCACCTAAACCATCCTCTCAGCTTAATCAGCCTGGCCCACAGGAAAGACAACGTCAATACGTGTGGAGCTGACTAAGCTGCGGGTTTCCTCACGATGTTTTCCTTCACCGTTAAGAGTGAACACGAACCAGGGTACAGACTAGAGGTGTGCGCCGATCGGCGTGGCGCACGCCGCCGACGTTTTTGCTCACGCCGCCGCCGCCGACGATTTTATCGGCGTGAAATCGGCGCCAATATTGTGTCTGTACTAGATCCTTATAGTCAATTCCACATAGCATGGGTGCTGACATACTTGCATATTGTTGTTTTTTTGAGATGATAGGGCAAAAATCTATTGTCCAAAAGTCGATGACAATTTAATACCTATCAAACTAAGTTTTACTTGTAAAATAATCTATTTTCTCTGACGAAATAGGCCGTGGACGCATTAGGCGAACTGTGAGCGGTTACCTATTTGCCTCTAAGTTCGCCTCCCTATATATTTTTTATGAAGTGTCCATTGTGCCGCTCACTACGCTCGCGCCGCGCGGCGTTAGATGTTCAGTCAGTAGGAGCAAATAGTAAGCCGCTCATCATCATCATCATCATCAGCCTATAGCAGTCTACTGCCTGCCCTAATGAGAGACATTGAGCTCTGTCCTCAGCTCAACGCATCCAGCTTCTACCAGCAGCCTTTCGCAGATCGTCACTCCACCTGGCCAGAGGGCGTCCTACACTACGTTTGGCGAGTCACGGTCGCCACTCAAGAACTCGTTTACCCCAGTGGTTATCGGTTCTTCGGCAGATATGGCCAGCCCACTACCACTTCAGCTTGCTAACTCTCTGAGCTATGTCGTTAACTTTAGTTCTAAGTCGGTTAGTCTTGTTTCGGATTCTATCCTTCAGAAAAACTCCAAGCATAGCTTGTTCTATAGCTCGCTGAGTGACTTTAAACTGGTAGACTAGCCGTACTGTGTCCGTATGTCATGACAGGTAGGACGTACTGACTGATTGAAAGCTTTTGTTTTAAGACATTGCGGTATGGGTGACTAGAAAACTCGACGTAGTTTTCCAAATGCTGCCCAACCCAGCTGAATCCTCCTTTTGGCCTCCTTCTCAAAGTTGTCTCTACCTAACTGCAAAATCTGCCCGAGGTATGCGGAAAAACTTCAAGAAGGTGACCATTTACAGCGACAGGTCTTGACCAATTCGGTCATTGACCATGCCTTTGGTCTATCCAAATTCATGCTGAGACCCATCGCTCGCGAGGCTGATGCTGGGCCGTCCAGCATCCGTTGTAGCTCCTCCAGCGACTTCGCCAGTAAAACGATGTCTTCTGCGGATCGTAAGTGTGATGTGCTCGCCGTTTATGTTTATGCCCATACCTTTCCAGTCCAGTTTCTTACTCCCTGTTTCACTCCTCTGCGCAGTAGGATGGGCTTAGACTGCTGGTCCTGTACTCGGGACACTCATGGTGGCGGCTTCATACAGACATCTCAAAGCTTTGATATAACGATAGTCTACTTGTCAGCCCAGGTTTCGACAGAGTCAAAGGCCTACTCATAATCCGCAAAAGCCAGACCAGACACAGGGGCTAATTATACTCTTCGGACTTCTGTATAATTTGAATCACTGTGTGAATGTGGTCTATGGTGCCATATCCTCCACGAACCCGGCCTGTTCCGGTGGTTAGAACTCGTCGAGTCTTTTGGCGAGACGATTCATAATAACCCGAGAGAACAGCTTATAAACGTGGCTCAGGAGCGATGGGTCTGTAATTTTTATCTCCCTTCTTAACTCATTCATCGCCTCCCTAGATAGTAGGTTCTAATCAATCTCCCCCCCATGCCGCCATACATTGGTATACATACATGCCGCCGATCGGCGGGCTCGGCACTGAATGAGTTAAAAAACAGAACCACCAAGCTCTCGTTCCACGCCTTTGGAGTTCTCCCATAATTATACTGTCCACGCCGATTACGCCGATTACGCCGCCGCCGCCGACTGATTTTAAGCCGGCGTCCGCCGCCGGTCAAGAAGGAATCGGCGCACACCTCTAGTACAGACAGACCTATCACGTGAATCTTTTGTACCGCTATACCTGTTTTTGGCACTTCATCTTATTATCTTAGCTTATTAGAAATGCGAAAGTTTGTAATGTATCAATGGATTTATGGATGTTTGTAACTCTTGCAACTCTGCATGGATTTTGATGTGGCACAAATATAGAGCATTTATTTTATGATTTATATTCTTAAAGGACGATTTACGTACCTATTTAATAGCTAACTAACTGATACAGACCTCTGTCAGTCAGTCAGAAGCGTCGTGCCCAAAACACTAGTAGCATCACTGCGCTAAATGGCAAATTGATCTTTACATTTGAAGTTACAACTAACTTTGTAACTAATTTTACGTCCATTGTGAAGTAGTCATCGCTTTATTCAAATAATTCTACTATTTATCAACGTTCCCAATGAATTGTTTCAGTGTGTATTACAAGAATAGAATGCAAAATAGAATAGTCACAGGACATATCAAATTAGATCGCACTATAGTTTCAATTTGCGTACTCATAAGTGTTTTAAATTTTTCACCAGCATCCACTCTTCAGATTTATAATTTATCCTGGCTATTTAACTAGCTGCGCTTCGCGGCGTTACCCGTGTTACCTTAGAATACTACACTTTTATGGTATAAAATGTGGTGTAAAATGTCTATCTGTCTCTGTGCAAATCATCCTCCATTCATTAGTTTTTGCGTGAAAGAGTTCCGTACATCGATACATCCTCACAAACTTACGTATCTACACTATAATAATATTATAAAGAGAAAACATTTGTTTGTTTGTTTGTTTGTTTGTTTGTTTGTTTGTTTGTTTGTTTGTTTGAATTGAATAGGCTCCGAAACTACTGGACCGATTTGAAAAATTCTTTCACCATTAGAATCCTACATTATCTCTGATGAACATAGGCTATAAATTATTTTCAAAAAAATTAGAGATCCTTATGAAAATTGCAATAATGTAACCAAAGGTGTAAAAATTTTGAACATAAAATTCTTCATATCGCGTGCGCTGCGAAAACTATTGATGATAGAACAAAAAAATGTTCTACAATATTAAAGAACGTATCAATATCTACAAAAAAGTCAGCGATAGCATATGTCCAACTATTGTGGTTGTGTCAGAATAACAACTTTTATAATTTAAAAAGTGAATAAAAATGCCGACCAAAAGCAGACCACGTTATTCTTATTTTGGTATTTATTCTTATCCAAATAAATTCCTTCGTAGTAAAGTCTGTTTTAGTACCCGTCGATTACTTTTTGAATGATTGAAATCGGACATTTTATTCAAAAGTTATCATGAGTTTAAAAATGTAAGATACATCGCGACCACAGAATAAATATCAGTTAGTACGGTAGGACAAGTGTCTGGGATTTTTAACACAGGTAACGGGATATTAACCATGATTAATACCATAGATACTATTGATCATGGCGTATGCAACTGCGCCGAAATATCGGGAAACTCAAAAAACATTAAATCATGGTAAATATCCCGTTAACTGTGTTAAAAATGTTGAAAACCATGATAGTTTAAAAAGTGTCTGGGAACTGTGGAATGAATGGAAGGGAGTGGTAATATATCAATGAAATATATATGGGAGGTAGGGGAGCATTGGGCAGTAGAGAGGTTTGGACACCCCCGTGTCATGTCGGCCATAAACCATCATGCCTATCGTCAAATCGGAATTTGATCAGTTAGAATTGACCATGTATGGGGGTAGATTGGCATGACTAATGGTGGATTGGCATGATGGTGTATGGCCGGCATAACACGGGGATTTGCCGGTGGTGTCCAAACCTGCCTTACTGCCCAATACTCCCTTACCTACCTTAGACCTTACTTACATATTAACCTAAACTTTAAAGGATCATACATCCCGCTCCGGGATCGCCATGTTGTTATTAAATTTTTTGTTAAATACCTATAATAAACCCGTGCGAAGCCGGGGCGGACAGCTAGTTTATTAATATTAGTAAGATGCAACGTAGTAGTATATAAATCGCTTGTTAGCTACAATGTAAGTATATCTAATAGTGTAGGTGTAACGTCGTCATTTGGCTGCAGTTGTGGGGTCGTCAACACTGTAATGGATTAGTTCAATTCACTTCAGGGAAAACTAGGATCGCCGCACACAAGCTTACGAAATATTTAGATATTTTAATGAACTTTTATTTACAGAAACATATACTTAGCTTTATATTTACATATTATAAAATAAAATAGTTAATCAGTTGAACCTTCGAAGGATCGTTAAAAACGATTTATAAGATAATAATTATTAATAAGTTATTTAAAGGTAATTATAATAATAATTACGAATCTAGGTACAGTAACATGCTTGATGGAAAAATAAGATTATTGTTAAATAAACCAAGTGACAATTAAACTTAATGGTGGAAAAGGTAATAAAGAAGAAATAATCATCTTAATTTTCTATTACACAGCTAAGTACTTAATTATAATAATTTCATTATACAAACAATTAATTCTATAAAAACAATCGCTAATCAAACATCTCAAATTAACACCGTAATAACAAAAACACTAAAAAAATTATTATCCTTTGTCGTTTTGTTGATTGCAATTCTTTTAATGATCTGAGGACAAAGAAAAAGTAAGGTTATTGCAATAAATTGTTATTAAAAGGTATATACTACCTAAGATCCGTGATTTTTATTATAAGTACTTATTTATAGTAATAAAATAACGATAACACACAGTTTAATTATTTGTTTATAGTTTTCCTTTATCATTCGGATCTTAGGTAGTAGATATAATCCTACCTACTTGAACAACAGCTAATATAAAATTACTAGCTGCGCTCCCGCGGTGTGACCCGCGGTCCCTCGGGATATTTTCATTTTTTCGGGATAAAAAGTAGCCTACGTCCTTCCCTGGGATACAACCTTTAACTATGCCAAATTTTAGCTTAATCTGTTCACCGGTTTGGGCGTGAAAGCGTAACAAACAGACAGACAGACAGAGTTACTTTCACATTTATAATATTAGTATGGAATTAGTATGTATATGGATGTTTAGATAATTTTATGGACAAATCATAATTCTGCCTGTTTTTCGTGTTATTATTAATGGTAGAACGTAATTAATCCTACTTATACTATTAAAGCGAGATGTATGGATGGAATAAGTACCTACCTATAGCAATTCAACGAGGGAATGCCGCCAGCCTTTTGGGCAGTTGATTTGCGATTGATTTGAGCTAATATGTTTGCATTTTAATTCAAATACTCAGTTTTATTTGTATTTTATGTAATAATATTACTGGTAAATAAATTAAATACGTGGATGGATTCTTTCGCCGTGTTGTTGTCCGCGTAAATTATTATATCTTTGGAATTCGTTAAATGTGCGTCGTTCTTTACAATTAATCCGAGCGGTGGCATAATTGGCGGCGCATGAGCAATGACATCACGGCGCCTCTCGACCTTCCAACTGTCATATTGCATACTCTGGTTTATCTCTGGTTTTACTTATGGCCTTTTGTGGCGCAGTGGGCAAAAGTCCGCCTGCGACGCAGCAGGTGGCGGGTCCTATCCTCGCCGCGGGATAAATGTTTTTATGTTCTACAAATATTTGTCTCGGGTTTGGGTGTTTTTCTCTATTCTGCCGTAGGGAACGGATGTTCATGGTGAGCAGGCTGCTTTTAATTAAATAATATGGTACAAGCGAAGTCGTGGGCGGAAGTCTATCTAGAAATAGTTCCAACGAATCCAGAACGTATCATTCTCCAGTTTTTGCTGTTTCATTATTAGTTATAAAATCATTAATTGTCTCTGACGAACAGTTAATTGTTTTAATTACTCTACGCTGTGCCACAGCCTTTTGAGGATAGCTATAGTATTTTTCACGTAGGAACGTATCCCTGACACATAGAACTTTTCAGGCTGTACAACAATGAAAAATGTTGACAACTTAAAATAATTTCCTTTTAATAATTTCAGATATTAACACGTTGGCTGCCATACGAATATATTCGTAGTAAAAAAAAACCTATACCCATTGCCATCCTTACAAAATCATCACTACGAGTATTTATGTAGCTAGCAGCACATCTTAGCTAACTCTGAAAAAAAAATATATGTAAGAGTTCTCATTTTATTTTGTAAGTTTCATTTCCAATGCCAACCAATCGACTCCCGTCCTGTTTACACTGCCAACGCTTTTAATTTTGTAGGTAGCCTCAACTAAACATTTAAGTATAAACTCGTAGCTGGCGCTGGATCCTAGATACGTTGCTACGAATATACTCGTAGTTGGCAGCCAACGTGTTAACGTAAAAGAGCCTTGTCACGGAACCGTTCCTATGTGAAAAGACGTTCACGTAGTTTTGGGTAGCAAGAGGCACGATCAAACAAAAAAAATGTTTCATTATTATGCCCACATTTTTCTGTAGGTAAGTCTGTAGGTACCTAGTACGTGATGGGTGCACCATCGAGTGAAATGATTTAGCTATTTAAATTGGCATGTGTCCAACCGGTATTTCGAATTACTTACTGAAATAGATCGCTAATTAACAAGAATCTATAAATTGGAATGAAATAAAAGAAAAGCAAAGTTTCAATACCTACCTCCCATTCTGTTCTAGGTAGGTGAGTTTTTTAAGATCATTACTTACATTTTGAAGCATTATTAAGTTACTTGATAATAAAATTATTAAAGCATTTTGAAGCTAGTTTATAAAAATAAAATACGAGCACTAGATTTTGCGAAAAAAAATTGACTCAGGCCACTTGACTTCAAAAATTGAATCAATTTTTTTGCCAACAATAAGTTCGTATGAATCAGTTGCCAAATCAAAAAAGATTTTAAGCCTACCTTGCGCTAAATTAAAAAAAAATAAGGAGTACTTAATTGCTTATGCATTTGTACCTGCACATTGTATACTTAGGTAGGTTCTTATGCAAAGAATTCCCAACATGCAATTTGTATGTAATCGATTTTTGATGAACCCAATTGGTCAGTAATTTAGTCTAGCTACAACTTTGATTTGAGTCTCCCATTTTTCGAAAAAGCTATTTAAAATGATTTAAAAATCGATTAGCTTCACATTTTGCACCGGAATACTTAGAACTGAGGTCCTTAGGTGTTCAGGTCTAGTTTTAAGAAATGCACATAAATGCTTTCAAATTAAACGCAAAATTGAGTTGTATAATGGTACGCTATTATTATACAGGCTGGGGCTACATTTTACCTCATCCTTATGTTTATTTCGAGGAAAAAAAACATTTTCGATTGCATGAAAAAATCACAAATTTCCATTATAAGTAAAAAATAATCTTTCTAGAAAATTATATTTGTCTGAAAAATAAGGAAGCCTCAATCGTCGATTGTGGTATTTTCCCATAGAGAAAACTTTCCCAGAGTAACCTACTCAAATTAAATTTACTGCACTTTTGAGGTGAATTTCTGTTCATTACCTACTCCAAAAATATTCTTTAGCTCTACCAAACTTCAGACAATAATTCTTCTCTTGAACAAGAAAAAGGGTTAATCAGCAAATTAACAAAAACAATTAGGTAATTAACTAAATAACCAAGTGGCATAACGAGTGTTATTTGAGAATAAGAAATTTTTCGCAAAATATTTGACCAATGCATACGATGGTGCTGGAATTATTCCCATGCTTACTCCTGAGGATTTTCTTATTCAAAATTTGTCAAACAACCTTCACATGCTTATGTCTCTACTCAGAAACGCTAAAGGCTACTCGACCTCTATGGCACAGTGGGTGAAAGCTCGCTTGGGACGCAGAAGGTTACGGGTTCGATCCCCGCCGCGGGATAAATGTTTGTATGATCTGCAAATATTTATCTCGGGTCTGGGTGTTTCTTTGTCTAAGATGTATGTATTTACAAACAAAAAGTATATACCTAAGTAGTATATCAGTTATCTGGTTCCCATAGTACAAGCTTTGCTTAGTTTGGGGCTAGATGATGCTGTGTGAAATGTCCAGCATTATTAATTAATTTATTTTATTTTATTTATAATTCCCTATAAAACATAGGCACTGATCCCACGCTAGAACTCCCCGTGTCTTGATATCAGGAACTGCAAGGACTATGGTACCACTTAACCATAGAACGATGATAGTCTTCAAATTAGTTCAAAAATTATAAATTACTATATAAGGTTTCATTTGAGTAGGATAAGATCAAGCTTCTATGGAATCAACTTGGAATTTAAATTGTTGTAACCATTTGAAAGATGGGTTGGGAACTGTCCAACATTTTTAAGCCTTCTTGCCCAAAAAACTTGGCATCTTAGACGCGCTAACACTTTAATTTGTCAAATTCGTATCTTAAATTGTAGCTACAGAGTAAATTTTTGCCGTAGCTCAAACTGAGTGTTAATGACTATAGTAATTAGCGGTCACTCAATTTAGCGGTTATTTAGAAAGATCAGTAGTAAAGCGATCGTAATTCTCTTGTTAACAAATTAAAAGACGAAAAAGTTCTTTTATTTGTATTTTTTTTTAATTATTTCTAATTTTTTAAGGATTTGTAGGTTCCAGACCTCGAAAACTACAAAAAATCTTAAAAAAACATGTGGTACTTTCGGATACCACTGGGCCGGAAGAATTTAGTATTTTTTTTGACGTCACTGTTTGAACCCGCCTGCATAAGGTAGGTGGTACCTATTATTCACCCTGAATTCCAGATCCTTGGGGGTCTAAAAGGGGTCCGAGTAAACCGCTAAATCTACTATTTATTTTGAACCTGTGTGATAAAATTAACGTTTAAAGTTTTTACAGTATAAGTGAGTTTTTTTTTAAGCTGGCGTCACGATCTCGATGCATTCCTGGCTGGCTGGTGGAACGAAGCTAGCAAGTCTCGAAGCTGGCAAGTCTTGGAAAATAATTGGAGAGACCTTAGCCCAGCAGTGGGACAATATAGGTTAGAAAAGAAAAAAAAGTGATTTTCATATGCTAAAGCAGATTTAAGGTAACCTGAACGCTACAAAGATAACACCCACCTATCTATAAGTCGGCTAAGTACTTGCGGCTAATTGAAATGGACGTGAAATCGATTACATGCAGCGTGCAAGCCGCTGGGATCAGCTTGGATTATACAGTAAATGTGGGTGTTGCAGATAAAAACGAATCGTAACGTTTATTGTTTTGTTTGAGTTTTTTTTATTTATCTTAGGTACTTCCTACTATAATTATAATTATTGCGGAAGTTTGAATGGATGTATGGATATTTGCTACTCAATTATGCTGAAACGGCTATATGGATCTAGATGATATTTGACACATTTTACTGATTACAGAATAGAATAGTACCTTTACTGGTCTCTGAATAGTACAAAGACTACTTTTATCCCGGAAAAGTGATGTATTCCCGAAGGACCGCAGACCGCCTAATAAGTATTAAAAAAACGAAGTAAGCAGGTATTCTATTAATTATTTGGTTCCTATAGCTCTGCTTAAGTTGTAATTTTATTGTATTTTTCTTTCTTTCCATTTATTTTTACTTCTAGTGCAGATATCCATACTAATATTATAAATGTGAAAGTAACTCTGTCTGTCTGTCTATCTGTCTGTTTGTTACGCTTTCACGCCCGAAACGCTGAACAGATTAAGCTGAAATTTGGCATAGTTAAAGGTTGTATCCCAGGGAAGGACATAGGCTACTTTTTATCCCGAAAAAATGAAAAAATCCCGAGGGACCGCGGGTCACACCGCGGGAGCGCAGCTAGTTATCTATAAATTCACAAAATCACCTGCCTTTGTAAAACAATGAATAGGTAAATAAATAAATAATTATACTGTTTTGTCTGGCCTTCCTCTTATACTGTCCCATGTAACCCAATCTCCCCATGCGTCGAGTCTCACCTTTCGCTTTTCAATCAGCCGTTCGTTGCCTAAACTGTCGGTGGTGCCCATGGTGTAGGTATGACTTGTCTGCCCTTTGCATATGCTGGATTTGTTTAAAAGGATATTAATACAATAAAAATAAATTTTATATTATAAAGAAATCTATTATTTTAAACAATCAATTATTTCTACAGGTACCTACAGAAAATAACAAGGTTTCACGCACGAGAAGGCTACTCGAACGAGAGAATTCGCTTTGGTTTTTAAAGCATTTCTCCTGCGTGAACACGTACCGTGTCAACCCGCATAGGAAAGCTGAACTATCTATAGATAGCTCAACTGATTGAGATGCCCAAATTCTGTAGGTATTTATACAGGGTCTTTCATTTTAAACTAACTTAATTCAGGAATTGGGTTCAACAAATAAATTAAAAAAAAATTATGCACTGTTTTTTTTGTATGAAAATCCCGAGAAAATCGATAACTCAAAATGATCTGTATTGAGCTTACTAACTGAGCCGTTTTTTTTTTCAAAATCAAATCAAAATTCAGGAAAAGTAGTGACTGATATCTGTAGAAGTTTTTTTATAAAACTGTGACGCAGACGCAGACGTTAGTAGGTATAATAATATGTACTTATGTATATGTACTTAACTTTCAGACACAATTGTGAAATTGTTATTGAATAAATTGAATTGAATTGAATTGAATATGTATTTAAAAACTAAAATTATACAAGTAGTATATCAGTCATGTAGGACCCATAACACAAGCTCTGCTTACTTTGGGGCTAGATGATGCTGTGTGAAAAGTCCAGCATTATTTATTTTCTTATTATTTATTAAATCACAACCGATGGACCAAGGCGGTTACCGAGTGGGACCTCGAGGCAGACCACCTGCCCAATGGTCTGACGACATTGTGGGGGCGGTGGGAGAACAGTGGATCCGGCTGGCACAAGACCGCCAGGAGTGGCGTGAAAGAGAAGAGGCCTATACCCAACAGTGGGTGTTACTGGCTGGATAGATAGATTAAATAAAACGTGTCGATAATTTGTTTACGTTGACTGCTATCATTAATACCTTAGATGTGTCCCTTTCACGAAATTCTAAACCGCTTTAGTAACTAGTTATTGATTGGACACTCACTGGCTCAAATAAACATCTATAAATCAAAAAGAACAAAACTTGGTAACTGAAGACTGGCTTCTATATACCATAGACTATAAAAGAGAGGGGACAAAAATGGTCTAGCGCAAGCTTTTTAGCAAAATATTGAAAAATATGACTTAATTTTTTTAATCTCCTTAGAGAGGGGACAAAAGTGTTCTATATAGTTTAGCTTTTAATCAATAAATCTAATAATAATCTAATCCTGTTGTATTTTGTTAATATAAAATATATAAATATGTAGTAGCTTAGTTGCTATCAATAAAATATTAATAAGATTGCTTGCTTTTACTGTGCTATAAGTTAAACATGCTGTACTAGTATTGAAAATGCTTGCTACCAATGTTAAAAATAAGCTACATCTAATTTAAGACTTAAGAAACATAAAGGAAAGGTGTTAAATATACCTAACTAGATCATTTAAAGGTTGCCTGGAAGAAATCGCTTACAGCGATACGGCCGCCCATTGTACTAATTTCGAACGTGTTTTATTTATGTGATGTTTTGTTATTAATTGCTGTACAATAAAGTGTTCATTCATTCATTCATTCATTCATTCATTCATTCATTAAATGGACTGATAAAATGGATAATGGATGGATAAAACCAACATAAAAAGTCTTATCTATTTTTTACCCGATCTAAGTAAGTAACGGGAGAAACAGGCTGTAGTGTCTGATTTCACCAACCATTGTCGATGTCAGTCGCCGATGTTTTGTTTTCTTTTTTAAGATAAATCATTCGGACATACAACACTATGATCGACTTTTACCAATCATAATACTATCACAGATTAAATATGAATACAATTACTTTTGGTTTAGGCAAATATATAAATAATGCTGGACTTTTTTACAGTTTCGGATAAAATTCGTTAGCTTGAGCTTTGGCTTATTTCGCAGCTGTGCTCCGCAGTGTTTTTCCATCCAAATCTGTACCAATTTCATCCAAATGGGTTTAGTCGTTTTTGTGAGGACATACATCCACATCCTCACAAACTTTCACATGTACCTTTGATATGTAATATGAATAATTATGTCAGTGGGAAGAAGAATACCGCACATCACAAAAAACTATAGACAGTCTACGCAGAGTTCTAGTGGAGGTAGTTTATTTGCCAGTAGTGCAATTTCAATTTATTTATTATCACCGGGAAGTAAAAGCTAATTTATATTTCCTCTTAAATACCTAGAAGTTTCAAAATAGGTACTTAAGTTTCAATACAAATTAGCACTAAAAACCACAGACTTGCTCAGTCTATCTTAGGTATTTGGTATGCTTATGCTACATAACATGCCACGCGTCAGCATTACAGCTTGAACGTTTTATTTGGGGGGGAATATTAAATGGAGAAAAAAAACGTATAAGCAATTGCGAAAAGATGAATGGAAGTGATAACACTTCCATTCACACAAACTTCGTACAGATAAAAATGGATTTCACACTTCGAACATCCAGCTAATTAAAGCTAATCTATCAATCTCTATCTGTGCAAAGACTCTCTCTGCCTTAGTAGGAAACTTAGAAAGGGATGGTCTACCCACTAAGCCTACCCACTAAGCCCACTAGTACTTTCATGGTCTCAGGATTGCCAACACCAATCAATAATTATACTCGCTCGCCTACCCCTCAACTGTGGTACATACCTAAGTAAAGATTCGTAAACAGCTGTTTTTGTTTAGCAAGCCTTTTGGTGTAGCTTCACCTGACTAATGGTGCAGAAAGAAACAAAGAGACATTTGCACATCTTCTGTTAAACTCTTCAAACTGTCTCTATAGAAATTCCGGGAGCGGCTTTGCGTCTAAATTGCCACTTAAAAAACTTTCCAATTGTCCAAAGAGACCATCTTTTGCTCACTCAAAAACTAGCTTTAAAGCTCTCATGATACAGCTCTTATTTGATAGGCATGGCTGAGACAGGGCGTCACAATAGTCTTTCCCATGACGGTCATCCATGTGTGGTTGTTGTCATCAAACTTCTTATACAGCAAATAGGGTTTAAGGCATCTGAGGCTAAGGTTGCTTTTCCCGTGGCAAGAAGCTGGTCATTTCCCGAAAGTGGTCGAGCTGAGGCCTTGTATGGCAACAGTAATTAATGGCTTGCAGTGTTCTAAGCTGGCATTTCATGCATGAAAGCATGAGAAGTTGCAGGAATTGTCACTTGTAACTAAAAAGTTGAAAATCTCTGCCGACAGAAAGCAGGACTGGCTTCTCTTTTGGTTGATGCTGATAATACAGGGAGGTCCGAGCATTAAAGTACAAAGAAAAATCCATTCATCTAATCATTAAATCGTAAACTCGTACAAAATCTCGGAACCTACAGTGAGATATTTTCCAACCCCAGGATTTGAATTTTAACAAAGATCATCCAAAACGTTTTTGCGGTTTCCCTTATAAACACTTTGGTTCTCACATTTTAAAACATTAAGTAAGTACAAGTAAATTAAAATAACTATTGCGTAAGTACATACTTCTTCTTCTTTTTATCGTGTCACCAGTTCTGTCGAAGCAGTGTGGTGAAAGCATTTTTAAGTGCGCCTCAATGAGGCTCCTTTCGTGCACTTGACACATGTTTTCTAACTTTGTAGGTTCTACGACATGCCGGTTTCCTCACGATGTTTTCCTTCACCGTTTGAAAGTACTGGCATAATGCACATAATTTTTTCGGCAGAAAAACTCATTGGTGGACGACCGGGATTGAACCCTCGACCCTACGATCGGGAGGCGGTGCCACTACCACTAGACCACCGGTACATACTAACTACTACAAACTAGCTGAAAACTAGTATTTTTCCGACCACCCGCGGCATAAATCCAAATAATTATAGACATGATTGTGATACTCTGCTTCAAATAATTTACTAATAATAGACGTTGATCGGTTGAATTAGCGATTAAATGATTCATAAATTGTATATGAATTACCTTAGATTCATAAATAGGATTGAAATGATCGCTATTTATGAACACTTTAGAAGTAATTTAGTTAAAATGTTTGGCATACATTTTTTCCTTTTGAATATTTAAACGGTTCCCGTTTTGTACAGGTTTTGGACGATGAGGTGGCACACTGCAACGGTAGAGATTTTGTAGAATCTAGATTATATTTCTAAATGGTGTAGAGTCTAGAAGCAGTGGCGGCAGTGGCGTAGCTACCGGAGGGCTAGGCGGTACAGTGCACCGGGGCCCCCAAGCTCAAGGGGCCCTCGGACTCTGAATCAGAACCCCAGAGTCCGGAAGGTTTTGTTCTTAGGAAACTATAATCATCATCATCATCATCATGTCAGCCATCTAGTGTCCACTGCTGAACATAGGCCTCCCCCATCGATTTCCACAGCGATCGATCTTGTGCAGCCTGCACCCAACGGCTCCCAGCAACCTTTACCAGATCGTCTTCCCATCTAGTGGGGGCCGTCCTCTACTGCGGTTTCCGGTGCGTGGCCTCCACTCGAGAACCTTTCTGCCCCAACGGCCGTCAGTTCTACGAGCTATGTGCCCCGCCCACTGCCACTTCAACTTGCCAATCCTGGAAAACTATAGCTATACTATATATAGTTATATATATATAACTATATATATAAACTATAGCTATGATTATTTTGAAAATAAAACAACTGCATTTCGATATTTTTGAAAAAATGTACTTAAGTACAGTCAGCCCAGAAAATGACGAAACAAATCGTAAGTTTTTACAAAAAATTCTAAATACGTTTACATTTTGCCACACCCTGCATATTTTGACTTGAAAAAACCTAAACTGTTCAGTTAGGGCCCCAGTTTATTTTGCACCACGGCCCTTGGCTACCTAGCTACGCCACTGTCTAGAAGCCATGTATAGTTTACAGCATTTAAATAAATTAGTAAGAAATTGATGTATTAGATATCTGTTTCCTATAACGCATTCGCTGCCAATTTCAGCAGAAATGCAGCAAGCTCTAAGTATCTACATGAATATACTCCAATCACTGGTAGTTTGAACCGCTCGTGGTCGTGCTTGCTTAGTCGTTCTTGGTAGAGCAACGTTCGAAACGGTATGTAAGTGGATGGGTGACCGCCAGTGGCATTGTCATCTGAGCGCTTCCGTGCTTCGGAGGGCACGTTAAATTGTCGGTTCCGGCTATTTAAGTCGTTAAGCCATGACGGAGGCATTAAGGCGGCCTAAAAACTCCGTCACCAGAGTTGACCACTGACTCATACGAACTTACTTACTTACTGGTAGGTACGAAGTTTACTGAACGTGTTACTTTCTTTATTACTTAGGTATCTGATTTAAATCAATCCAAACTGTTTATGGAAATACGTAGTAGCTTATTTTAAAAGTCTTTTAAAAATGCCGTACTAAGCGCCATTGCTTACGAAATCTCCGCATCAATCTCAAGTAAGCTCACACAAAAGCACAATCCAGTAGTTTGAAACCAATAAGCGATATTAAAGCCAAGCCACTCGGACAAGGGTAGGCTGGGGATAAACGAACGTAATTTTTATGTTGTGAGTCGTGTAAAGTGAATCGTAATTATCGGTTTTGTACAAAAGTGCTGTTTGCGAAAGGCGACACAAAATGAGTTCTATGTTTTTGTTAAACGCATACCGTGGCTGATTTTATGCAAAATGAGGGCACGTGTATTTGGACATACCTCTTACTATCCCCTTACATTTCAAAGGACTTATAATTCATAAGAGATCTGAGACAATGTCTACCGTTCCTTGGGGACCTTTGATCATAGTTGGGGACACAGTCGTGATTCTGTTTATTTGGGCATAGGTACCTAACATCTTCAAAAAATCTGAAATACGTATAAGGTCTGAGAAAACTAGGGTATACACTGAAGCGGCGATTTCTTCTAGGCAATAATATGGTCGCCTAGAAGAAATCGCGCCGCTCGCGTGCGAGAAACCTTGTGTAACAGCCGCTTCATACAGATTTTCTTTTTATGATTTACCTACTAAAATAACTACCTAATTAGCATACTATTGTGCCTGAAAATCATAATAGGTTTGAGTAGGCACTCACATTCGTTAGTTAAGATCCTTTTTGTTTTTTCATTCAACACAGAATCGAATCAGAATATTTATTAGCAAATATGATACGCGACTCACTACTCAACATCATCCCTTTAGCCTAACCCTAAGGACTTGAACACATTGAGCCGTATTTATTGAGCGCTAACAATGATTGATCCGCTTTGGGCTTTGTGTGTCAACAGCTTAGCGACGCTCTATTGAGCAATTTTTAAGTACCCATCGATATTACTGACCTTCGCAAAAAATGCGATCACAAAAGATGCTTCAAGATGTGTGCATAGTTTTAACCACAGAACTAAAAAATTTCGCTACCCTCGTTTTAACAAATACGAATAGTGGAAATTCGATAATTTTATATTTAACTTTTTTCAGACTTCCTCATTGCAGGGTTTATTTTGTAAATTTTGTTCTGGTTTCGACAGTATTGTATTTTATTTATGGAAGCTGCAACTATTATTCCACTTTACTACCTCATGCGAACCGATCAAGTACCTGCACGTTCTCAAATTACCCTCAATCAGCACCCGCTTACTAATGTGCATTACTCCTAACTGAACCTCCGTCAAAGAACGACAGTGTATGAGAATTGCGAGTATAAATTGGTGTTAAGTATTTTATTTATTTCAGACATTTTTTTGTAGTAAACAGAAGTGATTCCTAAACTATTACACAAAGCATTTAAATGTTTATAAGACCTTAATTAACTTAGCACTAATATCAGTGCCCAGACCGCACGCGCGTGTATCGGGATCTTAGCGATTGGAATTCTTTGGTATTTCGTCTTTGTTTACCTACTATGGATTTTTTTTGGACCAGTGGTCACTGAAAATCGTCTAAAAAACTAGTTTAGTTTAGGACTCTACTAGGCCCCCCCGATGGATTCCAATCTTGACGCGATGGGGGGGCTTAGTAACCGTGGTTTGGAGGCCCACGGTGAAGCGAAAAGGAATGTCAGGCGGGGACGCCCTGGTGGCGTCTGGCGGATAGGGTCGCGGGTGAAGAGGCGTGTCGGTGTTTCGTTGCCGCTCGCCCTATCTCCCGCGACCCAACGGTGGCGCACCGTAAGATGCGTTGGCGGCGGGGCCGCAGTGGAAGAGGAGTGTCGGTGTTACGTTGTCGCTCTCCCTATCCTCTGCGGCCGTTTTTGGAGGCTTCTCCACGCGCACCTCTTTAATTAGAGTGCGCAGTGGACGAAGGGAGCGGAGAGCTCTGGTGGTGAGTAGCGGACGCTAGGTGTGGGGGCACCTTCGTCCGCCTTGCACTACTCACCACTATGCGGGGCCGCCTTAAGGGCGGGGATCGCCAGAGGGGGACTGGACGTAAAGGCTGTGCCGGTTTCACAGACCCCCTCCATTCCAGGCGACGCCGGAATGACGCTGGGTCGTTTAGTGGGTATACCGGGAGTCCCCGGGGAGCCCCACATACCCCTCTCGCCCCCCCGGCGGAGGGGATGCGTAATGCATTTTTCCCAGAGAGAAAAAAAAAAAAAAAAAAGGACTACTAGTTCCCCCCCGATGGATTCCAATCTTGACGCGATGAGGGGGCTTAGTAACCGTGGTTTGGCTTCACCGTGGGCCTCCACGGTGAAGCGAAAAGGAATCCCTGGCGGGGACACCCTGGTGGCGTCTGGCGGGTAGGGTCGCGGGCGAAGAGGCGTGTCGGTGTTTCGTTGCCGCTCTCCCTATCTCCCGCGACCCAACGGTGGCGCACCGTAAGATGCATCGGCGGTGGGGCCGCAGTGGAAGAGGAGTGTCGGTGTTACGTTGCCGCTCTCCCTGTCCTCTGCGGCCGTTTTTGGAGGCTTCTCCACGCGCACCTCTTTAATTAGAGTGCGCAGTGGACGAAGGGAGCGGAGAGCTTTGGTGGTGAGTAGCGGACGCTAGGTGCGGGGGCACCTTCGTCCGCCTTGCACTACTCACCACTATGCGGGGCCGCCTTAAGGGCGGGGATCGCCAGAGGGGGACTGGACGTAAAGGCTGTGCCGGTTTCCCAGACCCCCTCCATTCCAGGCGACGCCGGAATGACGCTGGGTCGTTTAGTGGGTATACTGGGAGTCCCCGGGGAGTCCCACATACCCCTCTCGCCCCCCGGCGGAGGGGATGCGTAACGCATTTTTCCCAGCGAAAAAAGAAAAAAAAAAAGGACTCTACTAGGTACTGCGGTTTCTTTGTGACCAACACCGTGAAGAACGACGTACTGATCCACGAAGCACCAACACTGTTTAGAGCCTAGTTTTAATTTCTGGGATCAATTTTGTTCCTTGAATAGTGCCCTCTTTAGAACTCGTCTCTGGCCATTCGAAGAAACAATCACACTGCTAGTGTGTTATTACGGCAATTACTAGCCGCACAAAATATTACACCATTATTCCTAGCAATGTTGTTCAATATCACGAAGGCAGGTTGATCTTAATTGTGTGTGTAGCACATTCACATTGTTTCTTCACTCTTGTCGGGACGCTCCATGTAATGAAGAGCTCAGTATTGCTTACGCACACAGAACCACACACACAATTAAGACCAACCCGCCTTTATATGTACCTCGACTTTCAAACCGAAGATCGTCGGTTCGAATCTGTGCATCAATGGATTTGCGTTTTGTAAAATTTGTAGGATGCACTATCTTCTCTAAACGGAACAAACACACAACCCGTAGCACCCCTACACGTCGTATTGACGTTGTCTTTCCAGTGGATAAGGTCGATTAAGCTGAGAAGACCTAACCTATTCCTTCTCAAACAAATTCTAGAGTAGGTAGGAACAGTATCTGCAGCATCCTATTAAGTGTAGGCATAAGTTGCCTCCTGACGGGGCCTGAAGCGGCCACTTTGTATGTTTCATAATAGAAACACAATGTGTTCTGCTACAAAACTGCTCATGAAACATATCGCATATGATTCACCCAAAGTGGCCGCTTTAGGCCCCTAAATCATCTAAGTAAGAAATGTAATGTAGATGCCTAAGGGGATCCTGGAAGAGATAAATATTCCCGAGCGACCGCGTGTAACACCATTCACCCCCAGACGGCCAATTCACCCCCAGACGGCCAATCTTCACCCCCAGACGGCCAAGAAACGTTCTTGGCGATCCAGATGACGCTATCACTCTCGCCAATGGTGAAGTGATACCGTTATCTAGTGATGATAGATTGGTAGATAAATTCTCTCCGACAACAGTCCAAGCCGAGGTTCGTATCTATTAGAGGTGCCCTTGCGCATGTTGTCGTAGCTTCTCTTTAGGCGTCTCGGCACCTTCAGTGCCCGCCATAGTCCGGTAACACTAAAACAGCCTCATAGGTCATTAGTATTAGGCCCTCCGAAATATAAAAAACGTGTAACACCGTGGATCGCAGATCTTCATACATTTAGGTCATTTGTATGTCGTCTTCGTCAACAATTCTTAGAAAGCGTTTGCATTTCCTTGCATTATCGAACATTTATTTTCGATCTATAATTACGACACTGACTGTAGAATGCGTCGACGCAATTTATTTTGCAAACTTTGTAACTGCCAGTTACCGATGGACATCTCAATATGGCCGCTTGTAGGGTTACCATGATTCTTGTGTTATATTTTTTGAAAATTAATATACATTTATTTTCGTTAGGTGACGATCTCAGCGTTTACTCAACTAAAACGCAAGTGGTGCGAGTTCTGCTCACGAGGCCGGACAAATTATTTGCATGATCTGCAGATGAAAGTTTAGTTAAAGTTAAGAGTATGATTGTTTAAGTACTATAGGGTGCTTATTATTTTATGTTTTTGTAAGTTTATATCATTCATTACTAAATTCTTGGAATAGTTAGACGTAGTAGGTCGGCTTGGTCACCCTCTGCATTGCAAAGTAAATTCAAATAATATATGTTCCGGCTGTTGGTACTTCGATACTAGTTATAAGTACCTAAGACTTTATTTATAGCTTCTAGTACCCTTTTCGAGAAACATCAGTTGTTATTTCCAATATAAGACAAAAGTTTCCGTTTTGACATTTCATCGCATAAAAAACCATTTGACTAAAAAAAACTACACTTTTACAAGAAATTCTTCGAAGGAATTAGGTATCACTTTACTGTAGGTACTAGGTACCTACTATAATTAAATTAAAAAGACTTTTTTTTAATGAATTATTACGGTAAAAATCCCGTTATTAGTGTTAAAAGTATTAAGACTGTATTGGTCACCCTACTGACAACCTTACGGTGGTCATTTCCCATCGTTTCGATAAATGCTCACATTGGATTGTAGCTCGTTATCCAATTAGTAATCATTGATTATACAGATAACTGATTCTTTAGCGATTATGTTCAAAAAATCGGTATTTTAATTGCAAACCTTTTCCTTAGAGGGCTAAGCAAACGGCTGGTTTAAAAATTTACTAAAAACATCGGCATTATCATAAATTTTAATTAAAATTGGTGGCTTTGTGATCAAAGGATGGACATTGCAGTCTGTTGTTGATACGCAATGTTTTGCTCCGTTGCACTCGTTCCATGCTCTCTCCTCTCGTTATTGACAGTAGCTGCAAGAACTATTGATATGTTTCTACATAATGAAAGATAAAGGGAGATTAATTACATAGTGTCAAAGTCAAAGTCAAAAAGCATTTATTCAGTAGGACCATAGTCTTAAAACTAATTTTACTCCTGTTCGTCGCGACCAATACTGTAAAGAATCAGAGCAATAAACACGGTTTGAGGCCTGGCCTAGCATTCTTTTAGGTAATCCATCTTAAAACTAAATAGTCAAGCTCCAGTGGGTCCAGAATAGAATAGAAGAATAGAATAGAATGATTTTTATTTGACACGCACAAACAACACAGAACGGAACTTTAAAATAAGACAGAACATAAATAGGTAGGTACATAGGTAAATGAAAACACACAGAATAAAACAAATAAGGTGCTTTGGGGTAATTCCGATAGAAATTTCTATGAGATGACACGAGGTCAATGTTTTGGTTAATTATTCAAAGTAGTTTGTATTTACAGCAATTATCGTTACATCTTTCATTACGTAGTGAATAGATTTATGCTTTTTAATTTATTAAACTCTTGAATTGTAGTTGGATTCGTTCAATAAAGCATTTGAAGTATTAAATAATATTTTTAGGGTACAGGGGAAATTACGAACTATCTTGGGGCAATTCCGAAACCATTCAAAAGTCGATTCTATGGCACTCTGACCGAAGGCTTACATTTCTTTTTCAATCGTAGTTGCCCCTGACACAAAACATGACCAATAAAACCATTAGTCTCGCTGATCTATTTTTTTTTATATTTGTAGTTCGGAATTACCCCAAACAACTCTCTTATAGAAAAGATAAGTGGGGTTAATGATAAATGGGAATAACCCCAATGGGGTGATTACGAATAAAAATTAAAAACAAAGCTAGGACGTTGTGTTTCTCTCAAAAATTCGCAAAAAACTATAATCTATCATAAAAACCAACAATTGTTTAAATAACTTACCAGAATTCCGAGATAAATAAGTTGGGGCTATTGCGAATTATCAAAAATTGCGCGAAAATGACTAGTTTCAAAAAAATTTCCATTGCGCACGTTGTGTTGACACTAGAGACTCACGACGACTGTCACGGCGAGATAAATCAAGATGGCGTTTAGACCAATGCTGCCAGCAGGAAAATATCGCATTAGTTGTTAGATATTTTGGATTTTCGGAATATACCCATTTTCGTAATTACCCCAATGCACCTTACAAGAAGAATAAATGAGAGCACAAGCCTTATAAATAACTTTCACAGGTAAGTACCTACGAAAAGGAACCAATTAGTCTCCGGTCCAGCCAGTCAAACAAAGTGTACAAAGTGTACTGTACAATGCTGCTGGTTTGAATCAGATGACTGATAGAACAGTACGCATGTGCGTCCATAAATAGGTACAGTAAGCGACTAAAGTGCATGAACAATTGTAGAGTTTTAAGTTTCATTTTCATCATGATATGTAGTATGTTTTTACTACAAATAGCAATAGTGCAAGGCAAAACATTTATCAACTTACTGGTTCCGAAGATAATAAAAAATATTTTAAAACACCACATTTTAATATTCATAAACTTTCGTCGCTAACTTGCATAATCAATTTGAGTTGAAATATATTACAGTATAAACAAATCGATGTTCGCTCAAATCTAATGGCGGTGCCACAATCGGCACCCGCCGCGCTATTGTCGGTTCGGTTCCCGGCCCGAGCACTAATGACTCTCATTGTGTGGATTGAAAGTCTTCGTAAAGAGTTATTTCACTCACGTGAGAGGCACAAATGCTTGGGCAAAGGATTTTATATTACTTTATCTTATCTTTATTTTGTGTTAAATAAAGATAAGATTTTTTTTATTAAATAGGTTAGAGTGAGGTCATTTGACTTCACTCTAACCTATTTAATAAAAAAAAATCTGCCTGATGCTAAGCAATAGTGAGGTCTAAAATGAAGCACGCATACCTAAAAGATACCTATTTACTCTCGATTTGAAGACCCCTACATACTAAGTACCCTAAGTACTAAAATAAGAATAAAAAAGTGTCGTGGAACACTCGGTTGGAACGAAGCAAAGAGTAGGTACTTTTCTATACTGGGAATAAAATAAATTAATTGTCAATTAGGTAACCTAGAAACGCTCTTCCGTACTAACAATATGAACTGTGTCGCGGCTGCGCATTTCGCACTGTGACGATTTGACATATACATGTGTCGTGACGATAAAAAGGAACAAATTTTTTTTCCAGCCTCAGTCTTTTTTTCTTCGATACCGTCCGAAAAGGAACTTCGTTCCAATTATAATTGTAGATATTAATTGATTCATATACCAATACTTACGCGGATTTCAGGGTTAGCTAAATTAGATTAATCGTATGTAGGATCTTGATTATGGATGAACACGACGGCAAGCAAGTTTCAAACTTACTACGTACGTAATACGTAATTAATATGAAATTTCTATGGACACGATTCAATTTGACACAATATTTAGACTCTGTATGCAGTTTTGCGATGTTGAGATAAAAGCGAGAAAATTAAAATTTGCTTCCTCTTCCGCACTTCTCATAAATTGAAGCATGTCTGAAAACCCTTTCGAAATTCACAGGTACGTCGCAAAAAGTGAAAAACAGCTCGCACTCCGATCTCAAAAGATGTTTTGTCATTTACCCCTGTTCTACCCTGTAGGGTTGCCATTAAAAATAAATATTGTTATGCGCATAAACAATCCTAAATGGCGATGGAAAACATGCAACTTGTATTATGAAACCGATGGGTTTGCTACCTACATTTTTAATCTAATTTCTTCAAAAAGTGTGGGCATCTGCCAAGAACCGCTTCTCGGGCGTGCCGTTGACTATTCACTGTCAATTTAAAAGGACATTGAGTAATTCAAGGTCCTAAAATCAATGCCATATAATTACGTTTTTATACCGATAAAAAGAAAACCGACTTCAATGTTTGACTCGAAACGCGGTGTGACTCAGGGCGTCAAGCTGTCGATTCGATTTCTATTTGTGACATGGCTAGGAGGGAAGGTGTTTAGAGTTTTACGGGGAAACTATCAATCCCTCAGGAATAAAATTTATATGGGACCACCTCTGGAGTATACCCTTATAAAAAGAATTTTGCAAATCGGTCAACAAATGGCGGAACAATCGCGTAACAAGATACAAAAAAAAAAAAAAAAAAAAACATACAGACGAATTGAGAACCTCCTCCTTTTTTGAAGTCGGTTGAAAAATCACGATTCTGTTTCGATTTAAAATGTAAGGTTACAGGATGCGATTTTTCGTACGATTTGCTACGCACTAACTACATTTGACAAATCGCATATGATGAGCGTTAATTGCCGTGCGATACGATATCGTATGGGTGAAATCGCATCGTGTAAATGCACCTTTTCTCTTGTTTAAATCCTCTTGAAAACTTTCTCAGCAGCTGGATGTTTAAGAGCGTTCAGTCAGGATGGATGACTGTTAGTGGCATTATGAACTGAGCACTTCCATGCTTCTTAGGGCACGTTAAATCGGTCCTGGCTAAGTCGCTAAGCCGTGATGGCCTGAAAAAATCGTCACCTGAGTTCGCCATTATCTAATACGAACTTAGGACGAAATCAGTGGTAAAAGTTGGCAACCCTGTTGTCATTTTGCTTTTTTCACTCAGTCTGAGTGAGGTTTCAGTCACGGCTTTTTTTTTAGTCTGGATGTAGTAATTTCAGTTGAGGGTAGATGTCAAATTATAATCAAGGGTGTTATGAATTTTCTGCATTAGTTTGATGTTTTTCTGTCTCTAATTAAAATTCTCATTTATATTTCATCTCAAAGATTCTATGGTTTATTTAACTATGTAGTTCTGGTTTAGTCATAAATGTAGCGTATTTGGAAATATGTAGGTAGACGAATTTCGAGTTAGATAATTATGAAAGACTGTGGTAATAGTAATATTTAATTTTTAATAGTTGATCAATTTAAATGATAGATATTTGAAATGATTGTGGTTTAAAGTAACAAACAGTAATTAAAAAGTTACAAGAGAGCAAATCAACGGGCGAAAGCTAGTCACAACTCACAAAAAAAATAATGAAGATTTTAAATTTTCTTCAAAGTTTAACAAAATCCCCATAAAATCTCATCAACATTTTATATTTATGAAATACTTGTACAATAGAAGCTCTAATACATCGCCCTGACGCACGCCATCTCACAATAAAAAGATAAGGGTTGCTCTCAAGACCCTCGTCTCGTCGCCTCCGTGGGTGGGTATCAGGGTGCACAATAGACCAAAAAAGGAACGAATATTGTCGAGGGCAGAAAATATTACAGATGTGTGTATGTATATGGTATCAGGAAAATACAGGCAAAAGCGCTGGTGAAAACTGCATATTATTTCAAATACTTCTGTCAAAAGTTTAAATTTTAGAGTCATAGTAATGGGTAGAAGTCGTTTATTCGTCGAAAACGTTTATTCATTTATTCATTAGCCAAAAAATACCCAATTTCAAAACTCTATGCAAATTGAAAATAGATAAATCGATCATTTGGAAGACTACAATTAAGTAGGAACTTCCAAATAGCCCCAAAATGATCTAAAAATATAACCCATTATAATTCTAGTTCCGATTGGACAAAATATATGTGCCATTGTTCTTTTTATCATACAATAGACATACCTACTACTGGACAATCAATTTATAACATAAGTAGAAAGTAAGATAACTCATAATAGGAACAATAGAACACTATTTATATTATCTGATCACACGATATCCTAGCACCCGTTTCCTGAACTATCACGATCCATCTTTGGACGGATATCATAGGCTAGATCAAACAGCTTGCTCAATAGAGATATTACCTACCTATGCTTTTTCGTAAAATTTACAGTATCAATGCCAGTGACGTCGTGCAACAATGACGTGTAAGTTAGGGTAGCCTCAAAAAAATGCCTCCAAGCGAAAGCCGCGTTGACACGATCAGAGTATACTTTGACAGAGTGGACTCTGATGCCTACTAGGATGCTACTTGGATCGTGGCAACACCAATCCGAGTGCACTCTGATGGCGGCGGTCGGTTGCCACGATCCGTCCTCCTGATTTGATATTTGAGTGGCTTGAATTTTATTTCCCTCTTTTGAATCTTTATAACTAACTCGAACGATTTGGTTTATACTCGTATATGAAACAGTTTTTTTTTAACTTAACCATTCTGGTTAAAAATCTAAGCTGTAGGCGGCTATCGTGATTTATATAAAAGATATTGTTATACTTACTTGTAAATGCCAGATATTCCATTTTAGTCCTGTGCCCAGCGGTGTTACTCGCGGTTACATGTGCATTCTAAGTTATCATTCTGTGTGCGTTTATTTGTACAAAAAGAATTAAGAATACTTTACCTACTTGAAAAGGATTTACCAGCTCTGACGTGGCAGTTTTGAAACCTAACAAATTCAATGATACAAAGCTGGGATTTGAACAACCTTCGGATTGCAAGTGAGAAAATAATACATTCCACTAGATTAACATGGCTTGATATGTTTGAAGATTTATATGATAGTAAGGAGATTTTTCAATTTAGATTACAACCGGGTTTCAAAACCATGATCAATCGAAACTCAAAGTACCCTATACCCGACTAATCTCCATCATACCTAAGTCCTTGTTTTATCTCCTCCCACCATTTTCATTCAACACACCCATTTTCTTTTTCGCTGCATAAATTTTTCTTTTTACTTATTTCGCTTCTACTGCAGTGCCCAACCAGCTTATCGAGACCCTTTAGATTAAACTAGGCTTGTTTGTCCTGTTTAGAAACGCGTGTGCTTGGGAGGTCTCGGTGTTTTGGGCGTGGGGGGTAGGCAAAAACAAAAGGTAGAAGTATTGCTTGCGTTCCGTTGGCACAGTGTACTTGCGAACAGTATATCATACGATACGAGGTCTTTTTATTCATCATCAGCAATCAGAAGTTTAAGATAAGAAATGGAAACTCCGTAAGGAGCGATCTAGATTCAAAAGCCTATAGATTATTACATTATATTGTGATATTGTGTAAATATTTCATTATATACACCATATCACAATTTACATAGGCTGGTATATGACGCGATATTCTAGAAAAATAAAAAAATCACTACTAAGGTGTGGTACTTTTTCAGATTCGAAGTGAATCTGAAGATGTCTGAGGATGAAGACAAATACAAAACCATTGATGCACAGACGGGATTCCAACCCTCATCTTCGGATTGAAATTCGAGGCACTACAGCATTCAAGTACGGCTCTGTAAGTACTGTATAGCCTCTATATTGGGTGTGGCTTGTAACAGAACCCTCTCATTTGCGCCTCTTTAAAAATGCAAGTACTATGGCGATTTTAATGCTTGTCGTCTGGTGAAATGCTTGCTCAAATACTTGTCTGTTAGCTTTCAGTTCTAAAGTCCATCTGCACTTTAACTAACCGTTAACCGGTTGATTGGTGAGACCAATGATCAACGAAATAGCCTCGAACAGAAGATAAGTATATACTTATTACTGATTGCTATAAATATTACAAATCAGCGAGTAAGGTAATTCCGCCAGCCTTTTACACATTCAACCTGCGGTCGGTGATTTGAACTCTGTTTGCTTCTTCTTTGTCTTTAATTATACTTATATTTTTTTTTTCCATATTATGTTAAGGTAGGAATTTAGTTGTGTTCTAGCCACTCGTAATTGGTTTTATGGGAAAATGGATACCTACTTCTAGCCCCTTCGAGCTTGCGTTTTTTTGTCTTCGTACAAAGGTGTGTACATATAGAACACTGTAGCAATAATGCGTACCTACTTGCATAGATGTCCGTCTCAGAATATAATTAGGTCTACTACTTGTAAGTTACAAGTACGTAAGTACCTTGTACTACTTATCGAATTTGTAGATAGAGTATTTTGTTGAGTGTCTATGTGTCCGATTCCGATTCCAATACAATCATTTGCCATCAAAAACAATGGTTAAAGTTCCGCTCCTTGGTGGACTTAGTTAAAGTTTGATCTTCGGTTTTTCTCGCATTCCTAAGTGTTTTAGCAAACAGTTTTTAAGCTTTCTTTTTCTTTCCGTCATTTTAAGAGCTTGCTTAGTTAGTTGCGTGAATGAATTCTAACTCTGCCGCTATCTGAGTCAAGTCTTCATTCTTCTTATAACTTTTATTACAAGCATTTTAATCCTCACAGTTTTAACACGCTTTTATTAGCTTGGTATGTATCTATAACTTCTTTCCAATATTCGATTAAGCTGAAGATATCTATTGTTATTATATTATGAGCGACAACTCTTTAATTATGGTATAACATCAAGCTGTGATAAGTCGGGAGCTGTTCAACAAAACTTCCAGTAAAAAGATAAAACAACTCTTAAAATAAGTTTCTGTCTCGAACGAGGTATTATTAGCGAGAGTTTATCTATAACGAATCCTGAGTAGATTTATAGACATTGTCAAAAAAACCAGCAAATCCTTTAGTATGTCGGATTATGTCGAAATACCTTCGCGAGACGGGATAAAAAATTGTGAAGCATTCGGTATACAGGTAGGTTGTTTGATAGGCTTACCCCTTGCCACCGGGCGAGGTGTTATCCGGATTAGGGTAACTTTGGATGTTCTGTTTGGTAAATAATTTGGCTTTTCTGCTCTGTTAAAAAAGTACGTCATGTGGACGTACCCTATCCATGACACAAGCTCTGCTCAGACAGGTCCAAATGATGATTGTGTGAAATGTCCTACATTATTTATTTATTTACTGTAATGACTTCCAAAATCACCTTTGCTACATTCAAAGAAAAAACAGGAAAGTGGTTTCAACATTATTACTTACCTACAAAAAAATAAATTTTTGCTTGCATAAAATCTCGCAAAGGCGATAATCACAGTTTCACTTACGTATTACCACCTTCGCATGTTCATTAGTCTGTAACACCTCAACACCTCAAGTGGGCCAGCCCCCCACCCCGGGGGTGGGTGTGGGGGTGTGCCATGAGTGCGGAGTCAGGCGCGTTCGTGACCCCGCATCGGAAAATGACCAATCTCAGAGACTCTTGTTTGTTGTGGAAAATGTGTGGGAAATACTGAAGTTTTTAGTATTAAAAAATATTGTAAAACATATTCAAGAATGTTTTAGTTAGAGACAGATTGACAAGAATTTAAGATCATATTATTGAAGGGTAGTTAAGTTTGTCATAGTTCTTCTCATAGTAGGTAGGTATCCGTTCATAACCAGTGTGGGGAAAGAATTTTAAGTGGGCCTGAAAGAGGCTCTTATTAACTAGTGGTAATACCGTACCCAACTAGATAATAGCCTCATCTTATTTTATTTGGAAGAGAGTGCAAAATTATGCTGACTCATCATAATTCGACGACCATCGACGACCTCTGTGGCGCAGTGGGCGAAGGTCCGCCTGCGACGCAGGAGGTTGCGGGTTCGATCCCCGCCGCGGGACAAATGTTTGTATGACCTACAGATTGTCTCGGTTCTGGGTGTTTCTATGTATAATATGTATGTATTTACAAACAAAAAGTATATAAGTAGTTTATCAGTCATCTAGTACCCATAACACAAGCTCTGCTTACTTTGGGGCTAGATGATGCTGTGTGAAAAGCCCAGCGTTATTTATTTATTTATTTGTAATTTTTTTCGATAGTCAGAATTGTTTTTTAAGGTATGGAATTTTATTCCGAAAAAAAATTTAACAAAAGAAAACTAAATGAAGCACTAAAAAGAAGACCAGCGTAAATGAGAAACCTGCACTATCTCGGATCTTATGTAGAGGATCAACGTCGCGTCAAGCAAGTCAAGCACCCTTGTGATTTGGGAGTACCTCGCATTGTATAACCATAAATAATGTCACGAAACATTGTCAGGCCACTCGAGCTGACTCGCAAAGTAGGCATGTCGTCAGTCGGCACTCCCCTCTAGATAGACCCCAGGTATAGTTGTAATAGTGCATAGTGTTGAATAGTGGAATTTGCTAGTATCAGGAATATGGAAAAGTAATAACCTTCTTCATCCATCACATTCTACTGATGATGATGATGATGGCATCATCATCATCACCAATAACCTATCAATACCCACTGCTGGCTCTCTAACCCGCCACTCCTCTCGGCTCCGTGCTATCCTCATCCATTGCCGTCCAACCACGCCGACTATGTCGTCTGACCAACGGGCTGGTGGTCTGCCCCGTGGTCGATGTGCGTCTCTTGGCCACCATTCTGTCACTGACTTTGTCCACCGGCCGTCATCTCTTCTAGCCAAAGTTTCTTCTAGCCCCAAAGTAAGCAGAGCTTGTGTTATGGGTACTACATGACTGATGAACTACTTATATACTTTTTTGTTTGTCAATACATACATATTATACATAGAAACTACTACCATACCTATCATAAATCTCAAATTTTGTATTCTACAGAAATTGTTAGAGATGGAGTGGCTTGCCCAGCATTCAGCACCTTCAACAAGATTCATATCAAGCCTTTCACAAGAATGGTATGACCAGATAAAGACACCCTATATCATTAGTCATCATCAGTTAAATCGGAAGAAAATGAATTGCAAGATCCTTTAGTTCTTAATCTTGTAATTTTAACTTAGATGTAACTTTTCTGTTTAGCTTAATTTGTCTTTGGTAATAATATTTACTACATAGCTATATTGGAACTACTAATCTTCTGTTGTTTGGAGAAGAGCGCTGAGTCCGCTGCACAGTTTTCTAACTTTTGCGGCAGTCAACGTTTTCACAGTGTATCTTTGGTCATAAGTAGGTAATTTTTTTCCAAAATAAAGCATTTATTTATTATTTTACATGGAAACGTCCACGATAATCTTCTAGAAGTACCTAAATTAACAAATTTTGGAAAATCGTAAAATCTATAAGTGACATTGAGGAACACTCAACCTCAGATTGATATAGTCAATACATCTCCCACCAGAGCTACCTGGCTCTCACGACGAGCGCCGAAAATCCCATTCAGTCTTTCAAGAGCCGACTCAAGTCTGAAGCACACTCGAACTAGACTTTGAAATTCAAGTCTCAAGATACGAGTATGCTTGTGGTGCTTTTAAATTTCAAATGCTGAGCTTTGTTTTTCAAAATACGCGAGCAATCCCAATTCCCACTATCCCACTAATATAATAAAGCTGAAAGTTTGTGAGTTTGTTTAGATGCTTGGATGTTTGTATGTTTGTGTTTCAATCACGCCTAAACCAGTGAACCGATTTGGATGAAACTTGGAATAGGCGTAGATGTGACCTGGAATAGCATATAGGCTATTCAAAATGTTGGTACCACGCGGGCGAAGCCGCGCGCAGTAGCTAATATTTAATATTATTTAGTTTCATAACCAGTGGCATTCATCTGAGCGCTTCAATGCTTCGGAGGGCACGTTAAATTGTCGGTCCCGGCTATTTAAGTCGTTAAGCTATGACGGAGGCCTTAAGGCAGCCTAAAAACTCCGTCACCAGAGTTGGCCACTGACTCATACGAACTTACTTTACTTATAAAAGTTTTAAAAAATCGCGTTTTATACCTACGTAAAAAATATTGGAAGACAATGTCAGCGTCATTTATCTATCCCAAACTAAGGAAAGCTTGTACTTTGCGAACCAATGATACTTTTTTTTTGTAAATAACAAATTTGCAGATCATACAAAAAATTGTCTCACGGCGGAAAGCGAACCTGCAACCTTCTGCGTCACAGAGATATACGTTTATTTGTCTTGCTGCTGACTAGTGAATAAATCTTCCCAGCATAGCTGACCTTTCTGAATAATGTCTTAAGTTTAGTGTCGACCGTAGGTATATTTCAATGCTATTTGTCAATAGCATGTTATATTGCCTTTGTCTGTTCAATTGCATTTCCAATTCCCAAGTACCTATCAGTAAACACCTTCGCTCATCCGTTATCCATTCTATAGCTCAATGGAGAAATTTAAAGTTTTGAATAGCTGTGAAGAAGTCACCGTGATTACAGACGTAAAATCTAGCGAGTCGTGAAATTGTCGTTCAATAGAAGCAGAAAACGCATGTTTTCACGCAAAACACAAAACCGAATTTAGCGAAAATTGCGGTTAAAACCGGAGAAGCGTTCTTTTGGCCGCTCGTTTGACCTCACCCTGAAGATTATTTTTATTAACGTGCAGAACCTTTTGCACACAAAACGGTAACAGCCATTTTCCTAACCAATAGTGTAGGGACCTAAGTATATTAATAGCTGTGTTGGTCGAATGGGGTTGTGCCTCGACTTTCAATCTGAAAGGTTCAAATCCCGGCCGTGCATTAATGGATTTTTCGTTTCGTAAAATTTATATGCGCTATAACACGAGCTCTTAACGGTGAAGGAAAACATCGTGAGGAAACCCGCAGCTTAGTCAGCTCCAGACGTATTGACGTCGTCTTTCCTGTGGGCCAGGCTGATTAAGCTGAGAGGATGGTTTAGGTGCTGTGGGCAAGCCTATTCCATCTCAAACAATGTCGCAGGCACTACAGCGTCCCATTAAGTGTAGGCATAGGTTGCCTCCTGACGCTGTATAAATCATCTAATATAGATGTACAGGCCTAAGTTTAAGTTATTTTAAGTATATTGGTTAGGCAGATAACGGTGACCGTTCTTTAAAGACCAAAGATTGTCTGAATAGTCGGTAATGCATTGGCAAATGCGTGTAAATAGGGAAGGAACTCCATTGTGCAGTTGGAGAGTGGTGTGTAATAGAAAAATAATATGTTTAGCAGTTTCCGCCTTTTGTGTAGAAACGTTGCGATTGATAGTTTATGACGGCCGTAAAATAAAGAAACATTACGATGTTTTAAAACCACATTATTATACTCGACACAGAAAACTTATTAGATAAACCATCGTTTATACATAACACAAAAAGCAGGCGCGGTCACAGCCTGAAATTTTGGGGGGGGGGGTCACTAATCTATCTGCTTTATTATAGGTAATGAAATGACTTGTTTTTATTTGTAATTTTTAGAAGATTTTTCAATATGACGTGTACGATTTTGGAGGGGGGTTTTTTAAGACTCCTGTTCCTATAATAATTTGAATTTAAAAAAAAACCAAGAGTTAGGGACATGGTCATGGTAGTTACAGGTTTTTATGGTACAAAAATATTTGCTCTAGTGTCATTATCCAGGGAGGAAACAGTCGACTACGTTTGTATGGAGAAAGAGCTCATAAGAGCTGGTATCCTTTCCTCTTAACCAGACGACCGATTTAGATATATCTTGGAATATTATGTCGATAGATTGTATCTAGTCTTATAGAGAATATTGGTATATTTCGGAAGGGAATATTGGTATATTCAGGGCGGAAGTTCGTTTTACTGTTCATCTTACACAAGGTTGGATTGGCATAAATTGTGTAGGTACTAAGGGCGTTGATCTCTACATGTAGCAAGAAACCGCGTAAAAATCCGCGAATGGGGGAAAGGGTACACATAAGGGCGGGGCGAAGAAAGGGACATTTTCTTCCAGCCCTTTGCGCGAGAAATACTGATATACCCGACAATCACACATTACACGCAAGTAACGTACATGGGAGCGTACCTTGGCGTTTCTTTGTGTAAATTGCGTTTTTCTGGGATAAATTCTATGTGGTTTACAAAAATGTACCTAACATTATCAAAATCAATTATGGTTGATTTATTGTGGAATAAAAAAATGGGTTCTATTTTTGAAAGTAATAAAAAAGATTGAAAAATATGCGCATTACCGCCAATAAATTCCTCTTTATCTAAAATTCAGGCACAAAAATATCAAAAATAATATTATCATTGAAATAGCAAACCCACATCAAAGCCTTTTCCAACCGTCACGTTTGGGTAACGTGGGCATCAAGCCCCAAACCACAGTTTATATCAGGACTGGGGTCAAAGTGACCCTGACCTCGACCTAAACCGATTAGTTTGTCCAGTGGACGTAGGTGTATTTGATATTTTTTCGAATTTTAAATCTCGCTGTTTCATTTGAATTTGAATTTTCATATCAAGTCACTTAAAATCCTTCGAAGTTGTACAAGGTAATAGAACTGAATTACCCCCTACGACTAGGCGTGTCGCTAACAGAAACGAAAGTCGAAGCGGGTGAGCGGCGCGGGCGCGAATCTCGTTGAAAAAAGTAAAAAACTAACAAAAGTCAAGAGTCGAGGCGCGGGCGAGGCGCGCGCACTTCCGCGACTTCTAATCACCTGTCTCTACTCACCTTTTGAAGATGACATGTAGAATGAATGAAACTAGACATACACGCCGCCACCTCGACGCTTAGCACACGTCAATTTCGCCCGCGCCCCGACGCCGCCACGACTTTGCTGTTAGCGACCTGCCTAACTACTTAGTCGTTTCATTACATTAAAAAAGTACTTCAGTGTCGTGGAACATTCGGTTGGAACAAAGTTTCAACTTTGATATTTCAAATAAATTATATAATAAAATCCTAGAAACGCTCTTCCGTACTAACAATGTAACAATCTACGGACTGCATCGCGACTGCGGACTTCGCACTGTGACGTTTTGACATAACTTACATGTGACGCAAAAATCGAACACTTTTTTTTGTTTAGCCCCGATACTGTCCGAAAAGGAACTTCGTTTCAAAAAAATCACAGATCTTAGAACCGATTTCTATCAGCTGTTTGTATAACAGAATGCTAACAAATTAGAATAATAGGCTGGCAAGGGTCACCTCGGTTCAAGTTCATCACGGGCCCTCTCATTAGAAAAATCGATGAGACGCGGATCTCTCTCGGGTGGATTGATGCGGTATATTTTCCTTCCATTCTTTTGTTTTTTGTGCCAATTTTTATTTACTTCTAGGTACTCTTTTATCTTTTGGAACGCGTTAGACCCCGGTGCTTTTTGTGAATTTTTAAATGCACCCCAAAGAGGGCGACCAACACACTTGACACATACATCAAATATTTTCAAACTTTTTAGGGGCTAGGATCTCTGTCGTACAAGATTGCGCGCGGGAAAGCCTGTACACGCAATCGCGAGTGATAATCTTGATGCTACGCGTTCTTTCACGTGCGATTACTCGTTAGTTCTTGTCAAAACTCAATCGTGCGGGAAAGCCTGTACGCGCAATCGCGAGTGATAATTTTTTTGAAGCTTGAAGCTACGTGTTCTATCACGCGCGATTGGCTGTATCCCTCGCGATAGATTGTGCGTATAAAGGCCGCTATTATCTGGGAGTTTGAATTATTGAGCCGCGGTTCAGTTTGCGTTTGGTCTTTTTTAGAAAAAGAGATACTTCAATGTTTTATTTGCGTCACAACTTTTACTTCTTCTTATTTAAGGATTTACTCCTTGTCGGCTTTTACGAGTACTCGACTTTTACAAGTGTAGTAAAATTAAATAATATTATTTGATTAGTTTTGGCGCACGGAACCTCGCACCTCTTCCGTTGCCGCCTCCACGCTTCGCACCTTCATGTTTTGGCATTTACTTAAAATGTGTTAAGTATTGTTACCATCTTAATAATATTGGGTTGAATTGCCTTGCTTTTTACCGCCTTAAAAAAGGAGGTTAATGTTCGATTATTAGCAATATCACTATGGATCGTTTTATAAATCTCTTTTGTGTGAATGTCTCGAGATGGACTCATATTATTATAAATCAATTGTATGGGACTGACTATTTACCCAAAAATTCCACCTGATTTCTTTCATGACCAGAACCAAGCATGCATGACAATATAAAACCGTAGGTACTTTCTTACACATCATACATCTACAGACTATCCACGAAAATATATCACAGATCATGAGCCTTAGCTCTTTAGCAATAAAGTCTAGAGCAGTTGTGATCTTATGGATGTGAGGTGTATTGATAAGAGTCAAAGGGGATGCGTGTGGAGGCGGGATATGTGAAGAAAAATCGCGATTTTTCCTTATACCTTGCTTTGCGATTGGCGAAGTTCTACTTGGGGATGTGTGGAAATCAATTACATACATAGTAGTATACCTTCTTAGGAAATAGGAATCACATACGAGTAAACCTACGGATATCTACATAGTGTGATAAAACTGTCAAAATGAAGGACTTTTTCTATTTTTTTGACGTGACTACGTCTTATAATTCGATAGAGCCGGCTGCACGCACGAAAAAACATGACGTCATGCGGCGTTACCTCGCTCTGAGGCGTTACGTCATGCGGCGTTACCTCGCTCTGAGGCGTTCCATGTAAGGCTTGAAGTGCAAGCGAGAGCGCGGAACGAGCGACAAAGAAGCACAATCGGCCTTTGCGTTCGGCAGCGTTCGACATCCGTCTCTCTCCTACTTAAGTGAGCGATGCGTAGACGTTGTCACGTTCAACTATCGTCAGTAAACCGACTTTACAGACAACCAATTTTTTTACTGTTCCTTAAAAAAATTACCTAGTACTTTTAGTCTAGTTGATTAAACAGCATCAGATAATGGATCAACTCAAACGGGACGCTATACAGGGTCTTTTATTTTAAACTACACAAACTGACACGGCCTCTCATTTTTGGGTTGTAAATAGACGTTTGACCGTACCAATTTAATTCATAGCACGATTTAAGTTTTCACTTCAAAATTAATTATTTATTGATTTTTTTGAATTGTTGCATAATGATTTTCAGTCTTATGCTTATGCAACAATCAATTGAAAGGATAGTATTTATCGATTTCTTGGGATTTTCATAACAAAACAAAAAAAAACATTACATAAATAAATAAAATAAATAAATAATGCTGGACTTTCCACACAGCATATCTAGCCCTAAAGTAAGCAGAGCTTGTGTTATGGGTACTAGATGATTGATATACTTACTACTATAATATTTTTTTAATTTATTTGTTGAACCCAATTCCTGAATTAAGTTAGTTTAAAATGAAAGACCCTATATGAGTAGTATATCAGTTAAGTATCTGGTTTCCATAGTATTCCATAGCTTTGCTTAGTTTGATGATGCTGTGTGAATTGTCCAGCATTATTTATTTATTTATTCCAACTTTTGCCTAGCTAAAATGCCATACTTAGTTTAAAAGCTACTGGCATACCAACCTAGTAGCAGCTAGGTATAGCTATACCGACCATCCATTAAACTTTCCTATCCCAGCGTGATATTAAAAACCTCTTAGCAATATCGAAAGCATAAAATCCCATATTTTTCATACACCAGATGACATATCATAAAGAATCATAATTTGCTGGATTCATCACAGGATTTTGAACCATAGGTATCAAGGAATAGGGTGGATAGTGGTGTGTTGGCTGTAACAATCCAGCCCGTGATTCCATACGATTTCACCCCGTAATGATTTGCCTAGTAATGAGGGAGACGCGCGAGTAATATTCTGAGAGGAAAACGAAGAATTTTGTATAACTGGATAGGATTGAAACTAAGATCTGCTATCGTATTATTATTATTATTATATTAGCCCTCAATGTCCCACTGCTGGGCAAAGGCCTCCCCCCACTCCCCCCACTCCCTCCATTCATCCCTCTCCTGTGCTAATAAGGTCCAGTCGGCACGGAATTTGGCGAGCTCGTCCCTCCATCTTGTTCGTTATCGTATAAGAGAAGAAAAAAAGAAAAATAAGCACTAGGTATGTGGGTATGTGCCAAATATGTTTTAGGACGTCCTTCTGACTACTGTTTAGTAAAAGCCAGCATTACAGCTATAATTTCCCTTTCTTGTTGAAGGTATTAGTTAATTTAACAACTGAATCAGGTTGAATCAAAACATTAGGAATCTTCTGAAAAAGCAAACGAATTTTTCAATTTGCTTACAATTTTTGAAAATATTGTGTTAGCGTAATCCCGAAGCATGTTGTGTACCTTGTTTTTAGTTTCTGGTCAGTATAATTTTTTGGAACGCAGTTCCTTTTCGGACGGTATCGAGGATGGAGGCTACAAAAAAAGTGATCGATTTTACCGTAACGACATATCGCTGTCTCTAGGTAATAAAAGAATACCTGCAAATACACAACTTTGCAGAAGCAAAAAACATGTTTTTGTTGATAACTTCACAAATTGTGCAAATTGCATCTATGCGCAAAAAAAGGTGCGCAAAATATTAAAAATTTCAAATGTACATACAAACTTCGTTCCAACCGAGTGTTCCATGACACTCACGTACTTTTTTATTACCTATCCAGCAGTTACGTCTCCTTGTAAGAAAACATTCGTTCTTCCGCAGTTTATTATTTGCTGTTATTGCTTATAAACGTCAAACAGACCGAATACCTACAATTATATTTTTACCGGGAACAGAAAAAACATTCCTAGTAGATTAGATAATTTTATATTGACTTACACAACTGTACCCTTGGTGCGGTTGTCGGGCACGCACTTGGTCTGTTTTTTTTAAGTAGTAGTTTTAGTAAAGGATTTTATAAAAATTGAAAACTGATTAAACTAGGCTATAGTAGGCCCCAATTCGTGATTGACCTAATTCTTCTTGTTTTAAGCAAACTGAAAGATAAACTGATAATGGTTCCATGGTTTCCAACCAGTCACACTAAACGTGCTACTCTTACATTGCACATTTTCAATAAATAAAAGTAAACAAAATATTTCAGCGTTATGTACATACATAAGGACATTAGGTACTTAGATACTTTTGGCTGCTGATATTAGGTAAAAGATATTTTACAAACAAAAGTTAGTAGGTAAGTGCTTTATCTTTTTGTATGTAAATTCAAGTGTGCTTTCTCTTCAAGAGTACCTACAACTTTCAACATGGAAACTTCCATCTCATTACCGCAGCATATTGCTCAAAAGCATTGTCAAAGCTTACATTTTTTCATAAAATACTTGTCAAAAATGCCTTCCACATCGCCCTCGGCTATGCCGTAACGAGTACCGAGTATGGAGAGTCTTAGCACGAATGCCACTCGAGCCTCCATCTCGCTCGCCCACGCATGATCCTATAGAGAGGGAATACGATACTCAGAATCTTCGTCATATTTTCCCTTTACCCTCTCTGAAGCGTTCTTTTACATAAAAAGGTTCTTGAGAAAATAATAACGCGAGTCAAAGGGCACCCAACTTTTCATTCGGGAGCTTTGATATCGAGTTGGCAAAGAATTTTGATACCACAAAGCAAGATTGTGGGATCAGCGTCAGCTCTTTCGACAGGTCAAGGAAACTCTGGATAACTAGCTGACCAGAAATACCTACTTGAACCATACCAAATGTAAGTTTGTACATAAACTGCTAATGTCACAGACATCTTGATTTTTCCAAGTAAAAAAAACATAAAGAAATTACAGAAACGTAAAAAAAAATTAATAAATAAATAAGTAAGTAATAAATAAATAAGGGTTAAGTTACGAAAACAAGTTTGAAAATTGAAATTGAATTGAAACATGAATTTTCAAGACAAAATTTAAAATTTTCAGCATTTACGTAAAATAACTATAGGACCTCTCTACCGATTAAACTCCTACTCCTAAACCTTTGTATAAAAATAACTGCAGAAAATAGGTTGTGAATCTCAGCAAATTAACTACAGCACACTTACAAATTAGGTAGTGTAGCTGTAGGTAGAGATAGTAAAAAAAAAACTTAGGTTTTTTACATCTATATTAGATAATTTATACAGCGTCAGGAGGCAACCTATGCCTACACTTAACCTAACCTGGGACATTATTTGAGATGGAATAGGCTTGTCCAGTACCTAAACCATCCTCTCAGCTTAATCAGCCTGAACCACAGGAAAGACGACGTCAATACGCACCATCCAATCCACACGTGGAGTTGACTAAGCTGCGGGTTTCCTCACGATGTTTTTCTTCACCGTTATGAGCTCGTGTTAAAGCGCATATAAATTCGGATTGAAAGTCGAGGCACAACCCCATTCGACCAACACGGCTCTCTAGTAGATATAGTAAGTACAGGTTGATACAACAATATTAAATCTGCGTTGAAATTAGGTATTTTGAGATAAGAAATCGACTATTTGTGTGCCTTCGTTTCCCGTATCTAAGCAACATTGTCATACTTTCCAAGCACAAAATTAATAAAACTTGTTCAAGATTACTTTACGAGAAAATTAAAAAGTTTCATAGCGAATCGTAAATCGTACGCGAAAACATCTCGCGAATTTCTTTAGACGAGAGATTTTATGAGGACAAATGACAGAAATACTCAAGGTTTCACTGTGGGCCTGTATGTGTGAGGGCGAAGTTATTTTCTTCGCTTTCCGTCCATTTACCCCGCCACCCTCTTCCGGCTGCCATCCCGCCTACCACCACGTGGACATCACAAACAAAACTGTACTCTAACTCTTTTACTAAAAGGATTGAATTCGGCAGTAGGTCGCGTCACTATTTTTCATTCCGACGCGACACTTTCACGAGCGAACGAATTTGAATTCTATACTTTAGTTTTGAACTCTTAGTTTGGTTTGATCGTGCGTGACTTATACGTCTTTTTGCGAGTGAGATGTGTGGAAGAGGAGAGTGGGGAAAGGGGGCCCGGTCCGCACGAAAAACATATTTTTCAGATAACGACAATGAAAAAGGAAAATATTCAGATGAAAATTCTCCGATACGCCGCGCCGGGTGCGCTCGCGTGGAAGTTATTAAGGGGGGCGTGTGCTACTTAACGATATTTTTCGACATGCTTTACTTTTATTGCTAACTCACAGTGATATCGGATACCCGATTGTCGTTTATCAAAAAGAAAAATTTAAGTACATTTAAAACGTATGATGTTTTTAGTAATGCGTGAGGAAAATAAGATTTTGTTATTTGCGGAAAATTCATGTGGGTTCTTAGTCTGTTATTAGTCTGTAATAAGGCGGGGTCAGAGTTATGTTATGAGATCAGAGTGTTTCTTAGTATCACACAATGTGACCCATAATCTGAGACACTATCAAAGGGTCCTTGAGGGGCAAAATTTTTGCCTTGGGGAAAAAGTGAGTCTAAGTTATCGCTGAAAATGTATTGGTGTATCATCGTATTGAATGTACAACTTTCTAGAAATAATAATCCAATTTCTCAGGTAACGTGATATTAGCAACCCCAATCAGAAAGTGACGGTGCTACAAAATTCGGTTAATTAGAGCGAGAGGACACAACAAGGGGCGACTTGTCTAAAGGACATTGGCCTCTAGGGCACACGACCGTTGATGCCAAGTTCGTTTTAATTCTTTTTATTAATTATACTCGGATCACATGGTCTTGATACTCTAATATTTAAATAGTTTCAACGGTGAAAGCGTGAAATGAATTTTAAGATCTTCCGCAATAGCAAGGTAATAAAATCTGAACCTATGTGGATTTTACCGTTATTTTATTTGTTTTGAGATTGCCAATCTGCAATAACCCTTTCGATATGTAGGAAATGAATAAGTGAGATTAGGTTTATTCATTTGTAATGTAAATAAATGGTGTCTATTTATTTGCTAAACGGAGCTAGGTAATACCTACTTGCTGCTTGTGTTAAATATTATCTCTGGCACTCCCGTTAAATGTATAGATGTTATATGAAGTTTAAATAGTAAAATTTACAATTTTTATGTGCATACCTTAGTATTTTAATATTTTATAAATTACATCCGCTTGCATTTTAACCCCAATCGGAATTATCAAACTAAGGCACAAATGAAAAAATATAAAGGTTTTTCGATTTTACTGTTATGCTATCAAAATAAATAAAATTTTATTTCCTATGCATTCTTTTCAACTGGCGCATTTCTTGGTCAAAGATGGTACAAGATTGTATCAATTTCAGTAAATGAAGGGCCTTTGCATTTAAGTGATATAATGCCTATGTGGCTAATTAATAATAATAATAGTGTTTTTTTTAATTACTTGACTTTACTAAAGTATCAAAACACCTCACACAAATCTCGAACGCCCCAACTTCCTTGTCTCATTAAAGAGCTTTTTCTCCGCTTTCTTAATGGCGAGCCTTGGCAATGGCGAGGGGAGGCTTGCCAAAATTGGGTCAGTATTTGACTTAATTTTTTCACCAAGGTCGGTTATAATCAATAGGACGCCCGTTCTAAAACGCCCCAAAGTAATTAGATTTTAGGTAATCGATTTTAGGGTAGGTCGAGGAAAATCGATGCGGGTGGTCTTTGTGACGTAATAATTGGTGGATGTCAGGTTCTTGATAATCGTAATATTAATTGAATCGATGGTTTTACGATGAAGTCTGAATAGAATGGACATGAGATTTTTATTAAATAAATAAATAATGCTGGACTTTTCCACAGCATCACCTAGCCCCAAAGTAAGCAGAGCTTGTGTTATGGGTACTAGATGACTGATATACTACTTAAATACTTTTTGTTTGTAAATATATACATATTATACATAGAAACACCCAGACCCGAGACAAATATTTGCAGATCATATAAACATTGGTCCCGCCGCGGGGATCGAACCCGCAACCTTTTGCGTTGCAGGCAGGCCTTCGCCCACTGCGCCACAGAGGTCGTCGATTATTGGGTTGTAATGATTTTTTAATGCATCCTACAAATTAATTAAGTACCTACACGGCACTTGATTTACCATATTGGTGAACCATATCTTACGAATCTAGATGTTTTTTCGTAACAACAACTTTACCGTTAAAAAAATACCATCTGACTATTCGATCAAGATTATTAATAGCACAATTTCTAATAGTTATTCAAATGTATCAATGGCTCATTATAACTAAATCATTTGAAAGCCTCATTAAGGCGGTAACGAACCGAATCTAAAATACAACGTTGAAGAATGTGATTTAATTAATAGAGAAATCTTCTGACACTTCAATAGAAATATCAATACTAACTTAACTAAATACGGAGACTCTCTAAATAGAACAGACAGGTAGTATTTTTATTTATACTTATCCATACTAATATTATAAATCTGAAAGTAACTCTGTCTGTCTGTCTGTCTGTCTGTCTGTTTGTTACGCTTTCACGCCCAAACCGCTGAACAGATTAAGTTGAAATTTGGCATGGATAAAGATTATACCCCAGGGACGGACATAGGCTACTTTTTTCTTTAAATATTTATAAGGGGGCGTGAAAATAAGGGTTGCAAGTTTGTATGGGGAAAAAAGTTGAGCGACCCTGGGCGAGGTCATAAAGATGATGGGTGACCGCCACTTTTTGCTCTGTTTTTGCATTGCAGATTTTTTTGTTTTTTTTTCTCATTTTGCATGTTAAATGATTTTTAAATTAATGATAAACATGTAACATGTATATTTCCACTCATCAATACATCCGAAATTAAGATTTTTTGAAATTAAAATACTTTTTCCTTGGCTTTGGTTAGAACGCCATCTATATCACCGAGGTCAAAACTGCTTTTTACTTTTTCTCCTAGGTGGCGTTTCTACCATAGCGGAGGTCGAGATACGATCATTTTGAGTTTTGAAAGCTACTCCTGCACTTGAATCCTAATAATGTGCAGACGAAGTTGCGCGGGTCAGCTAGTTAATAATAATATTATTATCTTTCCATTTGTAGACACATTCTTAGACTAAAGCACAAATACTTAAATTAAAATGGGCAATACTTATACTTTTTAGTATAATATTATACTTTTTAGTTATAGTTTTACTATTCAGTTATGCTATACTATCCATACTAATATTATTAATGTGAAAGTAACTCTGTCTGTCTATCTATCTGTCTGTCTGTCTGTTTGTTACGCTTTCACGCCCAAATCGCTGAACAGATTAAGCTGAAATTTGGCATAGTTAACGGTTGTATCCCAGAGAAGGACATAGGCTAATGAAAAAATCCCGAGGGACCGCGGGTCACACCGCGGGAGCGCAGCTAGTGTTTAATAAGTTAAAATTACGTTTTAAAAACTAAGCAGAGAACAGACTTCAATGTTGGTTGGACTTTCGCCGAGAAAAGGAACAGTAGGTACTTCTAGCCTATTAAAACATACCCAGTAGTTCAGAATTTTCTTTTCAAAAAATCACTGTCATGAAATTCCACTAAGAGTGTACTAACACTGTCCACGATTTGAACAAACAAATCTTTATTCGTCAATAAAGATTTTGACGTGTCTACGTCTTATAATTCGATAGAGCCGGCTGCACGCACGAAAAAACATGACGTCATGCGGCGTTACCTCGCTCTGAGGCGTTCCATGTAAGGCTTGAAGTGCAAGCGAGAGCGCGGAACGAGCAACAAAGAAGCACAATCGGCCTTTGCGTTTGGCAGCGTTCGACATCCGTCTCTCTCCTACTTGAGTGAGCGATGCGTAGACGTTGTCACGTTCAACTATCGTCAGTAAACCGACTTTACAGACAACCAATTTTTTCATGCATTTAAAATTTTAAATAAACATAATACACAGCACTACATGAATATTTATAGATAAATAATGTAGATGGTGGTTTTAATCATTATCAATTTAATTAAGTATTTTTAAACTTGTGTTTTATGTAAATTGGCTTATTTGTGTGACCAAACATAAATCTGACATACTTAAGTGACGTGGGATTGTTCAAGTACCTAAATATGTCAACGTTTTAGCATATAAAAGCACTCTTCTTCTTATCGTGTCACTAGTTCTTTCGAACCAGTGTGGTGAAAGGATTTTAAGTGCGCCTCAAAGTGGCTCCTTTCGTGCACTTGACACATGTTTTCGAACTTTGTAGGTTGTACGACATGCCGGTTTCTTCAAGATGTTTTCCTTCACCGTTTGAGAGTACTGGCATAGTGCACATAAGTTTTTCGGCAGAAAAACTCTTTGGTGCACGACCGGGATTGACCCCACGACCTTACCATCGGAAGGCGGGGCCACTACCACTAGACCACCAGTTCTCTATTAATTATTTAAGCACTGCCGTAAGCAATCAATTATTAATGGCCTTTACATCTATATTAGATGATTTATACAGCGTCAGGAGGCAACCTATGCCTACACTTAACGGGACGCTGTAGTGCCTGGGACATTGTTTGAGATGGAATAGGCTTGCCCAGCACCTAAACCAATAGTTTTCATTGAATTGAAAATCGATGAATTTTTCGGTGTAACATCTTATTTTGTGGACACACAAAGATCCATATTCTGAGAAAAACATTGAAAATTCCGCTTAAACCTCATTATGTAAACTCGAATCGAATTCTTCAGATACTTGTTAAACCGATAAACGAAGTTTGTTGACCTGTTAATAAATAAACATTATAATTTATTATTGCACTTAATAAAAAAATGTATTTATATGTGATTAAAATATGAAATAATACCAAATTATTAAATAACATTAATTTATTGACATCTAATTGGGTCTATGCTACAAATACTTTTTAACACTTTGTTTTATCGTAAAATATTCAAGATCACACATTATCTAATCCACTAAGTTATCGAAATTATTTAATATAAAATCATATCACAAAAATAAATCATAAAATAAGATCCAAATTAATTTAATGAAATAAAATGATAAACTGTACCTTATTATGATCTTTGAACCAACATAGCCAGCGAAACACTACAAATAATATTATATTATATTACATTAACTATATAATATTTACTTAGTTGTATTCCGTAGTGTTAGAGCTCTGCTCGGTTTGAAAGTTGAAGACAGAATGATGTCGCTCACCAAACGGCAGAGCCTTTTATATCAAGACGTAAACAAGTGACGTCACAATCGCCTGTTGGAGCATTTGTTTTATAAAAATGAAAAATAGAGCTTTTTGAACCGGGATTTTTGCTAATATGTTTGTAAAAAGCTTTACTGATCACTTCTACATAACAATAATTACATAATATGTGTTATTTACATAGTTATTTACTGATATTCTAAAATCATGTAATAAACCTCTTATATTTTACTAAATTCCTTCTATTTGGACAGAAACTACATCGAAACATCATCATCATCATCACAGAAGTCACATACACATATTTATTTTTGTTATTTGGAGTATATTATTTGAAATAATCTATCACGGCCAAACTGACCAGTACTTCGCTCTCGAAGTACACAACCATTATAATTTCTAACCTTGCCATATGAAATTAAGTCTTCCCAACAGAATTTTCATTATTTGTGATCTCTAGACTTGCCATACAACACCTAATCACCTGCTACGCCATGAGTACCAGTGAAGTATTAGACCAGGGACCGACTAGCAGTTCATTATTATTTGTGATATCTGGACTTGCCATACAACACCTAATCACCTGCTACACCATGAGTACCAGTGAAGTATCAGACCAGTTATCGACTAGCAGTTTATTATTTGACTTGTGAACTTGACATATTAGCCCTGCCACCCGCTGCTAGTGACATTCAAGCTAACATCAGATCAGAAGCGACCAGCGGAAAACTCTACCTAAATATGTGTATGTTCCCATTTTATACATTTTCTCATCTACTGAAGAACATAAAATAAAATTTACCTTGCTTAAATTAATAACTATATTTTGTTATAAGTATTACTCAATTCACAGTTTAATTTAGTATAACAGTATCTATCATATCAAATTAATCTTATAAATATTTTTATTTAGATGTTTCTATTAGAAGTAATATTTATTCCATAGTTTAATCAAGCTTTACATTTTAGTATATTAATCCATCAATCAATAAGTATTTAATAATTAAACATTTTACATAATAAATTAACTAATCCACAGTTCCATTTAGTATTTAATTAAACATTTAACATAATCTATCACGGTAATACATCATGACAATAATATTATGGTAGTTCAAAAGAAACGTTTTGTTCAATCCATTCACCTGGCCAGAGTCGCAATTTTTCTTTAGCTACTGTAATGTTTCGCAAGTTATTGTGACCTCTCAAGGAAAACCTATCATTTTGCAATTGTTCTATTATCTCGTAAGGACCTTTATATTTTGAATTTAGTTTATCATGACGTCTGTGATCTTGGCTTACATAAACGACGTCTCCTATATTGTACGTTTTATTGGTTCGTCTGGTTGTATCAAAACGCTTCTTGAACTGGTTAGCAATATTTACAAGACGTTGCTGAGCTAATTCCCTATCAGCTTGTACATTTATAATTGGTTGTATTGAGTCATCAACTACCTCATCTAGCCGAGCTTGTATGGATGGTATATTTCCTTCTCTACCTACTAATAATCGTGTTGGAGAAAAACCAGTGGATTTTTGAATAGTGGTATTAAGAGACAATTGTACTTTCCATAAAACGTTTGGCCATTCTGATGTGTTATTTATTGTCGTGGTAATCATATTTATAACTGTATTTACGTATCTTTCAACTTGGCCGTTACTACGAGGGGTTCCAGTAGATATCATATGATGCTGAATTTGCATATCTCTAAATAGCGACTGTACTTGATTGGAAGCGAAATTTGTCCCTCTATCAGTGACTACAATGGTAGGAGTGCCAAATAAAGTAATTGTCTCAGAAATAGTACACATCATTTCACGACCATTAAGACTTTTAAGGGGTTTCAATATACAGAACTTGGTGAAACCATCTACAACTAACAGTATGTATTTGTATCCTTCCATAGATTGTCTGAAAGGTCCAGTACAGTCAAGATGTAATGTGTGAAAGGGAATAGATTTTTCGATTGGGTGGAGTAGTCCCTGTTTAGGTCCAGTGTGAGTCTTTTTTGAAGTACATATTAGACAATGTGAAATATATTTTTTTGTAAATGCCGCTATGCTAGGAAACCAAAAATGTTCTCGGATTTTAGTAAGTGTTTTATCGTACCCTACATGGCAGTTGTCATCATGAAAGAGACGCAGCATACTAAGTCTATAACCTTTTGGGACGAATAGTTTAGGTGTAGCATTTAAATTAGTTTTATAATACAGTAAATTGTTCCGAATTGTGTATTGATTGGCATCAATTTCACCTGTTTGAATTTGATTTACTATCCTTTGAGTTTCATCATCGTTTAGTTGAGCAATTTTTAACCATGATGGCGGGACATTATTATCATTTTCCTCGATTAAATTAATAACCGGTGATTTGATAACTAAGGGATTTCGACTAAGATAATCTACATGTTGTACGAACACACCTTTTTTGTAAACTACATCGAATTGAAAATCTTGCATAAAAGTCCACCACCTCGCAACACGAGGTGTGAGATCTTTTTTTGTCATAGTAGATTTAATAGAGTTACAGTCTGTTACTATTGTGAATTTTATGCCCAATAAATACACTCTAAAATGTTTTAAAGCATTATAAATCGCCAGTGTTTCTAGATCGTAAGAACAGTATCTTGATTCGGTTGGGGTAGTTCTCTTACTATAGTATGCTACTACTCTATTCTGATTATCAACTTTTTGCATAAGGATTGCACCGTAACCTATGGAGCTAGCATCTGTGTGCAGTTCGGTTGTCAAATTTGGGTTAAACACAGTCAGTAAGGGTTTTGATATTAAATGTTTTATAACATAATTTTTAGCTCTATCTTGTTCTGGACCCCACTCCCATTTTTGGTCATTCTTTGTAAGTTTGGTAATACAGGCTGTTTGTGACGCGAATTCAGGTATGAATCTACGAAAATAACTAGCTAATCCCATAAATTGACGTACTTCTCTCACAGAAACAGGATTTGGAGCATCAGTAAGAGCAGCCACTTTACTGTTACTGGGCCTTATTCCGTCTTGTGAAATAGTTTGGCCCAAATATTCTAATTCTTGTACAAAAAATTTACATTTCTTGAGGTTAATTGTAAATCCCGCGGTACTAAGAGCCTCTATAGTTTGTTGTAAGTATTGTAAACCTTCATCAATCGTTTGTGATGGAATCAATAAGTCATCTATATACACTAACAGAAATGTAAGGTGTTTAACAGCTTTATTGATAGCCTTTTGAAAGACTGAAGGTCCATTACATATACCAAAGGGCATTTTTAAAAATTCGAAGTGATTATCTGGAGTCACAAACGCTGTGTACATAATAGAGTCTTGTGACATAGGAATCTGATGGAATCCATTTTTCATATCTATTGAAATAAAATATTTGGAGTTTCCTAATTTGTCTAACTGGTCCTCGATGAGAGGGAGAGGGTATCTTTCCTTGTCTATTAATTTATTTAATGCTCTAAAATCTACACACATACGATCAGTCCCATCTTTCTTTTTGACTAACAAAATGGGACTGGCGTACGGTGAATCACTTTCTCGTATTATATTTTTTTTTAATAAGTCATCACAAATCTCTGCAACCCTTTTCCTCTCAACAGGTGCTAATCTATAAGGTCTATAGTGGACAATTTCATCACTTTTTAAACGTAAGTGCATTTCACCCGTTCTAACCGTTCCAATGTCATTTGGAGACGGTAAAACTGATGGGTACTTTTTAAATATATTTATAACTTTAGCCTGGATATCTGAGTCTAGATGTCTTATTGATTCCTGTAGTTGGTGCAACTCTGCACTGAGGCAGTATTCGATTACGTTAATAACGTTAGCCGGCTCTGATAATAATGTGTTACGTGTTACTCTACAGCCTGAAGAGTCAATTACAACAGTGATATCAGGATATTGTACTATGTTACGACCAATCAAACAGTCATAATGGATGTCTTTATCCCTAGCAACGAAAAATTCAATTTCAAGGCATGTGTCATCAAATCTAACAGGAACTGTTACTCTAGCAAAAATACGCAATCTACCACTACCTATCCCATGGAGAGTTGCCAAATGAGGATCAAGTTTACAACCTAATCGTCTAGCTACCGAATCCTTCATAATGCTACAACTTGCACCGGTATCTACAAGAGCATCAATATTTATATCGTTTATTGTGATTTTAGTTAGCTGAAGCCCTTTGACTTCTGCGTGACTTGAAAATTTACATCGTCAGTCTTTGTCAGTGTGTTTGTAGTAGTCGTGGGTGTACTGCGTTGCTTAAAGTAACAAGTGGCGTCAGTATGACCCAGTTTCTTGCAATGTGAACATTGAACTGGTCGTGGGGTGTCAGATGGGGTTTTATAGTCAGTTGGACTGCTGACTTGATCAGGGTTTTTGAAGCATTGTGCTTTGAGATGGCCTAATTTGTTGCAAATAAAACAACGTTTAGTACCCCCCGAATTTTCAATCTTTGGACGTTTGTTACTAGAAGTATCATTTAGATCATTATTACTGTCGTGTCTGTCAGTAGGGCGTTTTCTTGGGTTTTTAGAGTATGTCGTAAATAGTGAGATTAGTTCTGCAGTGGTTTTAACACGACTATTATGCGAAGCCATTCTAACAGTCATATCATGAATTCCTCCACAAACAAGCTCGACTAGTTGTTCCTCAGTAAAAGCTACTTTGGTGTTTCTTAAAAGTCTAAGCTTCTCCCTAGCATATTCACAATATGATACCGCTAATTCAGATGTCAACAATACTGCTTTCGACAATTTTTCAGCCAAGTTACGTTTTTCGGGGTACAAATCTTTTAAATTAGTTTTAAAAACATCCCATGTTCTACCTTCCTCGGGATCCCACGTTTCATACCATAATAAAGCAGAACCCTTCAGGGCTTTACCTGCCTTAGCCACCGTCGTGATGCTGCTCCATCCCAAGTCCTCGGCAATGGAGCTGATGGTACAACACCAGCTCTCCGCACCCTTTTCATTTTTGTCTGGATCAAATGGCGGCAGCACCACGTCGTCACCACGACGTCTGTCAGCTACTGCGTCTCGAATAGCCTTCAGCAGACTCTCCACCACGGCTGGATCCATTTGGAAGCCACGCCAACACTTCCTGTAAAATTAAATAGTTAAGTTCGGTTCCTCACTTCTGATAATAAAAAAATGTATTTATATGTGATTAAAATATGAAATAATACCAAATTATTAAATAACATTAATTTATTGACATCTAATTGGGTCTATGCTACAAATACTTTTTAACACTTTGTTTTATCGTAAAATATTCAAGATCACACATTATCTAATCCACTAAGTTATCGAAATTATTTAATATAAAATCATATCACAAAAATAAATCATAAAATAAGATCCAAATTAATTTAATGAAATAAAATGATAAACTGTACCTTATTATGATCTTTGAACCAACATAGCCAGCGAAACACTACAAATAATATTATATTATATTACATTAACTATATAATATTTACTTAGTTGTATTCCGTAGTGTTAGAGCTCTGCTCGGTTTGAAAGTTGAAGACAGAATGATGTCGCTCACCAAACGGCAGAGCCTTTTATATCAAGACGTAAACAAGTGACGTCACAATCGCCTGTTGGAGCATTTGTTTTATAAAAATGAAAAATAGAGCTTTTTGAACCGGGATTTTTGCTAATATGTTTGTAAAAAGCTTTACTGATCACTTCTACATAACAATAATTACATAATATGTGTTATTTACATAGTTATTTACTGATATTCTAAAATCATGTAATAAACCTCTTATATTTTACTAAATTCCTTCTATTTGGACAGAAACTACATCGAAACATCATCATCATCATCACAGAAGTCACATACACATATTTATTTTTGTTATTTGGAGTATATTATTTGAAATAATCTATCACACTCGTATGATCTGTTTTTAGGGTTCCGTACCCAGAGGGTAAAACGGAACCCTATTATTACTAAGGCTTCGCTGTCCGTCTGTCCGTCTGTCACCAGGCTGTATCTCATAAATCATGATAGTAAGACAGTTGAAATTTTCACAGATGATGTATTTCTATCGCCGCTCTAACAACAAATAGATATTAGAAAACAGAATAAACAAAATATTTAAGGGGGCTCCCATACATACAACAAACGTATTTTTTTGCCGTTTTTACAGACAATGGTACGGAACACTTAGTGCGCGAGTCCGACTCGCCGGTTTTTATTTTTCTTTGGATGTTCGGTCCAGTGTGCCAACACTGGACCGAACATCCAAAGAAAAATAAATAGGTTTTGTAGGTACTTACATTCTCTTATCTACAACATGGTGTCTGACGTTCATAATGATATACTTTTACTACTTATCAATTCATTTATAGATCAGACATAATATATATTTCTAAACATTTATGTGTATTTATTTACTTAAATATCACATTAATGAATTTTCATTATAATTATCAGCCCCAAATTCTATCCCTATATTCGCTTAGCAAAAAGGAATATATGATTGATAAATTAAATTATTAAAAACATATTTTATTCACTTTTGGCGTATCTTGCATTGAGGTATTATGTACCTAGAGAGGATATTGGGAACAAAAAACATGATAATGAATATCAGCAGTGACGTAGCTACCGAAGGGCTAGGCGGGTGCAGTGCACCGGGGCCCCCAAGCTCAAAGGGCCCTCGGACTCTGAGTCCCGAGAGTCCGGAAGGTTTTGTTCATAGGAAACTATAGGTACGATTATTTTGAAAATAAAAACAACTGCATTAAGTATTTGATTTTTGAAATAGTTAGGTTAAATGACGAATCAAATCGTAAGTTTTTACAAAAAAATCAATCGATAAAACCTAAACCGTTCAGTTTATTTTGCACCAGGGCCCTTGGCTACCTAACTACGCCATTGAATATCAGGTCTTTGCCCAGCTTGGGACTCTAAATCACCAGGTTCTAAATAAAATTGACACTTCACCGATTACATGACCCATGTCAAAAAAAGTTGAGTACACAGTAATGACCATGTACCATGTCTAAAACGTTAAATCAATATGAGGCCCAAAGTAAACTTATTAGAAGCACAAGTTCAGTAACCTTAGCACCAGTTTGAATTTTCTAGCGAGTAGGTATGCCGTGTTGGCTAAGTAGGTAAGTGCCGACTATCAATCCGAAGGATGTGGGTTCGAATCCTGGCTGTTTAACAATTAATTTTTCCTTTCGAAAAATATTCACGTGCATTTCATACGAATTGTAAATTTATTTAATTTATTTTTAGCCCGTATTGTCCCACTGCAAGGCAAAGGCCTCCCTCCTCATTTTCAAGTCTTTTCTGTCTTTAGCTATAGTTGACCAGTCTGGTAGATGCATATCCAAATCGTCCCGCCATCTCCGTGGTGGTCTGCCGCGCGGACGTCTTCCGTCGGGCACCCATTCAGTGACGGTTTTTGCCTATAAGACGTCAGACATGCGGCAGACACGGCCTACCCAGTCCCACTTTAGTTGGGAAGACTTTTTGGTGACACTGACAACCTTAGTGCGTTCGCGTACTACTGAAATTTCTAATCCTGTCGATCAGCCGAACCCCTAGAAGACTGCGTTCCATAGCACGCTGGCAAACCTCGAGTTTGGACTTTTGCTGAAGTGTCAAAGACCAAGTTTGCGCTCCGTATGTGAGGATTGGGAGAATACTGTGTCCATGAGTCTGCGTTTGAGGCAGAGTGGAAGATCGCCTTTCATCAGGTGTTTCATCGACCAATAGTTCCTCCAGGCATTTTCAAATGGTGAAAAAAAAACATCGTGAGGAAACCAATTTGTATTCATTTAGTGTGTTTAGTGCACCTACTCTCGATTTTAATTCCGGACGAAAATTCGATTCCATCTGATATAATAACCCAGGCACTACAGCGCCCCGGTGATTGACGCTGTATAAGTCATCTACCTAGTAGGTATATCTACAGGGAAAGGTGTAGTTATTAGTATTTATTAGTACCTTTAGTATTTTTACGTGCAATTAACTGAAAATAAAATAACTATACTATTAATTGCATTTCTAGAATGTTCAATCTGTTTTCTATAACTATCGTTCTGATAACGTTAATCAAAATAGCAAAAATACTTAAAGCCTTACCCTCAAACTTATGAGAAATTCTTTCTTTGACGGCTCCGAAGAAAATTGATTTCAAGTCGCGTGAACATACAGGGTGGTTCATTGAACTCGGCTTTAAGTTAGTTTTATTTTACACAAGGCAAAAAGCTAACAGTCTTTTTTTCCATCCCTATTTTAACCCCCTCCATGGTTATTTAAACTATGTATCTAATCTGGAATGCAATATTCTTTATAATAAACTATGCAAAATCTGAGCATACATAACCGGTTCTGTCCTGGATCCTTGGCTGGATCAAAAGAGCTATCCATAGATCCATCCAAAAGAGAGATCCATAATCTTTTGGGGATGTCATGCAATTCTAACTCGCACACTATGAGTAGGAAAAAATGCATTCAAATGTGAGTTCAAAGTTTATATTGATGGACTGCAATTTTAATTGTTCCTCTATATTTTTTCCTTTCTATTTTTAAATGAACTTCTCTTACACCCTGTATCCTTCCAAACTTAATATGTGAGATATTTTACATTTAATCTCGGAGTTTCGTTCGCGAAATTAGCGACTTTTGTTGTAACTTGTTTCTAGTTTATAATTTGTTGGGAACTTGGAAACGAATTAGGAGTTTTCAATGTTATCAGAACGAAGTTTTTATTTTTAATATCATAACGACTTCATGTGGGTTTGAAAATATTTCGAAAATTGGTCTATGATAGCGAGTGAGAGCTAATTAAAATATTAAACACCCACCCCGCCCTGGTGTTTCCCGGATGTTTTTTTTAAATAAAAAGGCAATGGATACGACTGGCGCAGGATTGGAAATAGTGGCGTGAAAATGCCTACCACAGCACAGGGGGTGAATAGGTAGATAATGAAGAAACACTTTGGTAATCAATTAACGCAGTAGAACTCAAACTTCAATTTTTGTATGTTTCTCTGTGCGTTTGTGCACGCTAATCTGGGCTTATTCCTAGAGGTCCACGACTCGTTCAAACTTGGATTCCCAACAGGTCCACGACATTTTAAAATAAATAATATTTCCTTTCCCAAAGGGTCCATGGAATTATTTGGTACAGTAAGCAATACAGGCTTCAAAAAGCCATAAGCCATCTCAACACCTTGTCCGTTTTGGATACGATAGCACCGCTGTTATAATGTTCCAGAAGTATGGAGGTAGCATTCCACATGACAGGCCGCAAGCCCATCGCTATTAAACATTTACACCATACCATTCTCACATGCAATTCTTGCCTCTTGCTTTCTCAAAATCAACGAAGCAAGAGCTAATATTCATTAGGCAAGACTGGTATGCCAGAGTGGTATCGTGTTAATGGCTTTTTAGCCTACAAACTGGTTTCTTGAATGTTTTCCTACACGTATAACGGACACCTAAGATATTTTACTCAGAAAATTAAATATAGATGTCAGTTAAATGCTTTTAACGGGAACATCTTATTTGATATCTAGTCATGTAACTGTTGTGGTCGTTTATGTAAGTGTCTTGTTGGGCATTGAACCTACTACATAACAGAACCTATTATTTACTTTGTAATGATTTAACTTGGAACAGTTTTTGAGTCCATACCAATAAAGGACGAAGGTAACTTTGTCTGTATGTCTGCTACATTTTTAATGGCTAGGTACTACTGAACAGATTCTGATAAAATTTGTGTCTTGGAACGACGTACCTATAATTAGTAAAAAGAAAAATAAAACGTCACGTATGGTCTTCATCTTCATAAAATGAAAGCATGAAAAAAATAAGTATTTTTGTCCATCGGCTACCCCCGCAAAATAATGACCGTTATAATGGCATTATCAGCGCTTCTGTGCTTCGCGATTCACGTAAAATTATCCTATACGAACTCTTACTGGCGAATAATGAATAAGGCCGAAATAAGGCACAGGTCTAACGACGCCACATTACCGAAGGCTGTATATTTCCCCAGAGCGCCACGGCAAAGAAAATATCTCCCGTGCGTTTCGTTGCTACTTAATAATGCGCACGTAGCGTTTTGATACTTACAACTTCTTGTATATTATTAACCGACTTCAAAAAAAGGAGGTGGTTCTATGTATATCCATATATATTTTATATGGATCGATTTCCATAATTTTCTTATTATTTGAATTTTTCTTATGAATTGACGGTGATCCTGAGATGGTCCCTTAAAAAATATTATAGTTTTTTCCGTAAAACTCAAATAAACTCATCCTCATATGACGTCTTGAGTCAAACAGGGAAGGCAGGTTTTTTTTCGGACTGATGTTGTGAATTTTATCAATTAAAGGTAAGTAAGTACTTACTTACTCTGGTGACGGAGTTTTTAGGCCTCCGTCATGACTTAACGATTTAAATAGTCGGAACCGACAATTTAACGTGCCCTCCGAAGCACGGAAGCGCTCAGATGAAAATACCACTGGCGTTCACCCATCCACTTACAGACCATTTCGAACGTTGCTTAACTTCGATGATCTATCAAGAACCACTTAGCAAGCACGAACATGAGGGCTTCAATTAATGGTCAAATCTAGGTATGAAGCATTTACGAGAATGCTAATTACCTACAAGTGTTGCTCGTATATCAGCATAATGTGGATGAACACCGTTTTGGCTCGCTGCCGACACGTTTGAGGGATTCGCTTCGTATTACAAAACATAATTTTGTTGTTCGTTTATACGATGGAAATGACTCATTGTTTTACTAACTGGCTACTGAAGCTTGTTTTCAGTCGAATGTGACTGATGTTTACAAGTTTTAGAAACTATTCTTACCTACATTATAAGAGAGTGCTAATTTTGACAGTTTGCACATGTAATAATAATTATTATTATTATAGCTTTATTTTCCACTTAACAATGCTTCTATGCTATAAATATTTGTTAATTTTCTTTCTGTTCTGTTCTGTTATGTGGCCCCTTATGGGTAAAAGCCTCCTCCATCATTTTCCACTTTTCATCTTTGAGGGTAATAATTATCAGGAACCAAGTGAAAACTTATACAAAATACTTATAAACAAAATGAACACAATTGCCTTCCCAAGGCTTTTGTTGGATCTATAGACAATTAAAATAATAATAAATAATAAATAATGCTGGACATTTTCACACAGCATCATCTAGCCCCAAACTAAGCAAAGCTTGTACTATGGGAACCAGATAACTGATATACTACTTATACTTTTCGTTTGTAAATACATACATTATACATAGAAACATCCAGACCCGAGACAAATACCTGTAGGTCATACAAACATTTGTCCCGCGGCGGGGATCGAACCCGCAACCTCCTGCGTCGCAGGCAGACTTTCGCCCGCTGAGCCACAGAAGTCGTCAAAAATAATGGGGGGAGCTACCTTTTGCAGTGAGACACGTTAGGTTAATAGAAAAAAACAGTAAGTATCAAAACTATTCAGTCAGCATACAAAAGAAAAAATCCATTTCAGCTGAGCCAGGAGACTGTGCGAGTAAGTAGGATTCGGTTGGAAATCCTCGAAGGAGATGGAAAATGGCGTCAGAGTGAGAGAGATGTCAAGAATAGAGTATCTAAGATACTTAGATTGAATTTTAAATATATAATTGTGATCGTCGTACATAGCTAAGCTGAACACATACATAGCTGGATTATAAAATTGTGCGTCGTCATTGTTTGTTTCGAAGTTCTTATTTTAAAAGTAGTTTCGCAATAAAGTAAGAAGGTAGTTAAATAATAAATAAATAATGCTGGACATTTTCACACAGCATCATCTAGCCCCAAACTAAGCAAAGCTTGTACTATGGAAACCAGATAACTGATATATTACTACTTATATACTTTTTTTGTTTGTAAATACATACATATTATACATAAACACCCAGACCCGAGACAAATATCTGTAGGTCTTACAAACATTAGTCCCGCGGCGGGGATCGAACCCGCAACCTTCTGCGTCGCAGGCGGACCTTCGCCCACTGCGCCACAGAGGTCGTCAAAGCTCCTTCAATATTTTTTTGACAGCTAAGTTAGCTGTCAAACTTTCTACATACAAAAGTTTGACAGTTAAGTAAGTCGTAGCTCTTACCTACGAATATCCGTTGCATATAGAAACCGGGGGTAAGTTTAAGGTGTAAGTTAGACTGAATACAATGTAGTTCGTAAGAAGCATCCGAATATTCATCAAACGAACGAAAAAACGAACGCGAATAACACTACAGTTCTTTAAAAGGTCATAACAAAAAATGTAATGCTTGACACATGTCAGGTAAATGTCAAATCAAATCAATTTATTGAAACCTTAGGTCAGCTTTATAGCTATAATATAATAAATAATGTCTTATTTCACTTATTTATTAGTCAGCTGAGTTTTTGATAACCCTGAAATCAGTAAAATCGGTATATTCCATCCAGTCCTACCAGTAGTTCGATAGTCGAACTGTTTGGATGTTTTTTTTCCAAATTGTTATACTCACGGATCAAACTATTTGGTTATGTTAGGATAGTGACCACTGATGCGCGAGGCGAGCGAAGCGTGCCGCGGTAGCGGCCCCCGAAGCGCGAGAAGTCCCCTGCTCTCATCTACCTCTCTGCCCAAAGGATAGGATCCGTCAGTATAACAATTTGGAACAAAAACATCCAAACAGTTCGACTATCGAACTACTGGTAGGACTGGATGGAATAAAGGGTAAAATCTCGTTCAATAATTAAAAATCTCCCAGAGCCAGTATATTATAATAATTACTGTACTTACTGCTAGCCGCTAGTTGGTGATGTCGGCCGCCAATTGCTAGTAGCAATGTATGCGTCTAATTATATCGTAGTTTCTAGAAAAACTCTACCTACCCTGGTCGCGAAGGAACAGGAGTAGAATCACCTAGTTTTAAGACGTTTCAAAGTGATCCCAGCGGTCCTACTGAATAAATGCTTTTTGACTTTGACTTTGACTTTGAAGGCTAGACTTTGTGGAGTTATTGGTGTAATTTTCTTAGATTTTTTATATTAAAAGTAAACATGTTCAACGATATGTTTCTATCATTATTTTACACTATAAGCCTTATACTAATAAACGTGGTATAAAGTTATATGTTTGACGACCTCTGTGGAGCAGTGGGCGAAGGTCCGCCTGCGACGCAGCAGGTTGCGGGTTCGATCCCCGCCGCGGGACAAATGCTTGTATGACCTACAGATATTTGTCTCGGGTCTGGATGTATCTATGTATAATATGTATGTATTTACAAACAAAAATTATATAAGTAGTTTATCAGTCATCTAGTTCCCTTAACACAAGCTCTGCTTTCTTTGGGGCTAGATGATGCTATGTGAAGAGTTCAGCATTATTTATTTATTTATTTATTTATTCCTCGGAATAAAATAGGAATAACCATACATTTTGACAGTTTACACTCAGGAATAACTTTATACCACGTTTATTAGTAAGGCCGTAAAAATATAATGATTTTAACAACCGCTTTATGACGGCGACCGCATCCTGAATACGTTGTACAGTAAACTTATTGCTTGTTATGATTCCGCAAGTAGAAATAATCAACGACAAAGTTGTAAACTTTACTTAAATTGAATCGCGCTCAATTGCTTTGAACTACACGTGTATATGAAACTAGCACCGTCATTTGACGGATTGGTTCAAACAAATCAAACTTAAACTATTATGAAATTTTTTTTTTTTCATTTCTATGCCCGTTCGTTTGTTTCGTATGAGTGACCAACTCTGGTGACGGGGTTTTTAGGCCGCCTCAAGGCCTCCGTCATGGCTTAACGTCTTAAATAGTCTGTTAATAATGAATACCTTATTAATACTTAATATGCCCATTTCCATTAGTAATATAAGTTTAGTTTAATATTTTTCCGATTCTTATAATCTATCTTTTTGAGTGTGGACGTGCCACTGACTACGCTCTCAGACATCTTTCAATTGAAAATCACGTAATTGCCTAGGAATCTTCATTTGTAGGAGTATGACGGTCGTCATTTTTGGTCTCTGTTTTTTCGAAAACCTATACTTTACTCTACATCTATACCCAACCAACTAGATATTTAACCACAGGTTTCTAATTCTAATCATCGTTTGAATAATTTTATGGATATCCAAGTAGGAAAATGTATATGGCTCCCAGTAGAACACAAATCTTGTATTTTATGTTATACAGGATTTACTAGGAAAAAATATGTCGTATAGCTCGACAGAGCAAAACATAATTACGTTATAAAACTAAAAAGAAAACCGACTTCAATGTTTAACTCGAAACGCGGTGTGACTCAGGGCGTCAAGTGCGGATAAGCCCACCATATAAATCTATAGATAACGCTTACGGCTCGTCTTACGTGGTAGATTTGACGCGAACGCGAAGCGGCGCGGTGCGGCGCGGGAAAAATTAAACAGTCCATTTACTATGGAAGTGTCCTACGTGAGCGGTGCGGTGCGGCACGGCGCGAAGCGAACGCGATCAGTTTGTTTGACTTGTAGGCCGTAGGACGGCCGCGACGCGCCGCGCCGCGCCGCATCGAATCGCGTCGTTTCGCTCCTTTATGATCACAATGCCTACGCCGCGAAACGACTTTATTTTTTTTTAATAAATCACATTGAAAACACCTACAAAGCAAAATGCCTCAAATCAAAACGACTTATTATTACTGTACCTCTCGCTTCGCAAACGCGTTCGTGTCAAACCGCCCACGTAAGACGGGGGGTTAGACTCAACGTGCGCATCTAAGGGCATTATAATAACCAAAACTACATAGGTACATTTAATAACAAGAATCGCGGCACGTGAGCTCCTGGCAATAGTAAATCGTCTGTTTGTAGGTGTTGTAATCAGGTAATAAAAAATAGACGTACGTATATTTACTTACATAAAATATTTGGCCGGTCGTTTCGCCAAAATGCTTCAATAGCGAGATGTAGGATGTGGTACAAACTCATTTCTTTAAATCCGTGGGTACGAATTTACTACAAATGGGGGTTAGGTAGCCCAAACGGTGCTGATTTGGCAGATATGGCCAACCCACTGCCACTTTAGCTTGCTAATTCTCTGAGCAACCGCACTAACCGAAACACAGCTATAGACTTGGCTCTACTAGTAGAGATCTCATGAAAATAAATAAATAATGCTGGACATAACATTAAGGTTATGAACCTGTAGTGGGTTTTAGTTTTAAAAAAAGTACGTGATTGTCTTGAAACCAGAGAATTGATAAAGTAGAGTAACACTATAATAATATATACGTATAACAGTTATACGGACTGCCTATATAAAATTATATGCGTGCCACACTCGGTTGGAACGAAGTTTTACCTTTGACATTTGGCATTTGTCATATAAATTATTGTCAAAAAATCCTAGAAACGCTCTTCCGTACTAACCCCCCGTCTTACGTGGGCGTTTTGACGCGACCGCGTTTGCGACGCGAAGCGACGCGATTCGATACGGCGCGGCGCGGCTGTCCTACGTGCGCGAGAATCGTCCTACAGATTTCAGATTGAGTATACTAGTTTGCGCGTAAATGTCAAACAAACTGATCGCGTTCGCTTCAAACCGCACCGCGCCGCTGCGTACCGGTGACGTAGGACACTTCAATAGTAAATGGACTGTTTATTTTTTTTCCGCGCCGCACCGCGCCGCTTCGCGTTCGCGTCAAACTGCCCACGTAAGATGGTAAAAATCTATGATCTGTTTCGCTTCTGCGCACTTCGCACTGTGACGATTTGACATATCCATACATGTGTCGTGACGGTAAAATCGCTTTTTTCGCCTAGCCCCCGATACCGTCCGAAAAGGAACTTCGTTCCTCCTTATAAGTGGTTTTATCTGCTCGCGGAAATAATAGGCTTTTTTTTAATGATGAATGGTTTGGCTCTTGACCTCGAAACTTACACAGGCAAGGTCTACGATGGAGCGAGCATACCCAGAAGGTGCCTAATAACTCTCTTTTTAAAAACAACAACGGGTCGTAGCTCAGCGGAAATACGCTGGAAGCTGATTCCAAATTTTTGCAGTGCGCATAATAAATATAGCATAGGCCATAGCATTTCAAGTGCCTGTTTTTATGATTTATGATGGAATCCTCTATTGCTAATACTCTGGCACTTATGGCACATTGGGCACGGAACTCCTAAAAGGGGTACAAAGTTGAGTTGACTTAGGAAGTATTTCAAAAGGAGGCGGACTTACAATAAAAGTGTTAGCTCTGAACTTTCGTAATATCGTGGGCTTTCAACTTGTACTCCATGCATAAGATACACAGGGCCCCAGTTCTCTTAGGGTTAGGTCACAGCGACAGAGACATTTCTAGATAAAGTTCTTCCAACGGATTTTTACGGATTTAGGCATTCGTGAAGTTAGTCGTTTGTCCGCGCAGAACACAATTTTGTATGAAAAAACGTTCACTGCGCAGACAAACGGCTAACTTCACGAATTCCTAGATCCGTTGGAAGAACTGTACTTTTTTTAATCTGCGAGGATGGTTTTGGTGCAAGTCTAATATAATAAATAGTCATCTAGTAAAGATGTAAAAGGCCTATGTTTTTAAAAAGCTGTTTTTTTTTACCTTTTAAATGAGTTTATAATAGTGGAGTGACACTGGCCCATTTATTACCTCATTCATTACAGTCACTAAAGTTTTCAATATTTTCCACTTCTTAGTGTTAAAATACTTTATGAGCAAAAATATGAGCTCCAACAAGTTTGGTGTTCAAATTACGATTATGAAAGAAGTTTTGGCTGTTAGCTGAAGTTTCACTGAAAGTTTAAACGTGTCGAGACAAGTTAGTGAGCTTTCCTGTTTCCATTCATGTTTAGAGATAGTTTAAGCTTGATATGAGGCAAGTTGGTGGCCAAAAGTAAATCATTTTATACTAAACTTATACGTAGGAACTCTTTTATTGAAGAGGGTTTATTTCTGTTATAAAATCGTCGTGCTAGTTTTTTTAAAGATCTTGAATGGCTGGATTTGAGGATGTACCACGCCATGAAGAATACATACATACATAAAATCACGTCTCTTTCCCGAAGGGGTACGCAGAGACCACGGATCTCCATTTGCTACGAAAATTTTTTTATTAATTACAGGTCAAAAGTACCCTTAACCGGCGAGCGTGTATGAAGAATGTAATGAGAGTAAATGAGGCGTTGTGTGACATGAAGAATAATGAAAGTCAAAATTAAAACTTGACTTTTTATCCGTAAGTAACACGGGGTGCATTACGTAATTCCACATTTAAACAGTGGTTAACACGGGGCGCATTTACTCGTATTCCTTGATAAAAACTTCCCTGTATTTTTCTCACGTAAGGCTAATAAAACATCCACATGTCTCACGCCCCCAACCCGTTCCACTTTCCTCCATTTCCCGATATCTTCCAATAGTGCATATGGGCGGGGCGGCTTGCCAATTCTTTCTTTGAGACTCTCACGCTCACATACGCATCTCTACGCAACTACAAATGTGATATTACGAGTACTAATACTTTCACACTCACATACCTACCTGCGTAATCTCTACGCAACTGAATACTATTTTAAATCTCACGCTCACAAACACGTATGGCTTTTGTAATTTTTAAAAAGAGTTGTTATGTCTAACTCTACATGAGCTGCAATGAAAGTTGATTACTAAGCTTGAGTGAGTTATTGTGTAGTATGTTGAGGTAGGTAATTTGATTTTTTACTATGCTCTTGATGACTCATCAAATTGTTGCTTATGTTACCTAGTAAAAACATATTTTTTTTACAAATTATTTTTATACATAATATGCCTAGTCTATATTTTGCTTGAGATGGAATAGATGGCACTACAGCGTCCCGTTAAGTGTAGGCATGGAGTGTAGGCCTCCTGACGCTGTATAAATCATCTAATATAGATGTAAAGGCCTAAGTTTTTATATTTTGTGAACATTATTTATTGAAACGATACTTACATCTTTTTCATCTTAGTTTTTCCAATTTGTGTCCCAACTGGTGTTCTAGACAAGCTATTGGTATTTCGTGTACCACACAAATCTAGAAATAGACAAGTTGCTACCTAGAAACCTAGGCACTAAGTTTCTACGAACTAGACGTTCAGGAATTCAGGTGCACTGTTGAATCCTAATGCTGCATTGTTAGCTAAAATTAGGGTTCTCTACACCTATCTGGGCCGTTTTTATTTTGCTTATAGTCGTTCTTGATCGATCGTAGAAGAAGCAACGTTCAGTGGTCAGTGAGTGGATGGGTGCCATTATCAACTGAGCGCTTTCGTGCTTCGAGGAACGTTAAATTTCCGGCTTGGGTAAGCAATGATGCAGGCCTTAAGGTGGTCTAAAAAACTCCTTCATCAGAGTTGGACACTCATACGAACTTACAGCTGTATAAAGGCCATAGAAACCTTTATTTTATTGGAAGGAATTAACAGTCAAATACCAGTTACGAATTTAAGTAGCTATATACGATGTCGTATATCAGATTAGCTGGTAATAATTGTCATAATACCATTTTATGTTTAAAAGTTAGGCTATCTTGGTACTAAGAAGGACCCAAATGGGAAATAAATAGCTTTTTTTTTTGACTGAAGAATACGTTAGATTGTGTGAGAAATGATATTATTATAACGACGAATGAGTAAGTGGAAGAAGATAACATGTCCCGTCACGATCCTACTTAGCCTTTGATATATGGAGAAAACGATGACATTATGAAGTAAAAAGCAATATTGTAGTAGGTTCAACTATGTTTTTATTTGCGCCATTTGAAGTAAAGTGTCACTAAATGCAATTCAAATTAATTGCTTAATCAGAGAAAATGTTATTTTTCGTCACACCTATCTTATGAAAAACTCGGACATACGGAACCCAAGCTTGCTTCGTCGATACTCACAAATCATAATTTTATTCCCCATTCGTTTCAGCTATTAGCATTCGCTAAACGAGACAAATTTTAATCGGAAGATGTAGGTTCTTATACAGTTTCTGTAATGAGCAGCCAATTTTAAATTCGCTATTGTATGGAAATTGGTCCGATTTGAGACTTTTAGGAATGCTAGTAAAATTTCTCGCTATTGGAATCGAATGATTAAACAGTCATTAGGTAACCCACTTCTGGGTAAGGAAGAACCGGAGTGGTTTGGTTGCCAAGCCTTTGCCTGATGGTATTTTATATCGAATACTTCTTTCAATACAGTTTTACAACATGAATCTATATTATAACTCGGCGTAATAAGTCACTTGTTTTTAATTTTAATAATCTTTTCCCGTCAATTCTAACCTCCCTCAAATCACTAGGTAGTAACTCTAAATCCCTCAATGCGATCGAAAGTTAATAAAGTGCCTGTGACATAAGACACTTTTGAAATCCCTTTGTTATTCATCTCTTATTTTTTATAATGGGATTCAAACCCACAACCTTCGGAAAAAAAGCCACTCGGCCAACAAAGGTTAAAAGTCCCGAATAACGAAGGAATAAACATTTTGTGTTCCTTTGACGCAAAATTGTTCCCGAGCCCTGAACTTATCACAAAGGAATGAGTAAACTTCGCCCACAATATTGAAGTTTGCACTTGGATAAAATTTTTGAAAAAAAAAATTGAACCGACTTCACAGAACACAAACAGAAGAACCTTCTACACACTAAAAAGAGAAAAATAAGAATATAATTTTAAGTCGGTGCCAACTATTCATTTACATCTAAGAAATTCAAAAGAACTTGGGTGCAAAATTGTATCCTGGTACGCTATCGCTCGATTTCTTTTTTTGATAGGTACCTAATCGTATTCACTTGGCACCGACTTCAAATTATATTCTTATTTTTCTCTTTTTAGTGTGTAGAAGGTTCTTCTGTTTGTGTTCTGTGAAGTCGGTTCAAATTTTTTTTTCAAAAATTTTTATTTTTCACTTTTTAGTGTAAGTAAATAAATACTGTGTAAATAAAAGTGTATGTGTAAATAATATAGTAAGCTACGAGTACATTAAGACTTTGCTTATCGTAGCTTACGAGTAAGTAGGAAAGGATAAGAGAAGTCATGGGCAGACCTACTAAAGGACAGACCGGAGTTCAGCAAGGGGGAAAACTATCAATCCATAAGGAAAAGAAATATTTTGTACTACCTCGGGTGTTACCCTTTCAAACTATTTAATGTTTGACTCAGATTGTGAGTCAGGGTGTGTTGTGTAGTGAGAATGAGGTTTTTTTAATGTTACGGGAAAACTGTCAATCCCTCAGGAAAAAAAAATATATGGCGCCACCTTGAGAGTATACCTCTTTTTAACAAAAAAAAAATTTTGGAAATCGGTCCACAATTTTCTTAAAGTTCAGTGATTGTTTTAGTTTTACGGGAAAACTATTAATCCCTCAGGAAAAAAAAATATGTGGCGCCACCTTGAGAGTATACCTCTTTCTAACAAAAAAAAAATTTGGAAATCGGGCCACAATTTTCTTAAAGTTCAGTGATTGTTTTGGTTTTACGGGAAAACTATTAATCCCTCAGGAATAAAATTTATATGGGACCACTATAAGAGTATACCCTTTCAAACAAAAAAAAAATTTTGGAAATCGGTCCACAAGTGATGGAAATATCGTTTTCTTAAAGTTCAGTGATTGTTTTAGTTTTACGGGAAAACTATTAATCCCTCAGGAAAAAAAATATGTGGCGCCACGTTGAGAGTATACCTCTTTCTAACAAAAAAAAAATTTTGGAAATCGGGCCACAATTTTCTTAAAGTTCAGTGATTGTTTTAGTTTTACGGGAAAACTATTAATCCCTCAGGAATAACATTTATATGGGACCACTATAAGAGTATACCCTTTCAAACAAAAAAAAATTTTGGAAATCGGTCCACAACTGACGGAAATATCGGTGAACATACATAAAAAAAAAAAAAAAATAAAAAAAAAAAAAAAAAAAAACATACATACAGCCGAACATATAACCTCCTCCTTTTTTTGAAGTCGGTTAAAAAAGAGTTTTTATGGCTTAGAACTTTATTAATTTCCTGGTCGCGTCGTTTCAGTAGGTTTTGATCAGTTTTGATAATTAGCATGAACCCGGATAAATTATGTTAGGTCAATGATAAATTACTATTTTGTTTTTCATATCCTATCCATCCTATCTATCTATCTATCTATTCAGCCCGGTTACACCCACTGCTGAGTATAGGCCTCCTCTCTATTACGCCACTCTTCTCGGTCCTGTGCAGTCCTTTTACCACGCTTTCCCAGCTACATTTACGATGTCATCCGACCATCGGGCGGGTGGTCTGCCTCGTGGTCTTTGCGCATCTCTGGGCCACCATTCCGTAATCGCTGTAGTCCATCTCCCGTCTTTCCGTCTAGCCAGGTGTCCTGCCCATCTCCACATGAGACTTGCGATGCGCATACCCACGTCTACGACCTTACCCTCTCCATACCTGAAGTATCTGAAATATTATAGTAGTTATTGTAAATATATGTAAATATATAGTAGCTTAGTTTCTGTAAATAAAATTTTTATCCTATTAAACTTTTTTTGTTTGTAACTGTAATCTATAGATCGTTTCTAACGATCCTTAGATAGCTTAACTAATCCTGCTGTATTTTGTAAAGTACCGTACTATCAGTGTCACCAATTGGTAGCCCCAAATGACAGTTTGAACTGCGTGCCTCTCCCTAGGGGGTTGTTGCATGACACACAAGTTGGTGAAGCTGAATGTACCTTTCAAATAGTCAAAATCAAAATCTGAGAAAGACTGTCCTAGAGTACTACAGTCATGATCCTGTTTCAGGAACGAAGTCCTTTTCGGACGGTATCGAAGAAATAAAAACTGAGGCTGGAAAATTTTTTGTTACATTTTACCGTCACGACACATGTTATATCAAATCGTCACAGTGCGAAATGCGGACCCGCGATACAGTCCATAGATTGTTACATTGTTAGTAAGTACGGGAGAGCGTTTCTAGGATACCTAATTGACAGTTAATTTATTATATTCCCAGTATAGAAAAGTACTCTTTGCTTCGTTCCAACCGAGTGTTCCACGGCACTCACGTATTTTTTTTTATTTTAAGAAGTATTGATAGGTAAAAGTTTATTCTGATGGATGTATTGATAGGTATACAAAAAAGAAGTTTACTCTAATGGATGTACTAGAATTCGTCGTATAAACAAAACCGAGCACCAAAACCAGTAATATTTACTTTCGAATTTTAAGTAAGTTAATTATGAATTTAACCTTTTAAGCCCTTTCACCTAGCCCTTAAGATTAAACGTATGCTTAATAGATAAGGCGTTCGTTAATATTTTATAATACACTGTAATTATAGGTAATGCAACTGAATAGGTGATCAATTTTAATGAGAATCTTTGGTTGTTCTTTCAAGCTGGCCTCGAGAATTTTATCCATCTAGCTTCAGTGGCTTCGGTCGCGGTACCTAACAACTTGAGTAACTTTCAAAATCAAAGTCAAAAAGCATTTTATTCAGAAGGACAGCTAGGATCACTTAGAAGGTATTTCTACTCCTGTTCCAGAAAAATCGATTCTTAGTTTTATATACTTAAATACGCATTTCCCATGCGATATACTTATCTAACAATGACAATATAGGTGTGCCTATTAATCCTATTATACTACGAATAGGGTTTCATAATAAGTCCCCCGTTGCTTGATATACAACATCGAATCTTGTAACGAGTATAAATATACCTACTGAGGATGGATGTATGGATGTTTGTTACTCTTTAAAATCGAAATTTTCTCTCTAAAATCGAAAAATCTTCTAGTTTACAAAATAAAAATAAAACGTTTTTATAAAGTAAAGAAGATAGATTAGTGATCCCCCAAAATTTCAGGCTGCGACCGTGCCTGATAGATATTATATTGGCAAATTTTTGACTCGGAAAAGTGAAGTTTATCCGAGGGACCGCGAGTAAAACCGTGGAGCAAAGCATCACCCATGACAATGCGTGACTTCGGACCATGTTTTGTTGTGACAATTTGGATTAACACGATGCATGAGAATGTCTATCCATAAATTGTGATAATCTCACGAATAAAAACTTATCTGATAGTAGCTTTAATGACGTGGTTTTCCAAAATAGAATCTTTTATGACCGAGAAACGTAATGGCGTGTGTTATCTTATTACTTAATTAAGTGTGCAATATCTTGTATGTAAATTTAAATAAATATAAATTTTATACCTTTATTACAGAAGGTTTAAATTTATATTTATTTATAGAAGAAGAATGCCTAGTACTAATATTCATGTTAGTACTAGGCATTCTTGCCTATACAATTTTTTGCTGCTCGAAGGCGACTTTCGCGATTTAGACTTTCTTTATGCATTAAGATTATAATTTATTTTCTTACTAATTAAAGTCTATTTTCAAAAATAAAATCAACCTTAAAAATCGACCGTTGAAATATTGTGGGTAATAGTAAATACATACCTACCAAGTTTGGTATTACTTTGACTTTAGTTCTAATAAAAGTATCTGCTTGTTACTATGTATTTTATGTACCCACTTACATCTTTATCTACAGCTTAACTGTTGAAATAAAAAACACGCCAATAACATTATTGTCGGCTCTAGTAAATATTTTACAGTTCTCCCAGCTGTCTGCAATAAAAATTGTCTATTTCTCGCAATTTGTCCCGGTACAGATGTTCCCCGCTTTTTGCTTTTTTTTCGCTTGTTCTGTCTGTTATTTCATTTAAATTTCATTTAGAAGCGCTTGGTGCAGTCTGGACATTTAGGTATGAAATAAGTTGATAAAAAAGATCGCGAATAGGTATTCGCCTTATGTAGGAGATAGGGCATAGTAAAACAAAAAAAAACGTAAACAGGTTCACGGCTGTATCCCCAAGGTAGACATTCTGTCAGATCTTTTTATGTTACTTATTCCAGATCCTTTGAAGATGTCTAAGGGCATATACAGGGTGTAAAAAGACTGCTACCGAAAACTGAGGGATTGCAATCAGACCATGATTCTGAACATATTTATCGAAAAAAAACTCAAATTTTTTTTTGACTTGACTACGTCATTTTATTTTATTTTCTAGTTTTTTGCTACTAGTACAACATAATAAGACCATACCTACCAAATTATTTCATTTATAAAAGAAAAAAACAATAAAAACTCAAAATCCAGCAATCTACGTATAAAAACGCGCCCATTACATACGCAAACAGTGATCTTCAAACGATGTTTTCTCCGGACATAATGATTTTTTCGGAAAATTCTTTTGGATTTGGTTGTGTGTTGGGATGCTGTACCTACCCCTTTCGGCTTCGGTAGACGTCTTTTTACACCCTGTATATAGGGCATAGTAGCTTTCTTTTAAAGCAACTTTGATGAAAAGGTTCTTAATTCGACAGTATCATTCTCATGTCACAGTGTTACAAACGTGTGGAGCGTGTAGGATTAAGCTGCGGATTTCCTTCGTCGTTTAGAGCTTGAAGCTATTTCTTATGCTAGATTAAAAAAGGTAGGTACATTTTGTGTTAACTTTCTTTTGAAAATATTTTTTAAAACAAGCTGTAAAAAGGTAACATAATTAGGTAGGCCCCGTGCCTAATTCGTGTTTTTTTTATGATGAATGGGTCGGCTCTTGACCTCAAGACTTACAGAGACAAGAATGAGCCTAACTAGGTTTTTTTTTTAGTAAAATGCACTATAGCAATAATATCATAAGAAAAAGCTTCAAGCTCTAAACGACGAAGGAAAACTTCGTTTGGAAATCCGCAGCTTAGTCCTACACGCTCCACACGTTTGTAACACTGTGACAAAGTCAAAGTCAAAGTCAAAAAGCATTTATTTTATTCAGTAGGACCGCTAGGATCACTTTGAAACGTCTTAAAACTAGGTGATTTTACTCCTGTTCCTTCGCGACCAATAATGACATGAGAATGATACTGTCGAATTAAGAACCTTCTCTTCAAAGTTGCTTTAAAAGCCTAATATGCCCTATCTCCTACATAAGTCTTCAGCCGAAGTGAACTTAAATCTAGACCTATATCTAGGTTTAAGTTCACTTCGGTGAATCGTATTGATTTCTGAACGAACTCTGCAGAAAAATATGCTTACATCACACTGCCTTTGTCTCCGCCACGGAGATATAGAAGCTAAGTTAGTATGGATAACCACTTCGTTACCGAACTTTAAGAGGGTTCAAAAAGTTGTTTCAAAAGGGTACTTAATTGGTTTTTGAAGTCATATATGATTTTTAATAAAAACAACCTAGTTATTTACTTAGTTTCGTATGTTTTTTATAGTTTGTAGGGTACATCATTGGACTTATCCATGAGGTAGGTACTAAAAATACTGCTCATACCTGCATTTGTTGTTATATTTATACACCAATTTTGTTCAGAACTGCGCACGAGAGAGCTTCAAACATATTGCAACACAATGTATACCATTCAGTAAATCAACTCCCGTTAATTTATGAACAAGATGCTAACAAATATGCGCCTACGCAAGTGAGATCTGCCTACATGATATTAATAATGTAAATTAAGACCTATTACTTAAGTCTTATACAAATGGCCTATTATTAATAGCCATTCATTAATATTTACTAATTTGTGCGTAGGTTTCGTAACAAGACTTTCTCAAATATAACAAGTGTAATTTTTTTTATTCATGTATCGCCCTGCGTGTTTAGATCAAATTATAAGTAAAGACTACTCGTTAACCTTTAATTTTAAAAGTTATGTGAGTAAAGATGATAGTAATATTCATTTTGCCTAATAGCTTGCTTTAATCTGTTCACAATTTTAATAACACTGATTACCACTAATGAAAATTAACGGAATGAGACCGAATGGCTTGAAAACTGTAAAATATTGATACTTAAAATTCTATTACTAGGTCTATAAAATAACGATGCTTGAATTTACGACCTTCACAACGTTAGAGGATAATTTCAATGGCATTACATACCTACCCCATAATCGTCAACATCATCATTTTATGAAGAGGTAACTCCATTAAGATTTAATAGTTTCATTTAGTACCTAGTTATGATTTATAAATTGTAGGCTATTCTGATAGATTTACGATCCAATAATTGTTTTCAACCATTTTCTAATTCTGTTACAGATATTTGGAAAATCGGTAAATAAAGAATAAAACCAACTAAAATGATACTTCTACACAATAAAATTAAAAAAATCCGTATCCATATTAACTAGACCCAGCGTTTCAGGATTTGGGGGAGCGAGAGGGCGCGCTACGTTAGAGCGTGAAGGAAGACATAATCCACTTATACGTCACGGTCGGGTTGGTCTCATACATTTTTACTGGAGAAAATTCGGGAATACCCTTAATGCATATTAAGCCGGTATTTGTGAGGTAGCGGGAACCCAGCGTCCACTGGACTGGGGATTCCCGCTTCAACATAATATTACCATTATTATATTAAGTACCAAGTATTTAGTGAAAGTGAAAATACTTAGTAAAAAAAATGGTTGTCTGTAAAGTCGGTTTACTGACAATAGTTGAAAGTAACGATTGTGCTTCTTTGACGAACGGAACGAGCGTTCCGCGCTCTCGCTTGCACTTGCGCAAGCCTTACATGGAACGCCCCAGAGCGAGGTAACGCCGCATGACGTCATGTTTTTTCGTGCGTGCAGGCGGCTCTATCAAATTATAAGACGTAGTCACGTCAAAAATAAAAACTAAGTAAAGAAATAATAACCTGGAATATTACGTAATGCAATTCATATTATTCACTTACATAACCTAACTTGCAAAATCTTCATTTTCAGTCAATAATTCAGACGTGTCAGACGTACAGTCATTTTATTACCTACTAATAGTATATTTTCAATCAGACACTCTCCTAAGATTATTTATTTTGTCAAGTTTTTTACGCATTGAAGTTACCTCCAATTTGAAATTATAGGTATTGCTCAAATCATTATAACTTAAGTACCAAATTCTCTGGAGTCACAAACAAGCTGGCAACACTTCAACACTGCCTATCGAAATGAAATTTTCCGCCTGTAGATTTTAGGGATAACGAAGGTCCCGTACACAGTACTTTTGTATAAGAATGTGACCCTTCAGATTATTGTTTTGAGTGCCCTTTTTAATAACCCAGCCTTATGTGGAATGTAGGGAGTTATCGATTTTAAAGTGGGAAACATTGGATCGAACGAAACTTAGGCTTGTATTATGGCCGATTTAATAATTAACTTTTAGTTCGTTTTGTGATGGGCTTAGAATCGGTCACATTAGGAATGTGTCTGTAAAATATACAGGGTCTTTCATTTTAAACTACACAAACTGACAAGGCCTCATTTTTGGGTTGTAAATAGACGTTTGACCGTATCAATTTCATTCCTAAGCAAGATTTCACTTAAAAATTTATCATTGATTGATTTTTTAGAAATGTTGCATAATGATTTTCAAGGAGTATAGACACTCCACCAATCGCAGCGCAACTACATCACGAATAGACTGAGTTATACAAGAAGAAACAATCAATTGAAAGAATAGTCTTTATCGATTTTCGCGGGATTTTCATAACAAAACAAAAAACAAATCATTTTATAAATATTTTTTATTTTGTTTGTTGAACCCAATTCCTAAATTGAGTTAGTTTAAAATGAAATATCCTATATTATTCAAATGATGATTCTGTTTATCTACCTATACTTGACGACCTCTGTGGCGCAATGGGCGAAGGTCCGCCTGCGATGCAGAAGGTTGCGGGTTCGATCCCCGCCGCGGTACAAATGTTTGTATGACCTACAGATATTTGTCTCGGGTCTGGGTGTTTCTATGTATAATATGTATGTATTTACAAACAAAAAGTATATAAGTAGTTTATCAGTCATCTAGTACCCATACCACAAGCTCAAGCTAACTTTGGGGCTAGATGATGCTGTGTGAAAAGTCCAGCATTATTTATTTTATTATTTTATTTATACTTCTCTATATTTAGGTATACCTGCTTCTATATCACTAATACTTTTATTCTAAGTATTTTTTTCCCCAAAAAAAATTATAATCATTTATTATTATTGTTATAAGCCAGCTTTCTTGCCTTGGTTTAAAATGTTATATAAATTAATCTAAATATTTTTTTTTACCTTTGCTTCATTTTGGAACCGACTTCAAACAAGAAGGAGGTTCTATGACCGGCTGTATGTATGTTTTTTTTATTTGCATTTTAACGTCGCATCGCGAGTGTTTTAAAATTACTTCTACGACTTCTTTATGAAGAAAAACACCAAACAAACACGTTTTGAAAACACCGACCCGTTAATTGTTACGAGCATGAAAGGGTTCGGAAGTTTACACGAAATAATTTATTAACAAAGTATCAAGGACTTTGAACAGTTTATTGCACACTTTAAAACTTTCATTATCTGTAGGTACACAGCTAACAACAAAAGTAATAATTAAGTATCTATACAGGTGTAAGTACGAATAAATGATTTATAAAAAGTGTTAAAACTCATGCATTTAGGTACATCTATATACATGGGTGTAAAAAGACGTCTACCGAAGCCGTAGGTACAGCATCCCAATACAACCAAATCCAAAAGGATTTTCCGAAAAAATCATTAAGTATATCCGGAGAAAATAGCGTTTGAAGATTTCTGTTTGCGTTGTTCTACGTAGATTGCTGGATTTTGAGTTTTAACTGTTTTTTTCTTTAACCCTTTAGTTCGCAGACAAAAAAAATATGTAAAAACGTTTTTTTTCTTTATTGGGGGGTTAACCTTAAATATGAATATGCCTACAGATATTTTAGAAAAAATCTACCTATTATAGTTTTCGAGAAATATTATGTTGGTAAGGTACAACATTGCGAAACATGCAGTGATGTACGTAGCAAATTTTATGTTGTACACAACCAACACTGCGGCTTCTATAGAATCAAGGATTTTTAAAGAAACAATAAGAAAAATAAAATAAAATAAATATTTTATATCAAAATACCACATATCAGGCTTATTCTGTATTGTCTTGCAAAGTGCTATGACAACTTTAGCTCCAAGACCTAAGCTGTCTTCGTAATCCGTAAAAGAATGATTCCTGAACGTATCTTCGCCACCATATGGAATGAAATCGTAGATCAAACCAGATACCCCTGCTCGTACAAATATTTTAAACCCCCACTTCTTCGGTTTATTTGGCAGATATTAGCGCCTACTTCCCGCTCTCATACCTTTGTACGAGGTCATCATTTCATCCACACTGTAGCGCCCTTCTTCTGCGAGTAGTAAACAATTAGTTCGGATTTTCTCAAGAATGGGTCGTACCTTGAAGTTCATGTCTGTGTTATCGACAAAGTGAAAGTATTTTCTAATTAGTTCATATTTTTTCAACGTCATAACATCAGCAATTGGGGAATATATATAAATTAAAAATTAGTTTCATCACTAATCAATGAGCAGTGTTGGTTTGGAACAACATTCAAAATGCTCAGTACTTTACAAGATGCATCGCAGTGTTGGTGACAAGCAACATACGGGTTATCAACCTCATAAATCATTATTTTGTTATCCAAATTTGATGATATACACATGCATCAATAAAATATGTATTTTAGAAGGAAAAGCTAATGTGCTACAATCATAAAATTTGGAAAACCCTATTATTTCAATAAATATTTACCTTCGATCCGCACGGTAAGGGTAGCCTCGGTACCATCTTGCGAAAATGAGATGACAATAGGGACTAATCATGCTAGCTTTTAATATTACTTGGTTGCGTTTTGTTTTTGCTATGACATAGTCAAAACATGTCAAAGTAAAGAGATAAAAATACCGCGTCAGAATTTTTTGTTTATTATGTTGGTTAGGGTTGTCACTGCGAATTAAAGGGTTAATAAATGAAATTATTAGGTAGGTATGGTCTTATTATGTTGTACTATTAGAATGACCGGAAATAACATAAAATGACGTAGCTAAGTGAAATAAGTTTAGAATCATGGTCTGATTACAACCCCTCATTTTTCGGTAGTAGTCTTTTTACACTCTGTATATAGGAAACTTAGGCCTTTACATCTATATTAGATGATTAGACAGCGTCAGGATGCAATCCATGTCTACACTTAACGGGACGTGCAGTGCCTGGGACATTGTTTGCGATGGAATAGGCTTGCCCAGCACCTAAACCATCCTCACAGCTTAATCAGCCGCCCACATGAAAGACAACGTCAATACGTGTGGAGCTGACTAAGCTGCGGGTTTCCTTACGATGTTTTCCTTCACCGTTAAAGACTCGTGAACGAAACGAAAAGTCCATTGATGCACGGCTGGGATTCGAACCCACGAACTTTGGATTGAAAATCGAGGCACAACCCCATTCAGCCAACACGGCTCTACATCTCTATGTACTAGATGATTAAACCATCATAAAATACAGCGTCAAGGGACGCAACCCTATGTCTACTCTCAATGGGACGCTATAGTGCACAAGCCATACCTACTCCCAGCTTAACCGGCCTTTGCCACAGGAAAGACAACGTCAATTGTGTGGAGCTGACTAAGCTGCGATTTTCCTCGCGATGATAGGAAAAAGAATTACAAAGCCGTCGGCTTAACATTACGAAAATTGATAGATTCCTAAATGAATGTATTTTTTACATTTAGTTCCTCCTACACACCAAGAGAATCTCGACTCGTGGTATCCCAAAAGCATGGTAGACATTTCTGGATGAAAACACTCAAGATCCTTTGGAGATTTCTTATTAAGGGGTATTAGGCGCTTCCAATACTTTTTTTTATGATGAATGGGTCGGCTTGACCTCGAGACTTACACAGGTAAGAATGAGGTCTGCCTCATTCTTGCCTTCTGGCACTGGCTTCAAATAACTATTTTCGACCGCCTTCAAAAAAGGAGGTTCTCAATTCGTCTGTATGTTTTTTTAAGCTATTGCATAGCTTCTATCGCGGGCCTTGAGCGTGGAGACCGAATCCAGAAATTCCGTAACGAAAATAACCTAACACCCCCACTCCGACCGGCACAGCGGTGATACTTTTTAATTATAATTGCATAAGTTGATAAAAAATTAGAGATGGGCGTTTTCGTTAAATTTTGTCATCGATGCGTATCGTTATTAAGTAAGACGTATCCGATGCCGGCATCGTTTTTTTAGGCATCGATTCGACTATGAAATTTGCTAAAATTAGGTTCCGGCTGAAGTCTGCGTAGGTATAGATACTCGGTAACGGTGCCATAATAATATTGTTGCCTAAACAACGAAACAACTTCTACCCATAAAAAACACAGTTTTACCTAGAAGACGCCCGCGGCTTCGCTCGCGTTAATGATATGGTTGCTTATATAACGAAACGACTTCTACTCATATATATCTATTTTTAACTAGTAGACGCCCGCGGCTTCGCTCGCGTGGTATCTAACTAAGTTGTCTTCGGTTTGTGTGTGGTGTCAGTGGCGTGTCGAATGCCAATGCGAGGTCAACTGTCTCGCTCGTACCGCACTCGGCGAAGTGCGGTGCAAGCGAGACAGTTTTGTATCGGGCATCGGGTCTAACATCGGGTGCTGCGGGCATCCGTTTTTCACTAAATTGGTATCCGTTGCCGGCATCGTGTACTGGCATCGTTGTTCAAAAACGTTTTTACAAAAACGACCATCTCTAAAAAAATGCTATGCAATAGCTTTACCGCGGCAGTCTCCGAGTGTCACACGTCTTTTTTTTTTACTTATTAACTCTCTACAATACTACTCTATATTTGGCTCTTGCCAACATTTTGTAGAAGTTGCCCAGAATCTTTATAAAAACAATTTTCCTAAAAACAGAGCCTATGCTCTCAAAATAGTGCCTTACCATAAAGTTTTGCTGTTGTCATGTCTCTCAAGAACACGCCAATAGCAAGCTTAGAAACTGCTTTCAAAGGGCCAATTGCAAGCCGGCGTTTGAAAAATTCCAAATTCAAACACTGTTTAATTCCAAATTCACTTCATATGTGGTAAGTAGTTTTGTTCTAGCACTTCCAGTCTTATGATCTAAGCTTTCAACACGTTATTTGTTATTTTTCTCCCCTTTTTGTGTTTTTTTGTACTGTGAGATATAAAGGTTGTATCACATTTCACCAGGCTTTGTGACGTCACAAAACACTGAACACTTCAATCACTGATTCTTCCAAGCCACACGACCAACCTAAGATGATTTTCCTCAGTTTAACGTATTAAGTTGAAAATTAGAGTTTAAAGGAGTCTGTTCGCGACGACACCCCACGCCGCACTGGTGGGCTAAATGAGAAAGGTTTTTCCTATTTCTTTCCATTCGAGAAAGAATATAAAACTCTTTTTCGCCTTTTTATACTTCCAACTTCGTCTTAATATGCCACCCGCTCGGACCTTGGGCCATAGAGCTATAAGCTGGTAGAGCTGCCAGAGTTAAAAAAGCGAAACGTACCCATTCTTCTCTTGTGAAGTTGTGGCGGTAATACACGCGCCGAGAAAGCATTGGATGACATTGATTGTTCGTCACTCAAGTTTTACAGAATCGGAACAATTAATACGGCACTAGCGATTGGTGGAAGTTATAAGTACTAGCGGTCACCCGTACATTTACCCAAATAAGTTTAATCCCACCAAAAATAAAAATTAAAAAAAAAAAATTGAACCGACTTCACAGAACACAAACAGAAGAACCTTCTACACACTAAAAAGAGAAAAATAAGAATATAATTTGAAGTCAGTTCACTGATTGTTTTAGTTTTACGGGAAAACTATTAATCCCTCAGGAATAAAATTTATATGGGACCACTATAAGAGTATATACCCTTTCAAACAAAAAAAAAATTTTGGAAATCGGTCCACAATTGACGGAAATATCGGTGAACATACATAAAAAAAAAAAACATACATACAGCCGAACATATAACCTCCTCCTTTTTTTGAAGTCGGTTAAAAATGTACAATTGGTTGTCAAGATTTCTCAAGTTCATAATTCATTTAGCTGCTGTAAAAAAATTATGAGATCTCTACAAGAAGAGCCAAACCACTTATGGAGCGCTTGCGCATCTTAGCCCTCTGATGTTGCCTTCAAAGACCGGCTAAAACCGGTTCAAGTTCCGGTGAAGTAGACCAGTGACGTTTCTGACGATGATGATAAAAGCTCAGTTCTAAACATTTGTAAGTCGCTCCGATTGGGGTGGTTGTGTTAATCGCGAGGCGGCCCCCGGTCTTCGTTAGTCTAGAATTAATTCCTTGATAAGACGCTGCCGGCGATGCCGTCTCCAGATCCAGGGCTGCCACATTCACAATAAATTATATTGATGTTAGCCTCACTATTGGAATCAAATTATTACAATGCGTATTCTCTGGTGTTGTTCTCTGACGTACAAAATTATTTTACTTAGTAACACCCCAGATCATAAATACCTCAAATTCTATGAATAATTATTTTTTTTTAGCAAAGTGTACCTACTCATATTGAGTTTTCACATCGACTATACTTACCGAAAAACTTTCAAGTAGTGTTGTACGATTTCTTTGATTTGTGTTTGTAATTTATTCGATGCTACCATTCATCGTCGAACGCGATACCATTGGGTGCCATTGGATTAGTTTCCCATAAATAGCAGCTACTTATGAAGATATTTTTGTGTTCTGTTAAAAATATGAAAAATATTTTTTTTACTGAAAACACAGCCCTGAATTTGGAGAGCAAATTAAAAAGACGACCACGAGACCGCCCGGGGAAGGGGGTGCTGACCCTCTTAATGAACATTGCATCCCCCCTCTATCTCGCTTCCTCTTAGCGGTATCCGTAATGAGATACATCTGTCTATCTCGCTCTGGTGATAGCGATTTTTCATTGAAAATCTGAGACTGATTGGAATGTGGATTCACGAAAATTTAAATATCTGCAGACACTTTTAGCTCAGTGGGATCTCTCGACTTTTGATCTGATGCGTGTCAGTTCAAAACACACTTCATTCAAGTCTTAAATTAAGAGGGAAAAACTATAAAATTAGTTAATTCACACCGCTATTTTATAACTACCAAAAAAAATTTAAGGACGGTTGCAGTAGATACAGAAAATGATAATGGCATGGTCAATTTGATGACGACCTCTGTGGCGCAGTGGGCGAAGGTCCGCCTGAGACGCAGAAGGTTGCGGGTTCGGTCCCCGCCGCAGGACAAACGTTTGTATGATCTCGGGTCTGGGTGTATCTATGTATAATATGTATGTATTTACAAACAAAAAGTATATCAGTTATCTGGTTCCCATAGCACAAGCTTTGCTTAGTTTGGGACCAGATGATGCTGTGTTAAATGTCCAGCATTTTTTTTTTTTATTTAACTATCACAAAGTTATCGAGGATTGTAGGTGTCAGTCAACCAAAACTGAACAAAATTTTATGAAAACTGTACAAATAAATACTACAGACAACAATCGCGTACGGATTCTCATTTAAACTATGCTCTCGTATCATCCCCAGTCAGTAAAAACCCAGTAGCTATCATAAATCCATGTTTGACTCGTCTCGTCTCCTTTTTAGGTTATAATTTTTTTTTTCTTTTTTTTTTAGTTTTAACTACATAAATGTGATCAGTAACATACACCGAGGCCATATTTAAAAATTTTATGGTAATAAAAAAATAAAACTCTTGTGAGTGGCCGGCTTATTGAAACCGGAAAATAAAGAACACGAATCATTATAATTATAATCTTAGCATTAACTAAGTAGGTACTAATCATTGTACAAATAATTCTTCTTCTGAGACCAAGGATTTCATAACAAAGTTTATGTTCTTAGCAGAATAAATAAGTACTTTACAAAGTCTCAGTTCTCACACGTTCATCGCTAAAAATAAAATAATTAAACAAGCATCGAATGTTTATATTCATTACGAACAAATTAAAAAGACCTTTACAAAGGATCAGTTTACACTGATCAATTGCGCACGACCTGTCAGTCTAAGGGCGAGCGCACACGGCCGTCACGAAATGTCTCGTGTGCAGGGGGCGTTGCTTGATTGATGCGCCGCGGCTTGACGCGGTACTGACGCGTGGAGAAGTGCTTACTCTGATTAAAACAATAATATGCGAAACTAAAACGAAACTAAATTTCGATTCACGACTGTATCTCCAAGGTACTGTAGATCTCTCAGATTGATAGATTTTTCACCAATAATATTTTATTAGAGCTTGCAGATAAACTTCATATTATTCTAATCCAAATAAGTTTGCGTATTGAATAACAACTGTTTTTCGTAAATGTCACTGACCTTTACTTTTAGAATACACTTGACTTCGCGACTGTACAGGTTAAATACAAACACGTTAATTCCACGACTAAAAATATAGCTTTGTTTGTACAATTACGTACAAAAGTGGTTATAATCATACATTTAGTAATATACCTCCATTTTAATGTCTTTATAATTAACGAACTCAAATTACTTTTGTGGCATTTAGGCCTAAAACACAAGTTTTTTTTTTATTTAAGTCAACATTTTGTATGATAGGTGGCAATTAACTTGTTAATTGCTGCATGGGACAGTTTCAGAGTTCCTTATGGAGACTTGTAGTTTCTTAAATAAGGAAAAACAACGCAAAAATATCCACATTACCTGATTCATTTTCAACGAAACTAGTGACTGTTGCAATCTATTTGAGAATAGTACCTACCTAACTGATTTCCTCGCAAAGTTTTCCTACTCTTGTGTCATAAAATACAATTTCTACTCCTGTCACTATTTTAAGGTGACCCTTTGTTACACCTTTTGTTATATAGGGTCTTTCATTTTATACTAACTTAATTCAGGAATTGGGTTCAAAAAATAAATTAAAAAATATTTATGTAATGATTTTTTTTTGTTTTGTTATGAAAATCCCGAGAAAATTGATAAAGACTATCCTTTCAATTGATTGTTGCTTCTTGTATAACTTAGCCCATTCGTGACTTAGCTGCGCTGTGATTGGTAGGACGTCTGTTCTCCTTGAAAATCATTATGCAACAATTCAAAAAAATCAATAAATTTGAAGTGAAAACTTAAATGGGCTTAGGAATTAAATTGATACTGTCAAACGTCTATTTACAACCCAAAAATGAGGCCCTGTCAGTTTGTGTAGTTTAAAACGAAAGACCCTATAGAGGTTTTTTATTTTCTATTTGTGATACTTTTTTATGGTGTACAATAAAGTTATAATCTATCTATCTATCTATTTATCTATTCTATTTCTTTTCGTGCAACTTTTAGGCCCTACTTTCCTTTCCCTTTACCTTCTCTGAAAAATATCGACTGAACCCAATCACAGATTAGTCTACTCCATAAATTGGTCTATTTTAGAGTTCCGCCGACTAAACAGAGTAATTATTTACATGGGCAACGTAATTTTCGATTCCGAGTCCGGCAACTACTTCCGTTGCCAGATTGTATGTTATTTGATAAAACGGTGACTGCTATAACACGGTCGTAATAATCTATGATACAAAACAAAGTACTCGACGTTGTAACATCATACCTACAACTCGAGAACGACTGGACAGATTTTTATAATGGGCTTTATGTGGAGGGCCGTATGGTTTACTAGCCGGGTAGCCTATTCCATCTTAAACAATGTCCCTAACTCTACAGTGTCCCTTTGAGTGTAGGCATAGATTGCCTCCTAACATCATTTAGAGAAATATAACGGTTGTCGTCTATCGGAAAACGAATGCTAAAATACATCTAATTATTTTAATATGGTTCGAATTACTGACTTCTGAAGTAAATTGAGATTTTCGAAGTAATTTCTTAATTAGGTAAGAACTAAATTATAGTGAAAGTATTAAAGAACTTAGAAAAGCTATTTAGGTGCCATAAAAGGGCTTGAAGATCGTCCGCACCTTAGTTGTTTCACAGCGACCGCGAGTTGCGCAATCCCTGACATCGGCTTCTTTTTTTAATAATTGTATAATTTAAATATGATGTTGACATTCCAAACCACCGCCATGTTGTTTATAAACATATATCGTTTCCATAGATGCAAACTTTAGCGTATATATAAATAATAAATAATGCTGGACTTTTCACACAGCATCATCTAGCTCCAAAGTAAGCTTGAGCTTGTGGTATGGGTACTAGATGACTGATAAACTACTTATATACTTACTTTTTGTTTGTAAATACATACATATTATACATTGAAACACCCAGACCCGAGACAAATATCTGTAGGTCATACAAACATTTGTCCCGCGGCGGGGATCGAACCCGCAACCTTCTGCATCGCAGGCGGACCTTCGCCCACTGCGCTACAGAGGTCGTCAAAAACCTACATACAGCTTTTTGGTTAACTTATTTTTATAATGCCTGTTGATTTCTTCACGATGTTATCATTGTTTCCTCCACACAGCCCACACGGTCACCGAGATCTTATTAACATTCTTGCGCGTTTCAGTATTTTAAGTAAGTAGGTATATATTCTACAAGATGACGAGATGACGGACCTCCCTTGAGCTAGCACGATGCTCAGGGATGGAGTCAAACTAAGGTCTTTATTTACAAGATACAATAAAATTGTTGGCTTGTTTTGCATTGATGCCTTAGAGTAAGTTACAAAATGAAAATGAGACACTCATCAAGCTATCTCAACTCTTGTGACAAAATTTTCCAGTATGACAAGGCACAAGTTCACCCTATACATTTTTTTAATTTTCTACAATCGCTTTCGCCAAACAATTGTCACATTGTCTAAAGACTCTGATTCGGACTCTGGAGCGATTTTCAATATAAAAATACTGTCCCATATTTAAATATGTAATCGGTTTACTTTTTTATAAAAAAAAAATACAAAATGGTAATTGCCCAGTAGCATCCATCAACCTAATACCTGAAAGGTGATAAAATAACACATTTGCATAAAATATGTAAATATATCCTGCGGCCAGCCCTGATCTTATCAATAAACTAAAAAGCCAAAGGGTATGGAAATAATTTGCGAACGCTTCGTCGTAATTTATAGCTTCATTCGCGATTTCATGATTCTTGGATAATATTCAATATTGTACAGGGTGTGAAATGTCAACGTCTATTTATCCATACTATCCATCCATACTAATATTATTAGTATATAAAAAAGGTGTGTATAGTCTGTCTGTTTGTTACCTTTTCACCCCCGAATCGCTGAACTGATTAGGCTGAAAAAAGATTAGGTAATAAAGGTTTCATTTCAGGGAAGGCCTACTTTTTTTCAAAAATAATCATTTAGGGGATGATAATGAGTTTCAAGTTTGTATGGGGTATAAAATTAAGCAGTGCTTTGCGCGATCTTATAGGAGAATGAGTCCCTTTTTGCTCTAAAGATTTATTAGGTTTTTTTTAAAACGAAATTCCTTTTCGGACGGTATCGGATGGGGGCTAGACGAAAAATAGTGTTAGTCTTTTGCGTCACGTCACAAGGCGCGCAGGCGCGAAACTGTCCATAGATTGTTACATTGTTAAAATGCACGACAGAGCGTTTCCTTTGTTTATTTGACAAATGATAAATGTCAAAGTTGAAACTTCGTTTCAACCGAGTGTTCCACGACACTCACGTACTTTTTATTTCACACGTTAGTTTCGATTCTTTTTAGAGGTTTTCAAACGGTTATTTTGCTGTCAAAGTCGCGGGTACTAGCTTTTGTTCTATATTATTATGTAAAAATAACTGTCGAAGTTCAGAGGTACACTCGTGACAGGCCTGCAGCCACATAGGTAATAAAAAATGTCTTTTCTGCAATGGACATAATGTAGTATTTTCGTGAGTCTTTTGTTCCACCCTATATCTCATAATTTAATCGTCTCACGCGCCTCATTTGAAGAGCTATATTTTAACTTCGTTTTGAAATAATGAAAAAGGGCGTATTTAATTTAAGCTTAAAAGTACTGGGTAGCCTTAATTGCACGGGAGCTTAAAGCTGTTAAGCTATTAATACAATATTTAATTGTTTTTTTAATATAACGTTTTTTTAATCTTACCATGGCTTTAGTAACTGAGCACGTGTAGGTAAACTGTTTGAAACTAATTTAATACCATAAGAATATTTTGCATTTATAGTGGGCATTAATCAAGCCGGCTATTGTGTGTTATTTAACAGAAAATATATATACCTACATAAAATTACAAAATACAATTTGTGTCCCAAACGACAGTAACCCATAAAATCAATCAAGCTACCTAAGGATCGTCGTCAAAACGATCTATAGATAGCTCTCTCTGTTAGCTCTTTATTTATTTACCACGATCATAGATTTAGCATCGTACCTCTACTATGATAGATAGTTTAATTCAGATTGTAATATGACTAAACTTCTCTGACATATTTATTGCCATTTGCCGCCCAAGTGGCTAGGTTCCATGACGTCACGTCCTAAAGAACCCATAATTAAGCAATTATATCAGTTAGCGGTGCCATTAAATTTAAATGGTTCATTCGTTTTCACCGGAAAGAGTCTGATCCCTTTTTAGGATAAATTACGCGTGAGAATCGCACCAAAATAGGTTCTTTCGTATATTATGCTCAATGAACTGTTACAATATAATCTGTTCAAATTGGTACATGCTTATTTGCTTATGTAATTTCATGTCCAAACACATATTTGATACATGCCCACATCTTGCAGAAGTTAGTATTCCATACGTGACAGGTTGCAAGCCCATCGCCGCCTATAAGAGCACTAACTGGTTTCCTCACGATGTTTTCCTTCACCGTTTAAAGCACTACTCTGACTACCTAAAGATCTGAGAGAATGTCTACCGCACCTTGGGGATACAGTCGTGAACCTGTTTTAATTTCAGAAAAAAATATGAATTTGGCAAAAATCGATTATTATTATTTTTGTATAAGTAAGTATGCGTTTCTTTCTTCTCGCCTCTTTTCACATAAGGGTACGCAGAGACCACAGATTTCAACTTGTTACTTGGTTTCGTCACGTTTCGTATAAGTTCGATTCCTAGAAATTATACTTTAAAACTTGAACCACCATCGCTTGTAACTTTCAACGATATTTTTATTTTTTATTTTAAGTCAATCAAAATCTCATGGCGCAGGCTGATGTTTGATGAAGTCATAAATAACACATTGCGCTGGAAATTGTTTCTCGGCGCACCTACTAATCGGCTGCGCCCGCGCCTCGAGCGCTCCGAGATTTATTACCGAGAACATCGATTTCGTCCTCTAACGTATTGCAAACTATGGTAAGTTTTAGACCGATTGAAGGCTCGTCATCAACATCTCAGCCTGGTAACAACCACTGCTGGGTATAGGCCTCCCTTCCTTTATGCCAGTCACTTTTCGTCATGGTTTATATAAATGTCCAGCGTTATTTATCTTAATGCCTGTATAGGCTAACGCGTATTCTGAATTTCCCCATGAATTTTGCATAAAAATATAATTTAAACCCTGGTCCTAGCATCATAAAGAGAATCAGCCAAATTGAAGAAGCACGTAAGTTATGTGCTTAGCAACATATTTAGCCATTCATTTTTATTGATGTAGGTATACCTAGGTACTTTTAATTCTTGACAAAAAAAATACCGGACAAGGGCACAAGTATAAAAGGAGCTTATTTACAAATAACATCACTAGCAAGATATATCAGTCAAAACCTTGCTCACAGCCCATTTCATGTTCAGATTTGTCAACGTCGGCGTCGTCGTGTCATAGCCAAAGAATATCATAATACGTATAGAATAGACACTCCTCACCCCGCACCAATCTAGAATTCCTGCCCCTCGAGATTCCAATTGCGTCTCATGAACCAAATCGCTTATCACTACGTCAGAATAGAGTAGTCAGATAACGATATTTGAGTTGAGGCAAAAGCACGATTTCTCCGACGCGATAAAACTCAAAATCGTACAGATTACATTTATACCTACTCTATCGTAGAGGTAGGTCATATGTTGGATTGCAGAAAATGGCGGGTGGAGACTTATTATAGAACAAAGTTAGCTGCACGAGTGCAAATAGAAAGGTGAAGTCAGGACTTGGAAAGTGCAATCCAATCGATCCGATGCTCGTTATGATAAACAATCGCCTGCTATTGTGATAGATTGTCCGCATTATTCCACTGGAGCTGCACCGATTGCTTTTTACACCCAACGATAAAGAGGTTTGAATATTATGTCCTACCTAACGACTTCGCTAAATCTTAAAAATGGACGCCCTAAAGCAGAAAAATGCCGGCCAGTACGTACATGGAACAAAGTACTGAAAGCCCTTTATCAATAAACTAGTTTCTAAAAAAACTCACTCTCTCTTTTTTTGAAAACAGTATTTACAACCTGTCACGTATGGAATACTAACTTGGTAAATATGGACATGTGCCAAAATTCATTTAGATAAGCCTCTGAATACCCCTTAGTCATCTTCAAAGGATCCACACAATGTCACACTTCATCGACCCCAGTCGTGATCCTCTCCGATATCGTGTCGCCAACTGTGAAAAATACAAAATGTCTGAGTGATAAATGATTAGGGCCAATGCCGTTTGTAATAATCATTCGAGATGAAATTGATAAATGTGATATCGACACTGCTTCCTAAAAGGATCTAATGTGATCTATAATATCTTTTTTGAAATAGCGAGGCGTCGCTGCAGACCCAGAAAGAGAACGTGATGAACTTGACACTTTTAAAACTCCATTTATACGATACCATTCTGGCATACCATTTTTGCAGCTTGCTTTTTCAAACTCTATGAAGCAAAAGCTAATATGTGGCATATGGTGTCCTGTAAATTGTGGCATAACACTGCGACAATTCGAGAGATCAAGGGGAGTTATCTTTGCCCAGCCGTGGGCAATGGCCTACTTATAATTATTATTATTATAACCAAACCCTAATGCAAGTTCTTATAGCTCAAGCAAAGAAGTGTAGAAGCAAGAATGTAATGGACGGTCTCATCGCAATTAGCAAACCCTCACACCTTTTCAGTTCATGCACGTTTTTGCGTAATTATGGAGCATAAAATCTGTAGCGATGCTGCTAACCGCTGAGAAGGACGTGAAGTTTTTAACCAAGGCTTTTATACAAGCTGCGCTCCGCGATGTTGCGCGCTTAAAGCCTAAAGGTGCATTTACACGATGCGATTTCAACCGATACGATATCGTATCGCACGGCAAATTTTCACGTGTAAATGCTCATCGTATGCGATTTGTCATAGTAAGCGCGACCCTCGTCGGCACGTTCAATGAGCGGGGCTTAGCAAATCGTACGAAAAATCGCATTGTGTAAATGCACTTTAAGGACTACGCGTTCCAATGTACGCGTAATCGGTTACGCTTACACAAGAACGCTAGTCCGTACCTCCTGCAGTAGATACACGTACGGATAAGGCGTTCCTGTGTACACGTAGTCGACTATACGCGTATATTAGAACGCCACTACGCGTACATTGGAACGTGTAGTCCAGACTTTGACCGATTCGGATAGAGCCTTCACTCTCTCTAATCTACGGTAGAATGACGTCTTATGGTAATCAGTCTACGTTATGAAGGTACTTTTACCATAGTTTAGTTCCTGTTCCAACCATTTTCAAATACAAAATCTCTCTCGTAAAGCAGACGATAGGACCAGAAACTAGTGCTAGCGTCCAAACAAGCTGGTTCAAAGTGTTCGCCGACATTTTTTGCACTATTAGTGACTTTAACTATAAATATCTGTTTTTCTGCTTCACTATTTATAAAACTGCAATTTGATGCTATTAAGTATAGGTGCTGAGGAGTGAAGGAATTCACTTGTTTAGTGGAGATGTCGTGGATAGAGTAAATCTCTAAGAAAAAAAAGTAATAGGTTTTACGTTCAACTAGGTTCAATTTCAATGGATTTTGCTTGAATCACTCGTGGCGTAGCTTGCTCAGTCGTTCTTGATAGATCGATGAAGTTAAGCAACGTTCTTACCTTTCAGTAAGTGGATGGGTGACCACTAGAAGCATTATTTTTATTTATTTTTTTATTCGGAAAACAAAACAGTGATACAATCACTATGTGGATTGCATGGATATAGGTAAGTACGACTATCAACTGAACGCTTAGATGATTTGGAATGTTGAATTGTCGGTCATGACATCGACGAGTCGAAGCCATGACGAGCTTAAGGCGGTCTAAGAACTCCGTCACCAGAGTTGGCTACTAACTCATACGAACTTACCTACTTCAGTAAATGTTATTACTGTCCCGTTAAATTGATTACCATAACCGGTTGAGTTATTAACGTTATTGCAACCAAAACTGAATATTTGATAGGATTAATGTTGTAAGAAATCATATCCATTCAAATTTTAGGCTAAGCTTTAACTTATTCTCTGAGAGTAGTAATATTTATGGTACTACTGTGATAAAATATAAGGTATGAACAAATCAGCAAATCAACGACCCGTAGATAGATCAACTGATTCAATTGTAGTTATTTGATTGAATCGAAAAAGTTCGAAAGTCGAGCTTTTTTGAGCTTTTCACAAAACTTTCTGTTTGAAGACAAGAAAAAGATTTCATCATCATCATTTCAGCATAGGGACGTCCACTGCTGAACATAGGCCTCCTCGATGATTTCCACAGCGATCGATCTTGTGCAGCCTGCACCCAACGGCACCCGCATTTGATGAAGGTTGCTGGAAAAAAGATTTGTACTTATTTAGTAAAAAATATATCTTACGTAGCAGATTCATGTAGAATTGAATAGAATGTTTTTATTTGACAATCACAAACAACACCAGCGGAACTTAAAATAAAACAGATTAACAAGATGAACAACAAATGAAAAAAGACAGGCAGAGAGAGAGAATGAAACAAATCAAAGAAGAATAAATGAGATTTCTCATTTCAGTATTACTTAGTAGAATATTTCTACTCCACTATTTCATTAATATCTAAGGTTGGTCCACGAAATAGTACGCCCACGCGTGTTGAATTTATTAGCACTTCCAATCTTCCGGATTGAAAACCGACACTCACTCACACTGGCAAACAAGTTCACACCAACAAAACTTTAAAACACTTATACTAAGTATAGGTATACAGTTGTTCAATCTTATGAAGGCGGGTAGGTCTATGTGTGTGTAGGCAGTGGCGTAACAAGGTAGCTAAGGGCCCTGGTGCAAAAAAAAAACTAGACCCTAACTGAACGGTTTAAGTTTTATCAAGTCAAAATATTATATTATTGGCAAAATTTTATAATATTGACGGCAGCTACTTTTCTTTTGTAAGTAATGAGCTCAGTTCTCAGAAAACTTTGGAAAAGTGTTCTGGTGGGACATTTCCCACCAGAACACTTTTCCAAAGTTTACGTCGATTGTGACTTACTTGTTCTTTTTTTGAAAAAGTATTTTTTTTTCAAAAATCCAAAAACGCAGTTGTTTTAATATTGAAAATAAACATAAGGTACCTTAGTTTCCTGAGAACAAAAGCTTCAGGGCCCTCGAGCTCTGACTCAGAGTCCGAGGGCCCCTTGAGCTTGGAGGCTAGGCCTAGCCCTCCGGTAGCTATGCCACTGTGTGTAGGTAGATGCACGCACATGCCAAATTTTTTGATACGATATGGGAACTACTGTGAGCAAGCTCGGGAACGCTCCGACAGCAAGCTGACCTGAGCCTATAGACAATGTAACAATCGACTGTCGAAAGCGATAGTAGAGAAGTCCAATTGTCCTGGATTCCTGGCCAAAAGTTCATCAGATCACGTGACATATTTAAAGCACAAGTCACCCCATACATTCTTGTACTTTTCTACCTTCGCTTTCGACAATCGATTGTTACATTGTCTAGAAGCTTTGTTGGAGATAAGAGTTATCAAGGAAGAGTCAAAGTTGTCAATCCTATAGGTACCTTGATCTACTTGGTACCTACCTATAAGTAAAAAAAAATCTTAATTGAGTGCTATTTAAATGTCTGATGATCTGTTGATCTTATCTCTAAGGTAGAATAGAGTAAAATGACATTTGAGTCATATTAAAAACATCATTTTAACAACACGATAAAGCTCAAAATCGTCTAAGCTCAAATGTAATTTTCTCATTAACCATCTTCAAAAAATGGAGGAGGTTCTATTTTCGGCATTTATGTTGTTTGAGTGGTCAAGCAGGCTGAACTAGCAGTAAGTACTTAATTGCTGTAAAATATTATTGTGTACTTAAGTATTATTGTGTTTAGACTAGCTTTGACCAGCTCATGGTTAATAAAGCTTGTTTTTTTTTTTCAACGATAACTTAGATAATTACTAAAATAATAATGCAATATTACGTTCATAATTCATGAACAGCGGGTGAGCACTTATTTTATATTACGATCATGATATTTACCTATTATTTATTTGTTTAGGCATTTAATTACATTAAACCTATTTATGGAGACCCATACAAAAAAGTTAAAAAAGTATGTTTTGCTCCCATAGACAAGTCGGCATTACGCTGAGGCGGCGTTTTCGTTAGCACAATCGCATTGGCAGCCGATCAAAATGAATGCACGCCGCTGTCATTTCCACTGTAATTGCATCCGTTGCGCTACAGTACACGACTTTTGCTACCGCATATTTTGGCGAAATTCGTTAAACTTACACCGTGTTATTAAAAAAAATATGAACAGAGTTTAGCGAAGCACTGATTAAAAAAATGTCTCTAGAAAAACGATCTTTAAACACTCGATCATAGAACGCTTTTTGTGGTAACAGTTTTGTTTTGATATATTGTGTCAACATGGTGTTCAACTAAGGTTTAACTTTTTTGTAATGAAGCCATCTATGTTTAACGAATTTTGATGGCTACGTCATGATAATTTAAGTACGTACGTAAGTTTTCCACTGCTTTTTTATTTCCAGAATTTCAATACAATAGAAAGCGTTTTCCCCAAACAATGGGTGCCAATTTTGATATTTTAATCCTTCCACCACAATCCCTCGATAAAACTAGTGACACGACAAGAAGAATTATATTAATTATGAACCGCTCCGTCATTGCCCTTTCTGCGAACTACAGGCCAAAAATTGAAGTCGATTCTAGTCTAGTTTTTCGACTACAAGAAAATGAAGCGCTCGTGGTGTGGTTTGCTTGTCGTTTTGATAGATTTGTCGAAGTTAAGTAACGTTCTGACCGGTCAGTAAGTGGATTGGTGACCACAATGGTATTTATCAACTTCCGTGCTTCGGAGGACACGCTAAATTGTCGGTCTTGGTTATTAAACCTGATCGCACATTTGGCCGCGCCGTACACGCTGCAGTCATTTTTCTATACAAAAAATGCTGATGACGTCAGAAAATGCGGCTGGCTTCTGACGTCTCAGCATTTTGTCTATTAAATTGACAGTTCGGCGCGGATAGGTCTGCCCTAACTACCCACCCTAAATCGTTAGGCATGAAAAAAGTTGGCCACTAACTCATACGAACTTAGGAAGTGTATGTCAGTTTATGATCACAGATAATGAAAAACTGGTGAGTGCCATACTTATATCCGTCAGCTATGAACTCTTAAACACTCTGCGGCACTGTATAATCGCAATAAATAGTTACTTTTCGGTATAATTAGTGCATTCTCGAAAGCAATTCATTCTGTTCGTTTCCGATATAGTCAAGGAGCTAATTGTTAGTTTTATACATCATGCTTATGATCAATCTACAGTTACTTATCTAGGAATTTACTAGGTTATATTCAAACAGGATTTTTTTTAAGATGTACCTATGTAGGAAAAAACTTCGGATACTCCTCTTATTACATCATCCTTGCGTCTATCCACATAGTTGTTGTATCACTGTTTTGTTTTCCGAATAAAATAAAATAAAAAAATAAGCTATGTTGTGGTATCTCGTGCGTGACCAAAACTAGAATCGTTCAGTGGTGATGACTAGTGGCATTTGCACCACTAGCCATCACCCATCCTCTTTGTGTATTTTTTTTCTATCAAGAACAACAAAGCAAGCTGCTGAGCGCTTCAGTAATGGCATGACGTAAGAAATTCACCACTGGCTCCTGGCCTAAATTACACGTATTACCATGATGGATGGCCTGCGAAATGAGGTGTTACAGAGTCGGTATTTTTATGTTTCCTGTAAGGGTATCTTTGTTTGTAGATATTTTGATTGGTCTACGGAATGGGGAAAGGTGTTTGATATTATGAATCAATTCTGAAAAGGGATTACGTCTTATTCAATATAGTTGACTTCACCTGTTAGTTGTTAAGCTGACAGTCAAAGTTCAATACAAAAATGTATAAAGTACATAAAAAATTAAGTAAGTTCGTATGAGTCAGTGGCCAACTCTGGTGACGGAGTTTTTAGGCCGCTTTAAGGCCTCCTTAAACTACTTATTTAAGGTGCGTTTACACGATGCGATTTTTTCGTACGATTTGCTAAGCCCTTTGAACGTGCCGATGAGCGTCGCGCTAAACTATGACAAATCGCATGCGATGAGCGTTTACACGTGAAAAATTGCCGTGTGATACGATATCGGAAGGGGTTGAAATCGCATCGTGTAGATGCACCTTCACTTAGAGCAACAATTAGGTACTTACTAAAATGCTATCGTGTCTCCATCATTATCATCATTCCCCTGCCTTACACGCTAACAAACAACACATGTACAATACGCACAATCGTTCTTTAGCTCTTAGAAGTAGATGCGCAGAACTCATTTTTGATGACGCCTAAAATTGTGTTATCTCGCTTACTCTACCAAACCTGCGCAATGTTCTATTGCACCTAACTTCAGAGAGCTAAAGATCCGTTGTGCTTAGTATACAATCAGCGACAATTTCATCATCATTTGATGTGTTTTTATCTTTGGAGCTTGATGGGTTGTTACTAATATTGTTGCTTAGGTACATACTTGCAGAAAAAATAATTAAATACAATTTTCCTACATTTTTTGAGCTTGAACTGTAGGTAAGTATAACTTTTGAGAAATGTTATCTCCATCCATCGAATTATCAGATTAGTCAGTGTCTCATAAATTAAAAAAAAGTAATAATATCACTAAAATTTTAGTGCGTCTATTAATTAAGAATGCATGAATTACACCTACGAATGCTTTGGCCCACACAAGTTGTAAAAGATCACTTCACAATCTATTTCAAGTATTTTATTGCATTATTTAAGTTATATGTGTTGTAAAATGTGTGAATTTATTAACCAATAAAATCTTAAATATAGGCAAACTTCTTTGTTTTATTCCGATATTTTGTCCTGTGAAGGAATGGAATGTAGAAATCATAAAAAAAGTTATCTAACCTTTTTTTTATTAGTTTTAGAAAACTAATAAAATAACGTTTAAAAAATCTAAACACGAAAAGCAAATAGGCACGTAAAAAAATTCGTGAGTGTCGTGGAACACTCGGTTGGAAAGAAGTATCAACTTACATTTGGCATGTCAAATAAATTAAAAAATCTTAGAAACGCTCTTCCGTACTAACAATGTAACAAAATACGGACTGTTTCGCAACTGCGCACGTCGCACTGTGACTATTTAAGTACATGGGTCGTGACGCAAAAATCGATCACTTTTTGGATCCATCTAGCCATTTAGACCCCATCCGACACAGTCCGAAAAGGAATTTCGTTCCAAAAACGGGAATAAAGTGGGTATAATGTAAATCACCCTTTGGAATGAAACTGCTACATCCAGTTTTCAAACAAAAATAGAATTAGTTATAGTCGGTCCATAATTGACGGAGATGCCGGTGAACATAACGTTAAAGTAATAAAGAGTAAAAATAAACTTAGGCCTTTACGTCTATATAAGATGATTTATACAGCGTCAGGAGGCAACCTATGCCTACACTTCACGGGACGCTGCATGCCTAAACCATCCTCTCAGCTTAATCAGCCGCCCACAGTAAAGACGTCAATATCTACGTGTGGAGCTGACTAAGCTGCTCACGATATTTTTTCTTCACCGCTATGAGTTAAAGCGCATATACATTTTTCGAAACGAAAAATCTATTGATGCACGGCCGGGATTCGAACCCATGACCTTCGGATTGAAATTGTGCCTCAAACCCCATTCGGCCAACCCGTCTCTGCACGAACAAAGGAAAGAGTAAGACCAAAATTATTGGTATTAAAATAAAAAAGTACGTGAGTGTCGTGGAACACTCGGTTGGAACGAAGCAGATAGTACTTTTCTATGCTGGGAATATAATAAATTTATTGTCAATTATACATGTGTCGTGACGGTAAAACGGAACAAATTTTTTTTTCAGCATTTAGTCTTTTTTTCCTTCGATACCGTCTGAAATGGAACTTCGTTACAAAAACAGTTAGAATAGAATAGAATAGAAATAGAAAAACACTTTATTGTACACAAAAACACATTACAGGAAATACACGAAAACAAGTAAGTAGGTACAATGGGCGGCCTTATCGCTAAAAGCGATCTCTTCCAGACAACCTTTGGATGGACTGGAAAAGTTACACAGAAAAAACGGCGGTGCACAATAAGTACGTTAAACAAAATAATAAGAATATAGTACTTACACATACTATTAAATACATATACCTACATAAATAAACCTCAACATAAACATAAAATAAGCACATGGTCATTTTAGCATTGTAGCTGACATGGACAAAAAGTGTTCATAGACTTTAGATTTAAAGATGTGAATGGATTTAGATGAACGAATAGAAGAAGGCAATGAGTTCCAAAGAGCTACAGCTTGTACCGTGAAGGACTCGCCATACATGGCGGTAGTATGTACAGGGGTAGCCAGCTGCAGAGTATCAGAGGATCGCAGATTACGATCATTTGCCTGGTGCAGGTACTCAAAACGCTCTTTAAGATAGAGAGGAGAGGTAGAGAGAAAAAGAATGTTATAAAGGAGGGCCAAGATATGAGCATTACGACGCAGACGGATGGGAAGCCACTTGAGTTTTGCACGGAATTCAGACACATGGTCAAACTTACGTAAGCCAGTTAGATACCTACATAAGACTCTCTATAATCTATCAAACCTCATTGCCTACAAATACCTAAGTACAAATTAGCCCGAAGGTTATTCTGAGTTGCTCAAGCAATAACTTATTGGACAGATTGTACCGACACATCCCACTCAGGCACTTGAGCAACGCATTAAATTGTACATTTGACACTTCATTTTGACAGACCGCACTGCGAAGACGCATCATAGATAGAGCCGACAACTAAAACAGTTGCGTCGTGTCGCCAACACGCGACATTTGTCTTTTAGTTGTTGCTCGCACCCTGTTTATTTTATCTGTGCTCGCATGCACAATTTTACGAGATAGGATAGGATATTACGGATATATACCTACTTCGCTTTATGGCTTTTCACGTTTTAGTTTGTGGCTAAATAGCCACAAGCTAAAACTCAAAAAACAATACATAAATAAGTATTGTTTTTTTGGACACTTTTGACGTAAGAATGGAACACCGATCAATTATCAATGTGCAAAAATAGATTTTTTTTTTGTTATTTTAGATATTTTATGAGATACTTAATTTGTCTGTCAAAATATTTGTGACCCGAGAAGTAGGTACCTCCCCCCTGAATGATGAATTAAAGTAGGTACCTACTTACTTAAAATGACAATATTTCCCTCCTTTTTTCAGTGCGAGTTAACCTAACCTTTTGATAATAATCGTTAAATCAATTCTGATTTCCCAATAGCGATTTACAATAGAATCAGATTTTATTGTGAACACTATGCCTCTAATCTATTTAGGCCTTTGTTACACCAACATAATAACCAGTGGTTTACCTTAACCGATTTAATTTGACACAATACGTTTGAGTTGGAGACAAAGATTTAGAAAGATTAATAGTTAACTCAGTTAACTCCAGAATAACGATTAGTTTGAATGACAGATTCATTACTCAAAACATGCATAAAATAAAAATCAAATACTCAGATATAACTCATGCACGAACAAAAATGATATGATCAGGGCGTGGTTTAATTAAGAATTTAACCTGTTAATATATTAGCCAACCACCCAAGGTGTGGCAACACTCAGCGTATTTCCCCAGAGTGTTGCCCGCACTTGGATATTTTCGAAACATGATATTTATTTGCGTCGTTCCCCTAAACGTATGTTCTTATTTTATACTGGTTTCACAAAACTAATTTATTTTCCTAGTAATAGATCCGAATAATTAATTTAAATAAATGATCCATAATTTCAAATAGCGTTTCCAGAAATAAACGAATTATTGTGATCCCTTCGCAGAGGACAATAATTTTAAATAACTTCTAAATCTTTTATGCGTAAGTATCCTATCTGTATACTTACCTATTATTATAAAATAATCTGAAAGTTTATGAGTAGGTATGTTTGTACAAGAACCGGACCGAGTCACGACCCCCAAGACACGGTAGACAAGTTCTCTCAGACTATAGGAAGCTTATCTACGATGGGTCGATCTATAGATAAGTTACGATCCTTCCTAAGTCACGTATGGAATTCTAACTTGGTACAGACGCCCTCTGTACCACTTTTAAGTAGGTACTTACATACCTGTATGTGAATGGGTGACCGCCAGTGGCATTTTCATCTAAGCGCTTCCGTGCCATGACGGAGGCCATAAGACGGCCTAAAAACTCCGTCATCTGAGTTGGCCACTGACTCATTATTATTATTATTTATTATATTAAAGCTGTGTGGTGCCGGCGGCGAATAGTACCAACCCATTTCATCCCGTGGGTGTCGTAAAAGGCGACTAAGGGAATAAAGGAACACAGAAGACGGGCAGCAGCGTCTCTGAACCGTTTGACATCTTACTGCGATCGCCAACCCGCCTGCCAAGCGTGGCGATTATGGCAATTCCTCCCAAATGTTTGGGAGAGGCCCTTGCCCAGCAGTGGGATCCCTACGGGCTACTAAAAAAAAAAAAAAAAAAAAAAAAATTATATTAGCCTGTATTGTCCCACTGCAGGGCAAAGGCCTCCCTCCCTTTTTTTCCAGTTTTTCCTACACCATGGCTGCAGTGGGCCAATCTGGAAGATGCACATCTAACTCGTCCCGCCATCTCCGTGGTGGTCTGCCGCGTGGTGGTCTTGCGTTGGGCACCCATTCAGTTGTAGTCTTTGTCCACAAGTCAAGTCACTGACTCATACGAAACCTAAATAAAGTTATCATCACAGCATTTTGCATGTTCGTGGCATTAGTATAAACTAACCCGCAAACAAGTACGATAAAGTCTTGATAAAATAAAACGCGCTTTGGATACCAAATAAGGAACACGTGTGTGGATTGGCATCGGAAATGCTAATCAGTTGACCATAAAACTATACCTGTCGATACACTGATATAAGGGTTGATCTAGTGACGATTATTTTTTTTTTAATGATGAATGGGTCGGCTCTTGACCTCGTAACTTATACAGGCAAGAGTGAGGTCTACGATGGAGCGAGCTTACCCAGAAGGTGCCTATTAACTCTCTTCTTAAAAACAATAGGGTCGTAGCTCAGCGAAAATACAGAGGCTGGAAGCTGATTCGAAATTTTTGCAGTGCGCATAATAAAATAACTTTCGAAGCGCTTAGTTCTAATAAGTGGAATATCTACCAGGTGAGGATGATAAACAGCTGTGCGTCTTAAGTCCCTGTAGAAGAACGGTGAAGGCGGAATAAGGTCGTGTAGCTCCTAGGCACACTCTACGGTACAATCTGTAGAAGACCGACAAACACGATACCTCACGACGATGGCTCAGACTATCGAGTTTTGCTTCGGCAAGATAGTCTTCGCTCTGCGCTGTTGGTACCTACTTAGCAGAACCATCCCAAAGGTGGCTGCAATACTCCATACAAGATCGAACTTGAGCCTTATACAAAGTCAAAAGTTGACAAGGTGTGAAATATCACTTGACCTTATTTAGGATGCCCAGCTTTTTGGACGCAGTTTGTGGTTTAGACTCGATGCCAAAAAGATGATGATGATGATGGACGAGCAAAAAATACAACTTTAGGCGCTATCCTAGCGGTCAGTAGGAACTGTAGGCATCTGTATTCTGTACTGACGGTCAGTGTAGTTTGTAACTTCGTATTGAGTTTGTAGTATTGCGTATGCCGACGCGGCCACGAGATGTAGAAGGAGAAGTATTAGGAAAATAAGTAGGTATTTTTCTTGATCCGATCTTGTAACTTCATTTGAATGTTGCCATAAAAAAACAGAAAAATAGTGATCGTCTTTCACTAACGTTAGGGTAGTTGGCGCTTTTGTTCGCCAATTGGTCACCCCCTTTACAACATCCATAAAAACGTGATACCTATGCAAATTTATCGTTGTTAAAATGACCTAGGCTTTTAGATATAATATTTTAAATAATTTATTGATTGTATAGTCTACAGGCAATCTATGCTTACAGCAGATTATGTTAGGCTTACGTCATAGGTTCTACCTCTTTTTGAGCGAATTAACTATAGAAAAATGTAAACTTTATAAACCTCTTCCCGCGTAATTCAACATTATAATCGGTTTTCTTTATAGTTTTAATATGTTAACCTATAACATTACATCAAGAGATTATTCGTAACCGATTACCGCTATCGATTGTGATGCGACACCGCACAAAGGTGGTGTATTGAATAATGGACATTACTGCGTCAATCAAACTGACCGCGAAGTGTCGATGACGACGCAGCAAGTAGACTACTATCGTTGAGTATAGTAAAATGTAATCATGGTAAATGATCCCGTCGTTGTGTTATTTGTTTATTGTCTCTTCTCCAGTACATAACTCAAAATATTTATTAAAAAGCGACTTCTGCAGGTTATTGTGAAAGTGCTTCAATTCAATTTCAAGTCATAGTAACATTAATTCAAAAATGAACCCCGCTAAGCACCTCAATCCATACTTCCATACGTTCCATACTAATACTATACTAATATATAAATATTATAAATCTGAAAGTAACTCTGTCTGTCTGTCTGTTTGTTACGCTTTCACGCTCAAACCGCTGAACAGATTAAGCTGGAATTTGGCATAGTAAAAGGTTGTATCCCAGGGAAGGACATAGTCTACCTTTTATCCCGAAAAAATGAAAAAATCCCGGGTCACACCGCGGGAGCGCTTAGTATTTAGATAAAACTCACTCCTTTTTAAACAAAATTATAAACTGCGCATGGAAACGTCCAAATTTGCGGATACCTAGGGCCTAGATCTGTGCTAGAGTGCCGATCCCGGAGCCCCTAAACTCGCATGGTTTTTTTTTTGGGTTGACAAGTCCAACAAACCCAGCGTACTCTCAACGTAACTGCGAGCAGATTTTTCAATCATGACCGAAAGAAAAGCTTAGACTGCAATACTTCGCGTCCAGTGCCACATACTCTCTTCCAAACAACGTATAGACTGCTAAGTGGGCTTGTGCCTTGTCTCTACCTGTCCCCAGCAGCGGTCACGTTTCCGCGCCTTCATCTATTAACCATCGGATCTGCGACACCCGATGACTTATCGTAGTGCGACTAACAACGCGCACACACAGGATATCTGGTAGGTTTGTTTTTATTAGATAAATGAGTAAATGATGTAAGTAGCTCGACTATCAAGCTGGAGAGCTTGGGAGCTTGAATCCCGACAAATTAATGGGTTTTTCTTTTCGAAAAATGTATATGCGCACTACATGCCATAAGCCGCCATTTTGTAAGCGGGACAGCGAGTGTGATTTATTCTGTGTATGAGAAGTACAGAGCGATAGATACGCAACGTCATTTACAGCGCCAAAACACTTTTGATCTGATTACAAGTTAACTAAACAACCAATCGAAAAATTAAAAGACACAACTAAAGAAATACATGTAGGTTTCTTGACAAAACAAAAACCCAACAAAAAAAGTATACTATTCCTGAGAGCAAAATGTGAGTAAAACCTGAATTAAAAAAAAAATATATTATGTAGAAGACTTTCACAAATCGTGTTTTTAAAACACTTAATCCAAGATAAAAGTTCGATGTATCATTTCCCTAAATATGTAGGTTGTAGATTTTACAGATTCTGAGATAAATAACTACAAAATTGCCTAAAACGCTCCTGCACACCCTCTAATAAATAGCGATGGGCTATTTATTAGAGCATTTATGAAGGAAGTCCTAACTTTTGTAAAATGGGGTGTGGGTATGTGCCAAATATGGTCTGACCACCCCTTCGAAATCTAGAATAGGTACAACAGAACTAACAAATTAAACGGCGAAGCATTGTGGTTCTATTCCAGTTCAAATGCTCATTCGGTATCCATTAAAAATATTTAGAGTCGTCAGAATTTTCTAGCAAAGCTTTCGAGGGGCGGCTGCGGTAAAGCGGCGGCACCTTTGATCTGAGATAGCGGCACGTGTGATGTCCGAGTGCGCCTCTGGGTACTGTTGAGGAGAAAAGTTTACGGACCACAGCTATGACGACGGCACAAAACTACGACGAAATGCTTCGAGAAAAGGCTTGGCTTGTCTTGACGGGATTAGAGAAGTGATGGAAGAATTATTAAATTTCATTCATGACTTTTGAGCTCCTGCCACTCGGCTATCCGGGTGGTGAGAATTGGGTTGAAGTCAAAAAAAGGCCAATCTATTTGATATATGAAGCACGGGAATAGAACTTTCGAACTGTAACTTTTCTACTGCCACCTTTCATGAACAAGTCCGATCGTCTCTATCAACACGTGCTAGTGAAATTAATTAAAGACTTGGTCCCCGACAGTACTCTTAACTATTTGCATCTTGACCACTGTGTGTTTCGTACATAAACCGGCACAAACACATAGTTATAGCAGCAATAATAACAACTGTAATGTTATGTAAGTACTTATAACGGAATGACGAGCTTTGGAAGCCGTGCTTATGTTACGTTGTTTTGAGGACATTTTAGCCTAACAATCATCAGCATCTTTTCCTTGTTGTTCTTTCGACATGACGAAGTTCCTTTTCGGACGGTATCGGATGGGGGTTAGACGAAAAAAAGTGTTCGATTTTTGCGTCACGACCCATGTATATGTCAAATCGTCACAATGCCAAGCGCGCAGTCGCGAAACCGTTCATAGATTGTTACATTGTTAGTACGGAAGAGTGTTTCTAGGATTTTATAATTTACTAGCTGTCCGCCCCGGCTTCGCACGGGTTTATTATAGGTATTTAACAAAAATTTAATAACAACATGGCGATCCCGGAGCGGGATGTATGATCCTTTAAAGTTTAGAGGTTAATATGTAGGTAAGGTCTAAGGTAGGTAAGGGAGTATTGGGCAGTAAGGCAGGTTTGGACACCACCGGCAAATCCCCGTGTTATGCCGGCCATACACCATCATGCCAATCCACCATTAGTCATGCCAATCCACCCCCATACATGGTCAATTCTAACTGATCAAATTCCGATTTGACGATAGGCATGATGGTTTATGGCCGACATGACACGGGGGTGTCCAAACCTCTCTACTGCCCAATGCTCCCCTACCTCCCATATATATTTCATTGATATATTACCACTCCCTTCCATTCATTCCATAGTTCCCAGACACTTTTTAAACTATCATGGTTTTCAACATTTTTAACACAGTTAACGGGATATTTACCATGATTTAATGTTTTTTGAGTTTCCCGATATTTCGGCGCAGTTGCATACGCCATGATCAATAGTATCTATGGTATTAATCATGGTTAATATCCCGTTACCTGTGTTAAAAATCCCAGACACTTGTCCTACCGTACTAACTGATATTTATTCTGTGGTCGCGATGTATCTTACATTTTTAAACTCATGATAACTTTTGAATAAAATGTCCAATTTCAATAATTCAAAAAGTAATCGACGGATACTGAAACAGCCTTTACTACGAAGGGATTTATTTGGATAAGAATAAATACCAAAATAAGAATAAAGTGGTCTGCTTTTGGTCGTCATTTTTATTCACTTTTTAAATTATAAAAGTTGTTATTCTGACACAACCACAATAGTTGGACATATGCTATCGCTGACTTTTTTGTAGATATTGATACGTTCCTTAATATTGTAGAACATTTTTTTGTTCTATCATCAATAGTTTTCGCAGCGCACGCGATATGAAGAATTTTATGTTCAAAATGTTTACACCTTTGGTTACATTATTGCAATTTTCATAAGAATCTCTAATTTTTTTGAAAATAATTTATAGCCTATGTTCATCGCAGATAATGTTGGATTCTAATGGTGAAAGAATTTTTCAAATCGGTCCAGTAGTTTCGGAGCCTATTCAATTCAAACAAACAAACAAATGTTTCCTCTTTATAATATTAGTGTAGATTTGACAAATGTCAAAGTTGAAACTTCGTTCCAACCGAGTGTTCCACGACACTCACGTAGGTACTTTTTATGTAATAAAGCAATAGCAAGAGAGAAATATTTGTTAAATACCTTGAAGAAATGTAGTGTATAGTGTGTAGTGTAGGCTCTCTATATGCTTCTCTACCCAATCAAGATGCGACCTATTTTGCTACAGTGTTGATACGGAGCTACGGTTAGGCATTACTTCACACCGACAGACATCTTATTTCTATAGGTATAGATGTAGACCTATCTATGTGTTTGTATGTAGAGACTATATTCAAAACAATTGAAGTGATTTTTAATATTCATTGCGAAATAATAGTTTTCTTCTTATTTCATACAAAGTATAAGAAAGAGAGTTGTCAATAGAGACACTGCTTTTATTTGATGATAGCGGCTTGCCTGTGATTTCGCTCATCATTTTCCACTCAGGGATATTTACCGTTTTTACGTTTCACCTGTAGGTATAACTCTTTTAGAAATTTTAGGAATCTGTTTATAAAACGAGTGTAGAAATCATTATGTCCAATGTCCATACTTATCCCAGATGGGCAGGAGGACAAGGGAAGTAGGGATGGGCCGCTAGTCTCTCAATAAAATACCATCGGATTCAATCGAGATATCGATCTCGATCGATCCATGCCGTACGACGTTGACAAATTGCGCAGACGAGGTTTACGGTCGACAAATTGAGGCTACTCGTATTTATGGTCTTTTTAACAAAGAAATGTCGATTCTTTTTATCGATTGGATTTTAATCGATGTTTAATTCAGTAAATTGCTGATGGATGACGGAAATCGTAAATTGTTGTTTTTTTTATGGTAGGAGGGCCGTATAGTCTGTAGTAATCTACAGAGAGCCACAAAAGTTGAACACTTGGAACAAATTGGTGACATATTTTGTAGAAAATCCAATATACCAGCGATCTTAAAGGTATGAAGAATGTAACGAGAGTGAATGAGGCAAAATACAAAGAAGTATCTTATACCTAAGTTGTCAGGATCGCAGCAAGTGGAATTCTATAGGTATCTATGAAAATAAATGATAACGTATTGCTGTTATAAATGATAACGTATTGCTGTTAATAAGTTTTTGCATAAAGAAAATAACTTATACGCTGAATTGCCTTCTCTATTTTCTACTTTTTGAGTACTACGTTGAGTTTTTTTTTTAATTTTCAGCCAAACAATCGCCCTCTACATCAACAGGGTCTACATTACATCTCTACATCACAACTCTCCTGAGCTAATTAGTACTCTCTGGTACGATCAAAAAGTAACCAGCAGGCAATTACTCAGAGCACGTCCCTCAGTTATATTTTAACCTGATTATTAGACATCAAAGTGAGCGCAGTCAAAATAAACCAGCGCTATAACGGATGGTTTGCGCCCTCATTCTAGACTATTTGATGCGGCTGTTTAACCGTCTTATTACAAGAAAATGAACGGAGTTTAGACTAAGACTAACTAAAAAACTGTCCCTAGAAAAACGATCTTTAAATACTTGAACATGGAACGCTTTTTTGTGGTAACAGTTTTTTGACATGTGTCAACATGTGGTTCAACTAAGATTTAACGTTTATGTAATAAGCAGCTAAGCATAGATTTAGCATGGTACCTTTTTGGTACAGATAGATTTCGCATTTCAAGTTGAACTATGAACATTTTCTGTCATACTCGTCACTCTATGGCCCATTTTGCCTGTGCTAAAAAGAGCGGTCGCGATAGATACTTACGTGCGATTTTTTACGCAGCGCGCCACTCTGACACCAGAGCTTTCTTGTTTACTAACCAGCTGGTTACCAAGTTCGCGGTGAAAAATTACGGGTTTTCTCCTAAATGAATGTTTTTTTTGGACTGTGTTTGTGATATGGTGTTAGTTTGGCAATGATGCCTTGTGCTGCTCCACAATGTCGAAGCAGATTGGGTGTGCTTAGGGAGAATGAAGCAAATATTTATTTTCATCGGTAAGTCATACCAGTGAAAAATACGTTTGTGTTTAGAATTACGGAAGCTATTTTACAAACATTGTATCATTGCATCATTTAACATCGTTTTACATCGATTTCACGCGTGTATTTGGATAATCTCAATTAGAATTTTCGATCTAGCGAAATTTACATTCCTTTTTTGACATTTCTTGTACTCCATAGCTACGCAATAGTGCTGTAGTTGTGTCGACATATTTATCGATATTAATAATTTTTTTTGTGTAGGTACTAGGCACATAACTATTAACTTTTTCATTTTTACTTTCTGGAAATAGGTTTCCAGCTGACCTAGATTTAAAAAAATCGTGGATCAAAAATATCAGGAAAGGCGAAGAATGGAGTCCTACTCAATACACAAGAATATGTTCCTTACTCTTTGAAAAATCATGTTATCGTGAAGGATATGGACGAAAAAATCTGCATTCATATGCAGTGCCCACAATATTTACAAACCATATTACTAACTATTTTTCATGCTGGTTTTTTTATTTAAGCTCAATTCAATGGTTCGTTTGATGAATTAAAGGTGGATAACTGGATACGGATCCTACCCTCAGTAATGGATTCTTTATTTTCAGAAATTACCCAGAAAAAGAAAGCTCGTAGCTAGACATTCTGGCCTCTGGCTATGGTGCGTCTACAAATACTGCTATAGATATCGAGGAATACCAGGTAAGCAGTCTGTTAATCGGTTAAATATTTAATTTTACACTATGTATCTACCTTACAAAGTTAATATCCAATTATTTATTTTCAGAAATTACCTAAAAAACGAAAGCTGACTATGATGTAAATACATCTTCTGCCATAAATAACGACGAAGATCGAGTAAGCAGTTCATTGATAAAGTATCTACAAGTTAAGTGCCTGCTTACCTACTAATACCATAAACGCAAATGTTTGTGTTTGTGACTATTGAGGAAGTCAATCAAAGTAATTTTCAATATAGCACCAAGTCTCTTGGCCGGCACTTTTGACTTTTGGGCCCAGCCTTGTATAAAACGTGAATATATCCTATCTTTTGTATTAGTTACAAATTAAATAATGAATATTTATATATTTGTGTTCGACACTTGATAGGTTAGGTAGTAATATCTAATGATTATTATTGCTACTGTGTTCCTACCTATTTTTCTGTTATTGTACTGAGTATTGTAGTATTGTAATATGTTGAGTATTGTAATAAAAAAATAATATTTTCATTTTCATTTTTTTTTCATTTTCATACCTACCAGAACAAGCTCTTCTACTTTGGGGCTAGATGATGCTGTGTGTAAAGTCCAGCATTATTTATTTATAACCAAAATAATAAAACTTTATAGCAATTACAATTTTATTACGTTCTACAGTAATAAAAGAATACCTATATAATAGACAATTCTAAAACTTCATTAAATACTTTTTAATGTGATTATCGATAAGAAATGTACAGCACTATTCTACGTTTAAAACATATCAATAGTTGTCTATGAATGTAATGAAAAGTGGAGACGCTCAAATTACTCTAAAGTTCTATCTATTACATCCTATATATATGCAGCTAAGTGTTTACATGACAGATTATAATATCTGACAGTCTAACTGTTGAGATTTGACGGTTGTCCTTGACGAAGTCCTATTTAAAGCACAATAGGTATGTCTTCTTTTTGGTGTGTCAATATTTCGTAGTGAGTGAAAGAAAAACTCAGGTATAATACCTTAAAATCCTTAAATGATAGAGATTATTTTCGATTGCTGTTCCATGTATGTAAACATATATTTATTTTCAAAGTTCGGTCCAATTTATTAGTCAAATTCTTTGCATGCATAAACAGATTATTCTGCTGAATATGTCATACATAACAGCCAAAAGCTGCTGAATCATATGGACTGGAATCGTGTGGTTAACTCGATATTAAACGATCCTTCAACATGAGTTAGGTTAGGTAACTCATATGTCCTGACTGTACCTAGACAACTTCAAAGATGACTACTAGGAATACCATTTATAACCATCAAGATATCTTTTATGCAAATTGAAGATACGTGACTGATTTTCTAAAATAATATGCATTTGATAAGGTAGGAATATCAAGTGATTTTATGAGAGTTACTTTGTATACACACATATGATACATAAAATCATGCCTGTTTTGGGGTACGCAGACTACATTGCCACTTGCTACGGCTGAAAAAATGTTTACTTCATTCACGCTACCTCTACGCTATACGCTTGACGACCTCTGTGGCGCAGTGGGTGAAAGCCCGCTTGGGACGCAGAAGGTTGCGGGTACGATCCCCGCCGCGGGATAAATGTTTGTATGATCTGCAAATATTTATCTCGGGTCTGGGTGTTTCTACGTATATTATGTATATATTTACAAACAAAAGGTATATAAGTAATATATCAGTTATCTGATTCCCATAGTACTTTACTTAGATTGGGGCTAAGATGATGCTGTGTGAAAATGTCCAGCATTATTTATTTTATTTATTTACTTATACATTTTTTTATAAGCTTGCTGGTATACTTTTGACCTGACGTTTCTCTAAAATATCTATACTTCTTACATCGTGAGGAAACCCTCCGAGAGCAGGTTTTGGTGCTTCCAATCAACTGCATCTCAAGAATATCCCGAGAAATTTAAAACTTTTTTTTCTCAACCTGTTATTAAGTATCTGCTAAAATGTAAAAACCTAATGTTGTTCTAATCCAATCAGCCCATTGGTTCCAGTGCTCCTTCTTTCTGTAGGTCCTTCCTTAAATTATGCACTTGAAAACTAGGTATTGCATCTACATTCAAATGCTAAACAATCACAAATAATTAAACAAATGTAGGCATAGGTAGCCCGTTTCTACATCTAGATTCTATCTTATAATGACCTAAGTTTATGCACCAGGAAGTGGTTTCGTAAACCATCAAGTGTATGTCTGAATGCCAACTTGTCTCAATTGAACGTCTGTCGGACTGTCCGTCTGTCCGATGATGTTGCTGATATTGTTTAGAGGAGTTTCCAAAAATAGGCTTTTCAAATGAATAATTTAGAATTAGATTAGGTACTTATTTACATTCTAGCTACGTTCACACTTATCTGTTTTATAAAAACGCAATTTTTTTCAAACTGCAAGAGCCGAATACAAGTTTAACTGTAGGTACGGTCAGTGACAGAAGTTCATGAACATTTGATGTATTTGATATATCTTCAATAACTTCGAAGTTCGTAGAGTTTTAGATAAAAATTCACCTTACATTACATTCACCATTACTGTTATGAAAAAAAATAGGGAATTTTCCCACAAATAATGATGAAAATGAAGCTTTAAAATCTCAAATTGTTGATGAACTTCTGTCACTGACTGTACCTTCTGTTTTAGTTGACCTAAGCATTGATAAAATAACACTACAAAGGTCAGTCGTCACTTGACGGATAAAGTTTCTTAGGAAACCCAAATGTACAAGGGAATCGGTGTCATTTGGCAGGCTCCCAAGCGATGTCCGTCATGCGCATATTTACGTTATAACAATAGATTATTTACATGCGCTGACGCATCCTTTGGTTAACAATCAGGGTAATGCCTACTGAAGCATAAACATTTTGTTGTGTGCAATAATTTTGTTTGTTTAGTCTTAGTGCCGGAACAGACTACGGCGTGTCTTGCGTCGCGTAATTTGAATAATGATTGCAGGATATTTCCTAACACAACTTTTTTGAATCTTTATCACACGACTCTCAGAGTCGCTTCAACACAATGTTTCAAGATTGGCTCAGTTGTGTTGATAAAAATGACTTGTGACTCTTCAATAGGGATAAAGATTCAAAAATGTCGTTTTATGGACACTTCCTGCAATCGCTTTTCAAATTATGCGACGCAAATTGCGTCCAATGTGGTTCGGCACTTACTGAAACTTAAATAGTGAGTATAATAGAATACTACCTAATTTTTTTGTAGGTAATGTTCAGATTTAGCCTGCCGGTCCTAAGGTCGGGGTTCGAATCCGGTCATGCATCAATATGTATGCCATCAATCATCTCAAACTGTGAAGGAAAATATTGTGAGAAAACCGGAATGTTGTAAAACCTAGAAAGAGCCGCTCCTTCCTCCATAATGGTTCGAATGAACTTAACACGAATAGAAAAATCCAGTGGGTAGGTTAGGTACATAAGCACTTTGTAAGCAAGTAGGCGAAATAAATAAGTAGGTATCTAGATACCTAAACTAGTTTTGGCTTATTATGCGTGATTATTACTGTGCTCCAGTGGACACCACGCCTAAAATCTGACGCAAGCATGATCTTCAAACTTATGATTCAACACGTGTCGAAGCGTTTACCAAACGATACTTTGCGGATCTCTTGTTTGGAGATACATCAACCTGCATCAGAAAATAGCGTAAATATAGCTTTTAAGACGTCAATCTACACGTGAGTTACCTCTAGATGGAAACCTCCAGATATCTGAATGAATTCGAGAGGAATAAATTCTTTTTTTATCCTTAAATTCAGTTTTGTTTCAGTGCTTTTGTGTTTCATTTAAAGCTCTACGGATATGTACCTATTATGGTGGGATTTTTGAAGATTTTTGAAAAGACTGAAGCTGGAAAAAAAATTAAATAAAAATAAATAAATAAATAATGCTGGACTTTTCACACAGCATCATCTAGCCCCAAAGTAAGCTTGAGCTTGTGGTATGGGTACTGATGACTGATAAACTACTTATATACTTTTTGTTTGTAAATACATACATATTATACATAGAAACACCCAGACCCGAGACAAATATCTGTAGGTCATACAAACATTTGTCCCGCTTCGGGGATCGAACCCGCAACCTTCTGCATCGCAGGCGGACCTTCGCCCACTGCGCCACAGAGGTCGTCAATTTCCATTTAATTCCATTTTAATTTCCAATTAATTTCCAATCAATTGTTCCATTTTACCGTCACGACACATGTATATGTCAAATCATCACAGTGCGAAGTGCGCAGCCGCGACACAGTCCATAGATTGTTACATTGTTAGTACGGAAGAGCGTTTCTTTTCTAGGATACATAATTGACAATTAATTTATTATATTCCCAGTATAGAAAAGTACTCTTTGCTTCTTCCAACCGAGTGTTCCATGACACCCACGTACTTTTTTTATTGCCTATAGAATTCAAAAAAGAGCCTCCTTGAGACGCACTTAAATCCTATCACCACACAAGGACTACGTAAGTAGTGACACGTAAGATACAAAAAAATTAAACAATTATTATTATTTTCTGGTACGGTCGTCAAGCCATGACGGTGGCGAAGCCTTCAGGCGACGTCAAAACTCCATCATTAGAGTTGGCCACGAACCATTTACAAAAGTACTTACCCACTAACTTTTTTTTCTAGTGTATTTAAACTCTAAACTCCCTAAATGAGTTCGTATGAGTTAGTGGCTAACTCTGGAGGCGGAGTTTTTAGGCTGTTTTAGGCCTCCTTCATGGCATAGCGACTTAAACAAGTAATTTTCTAAGATGCGTACTTAAACAAGTCCTAAAATAATTGCCAGTGTGGTTTTCCGCAACAGTCCATGTGTAGGTATGTTCCACTCATTTTATAGCCCATAAAAAACAATATTTGCAATTCAAGAAACTGCATATAAGTTCTGTTATTCTGAAGCAAAGATATTTACTTTGGTATGCACATTTATTTACTAAAAATAATTAAATTGTTTTTTATATTTACCTAAAAAATGATTCGGATATAATTAAGGTATTCAATATTCGCAATTTAAAAGTATTTTGTCACTTACATTTTTTTTATGGCTAAGCCTACGTAGATTTTATACCTTCTAAAATAAATACAATTTTATCAGAAACAACATTACCTTCTTCTTATTCACATAACGTCATAAAACTCCATACGTACATGTCTGGATACGAAACCTTCAAATAAAATCGAAAATACATCCCACTATGCCAACACAGCTCTAGTTAATCTACTAAAGTTTAGGAATAGCTGACTAGCCACAGAAGCCAATTAACTTGGTAAATGACAATAACATAAAACATCTGGTAATAAAAGTTAAAAGGTTGAGAAATCCTTGCTGCCCACTTAGACGTCCATTACTGGGATAACTGCTTCACATACGCCATAAACAGCTAGATAGAGATGCAACTTGTTCGGATTCCGAATGTTCTCATGCATGGAGCTTTTGTAGTGAGATGAGAACTTTAGACTAAGGTGATTATTACATTTTTAATGCTGCTTATTCAGAGTCCAAAAGTTCATAATCTTTAAAAGCTCTAAGATAATTATTTAGCACTTTGGTATTTATTTCGCCGAAGTCCGAAATAAATCAATTTGGTTGGAGCTTTTGGAATTCAAACAATCTGGAATCTGAAAGCTCATCACAATAAAAGGCTCAGATAGGTATTATGATGAATATCAAGAACTTATGTTGCCCATTATAGCGTAATCGATTCACGTAGGTACACCATAATTTTGCTGAACATATAAAAGCTCTGTTATATTTTGAACTGAGAACTTTCCTGCAAACCATTAACAATTATATTCGGTGAGAGCAATATTTAGCTTAAAGAGTTAATAAAAACTTTTTTCGGGCTCCGAAACGGCTGAGATATCGATATTATATTTGAAGATCAACCCTGCCGTGCTATCGAAAGAAATGAAAAACATTTCTACAAAATGTGCAAACAAATCTCACATTATTGAACTTACATTTAGAACCACGCAGTTATATTGCCATCAAAATGCAAAATGTGCAAAATGTGTGCCATCCCTATGAAATTACTCACCGATATATCACGCTAATGACCGCACGAAGGTCACATCACTAGTCATTGTTTTAGCTCATCTAAGTTTATAGTGTACGTGATTGTTTGTGTACTAACAACATTAAATTCTCCACAAGAGGACTTTTACACTGGCAAAGAATATTATATCTTAGGTTTTTATATAAATGCGATTGTATGGATGTTAGTTTGCTTCACTCTGAAACGGCTGAACGGATTTTTATGAAATTGGTAGATATCTTATACCGTCAATTAGCGCAATATAGGCTACTTTTTATTTTAGAAGAGAGAAGTGTTTCGAGGGAGCTTACTTTAAATTAATGTTACCTACAAAGTCAACCAACTAACAACTAACATTATAAAATTCCTACATTCTGTGGCGGCTAAGTCATTTATTTTCTGCTATTCCTAGAATAAATTCTAGTAGATTTCTGGTCTTCTTTGAAATGGGAAAAAGAGAGTTATTTAGTAAATCAGTCGATTGTCAACCTTATGTCTACGACATACCTACTTATTTATAAACTCCATTTCCAAACAGAAGCTTCTCAGTAAATAAAATGCAATCGTTTTAATAAGTAGGTACTTCTAAAAAAGAAAAATGTATTACATTGATGAAACGCATCATAAAGTGAGTAGAAAAATTCATAGGAAATCTGGATATAGGTATTAGGTAGTAGGCAACACATAGAAAACGAAAATAATATTATATTATTAATTTAGACAGAAATAAATAAACATTAAATTAACATAAAATTATACATAATAGATCCATTATGAATGAGGGTTACACTATTATTGAAAACGAATTTACATAATGTACACTTCAAGTCAGTTAGAAAAGCATTTGCAAACCATAACAATATACATAAGCCTCTAAATGTTTGTTCGTTTCTCTGCCTAATGAACTGGCTGCTTCACACGATTCGGATATTAACTTTAAGAACTTTCCACCTCTTGACACTAATGTCTTGGTAATAAGGTTCAAAATGGTTCGATCGTGCGGTCAAGTTATGACTGATCAAATAGAAAGGTTACGAATTTTGTGCGACCTTAGCCAGCCCTTTGTGGATTGTGAAACTGTGTACTGTCAGCAACAAAAGTTCTTGAATTAAGTTGTAGATCAATGTAGATACTAATCGTTTAAGATTTGTGTGTTGTAGAGGGTAGCTAAGTTACTATTATCACGCATCTATCATTTCAAATAGCTAGCGCTTTCTTGTTTCGTTCATCTTTCCCTGAAGGGCTGATGCCACAAAGTGCTAACTCTGTTCAATTGTTATATTTTATTTAAGTACCTATTTCTTGTTATTCTCTATAATGTTAACCGCGCGTGATGTCACTCTGTAAGGCCCAGTCTGAAAATCAGCGCCGTCTCCCTCACCTGGGAGCAGCACTAAAGCTGAGACTGGACCTTTTTGGCACCACACAAAAATAGGTAGGACATGGATAGTTTGTTTTTATTTTTGTTTATTTTTTTATTATGTTTCTTTGTACCTACTCGTGTTGTCTAAATGTTTGATGTTCTATTTTCATTGTATTGTGTTGTATGTGTCAAATAAATATATTCTTATTCTTATTCTTATTTTGCTACTATTGGCATCGTCTTAGCGATCAACATATCTGCAGAGTAGATGTAGATTAAAGACCAAAATAGCATAACTTTGGCTATACCAACAAATGTTGATAACATTTTAATTAGGTAACTTCATTTAAACCATTATTCCAACGCAAAAGCTAGTTTTGAATAGGTGATAATAGTTATTAATTGTTGCCGACTGTACTTATCGTGTGATCGAGTATCGATCATCGATATCGATAATCGATTCTAGTAACTAGGTACTGGTAGGTCTCTAGTGTAATACGGAGCGCACGAATAGATCGACGAGTCTAGGAGCAAGCGGTGAGTTTGAGACATCCAAGTCAAAGTCAAAAGTATAGGATTGCTTGAAATATTGAAATCCATTTTAGCAACAAAACTTAGGCCTTTACATCTGTACTAGATGATTTATACAGCGTCAGGAAGCAACCTTCTCTTAACGGGACGCTGTTGTGACTGGGATATTGTTTGAGATGCAATAGGCTTGCCCAGCACCTGAACCATCCTCTCAGCTTAATCAGCCTGGCTCACAGAAAAGCCGATGTCAATACGTGTGGAGCTGACTAAGCTGCGGGTTTCCTCACGTGTTTTTTTTCAGTGTTAAGAGCTCGTGTTATAGCGAATTAAAATTTTACGAAACGAAAAATCCATTGATGCACGGCCGGGATTCGAATCCAAGACCTTCGGATTGAAAGTCAAGGCACAACCCCATTTGACCAACACGGCCCTGAGTTATATTAGTGGCCAGGAGTTTTTAATCCGCCTTAAGACCTCCGCCATAGGCAAGATTGTCATAATTACAGTTTGATAATTAATTTAACTCTGTTAAAATTATGAAGATAGTTCAAAACGCGGGCTGCAGCTTCTTATGTCCTGTCGTTTTGTAGTGAAAAGATTTTAAGTGCGCCTCAAAGCCTCCTTTCGTGCAGAAAAAAATAGTACATGCGTGTCGTGGAACACTCGGTTGGAACGAAGTTTCAACTTTGACATTCGGCATTTGTCAAATAAATTATTGACAAATATTAATATCCTAGAAACTCTCTTCCGTACTAACAATGTTACAATCTATGGACTGCTTTGGGACTGCGCACTTCGCACTGTGACGTTTTGACCTAGGTATGTTTCGTGACGGTAAAATCGAACGCTTTTTTTCTTCTAGCTCCCATCCTCGATACCGTCTGAAAAGGAATTTAGTTCCAAAAATGTCAACGTAAGAAAACAGCCACTGGTTCCTGTAACCATTAAGCACGAACACATCTATGTTTGGTGCTTGTCGAACAGGCTGCGACCCTTTGACATTTTGTCTCACCCTTCGACGATATCATTAGCGTTCGTGAATCTAAGTTTCGAGATCGTTCCATTTGGTATATTTGACCTGGATCGTGATGGTTTTATGGCATTCGATCTGTAATCAATAAAATATCTAGCACAGCATGGACAATCAGCAAAACAACATTTTTATTGGAAGTTTAAAAACTAGAAAAAAATAAATTAATGAACTTACTTCAAAGTTCTTTTATTATGCGCACTGCAATAAATTGGAATCAGCTTCCAGCGTCTGTATTTTCACTGAACTACGACCCTGATGTTTTGGAATTGATGAACTTGATTTTTAAGGAAAATCCTGTCAGATTTGGTTGTGTTGGGATGCTGTACCTACCCCTTTCGGCTTCGGTAGATGTATTTTTACACCCTGTATAGGTACTGTAGAATACTTACATGTTTGTTTTGTAGCTTGGTGAGAGCGAGGAGTACCTAACAGGTACCAATTATCTTGTACCGAATCCAGTCGCTGTCTTCTCAGGAATTATATTCTGAAGATACCGTTTCATTTGATATATTGAAATGTTTCGCATCATAAAGATACTTCGAACAAGGAAATTCTAACACTTGAATTTATAATGTACTTATCCACTTAGTATTTAATTGCTTAGCTAGTTGCTGTCCGCGGAATCATCCATACTATAGGTACCTAAGCATAGGTAGGTACAGCATTTGTTTGAATTGCAACGTAAGCATCACCTATATCGATTTTGTAAGTTTAAAAACAAAAAAGTATGTGAGTGTCGGGGAACACTCTGTTGGAACGAAGTTTCAACTATATTTGGCATTTGTGAAATAAATTTTATAATACTAGGAATGCTCTTCCGTACTAACAATGTAACAATCTATGGACTGTTGCGCGGCTGCGCACTTCGCACTGTGACGATTTGACATCTTGTGTCGTGACGCAAAAATCGAACACATTTTTTCGTCTAGCCCTCATCCGATACCGTCCGGAAAGGAACTTGGTTCCAAAACTTTTCTAAAGTATCGGACACTGGACTATTTATGTGACCATTTACTGGGTGTTATTGTAAGTATTTACTTATTAATTAACATTTCTTAAAATGTTAATTAATAATTAATGTTAGGTAAGCCTAAACCTTAAAATTAACTTAATTCCAAATGCGAATGAAATATACATACAAACTAAGCCAAATGATTCAAACAGTCTACAATAATGCCATTATGATGCATCTTGTTTCCCGAAGTCATTGTTTCTTGTCACTGCTATTAGTTATAGAACACAATCTCGTCCGTACAAATTATTTATTCCTGTTTGAACAAGGATGCATCATTTTCTCAAACAGCTTAATATTTTATTACCGTACGTTGTAAAGGGTGCTTCTGCTTTGCGGCTTAACTTGAATTAAAGATGGCGACTGGACTTGCAACCTGTCAAGGAATACTTCTGCACAATGATTGTTGAAAGTGACTAAGGAGGCCTATGCCCAGCAGTGGTTGATTGAATAAAAATTTGAGAAGGGTAATTTTAACGTAAAATCCCGTAATAATAGCCCTTCTCACATTTTTATTCAATCATCATCATCATTATCATGTCAGCCATCTAGTGTCCACTGCTGAATATAGACCTCCCCCATCGATTTCCACAGCGATCGATCTTGTGCAGCCTGCACCCAACGGCTCCCAGCAACCTTTACCAGATCGTCTTTCCCATCTAGTGGGGGGCCGCCCTCTACTGCGTTTTCCGGTGCGTGGCCTCCACGCGAGAACTTTTCTGCCCCAGCGGCCGTCAGTTCTACAGCTATGTGCCCCGCCCACTGCCACTTCAACTTGCTAATCCTGTGGGCTATGTCGATGACATAAGTGCGTTTTATTCAATCAACCTGATAATAATTAAAATTTATTACAATTCCGAAAGTGAGAAGATCTAATAGAGCAAATTAGAGCCAAATTCTTGTGGATACAATCGCCATATTACTTATGTTCATCTTTCGTTTCGTGAGCATAGTGAATGCACTACTGTGATTATTCACTTAGGTAGGTAAATTATGATTATTCACTTACGTGTATTCGGAAATGTTCAGGTGAAAGTTATGAGGATTACTATAGCTGTGTTGTGTAGTTGGAGGCAAGTGGACTTAGGACTCTATCAATAATCATAAGGCCTGTTGTGCATCAATGAATTAGGTATACCATTTTAATGTAAGAAAATAGGCGAAAATTGAGTGGCGAATTGTGACTTATCGCAAAAAATCAGAAAAATGCTTTTTGATTTTGAAAAGCAAAGGAATCGCTCAGCGATAAAAGGTCCTTTTTCTAGTAAGTACTTATTTAAACACTGATAGTTAATGAGCTCCATGACGATATCTAAAAGAAATAGGGACAGAAGTAACAGTGTAGCAACATTGTATGATAACGGTGAGAATGGCTATTACACTAATGGTTATGGTGAATGTTGCCATCAATGTGTGAAATGGCCGTCATTTTAATGGCCTACTATGGTTATTTACATCGATAATTGCATGCCGTAAGCTGAAGATGAATTAATGCACTATGACCATATTTTTTTTAATTAAGTAAAGCAATTAAATCTCCACGGAATAAAAGTGATCAAAATCACATGCGCATTGCTCATCAGCATTCATCAGCGTCATCACCAACTGGTAGCCCCAATAAAAGGCAGTTTGTCTCTGCGCGCTTCGTACCAATCGCATTTTTTAGTATTGCTGACCCATAATTAATTGTTACTAAAAGCAACTAAATAAGACCGAAAGTAGGTTCTACTTCAGCCTATTTTTTGACAGGCTGTAGCTTTGGCGAAAGCAAAAACAAAACTGTCCACAAAGAAAAAATATTTTTAAATTTCGAAGTGCTTTTTTATTTACGTCGACCGAACTGTCAAACAAAAAGAACATGGCGGACTCGACCCTAGGCTTAATTGGTCACTTGACGTAGGTTTGACGCCCTTTTTACCCCCTTGATTGCAATCCAGGGTAGTCTTTTTGTTCAATTAGCTGTGTTTGCGTTCGTTTTAGTAATTATCGTCTCACAAACAAGTATAACACAATTATAATGGTGCGACGGCTCATTGTTTTTACCTCGTTTAATATGTACCTAATTGTATGGAACAAAGGCTAGATAATTATTTTAAGTTGGTATCGGTTCGGTGTTCGGGCCAATTTAATAATGGATTTAGAAGGAAGGTTATTATCGCATCGCAAAGTTAGGCACTTGATCATGATGTACTTATAACTTAATTGGATATTTTTTAATATAAGGCCCAAGAGAACATACTAAATTACATAAAAGTAGGTACTACAAGAGCAAAACCGCGGGAAATACTTAAACGTAACCTAAATAATTACTAACAGTTACCTACTAATGCACAAGAATGTACGCTCAATGGTGAATGGTAATGTAGAATGTTTGATGGACTTTCAATACAAAGTGTACACATTCTGCCAAGGAGCTATGCTAATAGCAAAATCAATAGATAAAGTCAATAGTAATCTATTGAAATAATTCATTGTACCGTATTCTGTGGTACCGTACAGCTAGGGAAATCTTTCTCTCGAAGTATTCTTCGTGTTAGCTTGTGTTATGGGAACCACCATGACTAATATAAAAAAAGTTCCTAGTCCTACTAAAAGGTACAGTTCGCCTAACGGATCTAGGCATTCGTGAAGTTAACCGTTTGTCTGCGCAGTGAACGCTTTTTCATACAAAATTGTGTTCTGCGCAGACAAACGGCTAACTTCACGAATGCCTAGATCCGTTGGGCGAACTGTAGGTCGGTACTGATATTCGTATTTTTATTACACAAATATATCGCACATAACCTTAGACGTACGACAGTTCAAATTACCGACCTTAGGTAAATTTCCTAAAAAAGCTGGTTTTTTTATACTTATTAAATTACTTTTGTAAATACCTACAATATCATTAGGTATACCTACATACCTACAACTCAATCTTATCTTTATTGCATTCCCCTTCACGAGCAAATTATGAGTTGGTTATATCTATAACGGTACTTGTGAAACAACGCATCTTTGAAAATGAGATGAGCGATAGACGAACCGACTAGTTAATAGTTGCGCAACTTTACTAGTTAATAGACTACGTTTGTGGAGAAAGCTGGTGTACGGTGTTGTTTCTCAAACAAGCGCTTGGTCTATCTATAGTTTTTTCGTTCGGTATTCAATTCTGTGTCAAATCTGTAAAGAGTTTAGAAGATTTTGAGTTTTATTACAGTTCGGCAGTTCTTAGAAAAGATATTTCAGCGACAAAAAAATGCACATTTGTTTTTGAGTCTTCAATATTTGCGGAGAGAAAAATTCAGAGCTCGTAAAGTTGTAACCTTTAATAATCTAAAAAAAAATTAAAAATGAAAAATAATCTATTATGGAAATGAATCTTTAATTGTCATATGGTATCTCAGCCTGTCTGTTCCATCGCGCCCAATGATGAATTTTACAATAATCTCTGGTACGTACGTAGATCATGATGATGATTATAACACTTCTTTCAAAGCGCGGACTCCTGTATGAGTTTTACGACTCCGATACACAATTAAACCAGCATTTTACGTGTGTAAAATGGCTTTACGCTATTCACCGAGTCCTCTATTAAAGGCTTATCTACCATCAGCATGCGAGAATCTTCGCAGACAATGCCGGTATGCGCAGACAGCATGGCTCGCTGGAATTAAAGATACGGGTACTTAATCGTAATTACTTGCATGGGGTAATGTGCTGGAACGATTACCTAATAAATTAAATTATTTATTTCTACAGCATATCAGTTTACTAGCTCCCGTGGCTTGTTGGAGCGGGTGCGTCAGCTTTTTACGAAAGAACTTCTTCGGATGAGTAGTTTCGGAGTAGGGGTTTATTTTCTCACTCATAATGATAATGATTTTATGTACATTATTCGCCGTAGGAGCTCAAAGCACACTTGGTTTAATCAACTTACTAAGTATAGTTTTTTCACGAAGGAATACGTTCCTTAACTGACACATATAACTTACGTTTTACGCTGTACCTACAACAATATTTTTTTTAAATAAATGAAATCTAGTGGTAATACTAAAAACTACAACTTAAAAAAAAAGGATTTTTTCTATTTCCTTTTTATGTTAATTTGTGAAATTTTAAAAAGTAACCTACTAAGTTATTAGTCCAATTTGCTGTTTAAGTTAATGGTGTTGCATCAATAGTTAAAATGAGTACCTACGTACTAAATCTTTAAGAAATGAAATGAAGTCTTATCAAAATTTTCGATTCCGACGGGATTCTAACCCGCAACGGTCAGACGACCCTCCTAAAGCCGGAGTGCCTTACCATTCGGCCACGGAACCATTAGTCGTCACAATCCAAATTTTACCCACACTCTGATTCTAACTGAAACCAAAGCATCGCACTTCAGCATAAAATTTTGTAAGCTTACGCAAATTAATTAAACAAAACTAAATCGAAAGCTCTCACAATCACGATTCTACTTTAGATTTCAGATTCTCCCGGCAGTAAACATTGTATGCACCTACTTAGCCCCCAGTAAAGATTATCAAATTAGGTGCAGATAATTGGTTAGGCTCCATAGTCACGAAACGCTAACTCCTGAGTTAGACCGAGCGCTGATTGTGGCAAACTTTATGTTATCGAGTACCAGGGCATCTTACTTTGCTATCAGCGATGAAAGTTTATGGACATTTTGACGTTTTTTTTAAATATCTATTGATATCATCGGAACCCGTTGGTTTATAACCATTTGTTCGTGGAATTTCTTTGTTGAATGGCGTGGATAAAATTATGCCTTTAGCGTCTCATCTAAAAGATAAAGAATTATTTTATTTATTAACTTGTTTTAGACTATTTTATAATTCACGTAAATCTGTTTTGCCACTAGTGCATGCTAACCTACTTGCAAACTTAGAGATACTCACAAAATGATTAGCATCCAAACTTACTAGGTATAACCAATTTTTAAAACCTGCCTACTACAACTTTTTATTACCGTTTTCTCGATTCCTTTTCCAATGTTGAGCTCTTTGTACATAATAAGGAAGGTATGATTGCGGTCATCACTCGATCTACGTCACTGTTTATTGAAGATGCGAGCTGCCATAGTAAGCAGAGATCGCAAATTGATCCTGCCAAATGATCTGTCGATAAATTTCAATCGTCTATTAGCCATAACAGCGATCTGATGCTCGTTTTTCTAGTATACGTAGATGAAGCACAAGAGGTTAAAGTCTCCTCGATAGGATTATTTTAAGCTGTGAAGCCGAAAGCAGCAAAACAAGCAGAAATTTCCCAACTGGCTGTTATTCACTTTCTGCTGGAGCTATAAAGATTAATAATGTTAAAAACTGTGGTTTTTGTTTGACAAGTAGGCAAATGAAAAGTACCCTAATCCGTGCTGGTATGAAGGACACAGATGAGGTGAAAATGTACTTATGTCAGGCAGGAATCAGCCTTTCCTTTGCGAAAGAACAGGAATAGAATCACCTTGCTTTGAAGGTGATTTTAAGCTCAAACTGGTCCTACTGAAATGATTTTAACTTTGAATTTGTTACAAGTGGACATATTGAAAGGATGCATGTTTTTTAAGCGCATTTACCTTCTATACTATCGTTTGGATGGATGGATGTTTGTTACTCAATAACGTTGAAAAAGCTGAACGGATCTGCCTCAAACTCTGAATAGATGTAGATCGTAGCCTGGAATAGCACATAAGCTACTTTTTACCCTGGAAATGTGAAGTATTCCCTATTTTTAAAGAAATCCCTGTAAGAAGCAACTATAAGAGACGGCGCTTGGTATAAACCGTGTGTTGTAACTCAGCGAAGGCGCGGCGTGCCTCGTAAACCAACCTTTGACCGTGTCCTCACCATAAACCAGGCTCAGGCTTCTTGCGGTCGTAGGCTAACGGATGTCAGTGCAAAGGGATTCTTTAATAGAATAAATGATGTAAATTGAGCTCTATCTGTTTATACTCATATGTATAGATATGTATGAATGGCCTACACCCAGCAGTGGGCTGCCGCTGATGATGACGAAAACTCCTATAGTAAAACCAGTTAAGCACTAAAATTATTCTGATTCTGTCGTCTTTTCGGTATGGACTTTGCTTGGATAGATAGGTACTAAATGTTTTACATTTCAAACAAAAGGTACCTACTTAAATAAATAAAATAAAATAAAACAAAGTGCTGTGTTCGCGTTACTTGCTGGTTCACAAGACGGAAGCCACAAAACCTATAAAACAACGTGTAAATTACAGCATTACCCGAGAAGCGCGTAATTCAGAACAATTATTTATTGTTTTGGAGTTAATTCCCCGGCGCGGTGTCTGTAGCGAATCGATAAGTTGCCTCCGAGATAAATACTGCGTGTCTTGTAAGTTATGTGTTTTGAAATAACGGTAATGTGCCTACAATATTACTGCTTTTAGATAGTCTGTAATGAGAAATACTTAATATAATTATAAGGCCGTTAAAAAACAATCAAAGTATAGATTGTTGTTTCTTTTTCGCAATCACTAACTCAACGACAGACAACGGAATATTGCAATTCAGCGATGTAAATCACTACGAGAATTAAACTCACGCATCTTGAGCCTCATTCAAATCCCTAGTAGGTATATGAATAGGTACTTATCTCTATATATAAAAACATACATACAGCCGAACATATAACCTCCTCCTTTTTTTTGAAGTCGGTTAAAAATGAATCCTTATTTCCCTTGGTCACGGCATCACGCGTGAACGGCTGGACCAATTTCATTAATTTTTTTTTGTTGTGTTTTGTTATTGTCAGGAGAATGTTCTTATGACAGAAAAAAATCTATATATTATTCATGGAGGGCGTGAAATAAGGGTTGAAAGTTTGTATGGGGAGTTGGTAGTTCCAGTTAAATGCAATAGATGGCGTTGCTAATAAGTATGTCATTTCGCTGACGAAGTCGGGGGTAATAATAATCGGGTAATACTTATTATATTATTTACTCGTTATTTATCTGTGCTTTTCCACAATTTTGTGACATTTTGCGACTTTATTATCGCACTAGTGGACCCGGGCGCGACTTCGTAGAGAACTGCTGATCGCCACGAGATTATTTTTAGAATTCAATATTTTTGACACGAGCAATAAATATGGAAATTTCTATTCTATAATACAACTAGAATTATTTCTAGATCGTTATAAGGCTTGATAATCTACGCACAAAAAGCACCAGCAAAATGATTGTTTCACAATAGCTATTTAGGTAAATGTCAATGAATTTTAATTAATCAACCAGGTTGTCACTCTATAAGGCTATTTATTGGACCTGACAGCCCGCTTATTGTAGTGTAGGAGACTATGCTGCTTATTACATAAACGTTAAACCTTAGTTGAACCCCATGTTGACACATGTCAAAACAAAACTGTTACCACAAAAAAGCGTTCTATGTACGAGTATTTAAATATCGTTTTTCTAGGGACAGTTTTTTAGTTAGTCTTAGTCTAAACTCGGTTCATTTTCTTGTAATAAGACGGAATGGGTTTAACTCTTCATTTTTCTGAACCTTTATAATTCATGCCACTTTTACTGGAACAATTAAGAAAAGTCATCTTTCGAAGAACTTAATCGAATTGATTTATGCGAATGAAGTGTGAATCGTGTTAGCGAAGTGTTAATTAACTTATTTAGAAGGAGGTTTTGTGAAACATCGTGAGGAAACCCGCAGGTTAGTCAGCTCCACACGTATTGACGTCGTCTTTGCTGTGGGCCAGGCCAGGCTGATTAAGCTGGATGGTTTAGGTGTTGGGCAAGCCTATTTCATCTCAAACAAAACAATGTCCCAGGCACTACAGCGTCCCTTTAAGTGTAGGCATAGATTGCCTCCTGACGCTTTATAAATCATCTAATATAAGTAAAGGTCTAAGATTTTTTTAGAAGGAGGCCTTTTTATGTTTGCGGTTACGAATATGAATTGATTTTGATGATTATAGCTTGCGTAAAATTGCTTATTTTTTAATTAATATCATACGACAAACTGCGTGCTGTCTCCCAATCTATATAACGTCTGCTCTGTTTAATGGCTAATTGTATAAGATATGCGTATTTTATCATTCCTGTCGTACATAAATATAACTTCGGGACTACCGTAAGGAAACATCGATAAAGTAAGTTTTTCGAATAATCCAACCCTCTGCAAGGTGAACTGCACTTTAATTTAATCGGGTAGAGCTGAAATTAGCTTGATGATCACCTCGAGATAACAGGATGTAGGGTTGTCGAACTGTACATACAATAAAAATGTACTAAGACAAAATACGAGGAAGTAGGTAAGTTGCTTCTCATCATTCAAATTGTTACCGTCGTATTATGAGAAGGGAAGAATGTCAAGAAGAATACCGCTAGCTATGATCATGGATTAAATAATCATGAACATGTGAAGATATTATTGAAAATTCAATTTAATCTGCCAATTTGGCGCAGCTCTACAGTCAATGAAGCTAATAGAAGAAGTAAAGATGGATGGATTGTGTACCTAAACGAAGATAAGTATGGCTAAGAAAGGAATGAATACGGAGATGACGAGTGATAAGGAAGTAGGTACCTACCTAGAGAACATGTTGTTCCGACCCCGCATAAGTGAGGCAAATGATGATGGGATAGAGATAGTGAGAATAGGAGGATTGTTAGGTGAAGTAGGTACCTAAGCCGTTTCGATGCGCTTAGACGCTTTTTGATCAAAACGGCTAACTTCACGAATGCCTATATGCATTGACGATGTTGTAGCTATGTGAATACCCGTTTATTTAATCAAAAAAAAAAGGTAAATGCGGCAGCCCTAGTTGTAACTGCAAGTGCGTGCTGCGCGCGCACCTGCGTCGGCTGAGTGATTGCGACGTGCGCGGACGTCTGATAACTGCGCCTTTCGAATTAGCAGATCCACACGCCGGCTGATTAACACTCATTATCTACAGAATGTCTCTAAACTCAATTCTGTTCTCTTTTCTATGAAAATGTCATAACGCAAGAATGAGTGGAAGATTTTTTTACGACCAAGCATAGACCGAAATGCACTTGGACGTTGAGTGGAAGTTGAGTTGAGGCACAGAATAGAGGTTGAGGTGAGTTCACGGCTAAAAATATGGGTGTAAGTCTCGAGGAAGACATGGCAGGTTTCGAACTGAGTTTTCTCAGGCATGAAAGTTACGGTTCAACCAATAATTGAATTGTTCTTCTGTTTCTGTCACTAGGTAGGTAGTTCTTTCTAAAGTCCGGTGAAAAGATTTCCTGTATGAAAGAATGTCTATCAAAGAATGTCTTTTTTTGCACAAAAAAGGAGCCACTTTGATGCGCTATAGCTAGTCTTCTGCTTCTGTGTCCCACTGCTGGGCAAAGACTAAAGACTAGCTTCCCATTCCCTCGACACATTTTTGCATGCATACAATTTAATTAAAAGTTGGAATAAAGACAAACTGAGCTTAAGCATCACTAACATTTCAAATTAAATAAGTCCAAGGATACACAGAACACTAGCTCAGTTCATCATCTCCTGGAAGCGTTCATTACGGAATGAATATCATTAGCATGCCAATTTACTGCGCCGGCGCATCTTCTCCGCTTAAAGAGTATTTACACTGAAGAATTTCAACCGAGACGATATCGCGCTGCAATTTTCTTGTGCGACTCTCGTTCGACCGCTAAATGACACAAAACTTGCATCGTGTAAATGCTCTTTTAGAATCATAGTAGACGCATTTATCTTGTCGTGATTGCACTAGTTCCTTCACACGGACACCAGGTGAAATTGGTAAGCCTGAAAGAAGCTCCTTTCGACTAAACATTCAAAAGTTCGAATCTTGTGTCAATTATTTTGGTTTTCAGTTGACAGCAGGTAGGTAATTGTCAATCATTACCATATATCATTATCATTATTATCATTTATTATTTAATTATTTAATAGTGCACATTAGTTCGAACTATAGTGACATGCCAAGAAGATTTATTTATACTGAGCTTAGCCTCTGTTGCACATACAAATAGAAACTAAAACTAACTGTTTCAACACTTAGGCCCTTATTAATAAACGTGGTGTAAAGTTACGCCAGGTTTAAACTCCAAAAATTGTATGGTTACTCATAAGTTACACCCAGCGTAACTTTACACCACGTTTATTAATAAGGGCTTTAAGGTGTAACGGAGGCTTTAAGCCCTGCGCTTGCGCATAGAATTGGTGTGAGCGCATAGAATTGGTGTGAAATGAACAATTTGACTTGAAGATTTATTGAGTAAATTAATTAAGGCAAGTCGGTAGCTTAGTTATTTCAATTTGCGAAACTGCGAATTATCTTACAAAGCATTTGAATTTAATCTTTGATCTGATACGGATAAGGTTGGATATTGTTTTCACGATAGTGTTATTGGAGTAGTTAATGAATACAATCTCAATAAAATTATGCGGAAAATGTATAAGAAGACGGTGCATGCACAAAAAGCGAAGCCAAAAAAAATAAAATAAGACCGGTATGCTGAAGATAGTTGAGTTTGCAAGGGGCTGAACCATTAAAATTGCCAATAGCAGCAAAATATTTTTTATCTCAGGGAGGCTAGTGTTTCATAGGTCGTTGGGAATCAAAATTGACAGTAGGGACATTGAAATTGACACTGCTCATGGCAGTGGGTTCGTTGGGATTTTTTTATTCCCAACTAGTGAGGAGGTTAGTGGGGTCGTTGGGAATACATCCATAAAACTGTAAGCCCGCTTACGCACTAGCAGTTGAACCGCGGGGCGGCTAGCCGCGTGGCGGGCCGCTTTTCGTGATTGTACGCACTTAACCCCCACAAAACTGTGCTAGAATTTTAAAAGTAATTTTAATAATTAGGTACTAATAACAAAATTTTAGTTGAACCGCTAGTGCGTAGGAAAAGAAGTACCTACGGAGATAAAGAGTGATAGGAGAGAGTAATTTTGGGGTCGGCACAACATGTTCTCTTACATGTTGTGCCGACCCCAAAATTATGATGATGAGAAACGTACAAAAATGTTACCCAAATCAAAAATCTATTGAAGCACGGATTTTCGAAATCACGATGGGATATCGATTCTGTTGGGGCACTAACCACTCTACTCTACAACACAGCTCTACATTTTCATTTGTATTCTAATAATAGAAACATGCTAGAAACCAATTGAGTAGAAATCTATTTCAGTTTTATGATCTCAGAGTAATTTACGTTTCCACAATAAATAAGTACCTACGTAGGTAATGACACAATCAATGTGCACAACTGCTCACGCTGCAATTTGGCGTCAATCGTAATTATAAAGCTATAATTATCTGTAATTTTCATGCCTTTGAGAAATGATTAGTTGCGTAGGTAGGTACCTTAGGTACCTCCTAATATTCATTACTATCTTTCTGTAGGTACCTTCTTATTCATTTCATTAATTCAAACTGCACCTACAGGAGGAGGAGCTATATTGGCCTTAGTGAGTTTTTAATCCCTCAAGCCCTCAAGCATTCATAAAAAATGCGTTCCAAATATTTGAGCTATACCATCTGAGAGCGCCTCGCGCGTGGCAACTGTTCCAGTGTTTGATCGTTCCCCATGCAGGTCATGTCATGTACGAAAAGTAATCGCTCGGAACGCATTTGCAACAAACATACACGATTCCGTCTCAACTGGCGCCAGAACTGAACTCACTTTGATGCGCGATTAAAAACTGACACCAGATGGAACGGCCCGCTCAACGTTCGAGCGTTTCAACGAACACCGAGGAGCCTTTATACGCACAATCTATTGTGAGGGATACAGCCAATCGCGCGTGATACAACGCGTAGCTTCAAGCTTCTAAAAAATTATCACTCGCGATTGCGCGTACAGGCTTTCCCGCACTATAGCGTTTTGACAAGAGCTAACGAGTAATGGCGCGTGAAAAAACGCGTAACATCAAAATTATCACTCGCGATTGCGTGCAGGCTTTCCCGCGCGCAATCCTGTACGCTCAATCACTCGCGAAAGATTGTGCGCGTCTTACTACAATAAATATCTCTACTTACATTTTAGTCAGTGCTTCGCTACACACGGTTTATATTTTTTGTAGTAAGACGGTTAGGGTTTATAATGGCAACACCATGGATCGAAAAGCCTAGAGGCCTATGTAGGTACAAAACTTACTTATGTACATGCTAGTGTTATACAATCTGCGATAATACCTAATGTGCACCGTTCATTCAATCCACACAGACATTAGTTGCCATTCAAACGAAGTAATCACCAAGTAGCTGGGGGTAATGACAAATAATTTTGGTGCGCAATGGCCGCCCTGAGCAACTCGTGATTGCAATTTATTGTGGCATTTGATTTGTACGACTGGGTCATTGTGTACCTCTGCCCACATACATCTCACCAGGCTCTGTATTTCCCGAAAAGTACCTAACAAAAAGATACCTACAAGGGTCTCCAAATCGAGAGTAGGTTAATAGGTTTCAGAGTAATTTGAGGGATGAGGTGTACCTATGTCCAGCTGTGGTCAACTTTTTGAGTTGCCAATGATGATGATTAATAAGAAATTACAATAATGTTAAATACTATAGGTAGGCTGGCACGTCAAGTTGTCCGACTCGTACTTGGCGAGTTTTTCAAACTAATAAGATACAATGAAAATGATGGAGTGTTAGGAAATTCCACGCAAAGTAGTCTGCTAGCAAAACCACAGAACAATCATTTGTAGTAAATATAATGGTTGGCGCATTCCAGTCTTATAGGAAATGTAACATGGAGTTTAAACCCTAGCATTACAACGAACACAAGGTCTGTTAATTTGCCAAAATGTTCTATAATTTTTTTTTTTTATTTAACCTATACTGTCCCACTGCTGGGCAAAGGTCTCCCCCAATTCCTTCCAACCATCTCTCTCCTTTGATAGGTTCCACCACCCACTATCAAAGGAGATATAATAAAAAATATAATAAATATAATTTTTACATTGACCAATATTGACCAAATTTTTTTGTGTCTCGGTTTTGGATCTAAAGGTCGTAGCGTAGGTTCAAATCGCGTTCGAACCGTTTGAATCCATCACGAGCTCTAAATTGTGATGGAATTGTGGTATTTGAATAGGCATGAATTATGGGCTTGCAACCTATCACTTGAAACATACCTATGTTTTTTGTTCGTTTAAAAATAATGACAACTTCGCAGTATTTATTTAAGACTGTAGAACTCATAAATACATCCAATGGATCAGAAACTCATGCCCTCGAGTCTCCTAGTAAGCAGTACTCACGAACACCTGAGCGGGCCAATAATTCGCGCAGCATGTCCCATTTCGCAGTCATTAGACTCACTTCCGCGGAGTTAAGGGCCTATTGTTTAGGCGATCGACATTATCTGAATTATCCGCTATTGGTGCAAACCTTTGTTGATTCCGCCTTGCCCATTTATGAACTAAAAGAATAAGTATAAAAAAAAATCATCAGGATACTTCTTCTATCTGGATCTATACTTATATTATCATCGCGTCAATTATGACACCGACATCAATGTTTGACCGCGTGTTCGTACGAACTAATTTCGCGCGAACTGGCGTTGATAGTGCATTCGCGTTCTATTAGGACGACGTCGACGCTTTACGTTTCTATTTGAAAGCCTCCGTCATTCTTCTAAAGCTTAAAATAGGTCGCGTATACCAAACCGCCCCTTAACCCTTCCGTGCTATGTATACAACAATCCACTAATACATCATTACTGGTAACCTGCGGGTCAATGATACCCTGAGACGGTGTCGCCGGACCGGAGGCCGAAGGGCAACTTTCGACACTCAGGCGCAAACGCTTTGATGTTCTGAAAAGCCGACGTTAATACAAACTTCGTAAATTGGACGCATCTGTAGGTGTGTAGGTACCTTCAATTATTTTTGTATGAAATTTCAGCAAATGCGAATGTAGTGTGGCTAAGTCATGATTGAGATTCTGGCTAATTATGTTTTGGTGGATTGGTTTTTACTCGAATGCTAAGGAATTACCAGTGTTTAACGCCATTAATAAATGCAGTTTAAATTGTACCTATGTCAAATATCGCGCTAATTAGTGGTACTAGACACTAGACACAGGCGAGTCATTTCGCTTTTTCGTTTATGGTACGGTGGTCAAGCCCAAATGCAACCATTATTTTTTCAATTTAACCATTCATTTTTTTCTATCTACGAAGTGTAAAGGCGTTATTACGATTTCTACGCTCTGATATGGAGGTACCAACTGTTCAATTTTACTTAATAAAATATACAGGGTGTCTATTTCCATGTCCATAAAACTAAAGGTTATCAAATTATCCATAATCACAGACTTACAGACTGCTAGATGTCGTTTGAGACAAGTTATCAAAAATGACATTTAATTTTATATCAAACTTTGCTGGCTATTTTCCGTATTTCTTTTATGTTAAGGTCCAAAATAGCTTGAAAAGTATTTCAATGGAATGAAGGAAAACTTCGTGTTGTAAAATACACAATTTAGTTTAACAATATGGCGGTTTTGGTAAGTAGGTTAGGCACTTGTAAGTATTTGGTTGCCTTTTAAGGCGATGCATTTAGACTGGAGTGGTAGTGCCGTTCAAAGTAGGCACATAGTTTTAGACCTGGTTTAAGCTGGTTAAGGTGAAATTCCTGACCCAGCGACAGAGGTTTTTATCTCAATCATCTCAGTTTCTGTGAGGGATTTACAAAAGTCCCTATTGGACAAAAGCTGCTAAAACAACCAGTTGTTATTTTTTATGAGGTCGGCTCTTGACCTCGAAACTTACACATGCAAGAATAAGGTCTACGATGGAGCGAGCCTACCCAGAAGGTGCTTATTAACTCTCTTCTTAAAAAACAGGGTCATAGTTCAGCGGAAATACAGACGCTGGAAGCTGATTCCAAATGTTTGCAGTGTTTCCTAAAAATTCCAAAAATTTACCTACTATGGTAAGATTTTCCCGACTAATTAAGTCGTTTAGCCATGATGGAGGCCTTATGTCGGCCTAAGAACTCCGTCACGAGAGTTGGCGGACTCATACGAACTCACAGCTGACATCTTTTTCTTTGTAAAATCATCACGCAATCAGTGATTGCAAACGTGCCCGAACAAGGCAGAATAACTAGATCTCGGTAACGCATCGGTGACAAATCAGAATTTCTTGGAACCAATCTTTTTATGGCGTGGTCGTGGCGCAGTCACACTGTTTATGGGACGTTATAGAGTGTGCAGGAGCGATTTAAGCAATTTTGTAGTTATTTATCTCAGAATCTGTAAAAGCTATAACCTTTATATTAAGGGAAATTATACTTTGAACTTTTATCTTGGACTAGCTGACCCGCGCGACTTCGTCTGCGCATGATTCATTTTTTCCGCGCAATTTTTTAATTTTTTTCTGTCATAAGAACCTTCTTCTGACAATAACAAACACAAAAAAATTAATGAAATCGGTCCAGCCGTTCACGCGTGATGCCGTTACCAAGGGAAATAGGGATTCATTTTTATATATAGAGAATTACGTGTTTTAAAAACACGATTGGTGAAAGTTTTCTCGAACATACAGGGTGTAAAAAGACGTCTACCGAAACCGAAAGGGGTGGTTACAGCATCCCAACACACAACTTAATCCAAAAGGATTTTCCGAAAAAAATATTATATCCGGAGAAAACAGCGTTTGAAGATTACTGTTTGCGTATGTACCTACTGGGCGCGTTGTTTTACGTAGATTGCTGGATTTTGAGTTTTAATTGTTTTTTTTTCTATTATTAATGAAATTATCAGGTAGGTATGGTTTTATTATGTTGGCCTAGTAGTCAATAACCGAAAATAACATAAAATGAAGTAGTTAAGTCAAATATTTTATTAAAGTTTTTTTTCGCTAAGTATGTTTAGAATCATGGTCTGATTGCAACCCCTCAGTTTTCGGTAGTAGTCTTTTTACACCCTGTAAGTATATTCGCTGTGTATGTTTCATTGACATTGACATATTTATAAAGATGATTTTCAACAGTTTTTTTTCTGTTTGTACAACAGCTGTGTCGTTAACGAACAAAATTGTGCCGCACCGCATCCAGTGTGACTTGTGCTGGGAATGGAAAGCTCGCAGCTAATTTAGTATCGAACAACTTTAGAATAGTGAAACTCTATTCCAGGGAATCGAATGGGTTTAGAAAATGAGATACTTGAATAAAAAAAATTGAAAATGCCTACTTTTGTAGAATAAACGAAATAATTGCATAGTTGTGAGCAAAGCACTGTAGACATAATTTTATATTTAAACTAGCTGACCCGCGGCAAACGTTGTTTTTCCATTATATCGCTATTAAAAAATAAGGGTTGATCGTAGAAGGGTGAAAATTGAGGATTGTATGTATTTTGTATGTTGTATCATAAAAAAATAGAAATTAAAAATGTTGTCTAAAAAATAAAATAAAAAAATTAGGGGTGGACTACCCCTAACATTTAGGGGGATGAAAAATAGATGTTGGCCGATTCTCATAGATACCGGATAAGCACAAAAAATTTCATCAAAATCGGTCAAGCCGTTTCGGAGGAGTATGGCAACGAAAACTGTGACACGAGAATTTTATATATTTTAATTTTTAAATGAATGAATGAACACTTTACTGTACACCAAAAAAATATTTAAAACAAAATCATTAACAATAACAAGTTCTTAGTACAGTGGGCGGCCTTATCGCTGAAAACGACTTCTTCCAGGCAACCTTTGAATTAAATTTAAATTAATTCAGCGAGTCGTGGACCTCTGGGAATGAGCATCTTAGATGTCTTACGGGGCAGTCAGATACAGAGGCGCTTTACTCTAGGATTTATTAAATCTGTTTTGGTACAGTCAATAATTAATGATCTGAAAAAGTGAAGTTCGATCACTATTATATGAGTCATTCTTCAGTTAGATGTCTAATTACCAGGTAGTATTGCTGATGACAATGCAAGCAATCTACCATAATATTATTTTGGTGTATTTCTTTTTCGACCCACAGGTTCGTCCCACAAATATTTTATTTCTGTTTGGTACCTACCGAAATATGTCGTCGTTTCGACCCGCTACAAAATGTATTAAAATATTTTTCCGTTTCGACCCACAAAATATTTCTGTTTCGTACCACATCAAAAATAATAGATTTGTACAGTCGAACTAAAACTTTAGTAGATGTAGGTAAATATTTTATATGAGTACCTATAATTTAGTTAGGTAGATTCAGTTTCTTACCAGGTTCAACAACATAGCAAAAGCATTATTATTACTAAGTAATAGGGTACCCTTTCTATTGTTTAGAGACCAGGTAAAAAATATTTGCTAGAGCCACTGGAGAAAAGGGTTGCGATTGCCAACGTGCGGCAGGAGTAAAAGAAAAAAGAGTACTTATCTTTGTTTTTTAAAAATTGTAACTATGATACTTTACACTAATCAGTTAAGCCTAAGAAAGCAAGTGCGTAACTTCGGTGTGTATAGCAGGGTTTTTTTTTACAACAAAAAAAATGCAAGAGCCCGATTCAACGCGTGTTAGTGATATTATAGACTTTTTCAACATACTTGCTCATAAAGTGGCTCTATGGTCACCGCAATTAGGCACATAATGACACCCATAATCAAACTGTGACTTTTTCATTACTATAACTCACTAGTGAGTAATAGTTTTTTTTTTAAATTTTATTGGTTGAGTTGCTTTGTTCTTAAAAAAAGTTTTTATTCAGAAAAAAGATCGTGTTCAATAAAACAAATAAATTAATGTTCCTATTGCTTGCTTATTTCATGCAACTTCTTATTTAAATAGATAATTTTAACTCGTACGTGTTTAATAAATAAAACTTTCACTCAAATATAACTTTTGTTTTCTCTGTAAAAAACGAAAACTTTAAATTCCCCATTTTGTCCGTGGCAGAATAGGCCGCAAACCCTATGCGCGGCGCGGAAATATAGTCTGTGGCCGATGGCAATGCGCGCGCATAGGAAAACTGATTAATTTTTCCCACAATAGCGAAACATTTTTCACAACTCGTTTTTACTGTTGAAAATGAGTTTTTATTGTTATTTTATTCACAAGTGTGTTGAAAAACGTCGTATGATACACGTGTGTATTGACCGTCCTCGGTTCTGTTAAGAGCCTCGCCTAACGGCTCGGCTCTCAAAACACCTCGTCGGTAATCACCAATGTTACACACTAGTACCATAATGTACTATAATTTAACAAAATCAAAAAGAAATAAAGATGTATTGGTGTGTGAAGGAAGGGAATTCTACCAAAAGAGAGTGTTATATAAAACAATAGTTCAATAGTGTGGCGATGTGCTAAAAGAACTCCTTTATGTTGCGGTATAGTGAAAACGCAAGATAAATTAATAATAGATAGAACTGAACATAAAGATCATTGTCAGGCTAATGTTGCGAAGCTTTTGATCAAGAAATCTATAAATTTGCTCAAGAAAATCGTCAAAGTGCAATCATCACAAGGGCGACCTATACAACAGATGTACGAAGAAGTTTTTATCATCTGCATTAGACGAGCTTTCTTCTGGAAAAATAACAGTTGGTCACTGTTTAGAAAAATTGGCTCCATACACTCGGTAGTGTACCAATAGCATCAGTGAGAAAGCTAACTAATGTATATAGAGATAACTAGGATGATTTTTTAGTATAATTATAATTACTTATTCTGATCATAACTGTGATTTTTACAAAAAAATAATGTTTAAGGTACGTCGTTCAGGTTGATATTCTTGTATTATAATAGATAGCTGACCCGCGCAACTTCGTCTGCGCATTATTAGGATTCAAGTGCAGGAGTGTTACCTAAAGTTTATTTACACTGTGTTTGAAGTGAATAAAAAGGAATCAAATTTTCCATACTAACTTTAACACCCTGTAAAACATCCATATGGGTTGATTTTTTTAAATTAGATAAGCATATATTCAAGTAAAAAAGCTAAAGCATCTACGTTCCAAATTTCATTACAATCAGTTAAGTCGTCACGTCTATGAAACTGCCTATTTTAATTTCCAAAACGCTAAATGATCTGTATTCTTGATCTCGCAACGCTACCTAGTTGTGAAAATGAAAAATATAGATGGCGTTGCTAGCGTTGCTAATCAACGCCAAGGAAAAATATTTTATTTTCTAGCTGGTACCCGCGATTTCGTCAGTAAAATAACATAAGTTGAAAACCTATAAAAATTATAGAAAAGTCTAAGCAAAAATTTTATTTTTTATTTTTTATTGATGAGTGGAAATATACATGTTACATGTTTTTAATTAATTTAAAAATCATTTATCATGCAAAATGAGAAAAAAAACAAAAAATCTGCAATGCAAAAACAGAGCAAAAAGTGGCGGTCACCCATCATCTTTATGACCTCGCCCAGCGTCGCTCCACTTTTTTCCCCATACAAACTTGCAACCCTTATTTTCACGCCCCCTTATAAATATTTAAAGAAAAAAGTAGCCTATGTCCGTCCCTGGGGTATAATCTTTATCCATGCCAAATTTCAGCTTAATCTGTTTAGCGGTTTGGGCGTGAAAGCGTAACAAACAGACAGACAGACAGACAGACAGAGTTACTTTCAGATTTATAATATTAGTATGGAAGTATGGATTTAACAAATATTTAATAATAACATGGCGGTCCCGGAGCGGGATGTATGATCCTTTAAAGTTTAGAGGTTAATATGTAGGTAAGGTCTAAGGTAGGTAGGGGAGTATTGGGCAGTAAGGCAGGTTTGGACACCACCGGCAAACTCCCGTGTTATGCCGGCCATACACCATCATGTCAATCCACCCCCAAAAATGGTCAATTCTAACTGATCAAATTCCGATTTGACGATAGGCATGATGGTTTCTGGCCGACATGACACGGGGGTGTCCAAACCTCCCTACTGCCCAATGCTCCCCTACCTCCCATATATATTTAATTGATATATTACCACTCCCTTCCATTCATTCCATAGTTCCCAGACACTTTTTAAACTATCATGGTTTTCAACATTTTTAACACAGTTAACGGGATATTTACCATTATTTAATGTTTTTTTGTGTTTCCCGATATTTCGGCGCAGTTGCATACGCCAAAATCAATAGTATGTATGGTATTAATCATGGTTAATATCCCGTTACCTGTGTTAAAAATCCCAGACACTTGTCCTTCCGTACTAACTGATATTTATTCTGTGGTCGCGATGTATCTTACATTTTTAAACTCATGATAACTTTTGAATAAAATGTCCGATTTCAATCATTCAAAAAGTAATCGACGGGTACTGAAACAGCCTTTACTACTAAGGAATTTATTTGGATAAGAATAAATATCAAAATAAGAATAACGTGGTCTGCTTTTGGTCGGCATTTTTATTCTCTTTTTAAATTATAAATGTTGTTATTCTGACACAACCACAATAGTTGGACATATGCTATCGCTGACTTTTTTGTAGATATTGATACGTTCTTTAATATTGTAGAACCTTTTTTTGTTCTATCATCAATAGTTTTCGCAGCGCACGCGATATGAAGAATTTTATGTTCAAAATTTTTACACCTTTGGTTACATTATTGCAATTTTCATAAGGATCTCTAATTTTTTTGAAAATAATTTATAGCCTATGTTCATCACAGATAATGTAGGATTCTAATGGTGAAAGAATTTTTCAAATCAGTCCAGTAGTTTCGGAGCCTATTCAATTCAAACAAACAAACAAACAAACAAATGTTTCCTCTTTATAATATTAGTGTAGATGTAGAAAAATAACTGTAATTTAAAAAAAAAAAAAATCTCGTATACCTAAGGTTTGTCAATCATGTTGATCTCTTGTAAAAGTAGAAAAATAACTGATTTTTACTAAAAAATAATAATGTTTAAGGTTAATGTATTGTATTATAGTAATAAGATAACTGTGATTTTACTTAAGAAAAATATTTATATTTACCTCTATTTTGATATTGTGTTATTTTTAAGCTATATGATATATATATTTATTTATTTAGATATATGTATGTTTGTTTTATTTAGATATTAATGTTAAACATCATTATTTTATGTTCTAAACGTATTTATCTTGTCTTTATATTAGGTACCTACTACTAAGTATTTTAAAACTGCAATTTTAATAATGTTGTTATTTGATTAAACTATTTTTAAACAAGTCTCACGCTTTTAGTTTGACTGTACCTAGAGGTACCTACCTTGCCATACTTTGTTTAGTTAGGTTCTTTTGCTTCTATGTGGGTCGAAACAGAAATCAAAAAATACGGCGGGACCAAACGCAAAAAAATATTATTATTTTCGACTTTTGCTATGAACCTGTGGGTCGAAAAAGAAATACACCATTATTTTTCAATTGTTGTTGCTTTTGTTATAGGTACCTAGGTACATACATAAGTACCTAGACTGTACAGAACAGAACCATCATTTACAAAACAAACGTAAAGATAAAGTTGTTGAAACCTTTGCACCTCGTAAAGCTCAGAGTTATGGCGTCTCGGTAATCTTTCAATCCTGACGAGATTTAGCATTTAAATGTTGAGCCGTAAGATCAAGATTGTGGCTAATTCATAGCCCTTTTGATGCAATCGTAATAACTTTACCTACCTACACGGTTAACGGATCTAGGCATTTGTGTAGCTGGAGGAGCTAATATATAATGTTTACAAAAAACAACTCACTTCACGTATGCCAACACGACGACCCTTAGGGGGCGTCTATAAATCACGTGAGGCATTTAGGGGGAGAGGGGATCGAGCCAAATGTCATCTAATGTCACGTGGGGGAGAGGGGGGGTCTCGGCAAATATCACGTAATTTTTTTGGACAAGAAACTAGTGTAAAATTGCAATAAAACTGGGTTAAAAAAGTTAAAAAATTATTGCCAATCTTGAAACGTAGACGCTTCGCTCGCACTTCGTCAGCAAAATAACATAGGTACCTACTTTGAAACCTCTAAATAGAATCGATAACTCTTTTTAAAACGGAAAATATGCTTTTTGAAATCTTACGTGAGATTAGGGGGGGGGGAGGTCGATCAAAATCTCCCGGAATCTCACCTAAGGGGGAAGGGGGGGTCGAAAAATCGACAAATTTGCCTAATGTAATTTATGGACGCCCCCTTAGTGGTTTTGATTAGTGGATCAGAGTGGAATAGGGCCAGAATTTCGATTAGGCAGAAAAGTTCTGGAGTGGAGACAGGCAGGCGATAAGCAAGCCGCCTGCCAGTGCGTTTGTGGCCGTGGATTTATTTAGTGGGTCAGAGTGGAATAGAGCAACAATTCTGTCTTCAAAAGTACCTAGTAGGTGCGTGTTAGAAACATTAAGTTGAATGATGTAATCATTTTTTTCTATCTGTGGCTTTATTTAGTTCATTCATTATTGTCATTCATTCATTCATTCTCTCGAAAAATATAATTACTACTGTGCACATGCCAATTTTTATTTTATAAAAAATCGTTTATTTAGCTCCCAACCATTAGAAGTAGTCAGAAACTTCTTCAGTAGGCGATGCAAGAAAGTCACGCAATTAATGAGACAAAATGCTTGAGGCCTTACCGACTATTGTCCCAAAACAATTTATTCTGTAAAGATCAAGATACACCGACGCCAATTATTTTGGAGAAGTAGAGATGGCCCTCACCAATGATAAAGATAGCAATGCATTCCATAGCTGTGGTTGGTAAATAGGTAAATAGGGTTTTGTAAATCCCGGGATTTGTCCTTTGTCGGACTTTGTCGGAATCAAGAATTAAAACTACTTTTTTGCTTTTTAAGCTAAGTACCGACCTAACTACCTAAATATTTTTGTTTGTCTTTTGGCTAGAACTTTGAACACTTATCAACCACTCATTGAACTCTTCCTATAGGTACTTGGACAATCCCCAAACCCCAGCCTACACCCAAATGGCATTCCATGCATTCATGGGCCCAGCTGTGACCCCATTCCCAGGCCCATCCCACGCCACATTTACATTGCGCTGCAGCTCGATTTATGATATACCTCTTGTACCATTAATACAACACAGATCTGCTGGATTCTAATAATCAATCGATAATAATTCTACTCCAACTAATATAGTCTGAAAGTTGGTATCTTTGTTGTTTGTGTTTCACCAATCTAGATTAAATTCAAAGTCAAAAAGTCTTATAAGCGGATACCATAGATTCCCATTTGCTACTCTATCAATGTTTTAAATAAGCACTTTCTAAAACAAATCGCGTGATAAAAGAACGTTTGAGACTGTCAGTCGTGACAAACATCCTCGATTCAACTATTTACCGATGTATTAGAATATTAATTAGATACATTATCTATAGCCATCTCGCTTAGTCGGCCTTCGGAATCTAATTGCGTTAATTAATATCTATGAGCTAGAAGCGTCTGTTGTGTGCCTAATTAATCGAATTAATGGAATGTGTCAATGGGTAGCCAGTTGCCAGGCTGCGAATGACAAACTTAAGATCGGAAGTTTTTGAAACCAGTGTTGCAACATTTTACAAACTATTCTTGTGTTTAGGTAATCTTGCCAGTTTAATTTTGAACCACTTCCCGGTTTTTGATTAAGGTGAATTTTGCCACAAATTGTGTCTTCAGTTCAGTGACAGTGCAATAATGATAACAGCAATTGGGATTATTTTACATTAACCATTGAACAGTAATGTTACTATTTATGGCAAACTAACAACCGGTTAAAGTTTAACAATCATTATTAATGCACTCAATTGACCTTTGGTAACTAGCACCTATCCCATAAACATTATTTCAAATTGGAATCAACTGTTTATAAATTATTGTAGGTATATGAACCTATGTTTCGGTCGTGATTTCGATTATAGGTAGGTACTTAACAGTTAATTATGTATTAGAATTTAGGTACCAAATAAAAAAAAAATAGTAAATCTTATTTACAAATTGTTCCTATACCTCATAGTTGGCTCTAAGTAGGTAGCCTACCTATGCTATAGTATTTTATAGTATTTTTTTAATTTTCCCCTATAAGCTACATCCGTTGATCGTATTGTAGTACACCATGGGTAGCAAATTCAATTGGATCCCTAGTTGGCAGAGCCGCGAGCACAGGTTAATCGGATCACGGTCCGTATCGAGGTATCTGCAGATATCTATCAGGACTTGTAATTGGTGCCTATGTGAGAGCTGTGTCATAAGTCACGGACGCTTAGGGGTTTTCCATTAGGTAAGACAATTAAACCAGAGATATCACAGATTAAGTAGCTTACCAAAGCACAGCCTAAACTGATTTGATATCTTATTTCTTAGTAGGTAGGTAGTTCTACCTGTGTATGTGTGTTCATAAGATTCATCTTCATTACGACTCGCTAAACATAGGTACCTAAATAGGTACGTGATTTGATGATATAGGTAGGTACCTACATTACTTAGTTTTTTAGGTAGGAGCGCGTAGGTATTGAGGGTAGGTATTGATAAGGCTGAAAATGATGATGAAAATAATGTCAAAGAAATTATTAGAAATGGTGATTTTTGTAAAGGTAGGAAAGAACCTTATGGGAGCCTTTCTCTAGACTGTTTATGTAACAAGTGATATTTTATCACAATGCCCTTTCAACACAAAATTGACAGTATCGCGCGAAGAATTCCAATGCCACACTCTAAAATCCATTCACATTTATTCGTAAGAAATACCTCAGGGATCTTAAAGTTACGTAGGCAGTGGAACCGTAATTGGATACCTATCCATACTAATATTATCCACTGGCTGTGCCCGCGACATCATTCGCTGGCTCATTAGTTTTCCTGGATTTTCCCGCGTCAATCCCGATCTCGTGGGAATCCCGGGATAAAAAATTGCCTATGATATTGTTGACTACAACCTACAACCTCCTTTCTTTATCTTCCAGTGAAAGTCCAATGAAATCGGTTAAACCGTTCCAGAGATTAGCCTGGACAAATAAAAACACAGACAGACCTTTAAAAATTAATGTTCGTGTTTTAGTATCAAAAATTTATTTTTTATTTCCGATTTTACTTTAAAATAAATAAATGAGTATCAAAATTCAGCCTTTCTTTTATCGAAGGATTTTTGCAAACAAGCTGTTTGCTAGTCAGATTACCAAATAGATTTCTTCTTATTCTTTATGTGAAAAATCAAATCGTTCCCGGCCATGATATCTAAATTCAATTCCACCTTGTATCGTTACCAAGGGGCACCGCACTACGCATGCGTGAGCTTCATCGATATTCTAGTGATGCGCCTGATTCACATTCAGCTAGTGTTGTTACATCCACATGCAGTGACGTGCATTATTCAAGCTCGCAAACATAATACCTGGTAGAATAAATAGCTTAAACTTTGAGATATTTCACTCTGCAGCATTTGTTGCTTACACTGAGCCTTTGACCATCATTTGACCTTATCAGTCGGATAGAGTAAAATGAGTTTAGACGATTTCGAGTAAAAAGTCAAGTTTTATTCTACTCTTCTATGAGGACTAGACAGGATGGAGATGGCAAGCAAGGTTTATCAGATCCACGCAGAAGTTTTGAAGAAAAATAATATTTTCTAACAACTGAGCTTTTCCTATCATCCTAGGTGTAAACTCCTGCAGGTTCTCGATTAACAAGCTAATGCTACAACGATCAATTTGCAATACGATTTACAATAACTGATAAAAAAATTGGCTGATACCTCAGACACAGAAAACTCAGGCATTCAATAAAACTATGAAGACATCGATAGCGGAAGTTTTATGCGCACATTTTCAACACATTAGACTCAAGTGATTTTAAATCCAAATCCACTGGAATAACGGCGATTTTCCAGTGGAGGTTAGTAGCAGTGAACTAGCCCTGATCATACCGTTGCTTGATGCTTAACGCCCGAGCCTCTTAAGGGACGCGCAAGTACCGGAAAAACTAACAATGTCGTACCGTTTACATGACAAATTGCAACTATTAGCGGTCACGAGCCGACGCTTTTGGCCTAGGATCAGGGTTGGTCCTTCTTCTTGTCGTGTCACCAGTTCTTTCAAACCAGTGTGGTGAAAGGATTATAAGTGCGCCTCTAAGAGGCTCCTTTCGTGCACTTGACACAATGTTATCGAACTTTTAGGTTCTACGACATGCCATTTCTCACGATGTTTTCCTTCACTGAGAGTACTGGCATAGTGCACATACATTTTTCGGCAGAAAAAGTCATTGGTGCACGAACGGGAGTAAACCACACCACTAACACTAGACCACCAGTGCTCTCGGGGTTGGTCCTTGAAAATTTTACAATGTAGGTAATAAATCATTATTTACAAGGACTAAGATATTTCAAATAACACATGGCCTACCTAATGTAAACCAGCTAAGCTCTTCCGTGTAAATAAAAACCAAAAACTGCCATCGTCGAAATCGGCTGGAAGACAAATCATCATCACCTAATGAAAGCTAACCAAAGCGCGATTATTTGTTCTAGATTATTTGAAGACAAGCTGTGCCCGCGACTTCGTTCTTGGATCATTCGTTATCCCGGTTTTTCCCGTCTAATTCCCAATCCCGTGGGAATCCCGGGATAAAAAGTAGCCATTAATTATGTAAACTACTCAAAACAAAATAGGGCCCACCCAATAAAATATGATTTAAATTAAAATAATAAAAAATACGTACAATTTACTTCGAGTTTATATTTAGGAATAGGATAACACATTAAGGTTAATTAAAAAAACATTACAATACCTTATTTTTTCAAAAAAACCTTAAAGATATGGGATTTTTACGCATTAACTTAAAATTGCACCTTTTTCCAAAACAATGCGTTGAAGACACAAGCACATTTTTTTTTAAACAAGTTCGCAGGGTTGCTTTAATGACTTATGTTTAGTAACGCCTAGGTCCTCCCCTATTGCGCACACACTCTCTGAGTCGGTTTGGAACACTCTCTATGAGGTGGATGACGTTTTCATCTGGAATTTGCTCCCAACACACTTTTAAAGCAGTTATCAACTCCTGTCGGCTATGAATTTCAGTGTGGTTGTCTTTACGGCTTCTTTTCAACTGGTCCCAGATATACTCGATCGGATTCAGGTCCGGACTCATGGCAGGCCAGGGTAGAACTGCGATACCAGCTTCGGACATTGCCTTTTGGGTCACTCTGGCAGTATGAGGGCGAGCGTTGTCTTGCATCAGAATAAAGTTAGGGCCTACTCGCTGCGATTAAGGGATCACATGAGGTCGGATGACATGCTGAACATAGCTGGCGGCCGTTACATTGCCCTCATCCAAAATCACTAGCTCGGTTTTGCCCATTATGCTAAACCCACCCCATACCACAATACTGGGTCCACCAAAGCGGTCAGTTTCACGAATACATGGTTCTGTGAAACGTTCTCCAGGTCGTCGCCATACTCGTACGCTTCTGTCATCATTAAAAAACTTTACTTTAGATTCATCTGTAAAGAGCACCGTCCTCCAATTATCCATCGTCCATTCGAGGTGATCACGTGCAAACCTTAATCGCGCTGCACGGTGGGCTCTGGTCAATTTGAGCCGAACAACTGGCATTCTGGAACGTTGTTGGTCTTCATGAATTCTGTTCCGAACAGTTTGGTCACTCACTCGCGTTCCAGTGGCGTCACGTAAGCGATTTCTTAATATGCGTGCAGTTACAGTTCGCTCGCGACGTGCAGAGAGTCGGATGTATCGGTCTTCTTGGGAGGTTGTGGCTCGGATTCTACCGGAACCGTGCCTCCTACTCACACTACCTGTCTCTTGATAGCGTTCCCACACATTTCGAATAGCTCGTCTAGACACACCTAAGCTTGAAGCTACCGATCTTTGCGAATTTCCCTGCTGAAGCAAAACAATGGCTCTTGTCGCGGATTCTGTGTCCATGTGACGTCGAGAACCAGGCATTGTTTATGCAAACACTAATTTAATCGATAATTAAAGGTAAGGTTACGATAACTTCTTCGTTAGACACAACAAACACCACTGAGCAACAATGTAATGGCTCTCATAGATTCTGCGGTATTATCGAGATTTTTGTTTTTTTGTCTACCCACTTAAGAACCACCCTAAACTTGGCGTTTAAGTGTTAAATAAGATCAATAAATATGCCTACTTAACATTCTCATACTTCAGTTTGCAAATAACTCACAAAAAAAAAATGTGTCGGGCAAAATATCGAAATATTTCAAGTGGGCCCTATTTTGTTTTGAGTAGTTTAGTTAATTATCTTATAGTGTTTGGAATTCAGTCGTGATTTTATTTATATAGTTTTAGTTCCTCCCAACCCTACACCCGTATGGTCAAAGGAGATTGCTATTCAGATCGCGCAAAATGCCTTCTGCCGTAAGTAGCTGTCGAAGCGGTGTCCCTTTAGGGTTGTCAACGAGACGTATCGGTACCACAATATCCGCATAGAAGCAGAATGCTTGTATATGGTTAATGGATACAAGATGTAACGTACCTACTCCTTTTGTCATTTTTATAAAAGTTTGTAATAGTACATTATTATACAGGGTGTGGCAAAATTTGACCGCATTGAGCGCAGCTTTTAATTTTGCATAACAGTTAGAAGATTTTTTTCTTACAAAGGTTTTTTTTAAATACAGCATTTTTGTCATTTTTTAAATATGCACAGTCGCCTAGAAAATAACAATATTTGTCAAAAGAAACAAGCTGGTCTCAATCGACGCTATGACCAGACATTTTTCCCGAATCAAATCGTAAGATTTTGCATAAAAAAACAAAAATCTTTTCCACACACGGTTATCCCAAGGGGCATCAACAGTAAGTTTAATAATCTAAGATTTACATCCAGTACATCCACAATCACTCCATGCTATTTATTTGTCTAGAAGATGCGTCGATTGAATAGATAAAATCTACCATTTCATTAAATCAGCACGCACGCTTCACTTAATACGGTAGTTGTGCAGCACTATAAAAAGGTATCTACCTACATACCTATGTACTTAAGTACCAACATGGTATCTCCTTATCGGATTGATTTCATTCCCTAAAATATTCTCTTTACCCATTGATCGAAAGATATGAATAAAATTTTGATACCTACTTATCCTAATTTTAGTTTAAGTATGGTGCATCGGAATAGGTTGAATGACTAAAGTTATAGTAATGATGTACACAGAATATGGGCCATTAATGCACAAACGGGATTAGAACTAGCAACGGATTTATTCGGATTCAAAGTTGAGGGTTCCACTTCAAATGCCAACACAGCTCTGGCTTCTATTAAAGTTAATGTTACTGTGATTGTGAGAAGTTAATTGTTAGTAGATTGCCACTTACTTGTTCAACATGGCCTGTAAAGATTCTGATCTATTCTTGTGAAACTGTGCATCGTAAACTTCATATAATTAACGGTGTGCATTCAGTGTTTTTATAAAACTAACAATTTAATTCGATTTATCACACATTCAATCGATAGATATTTATCAATCCCGCGTGAATGATTGATGCATGCCGACAATGACTGCTAACATACCACGGACACTGGATAAAACTAAGATAAGATAAGATAATAGTTTGATTTTCCATAAAATAGACAAGTCTACAGATAAATATGAGAGTAGGTACTTACTTAAACATTAAGGCCCTTATTAATAAACGTGGTGTAAAGTTACGCCGGGTGTAATTTAGGAGTAACCATACAATTTTTGGAGTTTAGACCTGGCGTAACTTTACACCACGTTTATTAATAAGGGCCTAGGTGTGCGATTAACTTATAATTATGTATTAAGATTAGGCAATCAGGTATGGTTTTTACAAAAGTACTTACTAGGTTACAATTGGTTTCCATTGTACGTTACGTACACAAACTCAATACAAACATCGTTTACAAGTAATGAAAATAAAAAGAAATATATTGAAAATGGTAAGGTTAAATGTAGTACTAATCGTTGTGCCTCGACTTTCAATCTAAAGGTCGTGGGTTCGAATCCCAGACGTGCATCAATGGATTTTTCGTTTCGTAAAAAATTATATGCGCTTTAACACGAGGTCTTAACGGTGCAGGAAAACATCGTGAGGAAACCCGCAGCTTAGTCAGCTCCACACGTATTGACGTCGTCTTTCCTGTGGGCCAGGCTGATTAAGCTGAGAGGATGGTTTGGGTGCTGGGCAAGCTTATTCCATCTCAAACAATGTCCCAGGCACTACAGTGTCCCGTAAGTGTAGGCATGGGTTGTCTCCTGACGCTGTATAAATCATCTAATATAAGTTTTCAATCCGCTAATCTATTCTCAAACAAAGGTTACTTAAAACTAGTACTCACCTCACGCTAATTAGTTCACGATAATTAGTAAATAAAAACAATGGAAAATTGACTAAAAATGAATAAATAAAGCAAAACCTAAAAAAAAAGATGTGGCAACTTTTTACGATGCCCTTGTAGTTCAGGCGATGGTAGATAGAGGTCGCCACAAGTTCAAAGTTTCAAATTTCAAAAGTAGGAACGCAATCCAGGCCCTTGATTCATAATACAGCGGAATGCATTCGGTTCAGAATCGATCGCAGCATCCAATCACAGTGCAGGAATTGATCCGAATTTGACGTTTCTTGCACTGTGATTGGTTGCTGTCAGTCGATTCCAAACCGAATGCATTCCGCTGTATTATGAATCAAGGCCCTGAACTCATATACCTAGTATTTTAATATATTCTGTTGCTATTTTAAATTTCATTGCACATGATGATTTATTAGTAGAGTTGTATTTCTTTTGCTGTTGCCTTATTGAACGCAATTATCGGTGTGACCCGCGGTCCCTCGGGATTTTTTCATTTTTTCGGGATAAAAGGTAGCCTATGTCCTTCCCTGGGATACAACCTTTAACTATGCCAAATTTCAGCTTAATCTGTTCAGCGGTTTGGGCGTGAAAGCGTAACAAACAGACAGACAGACAGAATGTTGTGCAGAATGCTATGGAATAAATCGTATTTTCAACGCGGTTTTTATCGAGATTTGCCAGAGAATAAACTATATATCTTTGTCGGATAACGCAATGACATAGAAAATAAGTCGGCTTGTTATCGGAACGAGACTTTTTATTTAATTGAAAAATAAATTGACCGGTTTGATGTACTGCTGGAATTCGAACCCACGACATTCAGATCGAGTTGATGATTTTAGTTTTTGTCAAGAAATGTGTAACTATTGTCAACAATGTTTTTTCTTAGCTTTCTGTTAGTTTAGTTTCTGAGCTTAGCTTTTGTCGATGCGATGATACAGACCTACTCTTACTTTCAATATTAAAAGAATATAAAATGCATTAAGTATATTTAATAACGGAAAGAGATATCTTAAAGGTATTTTCATAATTTATCTTACCTTGACAAGTGTGCAAATAAAATGCTTCATAATTTTGTATGGAATTCATTGTAATAAATTATTATACTACTCCTCTAGCACTAAATCCACATTCACATTGAATTGTCCTTTTTCCAGGTCGCACGCCACTTGGAAACTCCATTTATCTGTGCTTTTTGTTGTGTATGTCTTTTTCTAGAACAAAAATTTTAATATTAGGATTTTTAGCTAATTTAGATAAATAGTTGGATAATTAAATAAGTGAAGAAAGTTTGCATGGGGAACCGAGATAACAGTAAGTATTTAAACACAGTATAGACGAAGTCACGGGTAACCAAAAAATAAATACCCATACCTAAAAAACAACAGTAAAAACCGCTTTCAAATTGGATACGTTTTATCTAAGATTATCGTAGACCGTACGCAAACGCACAAACAAACAGACGTTCTATTGCGATAAAATGCCTCTTTTTTTTCTATTACTAGTATCTCAATTGTAAATAACACACCAGTATTTTAACCGCTTGTCGTGTATGTGGGTCCCATTGGACCCAGTCCCCTACAACCGGGGGTCTGATAGGCCCCGTGCTCTGTCCCTCTCCGACCTTCCAAACGGCCCACAGTGCGAAACCATTGATAGGCTCCTCTGTTTCTGATGATGTTTCCCTGTAAATTGATAATTTTATTAAACGTAAACAGGTTCACGACTGTATCCCCAAGGTGCGGTAGACAGTCTCTCAGATCTTTTTATGTTACATTCCAGATCCTAAGAGAGAAGATGTCTCAGGGGGGTAGTCAGAGGCATGTCCAATCACACCTTTTCAACAGATTATGCTGAAATATAACATGGATAAAGATTGTGTCCCAGGAACGGACATAGGCTACTTTTTTTTGCAAAAATAATCATGGAGGGCGTGAAATAAGGGTTGAAATTTTGTATGGGGACTTAAAGTGAAGTTCCAGTTGAAGGCAACTAGATGGCGTTGCTGTCCTATGGCTGAGGTCGAGATGGCGCTATTATTGCATTTTTATTTTAAAAGTTTCAGAAGAGAATCTTCTGAACCGCAGTTTTCAGTGTTATTTTTATTAATTATGTTATTTTGCGGACGAAGTCGCGGGTACCAGCTAGTTTATAACTATTTGTATATGTATTTATTTAAAACACTACATCTAATCTAACATGTATGACTACAATAAAGTAATGTGTATATGAGGTTTCATACTCACGTCATAGAGTAAGTGCCGTCTGTGGCATAGGTAGCCTGCAGCGCTTCAAAGTTAATTTCCATTATTTTCTTAGGGTCCCCCCTACTTTTGCACGGGTACTCCCATAATGGTTGGGCCTCTACCTCTGCATCGCTTATTATACGCGAACTCTGAAAAAATAACATGGTTGCTAGGAATGTTTGCCCAGCAGTAGGATAAGATTGTACAAAATAACAAATAAAAAATTATATATCACTAGTGAACCCGGCCGAGACTTCGTCTGCGCAAAAAAAAAACTAATTTTCAACACACTTGCTCATAAAGTGGCTCTATGGTCACCGCAATTAGGCACATAATGACACCCATAATCAAACTGTGACTTTTTCATTACTATAACTCACTAGTGAGTAATAGAATTTTTTTTTAATTTTATTGGTTGAGTTGCTTTGTTCTTTAAAAAGTTTTTATTCAGAAAAAAGATCGTGTTCAATAGAACAAATAAATTAATGTTCCTATTGCTTGCTCATTTCATGCAACTTCTAATTTAAATAGATAATTTTAACTCGTACGTGTTTAATAAATAAAACTTTCACTCAAATATAACTTTTGTTTTCTCTATAATAAAAGAAAACTTTAAATTCCCCATTTTGTCCGTGGCAGAATAGGCCGCAAGCCCTATGCGCGGCGCGGAAATATAGTCTGTGGCCGATCGCAATGCGCGCGCATAGGAAAACTGATTCATTTTTCCCGCAATAGCGAAACATTTTTCACAACTCGTTTTCACTGTTGAAAATGAGTTTTTATTGTTATTTTATTCACAAGTGTGTTGAAAAACGTCGTATGATACACGTGTGTATTGATGATTACCGTCCTCGGTTCTGTTATGAGCCTCGCCTAACGGCTCTGCTCATAAAAACACCTCGGCGGTAATCACCAATGTTACACACTAGTACCATAATGTACTATTATCACAACCCCACAAATAGTCTTTTAATTTAAGTAATAAAAATTGTTCAAAGCATAGTAGAACGCAATGACATCGCCATCTTGAAAGTCAAAAGTTATTGGTTGTCATGACAACCTTAGAGCAGTGCTCTTTGTGTCAGAGTACTGCTAATGTTTTTATGCAATATTCCCGTTGTCCTTTAACATATTTTTTTTCGGTTTTCAGGAACGTTTTTCGGGATAAAAAGTAGCCTATATGCTATTCTGGAGTTATACCTTTCACTTTACCAAATTGTATTGTAAACTGTTTCGTTGTTTGAGCCTGATCCTTACACAAACATAAAAACATCCAAACATCTAAACAAACTCACAAACTTTCAGCTTTATATGAGTGGGATGTTATAACAATTTTAATTTGTTGTTCCAAAGATGAAATCGAAGATAAATGAGATTGGCTCCCCACTAAAGCTATTCACCTAAAAGAAAGATAGACCCCAAACCATATTTGTTGACCTCTTGCTTAATGGTATTGGTTAGAAAGGAACATGGGTAGAATCACCTATATGTAGTATTTTTCACGTAAGAACGTATCCCTGACACATAGAACTTTTACGTTTCACGCTGTACAACGATGAACAATTTTGAAATAAATGAAATCTAGTATGAAAAGATGAAGAGAACTTAAAAAAAAAGGATTATGTCTATTTCCTTTTTAATAATTTCAGATATTAACATAAAACAGCCACGGAACGGAACCGTTCATAAGTGAAAAGAAGTTGACTATTCGAAGTGCTAAATAAATGCTTTTTGACTTGACTTTGTTGAATTCTCCGTTCAAGCGTTGTGATTGGTCAGTTCATGTTATACGTGATCACATGATGCAATTACTCGTATCATTTAAACAAACTGTACTTTTAAAACTTACACTAACCTCAACAAGTTCATCAAACACAGACATATTAATCCCCTCACATTTCTCCAATGGAACTCTTATTTTCTGCAGATTTTGAAACTCGACCGGCATAGCCCAAAACTCGAATCCTTCTGGTACTATTGTTATCCCATCTGTGATGCCTTTATATTTATGTAGTATATAAGCAATCTTTAAGTTCTCCCAAGGTAATATCGCGCTGGTATAGTTAGGATCGCATATTACATTCGTCACATCTTTTAAGACATTTTCATTGACATCCGGAATGATTTCCACATTCTCAATGCAATTCTCTTTGATATAATCATCTAATATTTGCAAGCTCAGCTTTGAATTTTCGACCACATACACTTTCTTCGCCAATTTAGCTACAAACAGTCCTAATAAACTATCTCCGTTCAGATCTAAAACTGTAGATCTATCCGTCAATTCTTTCAATTGGTTCAGGAATTTGAACCTTCTGTCGTTATCATTAAGGTAGGACACGTGAGTCCGTGACAACGCCATGTGTATTCCACATTCGCATATCGGTCGTTTGAAATGTATTTCTTGATTGTCTAAATAGAACCAGAGGGAATATTCGTCTTGGCTTGAGACTAAGGTAGCTTCGGAGCCTTTGGATAGTAGTGTCGGTTGGGGTAGGTAGTAGACTGCTTGCATCCAATGGTCTCTCCATGGGATTGAGTCTTGGGGTCGTTCAGAAGAGAGGTTTGCATCTGGGTGGGCCCACCACGGTGCACAGCTCAGCAATATTCTACCTGTTAAGAATAAACACACTTATTTATTTTTTGCAGATTAGAAGTGCTATCTCCGATTTTCGACGAAGGATGCCTGGATCGCTCATTAGCGATAAGGCCGCCCATTGTACATTGTCACTTAGTTGTTATATTTAATTATTACTATTATTTAATTATTTTTAATTATTTAAGGTGTACAATAAATAGTTCTCATTCATTCATTCATTCATACTAATAAAACGCATTTTTGTGACGCGATCCGTCGGAAATACTTCTCTTTTCCGGGATATAAAGTAGCGTATGCATTTAATCAGGGTATAAGCTATCTCATTAACAGATATCATACAAATCAGTTCAACCATTTAAAAGTGAAGGAGCAATTAATAATATTAATATCCATCGAAAATTTAAGTAGTAAGATTACAAACTAGCTTCAAAGTTATCTTAAATCTACTCGGAAGGATTCTACTCATACCAACCTTCAGTGTCCATATTAAGCTCCCACCACATAAAAACTATGTGCGCCTTTCCATCAGCATAGACATTAAACGCCTGTTTCACAGTCCTATTAAAAGGTAGCGGAGATTTGCCAGACCAGTCATAGTAGAACACCGGAATCTGATCAGAAAGCTCTCGGAATGATGAGCGAGGAAGTTGGGAGAGTTGGATGTCATGAACGGCTGCTGATCCTGGGCAGTTCTTCATCTGGAAGAAAAACATAATTATGGAAAGTTCTTTTTTTTCCCAAGTTTTCTTTGCGATCAGTTTTCCAACTATGAGCAAATTGTTTGTGCAATGTCAGGCAGAGTTCACTCCTGTTAATTTTAATTCATTGGTTTAGTCACACATTTAGATGCATGACATCTTTCTTTTTAAGTCGTCTCCTATAAGGTTTTGGAAAGTTCATTTCATAATATTTTTTGTATTGTCTCACACACAACTGATTGCAAAATATGTATGACGCTGCATTCGGTGACAGGTATTGCCAATGTTGGGAGCAAATCAGCCAAGCTCTAGTGGGACTAGGCTAGCAATGATGGGCAAACATTGGGGGAAACCTATGCCCAGCAGTGGGACGCAATGTCCCCGTTGTTTTACAGTTATGAAAGTTTTTGAATATGTTTGAATTTGATGTTTTTGTTTTGTTCAATCACTTTAAGCCAACTAACCAATTTTGATGAAATGTGGAAATAGATGTAGGTAGATCTCAACCTGAAATTGCACATTGATTACTCTAAAAGTTCCTGCAAGCTAGTCTAAATAGTATTTTCTATTCCTGTGTATATTTAGTGAATGAATAAACTTAATGCTGCTTATTACAGTATATAAACATTAAACCTTAGTTGAACCCCATGTTGACAAAAAATGAAAAAACATGAAACAAAACTGTTACCACAAAAAAGCGTTTTTTAGTTAGTCTTAGTCTAAACTCCGTAAATTTTCTTGTAATAAGACGGAATTGGTTTACCTTCTGTGGTGTTTTGAGTGTGTACCCGAGTTTTGGCACAGTAAAATCATTAACTTTATTCCACCGCTGAAGTGCTTCACACTCCACAACCTGTGCGTAGATGACGGCTGAATCTGGCACCACTATGCAATCCTTTTCTAGAAGATACTTGTGTGCATGGGTGAATGTTGAAAGAGCTCCTGAAATAAGAAAGCATTTTGAGTTTAGATTGCTTATAAATGGTTGGTGATTGACAACTCCTTAACAATCTATTCAGCTTGGCCTTATCCGCAAAATATAAACTTCTTTCAACAGATCTAGGCACTCGTAAAGTTAACCGTTTGTCTGCTAAGTGACCGCTTTTTCACACAAATTTGTGTTCAGCGCAGACAAAGGGCTAACTTCACGAATGCCTAGATCCGTTGTAGGACGTGTACATTGTCATGAGCTAATAAAAGTGTCTATTTCACACTGAATAATAGGCATTCGTAGCTATTTTTCAGTGTGGAATAGACACACCAGATACAGCACATAACAAAATTATTAAAGTGAAGTGAATTGAGTGAATTTTTTAAGCCCGTTGGGCATTTTTGATGAGATGAGAATAAATTCTTGGATTCGCCTCAAAAAGGTCACGTGCGAGACACGTGACTGCTCACCGACACTTACGTAGTAGCGCCATCTAGTTCTGTACTCAGCAAAATTTTAGGGCAATATTTTTACATTTATAAAAGTTAATTTTTTAACTAAACAGATGAATTAAAATGCATAATTTTTTTTTCTCTCGACACTCCCAAGTGTGCCACGGTATTTTTTAATATTGTTCCCAATTCTCAAGGGAGGGCTTGACATACAGTGGTAAAACAAAGACTGGATTATAATAAATTCCATCTTACCTTCGCCAATCAATTCAGTATCAAAAACTTCAGTCACCAGAATATTAGCCTTTTCTTTCATATCACCATCCTCTCCAACTTTGATTTCTGTAGATCTTTTAGGAATCACATTTATTTTATCGGCTACTCCGTTTCTGGCCAAGATCTTAAGGCAGCACTCTGCCATGGGTTTGAAGGCCTCACAAGCGGTGATGGAGTCTGCTCCGATACGCGCTGCCATTATGGAAAGCAGGCCAGTTCCAGTACCTAAAAAATTCAAAAGATTAGGTGTATGCAGAGGGCCACTTTTTCACAAGTCTTTAAGGTGCCAAAGAGTTGGCCATGGCTTAGCTACTTTAAACAGTGTGTTCATCTGCAGTAAATTATTTATGTAATCTTGTAAACAAACAAATAGATGAGCTAATGTTACAATCTTGTTTTTCTTTTCAAAACAAAAAAAAAAGATGGAAAGACGATATACGCCTAACCTTGGGACCGTATTGGACCAGAGTTGCAGAAGATAGAGCTCAGTGGAGAGAGCTGGAGGAGGCCTATGCCATGAGGCACGCCGATTTGTGAGACATACTCTAAAATAATTTATAACATGTTGTAGCTGAAGTTGTAGCGAATTCGGAATAAAAGGGCTTTATTATTATTATTATTATTTCGTTTTTGATCTAAGTCAGCTCGGCTTTTAGCCGGAAATTTATCTAGAGCATACGGGCCTAGGCCAAGTGTGCACTAGTTGTTGGATGAGCATTCTCATTGCTGTAGGTTTGTGAAGAATCCGAAGAACCATCACTATGTAAAAATTTTCTGACTATTATTATAATGTTACAATAATGCTGCTTATTATAAAAACGTAAAACCTTAGTTGAACCCCATTGACACATGTAAAAACAAAACTGTTACCACAAAAAAGCGTTCTATATACGAGTAATTAAAGACCGTTTTTCTAGGGACAGTTCTTAAGTTAGTCTTAGTCTAAACTCTGTTCATTTTCTTGTAATAAGACGGAATATGTTTAACATTTTAATCTTTTCTGTCTTGACTGTTCACCTCAATTTGTCAGATTGTGTAACATATCTGACACAGAAAAATCTGCCACCTGAATTCTCAGTTTAACTTTAAAGGCATTATCTTCTATGGATTAAAAACAGAAGAATTGGAACCACAAAAACCCATAAAAATGTAACAAAGGCACTTACCTATATCCAAAACATTGGCCTTCTTTCCATCCTTATGCATTTTCTCAATAGCAAGCTGCAAAGCTCTATAGTACTTCTTATTCCTCTCAGTATCATGGAGCATGTCAGCAAAAGCCGATCTCGCTATTTCCTGGTGGAAATCATAGTCTTCATCCTCCATATCCCACTCTGTACTCCCAGTTAGAGGGTTCCTCTTCTGCGTAAACACTTTCATTTTCGTATCCGCTTGCTTTAGAACGCTTTTGCACCTGAAATCATGGGTACTTTCAGAGCATTTTCCTAATAAAATAAATAGATGTTTCAGAAAGTTGATGTTACCTTTTCAAAGTGGAAACTACAAAAGTACAGCTGAACTTACTAATCAAAACTAAACTCATGAGAAGTAACTGATATTCTCTATCATTATCACATAAAAAAGATGAAAATAGCTTATAAGCTTCAATTTTAATTATCCTTGCGTCTAATGAAATGAAACGAAAAAGCTCAAGCAAAGCAAGCAAGCTAAGCTATTTTTTCATTGTTTTTGTTTTCTAACCTAAAAATTTACAACAGAACACTGAAATAAACGTGACATGACATTGACAAACTTTAAGCATTAAGGTCGATTCACACATATCAGTGTTGCTTCCGTTCCGGCACCGGCACCGGCACAGTGAAAAATATTCTTTCATACATTCTCTATGAAAGTATCTACACTTGTCCGTGTCAGTGTTGCTTCCGTGCTCTCAGTGTCCGTTCCGGCACCGGCGATCACGGAAGGATTGATTGCCACCGATATTTTTTGCCGGATCACGGACGCCGGCAAAACGATGGACGAGCGATTGATAGAATTGGTTCGTGAAAACCATGTGTTGTATGATTTATCTCATGGAAAATACATGGATGCAAAAGATAAAAAAATTTGTGGAACCAAATAGTGTATAATAATAAAAAAATAAAATATATCTTATAGTGTATAATATATAACCATATAGTGTGAAATATTCTCCTTCTGTCTCTCTTGATTTCCATGCATCATGGACCCATTTTCTCTTTTTTCCCATTTTTGATCTTCTTCTTCTTCGTCTAGAGCATTGCTAGTTCCGTAGTGTTGAAGAGAGCCATAGCAACAATGACGACGGACACGTTTTTCACTGAAGCTCCGTGAACTGAGCACTGACATGTGTGAATAGACATCACTGAAGCAACACTGAAGCACTGTGCCGGAACTGTGTCGGAACGGAAGCAACACTGATATGTGTGAATCGACCTTTACAGTGACTCCTGGCTTGCGCGTGATTGATTGGCATTCTTTGAAAAAACGCGGATCATTTTATATTTTAGTAAATCATGCTATAAGTGAGATTAGTTAGTGTAAAAATATCCTTTTCCATCCATGAAAGGCATTTTGAAACTCACGCGTTGAAAAAAAAGCCGATAGCAGCGAGGGTTTCAAAAATGCCTTGCATTCATTTCTTTCATAAGTTGCCCGTCTGTATAGAACGTACCAAAGACAGCTGACTATTTTCTAATGGCAGCTTACGCCAGTCAGTAGACGTCAGTTGAATCACCTTTCATTACGACGTTTTTCTATCATGGCGGCCTCCGTCGGTAGGATTTGTGGGGCACGACTTTTCAAAAATTACGGGATAGTTGGACCCCAGGTACTAAGAACAGTGATAAAATGTTGTTTAATTCAGTATTGATATGAACACATACCGTTAGAGTGCTCAGTATGTTAAAGTTTGCGCAAAATGTGAAGTTGAAAACGTCAAGGAGAAGTGCTGTATTTTATACTTTTCATGGTTTCTATGAGGTTTTGTACTGGCTTACGTAACTGTGTAGATAGCCAGGTCTATAGGTATCTTTATTAGAAGTTTTGGTGCTAGAAAAATATTCACGGGCGAGTGCTAACCTATCCTGCATTATGTAACGATTACATAGGAAAATCTAATGGTGATGTACATTGCAGGTCTGTCAGCTGTCCACCAATGCCCAAGGATGGACCAAAAGTAGGAAACTGGTAAGTCTGCGATATGTCCCAAGTCAAATACGTAATATAAAATTTACAAAGAAGCTCCCGAAAGTCCTATTTCTATATTTTGTAACATTGTAAAAATACAAATTTGATCTTTCTGTATAACCTGAGACTCCTAGGACCCTCAACAGTGTTTTCAGTGATATATCAAAAAGATAAGTATTATTGATAAAGTGGAAGGTCAAAAAGTTAACCAATACCTTATAAAAACACTAAAATCCTGGTTGCATAAACTCCCTAAGAAAATACCTCACATTCACTCACCACAATTTTCCTTACTTTCTAATTTCTAGAGTGGAGTGTTTATCTTAATAAACTAAGATAAATCACAACCTGTCATGTAAACCATAAATCATTATCTTATAATTTTTATTTATTGCTTCAAATTCATTTGAAATAATAGGACTTTCAACAAAAACTCAATTGAAACAATTACAGTAGGGCCTAACCCGAACGCCTTTATAATCCGCACAAGCCCACCACTCGTGAATAATGTCATAATGTCATAGAGTGCGCATAAAAGCATTTTTTTGTCATTGACTTTCAATAATTATTAAAATTTAAAAGCTGTTTAATAAAAAAAAAAAAATTTTGCATGTTCAGATTATCGAGGCCCTGTAAATTGAACATTACTAGGAAACAAGACCAAAAGCAACTTGTGACATTGCTAATGATATAAGACTTTTAATGTGTATATCATTAAAAGTCATTAGATGGCTATAGTTAGTATCTTTCCCCGCAGTTCCTATCAACACTTGGAGTAGTCGGTGGCGGCGTGGGAGCACTCTTGTTTGCCCTCGAGCAGTCGGTGCAGGCTTCTGGCAGCGAAGCCCATCCACCTCATCAACCGTGGAGTCACGATGGCTGGTTCAAATCTCTCGACCATGCTAGGTAAGGTTTTGAGCAAGATCATCATCTTTATTATAACATCCCAATTTAGATATGATGATGAGGCCAAGAGGTGGTGGAACAATCTCTATAAGATTGAGAAGGAGTGATGGTAGATCACCAATGAAACCTTGGTGCAGCAGTGGAATGCAATAATATCTAGTCACAATATGTAATTGTTGGACTTGCCGGATACCCCCCAAGCCATAATAATAATGGATTTTATAATCAGTGTATTTTAGAGATTATAAGTGTGTTGAGATTATTACCGCGTGTTCCTGGAATACGCCCTATTTTTCTAGTGTTACGTCACGCCGAATCAGATGTATACTTTGTACAGAGATGAAGCCGAAAGTTCAGCACTGCTGGGTAAAGGTCTGACCCAATTCCCAAACACTTCTATCTTTCATTATCCTCCGCCACGTTCCACCAATCTGTTTCCAGAACGACATCGACGCCTTCTGGCATCTGTGTGGCGATATTAGCTCATTTTCTCTGGTCCATCATTCGTCAGTTTTCAATATGGGACTAATGAATGAACGAAGCGCTCGTGACGTAGCTTGCTTAGTCGTTCTTGATAGATCGTGTGCAAGTCGCAAGTGGATGACCGCCAGCGGCATTATCAACTGAGCGCTTCCGTGCTTCGAAGGGCACGGTAAATTTTCAGTCCCGGCTAAGTTAATGACGGAGGCCATAAAAACTCCGTCATCAGAGTTGGCCACTGACTCATACGAACCTACTTACTTTCACGGCACTCCTGGCGGTTTTGTACCAGCCGGATCCACGGCTCTAGTAATATTGCGTTATGAATGCAAACTGTATTGTATTCCAGCGTGCGTCGCGGCTATGAGGTGTACAAACAAGTCTGTAAGGCCTGTCACTCGCTGCAATACATCGCGTTCCGAAACCTCGTCGGTGTGACGCACACAGAGGCTGAAGCCAAGGCCGAAGCGGCTGACGTGAGTACCTAGCTTTAGAGTACTTGGCCTCATCAGATACAGTTGCCTGCACAGTGCGGCGGCTGAAGAGAAGGGATATTCTATGAGAGAAAGGGCACTGGCCTCACTCTTAATGCCACTGGAATCACTCTAGCAATCTGCTTATTGTCAGAAGACCGATCGCAGATGGGAAAAAAAAAGGTACAGTTGCCTGATAGCGATATCGTTATAAATATCTAAAAGTTGAAATAATGTTAAAGTAAACTATGCTTTTATAAAAATTGTGAACTGTTATCGTAATTATTACTGCCAGCAGGGTTGAGTTTTATAAAGTTTTAGGGCCGGTTTCTCGAACGCAAATCATCTTCAAAATTAACTGATCATTGGTCAAATCTGTCATTAATTGATGACTAAGTTTATTCGGTTTGTCTTATCGCCCTATTTTGCTTAGAAGCTTAAGCATAGTGAAGTAAGCCTATTGGAAAATACAAAGCAACTGAATTTCAATTTTGTTCTCGAGGTCTACCGTTCAGAACCACTAGTTACACACACAGCCCTAACTGTGAAATATGTCGGGTTAGAGAGGACGTATACCACTTTCTTATGGAATGTGTTCGGAGCACTTCTATGAGAAATTGTCTAACTTATGTAAGATTAACTGGCTAGATGTGGGTCTGTGGCAGAGCATGATAGCCGCTCAGACATCTGATGCTACCATCATGCTCTACCGACAGACCCTCAGGCTATTGGAGGAATAGTTTTGTAAAAATGAGAGACCTATAGGACCGGCATGTTCGATAATAGATCAAGGTCCCAAAATTAAAATAGATTAAAAAAAACACTAGTTTAGTTATTTATGTGTGGTTGCAGGTAACGGTCAAGGATGGCCCAGATGAGGAGGGTAACTTCTTCGAAAGGCCCGGCAAGTTGTCTGACTACTTCCCGTCGCCCTACCCCAACGAGAACGCCGCAAGGGCAGCCAACAATGGTACGCATAAACAACCTCTATGACATAGAGGTTGTTACAACACATAGATATAGATAACACATAGAGTCTATGTGAAAGCCCGCTTGGGACGCAGAAGGTTGCGGGTTCGATCCCCGCCGCGGGATAAATGTTTGTATGATCTGCAAATATTTATCTCGGGTCTGGGTGTTTCTATATATAATTGTATGTATTTCCAAACTAAAAGTATACAGGGTGTAAAAAGACGTCTACCGAAGCCGAAAGGAGTAGGTACAGCATCCCAAAACACAACCAAATCCAAAAGGATTTTTCAAAAAAATCATTATATCCGGAGAAAACAGCGTTTGAAGATCACTGTTTGCGTATGTACTGGGCGCGTTTTTATACGTAGATTGCTGGATTTTGAGTTTTAATTGTTTTTTTCTTTTATAAATGAAATGATTAGGTAGGTATGGTCTTATTATGTTGTACTAGTAGCAAAAAACTAGAAAATAAAATAAAATGACGTTAAGCTAAGTAAAAAAATTTTTTGAGTTTTTTTTTGATAAATATGTTCAGAATCATGGTCTGATTGCAATCCCTCAGTTTTCGGTAGCAGTCTTTTTACACCCTGTATAAGTATATCAGTTATCTGGTTTCCATAGTACAAGCTTTTTTAGCTTGGGGCTAGATGAAGCTGTGTGAAAATGTCCAGCATTATTTATTATTGTTATATATTTAAACATACACTGTTATCAAAAAATCAGTGATCTCTGCCTACTGTTGAGGTGTACTATGGCTTTATTTTACGCAGATTACGAATAACAAAAAGAAATCATACAAACAAACAATCTAAGGCCCTTACTAATAAACTTGGTGTAAAGTTATTCCTCGGAATAAACTAAAAATAACCATACATTTTGACAGTTTACACCATATTTATTGTAAGGGCCTTAGAGTCTCCTATGGGACTGACGACGTAGTTCCCCAAACTAAAATAGAAAAAAAAACATAATCACCACATTTCACATTTTGTGTCATTTTCTGTTCTGCAGCACTCTTGGTGTAGCTTGCTTCGTCGTTCTTGATAGATCGTCGAAATTTAAGCGCACGTTCTGATCGGTCCGTATGTGGATGGGTGACCGCCAGTGGCATTATCAACTGAGCTCTTCCGTGCTTCGGAAGGCACGTTAAATTTTCGGTCCCGGCTTTTAAGTCGCTAAGCCATGACCGAGGCCTTAATAAAACTCCATCACCAGAGTTGGCCACTGACTCATACGAACTTACTTTCTGTTCTCCAGGCGCGTACCCCCCGGACCTGTCCCTCATCAGCTCAGGCCGGCACGGCGGAGAGGACTATATTTTCGCGCTGCTCACCGGATACATGGAAGCCCCAGCTGGCATCAACCTTAGGGAGGGACAGAACTACAACCCGTACTTCCCGGGAGGTGCCATATCTATGGCGCAAGTATTATTCGATGAGGTGAGAATTATCATTTTAAATAATAACTTCATTCGCATGCGTCGATTCTGAGAAATGCAATGAAGAAGTTTCCTTTCGAAGAATTTCTTTAAATCAACATGCATTGATTTGGATGGCCAATGAAGTGTGTATTGTCATACTGATCCCACACTTAGGATTACCGGTATTGGGTATCAGAAGCTTCGAGTACCAAGATGCCGCAACAGGATTTAATATTTGTAAATCACGAAAAAAAATATTCTCAGGCCATACAGGCTGAGTTATAAACAATTTCTATATTGTACCTATCTGTTTTAACTAGCTAACTATGAGTTATAGCATGTGTTATTTTGCAAATGACTTAACTGAAATACAGTAAACCTCAAAATATATTATGTACATACCCCTTACCCTTTAGTTCAGTATGATCATTGAAATTGCCTATTCTCTAATCTAGGGCTACAAGCTAGACACATTCCAAATCCGTTCAGCCTGAAGAAGTGACAAACACGACTATTGGGTGACAACATGGCTACCTATCTTAACTTTTTTTTTGTTTAACTTCTGTGTCTCCAAGAAAAAGATTCCAGAATCCAGATAGTTAAAAAAGCAAAAAAGGCCATGTCAGTTCCATCAAATATATGTCCCTCGGGAAATGTTCACTTTTTCGGGATAAAATTTCATCAGAAATAATGTAGGATTCCAGTGGTGAAATATTTTTCAAATGGGTCTAATAGTTTCGGAGCCAATTCAATACAAACAATCAAACAAATCTTGCCTCTTTATAATATTAGTGTAGATAATTACGTCTATAACCATAGTCTGTTGTTGGCTGCGTTTGAAATCGGCGCAGCCAACACATGAAAAAAAAACTTAAAAACATAGGCCTTTACATCTATTAGATGATTTATACAGCGTCAGGAGGCAACCTATGCCTACACTTAACGGGACGCTGTAGTGCCTGGAACATTGAGATGGAATACTCTTGCCCGGCACCTAAACCATCCTCTCAGCTTAATCAGCCTGAACCACAAGAAAGACAACGTCAATACGTGGGGAGCTGACTGAAACAAGCCCATATCAAACCAGTTTATATCTATCAAAAATGTTTTTTGTCATAGGCGGCGGAATACTCCGACGGCACACCGCCGACGGCGTCGCAGCTGGCAAAGGACGTGGCCACCTTCCTCCGTTGGTGCTCTGAGCCCGAGCTGGACGACCGACGACTCATGAGCATCAAAGCAATCGGCATGTTCTCGATGCTCGCGGCTGTCGTCTACTATATGAAACGGCACAAGTGGTCATCTCTCAAGTCCAGAAAACTCGCCTACAAACCCGTCTCTAAGAAATAAAAGCCGCAAAAACTAGTACATTTAGACAATTTTTTTTTCGATAGGCACAGTAACATGTTATTTGTTTATAATTAAATTAATTTATTTTATATCTCATCGCGTTTATTTCCATCCTCAGATCATGTTACCGTTTATTGTGATTTTATTGATGTTATAATTATAGCATTTCATGGCGATGGCACGGTCAAATTAACATTTACGTTATTGTAGGTGAACTTAACAGTGCTTGTGATTTTCGTGGACGTTGACTGTGAATCAGTGTAAGTACAGTTGAATAAACGAGTTATTGAAAATCGAAGTTGTCTTATTATTTTCACCCTTCCAAGTTCCACCTTCCTTTTAAATTGTATTTTTAAAACGTCCAGTAAATATGTATTTGAAAGTGAATACTATTCAATTCAGAATGCTTTATGGGGCTCACCAAGAACTGGTATGACTTGCTTGGAGGCCTGTTCGGACACCACTAGGACCAAGTATTTCTATTTCTTGTGTAGGTTGAGTGCTCTAAACCTAAACCTCAGCACAGAATGCCTCAAAGAGTAAAGATATGTACCTAATCTAAAAGCTATGGACAGGAATATCATAAACCTATAAAAGATCCTATTCGTGATTTTTATTTGGACGTGCCTCTGTCTAGCCCTTTATACCAATGACCTAAGAATCAAAGCTTTATACATCATGAGAATGTGTAGGTAGGTGTAATAGCCAAAGAGTACGTTTATTCTCGTAACCAAAGAGTACGGTCGTATTAATGATGTATAATCGGTAATAATCCCCAATATCCGGATATAGATGTAAAACAACCGGTTTTAAACGTACAATAACTTTTTTAATTTGAATGAACCGTTATAACGGTTAAAAACTCGCCTACAAAAATAAAAGAACTGTGTTCTATTTAAGTATTTACACTTTACTGGTGAAAGAGGCTAAAGCTATCCAGTATCTGAGCCAGCAGCTATTGAAATCGGATCATTAGGTGATGATGAGTCAGTATTAGGTCAATATGTTCTTCTGTGTGATGAATGCAAGCAATGATGTTAAAAAAATAAGTGCATGTAATAAATGTGTGGCACTCAACTTTGCTTTCATTTTTCAGCTAGTGCTCAACAGAAAATTAAAAAAATACATTCCATCAAAGTTTAATTTGTCATTATCAATGTCATTTTATCAATCTGTCAATTTGTGAACTTTCTTGTTTTCTTTTTATCAAAAATCAAAAAGGAATTTGTGGAAAATTCATGAATGCTATCGTGGGACTGTGCCATTTTTGTGAAGCCCATGGACCTCGTCCAGTATTCTGCACGTTCACAACCGACAATGAAGAGCACACGACAGAACCTTCCAAGTGCACTGTGCAGTGCAATGGATGCACTTCTGTGGGCCCGGAGACAGTATTAGTGTCGCGGGATGATGATGGAACGATATTCTGCAGCAGAGAAACAGTTCCTAATAATGATGTGACGCTGTTTTTGCGGCAGGCGGCTATTAGAAGCATTACTTGCGAGGTTTAAAGCTTTTTCACCTCACTCAATTTATTTTTCATTCCAACAAGATTCCTATAAGAATGAGTAAACGTATTCCATCAAAAATTCCAGGTAAGCTGGAGCAAGGAAGGAGGAATAGTCTACTTCAGTGACACCCAGGGTCACGTCCTGAGCTTCACATTCCAGCTGAGGGACACACGCGCGCGGGGCCTTAAGAGATGGTTCTCAATCGTGGTGTTGATGAAGGATAAAATGCTGCTGCTTAATATTACACCGATCCTCTCTGAACATATGCAGGTAAGGTAAATATAATAAAATTAATAAATAATCAATATATTTGAAGAACTGGTCCAAGCACATAGCTGCTTATTATAAAAACGCAAAACCTTAGTTGAACCCCATGTTGCCACATGTCAAACAAAACTGTTACCACAAAAAAGCGTTCTATGTACGAGTATTTAAAGATCGTTTTTCTAGGGACAGTTTTTTAGTGAGACTTGGTCTAAACTTTGCTCATTTTCTTGTAATAAGTCCCATAATAATCAAAACTTTTGTTTTATGTAATAATTAATTAAGTATCATAATCAGGCTACTCGCTACGGTATTGGTCGCGAAGGAACAGGAGTAGAATCACCTAGTTTTAAGACGTTTCAAAGTGATCCCAGCGGTCCTACTGAATAAATGCTTTTTGACTTTGACTTTGACTTTGACTCAGAAAACAATCATACTATACCTAGTTAGCCTTTATTATTAAACATGGTGTAAAGATATGACTGGTGTAACTTAGGAGTAACCATACAATTTTTGAGTTTAAACTTGGCATAACTTTACACCCCTGGCCAAGTGAGATTTCTAAAAGCTTAGACCTATAAAATTTTTCAGAAAATATCAAAGGAACTGCAAGAATTAGCTGATACAGTATTTAACAATGAGCAGAACATCTGCTCACAGAGAGCTCTCAGATTGAGGACGGGAAGGAATGATTTTGGACAGTCCAGATCACTTTTGCAGCTAACAGGTATATAAAATTGATTTTAAAGGAGAATATTTCAGTCTTACGGCTGGTTTCTCAAATACAAATGATCTTCAAAATGAACTCTAAAAACACAATCAGAAAAATAGAAGTCTAAAAGGGCTCAATGGAGCTATACTTAGTACTCTACGTTTTTTAATTTCTTAATCACTTTACTTTTGTAGGCGCTGAAGATGTTTACAAGCATCTTCACTCCCACTTCACGTGGATGCTTAAAACCGGTGCGCAGACATACACAGAGAAACTATACTCGAGCCAAGACTTACTGAATAAACTACACCCAAAATCGGTGAAAGGATCGATATTTGAAGCTGGAGCCTGCAATGTGCTAAGTGATGAGGAGACCCTACCGCTTAGAGTTTTGGAAAATATGGTGACCAAGTTGGTTTTTAGAGTACTGATGTACTGTGCTCTGACTGGTGTATATGTGAGTAAATTAGTAGTCTGACCACCCTTATACATTTGAGTGACGTGAACTAAGAGTATGTCATGCTTTACTAAGAAATACACCTACCTGGTATTTTTTTGCAGATTTTCATATCAAATGGCTGTAAAGAATCTGCATCGATTATCACAGCTCTGTCAAGACTACTTCCAGTTGTAAATCAAAACTGCCCTAACATCAAACTACAGAATGATAAATGCGCGAAGAACTCCTTTGTATTAGAAGAAATAAATGGCTGTTTTAGCTATAAATGGGAAGGATCTGTACCTGTGAAATGTAAGTTGCTTGTCTATTTGCTTTTATGGGATTTCTGGCTACCCCTTTACATATTATGTTGAGAGTCTATATTATGAATACCATAGGATAGGATGTTTTATTTTATCAAATGTAATTGCATTTGATAAAATAAAACATCCTACATACAGAAAATAGACTCGTTTTTTTAATCAATTTGTAATTTTGTTCCAGGTCCAACACTAATGAATAGAATAGAAAGTGCAATGAGCAATGTGAAGTTCAATGATGATGTTTTGCATCAACAAGTGAAATCGCTGCAGCTAGAATGGCTTGGGTAAGTGGCTTTACTTGCGTTGACACTATCAGAGTATACTCTCGACAAAGTGGACTGTGATGGGCCGCCATCAGAGTGCACTTGCGGTTGCCATCCAAGTAGCGTCCTAGTAGGCTTAGAGTCCACTCTGATCGTGTCAACGCGGCTTTACTCATAATTTGATCATTTTTATTATATATTTTTTTTAATGTAGCAAAACCCAAGACCGGTTTTGTTTCTTAGGGGCATTATTCGACATTGCCCTAATCAATATAGTACTTATTTCATTGAAAAAGCTAGAGTCCAGAATATAATTGAGTTCAATGTTTGGAACTGTGCTGATTTGAGTTGTAGTTTGATGGACATCTATTTGCAGGATAGCTCGATCAGTGAAAGCAGCTGTTGAGTCTTCTGGCGCGAAATCATCCTCGGTTGTGAAGCTAAAGCAAATGTTTGGAGTGTCACAGCATGACGAGCAGCTACTCAGTTTCTGGATGGCAGCCTTTTGTGAATAGCAATAAGTTTATAGTGGTTAGTGTAATAATCTGTGATATTTTTTTGTTGGCTAATAAAGAATTTCTGAATAAAGGTTTTATTATTTGACCTACCTAGCTACCTACTTTAAATTTTTTATTGACTGCCAGCATCATATACTTTTTTCTTAAGATCAGGCAGACTACAGATTTCCACTATTTTACTTCAATAATTACATTACCTAAATTCTATAAAAAGTTGCCTGTTTTTATTTCTAAGGTCATGAACAGGAAGTTGAAATGATACCAAAGAATAGGCTGTATTCCTTATATTAAAAGATTACGCGTTAGAACGACGGCTAGGTCTGGCTTTCTCGTGTCCCTTGGAGCGAACATATGGTTTGGTGTGGGAGCGAGGAGCACCAGGGGCGGGTCCAAAGTGTCTGACGGCCTCGCGGGCGTTGCGGCGTCCCTGAACCAGCACTGTCTTCTTGCCAGTCGGGGCACGCAGAGCCAGCTGGTCAAAAGTCAGGATTTCACCTGAAATTGACAAAAGAATGTTAATCCTCTTGCTTATTTTTCACTTCATAATGATTGAATTTTTTTTTTTCAACCTATCGTGTCCCACTGCTGGGCAAAGGTCTCCCCCTTTAGCTGAAAACAGTCGAAGACGACGCGGCAGACCCAGGAAAAGGTGGCGAGACGATCTGGATGCATTCGAGCCAGACTGGCAAACCGTGGCCTTGGAGCGCAAGAAGTGGATTATGAATTATAAATAAATAAATAACTAAACTAATACTTCAATTGCATTAATGGTGGTAGCATAAAGGTCTAAGTGTTATCAGGGCAAAAGATGTTAGATAAAACCTGTGAGGCTCTTTACTCTGTAGATCAGTAAAAATAATAGCTGTATCTAAGTATTAGATGCAGGCTTGTGCATTTCCAGCTATAGAAATATAAACAACAAATCTTGCACAATATCAAAATGTTTTTTTTCCACAATGATTTATTGGAGCCATACAGAGTTTGTTGTTACTACTATTTTCTTCTTCTATTGTCAGTCATCACTGCAACAGTGTAAATTCCTGACACTTGTTATCTTTAAACTTCTTATGCCAGCTTACAAAAACTGAACCAAATTCATTTGCAATTCTTGAGAACTGTTCAGTAATCAAAAAGTATTTACAATGCAAAATTGATAGGTAATTATTGTACTTTACAGCCAATTTATAATACAAACCATTGACTTAGCTTTGATAAAGCATCTAAACAAGTTTCACTGCATTGTTTATAACCTCAAATTAGCAAAAAGTGCACTGACCTAACCTCAACAACATAAACAAACTCACCTCCAGCAGCCAAGATACGAGCGCGGGCCTTCTCAGTAACATGAAGAGCAGCCACGGTCAGTTTGGGCACTGTGTACAGCCTGACATCGTTGGTCACAGTGCCGACGACCACTGCGATCATACCCTCACGAGTGGGCTTCTTCATGTGACGCACCAAGCGAGACAGGGAGATCGGAGGGCGGTTGATACGGCTCATGAACAACCTCCTCAGAATGATCGTGTTGAACTTGGCATTAGTACGCCTGGCCAAGTATCTGTATAGCTGTCAACAATAACAAGTACCATGTCAGTCCAGGGTTTAAATGAAACCCTACGAAACAAAGGGCATGAAAGCGCATACTTTTGAGTGATTATTAAGTCTACTTACTTTCACCAGAAGTCTCAGGTACACATCCTGAGATTTGACTTCGGTGCGCCTAACTTTCCTGTCGTGTTTGTGGTTGATGTCGATACCCTGAAATATGTAAAGGAACACATATTGACTTCACTGGTTTGGCTGGAGAGCACTATAAACTTTCACGAAATATCAGTTTCACTGGGATTTTCATTGATTTATTTCATTTTTTCCACAACGAAACTCACCATCTTGACAACCGGAAGAAAAAGAGACTATAGACAATATAGAAGTTTGACAGTTCAGTGTTGATATAAAATGTTGCCAGTCTAAAATAGTTCTAATGTCAATGTCAAGACGATTTCCAAAGACAATAAAATCCGCGAAATTCAAAACGATAAAAAACTGTGATATATATACTTCAGCTAAAACCTTTTTCTACCCATGACCTTAGAAAGAAAAATATTTCAAAAAATGAAGATCACCGTCAATCAAGCATGTCATCGCGACAGATACACAAGTTTCGACCGCCGTTTTTTCGAAGGGATGGAATTTAATACGAAACACCGAAAATTATCAAAAACTAAAAATTCCGTTCGTTCCGCGTCTTCCACGAAATCGCGTTTATCAAAAAAGAAGATCGTTACAAGAAAACGGAAATGCGTGTGCCTCCCTGAAAATTATTCAGTAGTAGAGTTCCCAGCTATATGGAATGAACTGCGACAGAATGGCCAGCTTTGTGATGGCACAATCGTATGTAGGGACATGAAATCAATACATGTTCACAGGGCAATACTTTCTGCTGTTAGTCCATACTTCAAGGCTATATTTATAAATTCATTGAAAAAAGGAGAACCGGAAGAAACTGAAATATTCGTAGACGTCCCTAGCTGCTACATGAGTCTAATTTTAGATTACGCGTATACGGGTACGTGTAAGGTAACAGCAGAGACTGTGGAGTACTTACTACCGTACGCAGATCAGTTTGATGTCGTCGGAGTTATTCAGCTCTGTTGTCAATATTTCTTGCATGAGCTAAGGCCTCACAACTGCTTGGGAATTTTTAAATTTGCGAAATACTACTTCTGTGGAGATTTAGAGAAGAAAGGAAAATTATACATAAGACAGAATTTTAGCAGAGTTCTAAAGGAATGTAATGAATTTAAATCACTCGCACACGAAGAGCTAGAAGAGGTGCTAAGAGACGATGAACTGAACGTTCGAAATGAGGAAGTAGTATTTCAAGCTGTGAAAACATGGGTAGAGCATGATCTGGAAAGTAGGAGAGTTTATATTCCTTCATTGCTTTCGTGTGTGAGATACGGTCACATTAGCTTTAAATATTTCAAATCGAAAATATTGCAGTGGGGACCTGTTGTTGAAGATGAGGTAAGTTCCTCTTTCCGTGTTTTATGCATAGTCATTCGAAAGATAAAATACCGAGCTTAGAAAATACAATGTGAATTTCAGAAGTGTCAAGAAGCACTTTACCCAGCCGTGGTATTTCTCACCTTGCTGGATTCAAGGCCAGGAACAGAAGCGGACCTAAACGAGCCCCTTGCGAGACCCCGAATACCCTTTGAAATCCTTTTCGCAGTGGGTGGCTGGAGTGCCGGTAGCCCTACTAGTTTTGTGGAAACCTACGACACAAGGTATTAGATACCTACTATTAGATTACTACACTAGTCCTAAAAGAATAAATAGGATCACTACAGCTTGAGATGTCTGAATAATTTAGATAGGTAGGAACCTGTAGGAACCTACTTGTTGAAAGGGATTGAATGCAAAATATTTAGGGAGTATGGCAACATTTTACTTTCCCGCGTAATGTTTTCAAAAAAATCGTTTCCGGTTCTAATCGAAATTCGAATAAAACTGTGATTATCCTTCTTTGTCAATTCAACATTCGCCTGTTTAGTAGGTACGTTAAGTTTGCCCAAGTTTTTCCCATGCCAAATCAAAACGCTTAATTTTCTGAAGGGCCGACCGATGGTTCCTCTCAATTCACATGGATCTCACTCCGCGCGCCTACCACGGCCTCTGCACTCTCAACAATCTGATCTACATGATCGGAGGGTTCGACGGCAGCGACCATTTCAACACGGTCCGGTGCTACGACCCCGTTGCGAATACTTGGCAAGAGCGCGCTTGTATGTACCAAGCGAGGTGCTATGTCAGTGTTGTTGCTCATGGTGAGATTTCAGTACCTACCCATACATTTAGGTATACTAAGCACAACGGATCTTTAGCTCTCTGAAGTTAGGTGCAATAGGCGATTGCGCAGGTTTGGTAGAGTAAGCGAGATAGCACGATGCAAATAACTAAGCGAGTGAGCGAGGCAGCTATACAATACTTCCTTCGTCTTTTAGGCGTCATCAAAAATGGGTTCTGCGCAGCTACTTCAGAGAGCTAAAGATTGGTTGTGCGTACTGTACTAAGCTTTGTTTAATAGCAGATAAGATAGGCAAAAAAAAATTCTTCATTTAGTAGAATAGTTTATACTTACTTCATACAACTAAGTACCTACTAATCTAAGTAAAACCTTCAAGGTCGCGAAAAAGTATGTTCGTTCGTAAGAATCGTGGTAGGAATGAAGTTAGATACAGCCGCACTCAGAGACCATCCCAAAACGTAACTATCATTAAACTGTGAACTATTCTATCTGTATTCTGTGCTATTGTTGTGTACAAATATTTTCGAAAGCCAAGCTAGTTGGTACCAAATCAGTTCTTAAACGTAGGATTTTTAAGGAGTCTTCTTTTAACGAAGTTACCTACCTTTTGAAAAAGACACATCACTAAAAAAGCATAAGTTTAGCTTTGTTTACCAGATGGTCTAATTTACGCACTGGGCGGGTACAACGGGCGCACGCGCATGGCGTCTGTGGAGCGGTACTACCCCGACAAGAACCAGTGGGAGATGACCACTCCGATGAACAAGCAGCGATCTGACGCCAGCGCCGCTTCTCTTGGTGGAAAGGTATCTCATTTCAGACTAGCGGTCGACTTTGTCTAGGCTGTATTCTGTGGTCTAGGTTAAGCAAAACCTTCATTAAGAACTCTCTTCTTCAGTCGCAAGTTGAGGCAACTTGGAATAATAAAATTGTGAATCTAGCGTCGGACGCCGCAAAGGCAAACTAGACTTCGGAAACTTCTAGAAGTTGCTAGGTCTTGTATAGAAACGCCCATGTTCTTCTACACCAACCAAATTAAACGAGATACCTACCTTCAGTGCTCGTGTGTGGATTTTCCAAGGATAGCGTATACTAGCATTTATACTCGTAGTAGTTATAAATCCGTTCCTTTTAAATGGATAATCTTTATAATGGAACGGATTTAATTTAAGTAGCCGTCAACGACTCTGAATGCGGACATTATACTTACAGACTGAGAATCTAATAATAATGAGAATGTGAATAAAAACAACACATTTCTTTACAATTCATCAGTAAACTCTCGCAACTGCATTTGAAGATGTGAAACTGAAAACCCACACTGCAGTCTTTGGTACCTGCAATGTTCAAAGACAGGGTTAGGATCGATTGGGGTGCTAGTGGGTGGTTCGTAGACTGAGGATAAACTATGCCTATCGGTGTTACCTCCCTGGGGTGGCACTTTGTAGATTTGCGAACATAAATGCATCCATATTTTCTTAAAATTCGTGCTGTCGGAAAAACCAATGAACACCGTTGCAAGGTTTAAGTAATTGCATCCGATTCGTAAAACTCAAACTGTATGTTAGGCTTCCTGTTTAGATGGCCAAAAATCAACCATTTAAAAGGGGTTTAAAGGTTTTCATTTTAAAGGTATTATGCGTAAGACATTAGAGCCCTTATTAATAAACCTTGTGTAAAGTTACGCCGGGTGTAACTTGGGAGTAACTATACACTTTTTTGTGTTTAAACCTAGCGTAACTTTATACCACGTTTAATAATAAGGGCCTAGTTGTTCAATTAAATTCCTAGAAATAACAGTAAAATATCAGTGTTTCGGCTAATTTGAATATTTACGCCTTTGATGAATTTGAATATTTTTTCAAGAAAACTTATTGATAAGTATACCTACCTATTTAATTTTGATTTTGGATCCTAAGTAAGATCCAAAATCAAAATGAACTAGGTAGGTATACTACTTCATTTATTTATTTATTTAGATCTACATAGTCGGTGGTTTCAATGGACAGGAAGTGCTGAGTTCGGCTGAAGTTTTCGACTCTGATACGAAACAGTGGAACTTTATCCGATCCATGCTGAGCCCGCGGTCGGGAGTCAGTCTTATCGCGTACAGGGAATGTCTGTATGCACTCGGAGGCTTCAATGGATACAGCCGATTAAATACAGGTAATTAATAGAAGATTGAATTAAAAAGATTAAACGTAGCTATGATAGGACATTTTCCACTTGCTTATGGTCAATGAGGTGCAAATGAAAGAAGAGCAAAGGCTTGTAGTTATTCCAGAAACAAGCCTGTAAATCCCTTTAAAAACCTCGCATCTAGAAAAAATGCTGATAATTTTCGCCCGAACAAGATTTCAAGATCCACAGCTAAGAACACTATTGATAAAGTCCTTTTTTAAACAAAATAAAATTTTAATAGTTTCATCCGTTTAGGAGCAAAGCAACAGAGGTATGAAAACCTAGAAATACACGTCATACTTTTAGCTCTTTGCGGCAGGATCAAAAATAATCAAAATCCTGCGCCGTATGTGTCAAAAATAGGGAAATCTCCCTGTTGATGACTGCCACAAGTCAATAGGGAAATATCCTTTAAAGCAGGATTTCCCGACCTTTATTTCGCCAAGTCTCCCCGAACCATAAATGATATTGTCATGCCCCCCTTAGAGAGTTGAGCACAACTAAGAAACACATAAGTACCTAGTATTGAGATGCTTGAGCTTACATGCTCTTTACCAGTAGATCGATTCAGTCTTTGCGAGAGCTATTGTTAAATCGTTATTGACAACTAGAGCTGAAAAGCATGTCATAAATAAGTGGACGAAAATAAAAAACTATTAGTATTTTTAAGAGAAGCAATAGGAAATGACAGAAAATTTATCCAATGTCAGGAGATTGAAGTCATCTTTCATGGTCGAATCAGCCTTCATTTCTAGAAATTCTTCCTGAACTTCTTCTGGTAATTGTAAGAACAGGTACATGTACACACATGAACAACAAGCGGATTTCTTTAACGCTGGCGGCCTCTCACCTGTCAACCGCCAGGACAGCAATCACAAAAGGCGGAAATACATATCTATCGGCGATGGGTATATATTTCTGCCTTTTGGTGTGGAAACTTCAGGTCCATAGGGTCCAGAGGCGTGGCTCCTTTTCAGATAATTATCCAAGAGGTTGATTGACGAGACCAATGACCAAAGGGCTGGTGCTTACCTCGGACAGAGGATAAGTATAGCCATCCATCGAGGTAATGCCGCCAGCCTTTTGGGCACATTACCTGCGGTCGGTGATTTGAACACTGTTTTTTATCTTTAGTTTAGTTAAATTATAAAATAGGTAGGACATAGGTAGTTTGTTTTTATTTTTGTTTATTTTTAATTCTGTTACTTTGTATTTTACCTACTCGTGTTGTCTAAATGTTTGATATTCTTAATTTCATTGTATCGTGTTGTGTGTGTCAAATAAATATATTCTTATTCTTTATTCTTATTATGTACCTACTTACGTATTTTAATGAGTTTCTTGTCATGTCACTCACGACCTATGTGGCGCAGCGGGCGAATGTCTGCCTGCGACGCAGAAGGTTGCGGGTTCAATCCCCGCCGCGGGACAAATGTTTATATGACCTACAGGTATTTGTCTCGGGTCGGGGTGTTTCTATGTATAATATGTATGTATTTACAAACGAAAAGTAGTATATCAGTTATCTGGTTCCCATAGTACAAGCTTTGCTTAGTTTGGGGCTAGATGATGCTGTGTGAAAATGTCCAGCATTATTATTATATTATGTGCCATATTTTGGCGCAAGAGGACGCATCTCAATGTCGAGAATAGTTTTTTTTCTAAACTGCAAACGTATTATGCCCCCCCCCCTGACAATTCTCTACGCCCCCCTGCTTGGAAAGCCCTGCTTTAAAGAATACCTTAAAATTATGCTTTTGAAGAAAAGCTTTGCTTCCAGGTGAGAAGTTCAACCCGCAACGCGGAGGTGACTGGCAGGAGGTGACGGAAATGTTCAGTGCGCGTAGCAACTTCGCGACTGTTCTGCTTGATGACATGATATTCGTCATCGGAGGCTTTAACGGTACAAGTCGTTGAGTATTGAGTGTTTTCTTGCTTTGTTGTCATTATTAGATTATTCTTCAAAATTATTCAAAGGTCATCTATCAAAGAGGGTATGATTAAGAATGACTACCCAGAAAGACACCTATTTTTTAGCTTAAAAGTCATATCGAAGATGAGGAATGTTTTATGGAAAATCAAAACGGGTGATTTTTCATATACAACATTTTTCATCCACGATTAGATTTCTTAGGCTTTGTAAAACTCCATACCTTAAAAACTCTTATTTTTTTTCAAGTAAAAATAGAATTATTTGAATCGAGGTCTCTTCAAAGCAATCCCAGTTAATTTATCGTGATTAAGTTTTGTATTAGCTGTTTTCTTCCAGGTTCAACCACGATCCCCCACGTGGAATGCTATGACGGGGACTCCTTAGAGTGGTATGACGCAGCCCCTATGAACCTCAACCGTTCTGCGTTGAGCGCGTGTGTTATCGCTGGCTTGCCGAACGCTCGTTCCTTCTCGTATTTGGCAAAAGCCGTGCCAGCCGCGGGAGCAGACCAAGTTCACCATTCTTGAGCACTCCCCTTTATAATCCTTCGCTGTATCATAAAATCAACATCGAATTTCCGATTTGAAATTTCCTAAAGCACTTTAATCAACTGTGATATTTGTACATAGGAATTTTGTGAATTCCGTTTTATTTTTAACGCAAATCATGGACTATTTATTGTACAGATCATGATGGATTATTTAAATTTTTATTTAGTTTTTTGGGATTGTGTATGTGAAATGATGTAGGATTATGTTTATGTGTTCGCCCTCGAGTTATTTGCTGTTTTAGAATAATTTTTGAGGTGAGGGATTTGTAAATTACCAAGTTTATACGATTCTGTTGTTTGTGATAAATTTTTATTTTGGTATTTTGTGTACAGTTCGCGTCCGTGGATAATCAGAGGGGTCGCGTTTTGTATGTTTTCGATATCGCGGCGGCGTTCGTGATATTGTTGTATCTGTGATATTTTTCATAATCTCTGTAATATTATCAAAAAGTTCAAAAAAATGAAAAATTATTATTTATGTAATCTCATGAAAAATTTACCGTAAGTACCTGAAGAATTAATTGAGTATTTGAAATATTGATAAATTTACAAATAAAGAAAAACCAAAAACAATGTGCATTTTATTTCTAAAGTAAGACTGCACCCTTCGATCATTTCACACTCATGTTGTGTGTAGGTCCCTACATATGTGCTGGTGCTACGAGGGAACCTTTGAGGAATTAGATCACTACTCGACAGTTTCTAAAATTGGTCTCTGTCGTCAACTGGTCACTTTTGCAAAAACCCATTTTCTCGTCAAATGTTTTACCGAAACAATGGATTATCCATAGCACAGTAGGTAGTTAGGTACCTACCTACTTACGCACGAGAGTAGTGTTATTGTTAGCAAGGCTATAACAAGCCTGAATCAACTACCGCAGGAGAGAGTGGCGTGCAATCGTGCGTATATTTACTACGCAAGGGGGGAATGGGGAGAAACGGGGTGTGTCGCTTACCGACGCGATCGAACCGAGTCATTCCGGGGGCGGTATCGCGGTAGTCAGCCATCGCACATTAGGGCGCGCCGTTTTTCGTAAATACTCTCTGAAATTCACAATGGAGCTTAAAGGAAAGGTAGCTTTGATCACTGGAGCCGCGTCCGGCATCGGCCTGGCTTACAGTGAAGAGCTGCTGAAACAAGGAGCGAAGGTAAGCCACTTAGATCGAAGGAAGTGGGGTTTTCTTCGCATGCCGCAGTGCTTAGTAATTCTGGGTTCAAGGTAAAATAACTGTTGAATGAGCTACATTTTGATCTAGACTATAAAATCTTAAGTGTAATAATCTTAGAGATAGACAAAAATGTATTGAATTTGTGGATATTAGTTAATTAGGCGAGGTTTTCCTCAACCGGCACTCGCATTTGTATTGATTTTCCGGCGCCCGGTCATTGCCGTGATTGTTTTTCTTTTAGCTTGCTTCCTTTGTTTTTCCTTTGAGCGAAATAAGCAACGATCTCTATAATTGATCGAAAGGGAAATAAGGAATAGTGCATGGCTCCCCTATTTTAGAAGAAGAAATTAGACCCTTTATTTTAAATGGGGGCTCAGGGCTCAAGGTTTTTTTTTATTAAATGTAAATGTTAAGGGAAATTTATACTTTTTTTACGGGATTTTCTTAAGACGAGAACAGGACAGTGTTTGTTCATTCCGTTCATTCCGACTAGATTAATCTCCGTGGGCTGTGGATAGTTCCTAAATTACGATGATGTTATTGGAAGAGTACCTACCTAAGAGAGTCTGTCCTTCGCAAATCGAGTCAAACAGGAATGCTTATATTCCTAAGCCCCTTGATCCTCAGTAATAAGGACATTTCTTTAACACAGGTGTCCATCTGTGACATCGACTCTGACTTAGGCGAGCAGGTGTGCGACGATCTCAGCGCCAAGTACGGCCGGAAGAACGTCATCTTCAACCGGCTTGATGTCACTGACTACCCACAGTTTGAGGGTAAGATATTTATAATCATAGTGCTGCTTATTATAAAAACGTAAAACCTTGGTTGAACCCTTGATGACACATGTAAAAACAAAACTGTTACCACAAAAAAGCGTTCTATGTACAAGTATTTAAAGATCGTTTTTCTAGGGACAGTTTTTTAGTTAGACTTGGTCTAAACTCGGCATTTTCTTGTAATAAGCCCCTATAAGTTCGAGAAAAAAGTATGTTCGTATGAGATTTAGGGACACACAAACAACCACTGGTGACATCACCAGTACAAAATAAATCACTGTTAGTACATACTAACAGTGATTTATTTTGTCTGTTGAAAGTGAGACATCGACACGGAATCGGTCCAAAATGAGGCGACAAGTAACACACCCAAAGGATGTTCCGTGTACGATACAAAAATAAAATATTAGAATTATTTTTAACTTCGCCAACCGTACGGGCGACTGAATTGAATATACAATACAAACTTACTTTATTCATAAAGACTGTATTTCGGGCCATGATTAAATTTTTATGTCGGTTATTTTTAGAGAAAGACAGAGGTAAGTCCATGCTGAATTTGTTAGTAAAAAATTGGTAATTTATCTTTCAGAGGCTTTCATTCTCACCGTGGACGTGTTCAATCGACTGGATATTGTTATTAACAACGCTGGGTTCATGAACGATCGGCTTTGGGAGCTTGAAGTAGACGTTAATGTGGTACGTGTTTTCAACTTAAGATTAGTAATTACCACGTATTACTTAATTTTAAAGGACAGTAACGTTTTAAAATCCCTTTTTGATATAAAAATACTGGGAGATCTTGAGACTTGCAGATTTGGAGATCTAAATTGGTGAAAGAGGCCAGGTTAAAAGGCCAGGTAAAAAAAAAACTGGCGAGCTTGCATGAAGAAAGTAAATGAGGGTGAATGAGACGAAACTTTGGAGTTATTTTTATTTTATTTTTTATGATAGGCCGGCTCTTGACCTCGAAACTTACACAGGTAAGACTGAGGTATACGATGGAGCGAGCCTACACAGAAGGTGCCTATTAACTCTCTTCTTAAAAACAAGAAAAGAAAAAAAAGCTAAATAGTACGTATTGAACAACCAAACCAAACTAAGTACTCTCTCAAAAACCAATGGGTATAGGCATAGGTTACTTTCTCCAGCTGTAAAAACATCTAGTAAACATGGTAAACGATATTTTCTTTCAGAATGGAGCGATACGTGGTACGATGCTAGCGTATCGCTTCATGGGCAAGGACCGTGGTGGTCAGGGAGGCATCATCGTCAATACGGCGTCTTCGGGCTTCGTCAGACCGCAAGTGTCGACGCCAATCTACACTGCGACTAACTATGCGATTGTAGGACTCACTAGATCATACGGGGTGAGTGCAAGGCACTGGAAACGTGGACACTTTTGTTGCTATCTTAGGTAACCTGGATAGAAGACTTGTTGGAGTCCCTCCCTATAGTATTTTTCACGTAGGAACGTATCCCTGACACATAGAACTTTGCGTTTTTCGCTGTACAACCAGTGAAACATTTTGAAAAAAAAGAAATCTAGTAACAATATACAAGATATATAAGATAATATACAAGTACACCTTCAAATAAAAGGGATTTTTGTCTATTTCCTTTTTAATAATTTACATAAAACATAAAAGAGCCTTGTCACGGAACCGCTCCTAAAAGGACTATAATAATGAAAGTGTGCTAAAACTTTACCCCAAAGTCGATATACATCACTGCGAAATGAAGTCTTATAAAAATGTTCGATTCCGACGGTATTCGAACCCGCGACGATCAGACGATCCTCCTTAAGCCGGAGTGCCTTAACCGCTCGGCCACGGAACCACTAAAAGTCGCAATGAAATACCTAAGGCTGTCATTAATAAACACGAACTAAGGTGGTATTAGCGCTAATCCAAAGCATAAGGCTGTAGTAGGTCAATTCAGTATTAATAAACAAAGACCAAGGAGGAACTAAGCTAATTCGACTCTACTCTCGGAGTAAGAGTTACTCCTAGGCGCCACCTAGTATAGAGATGGAGTAGGCAGACGTATCATGAATTTTGTCATTTTTACGTCACAAAAAAAGGTTGTGCAAATAGGATGGATTATGTTGATGATTTGAGGAAGAATTGAATGAGGATGGATACCAGTTTCAAATGTGGCGAGTGAAAATTTACAAGAATCTATTGGACGATCTCGAAAAACTGAACTTAAAATCCAAGTAACACTGCATAGGTATAGAATTTGTGGTGAAAAACCATTCGGATTAGCATGAAACAATAAAACAGTTAAAATGACTAAATACTTTTTTATGATTAAAAATTTTTTGGTCGACAATGAACACCAAAAAGTTTTAGAAGAATAAAACCTCTTTGAATAAAACAGATTGTCAAATACAAATTATTGTCTATCTCTGTCATTCATATAATGAATGACAGAGATAGACAATATTTTGAATGATAATATCATTCGTCCATTCACTCTTTTTCTACTAATCCCGATGTAAGAAATGTATTACTCATTCGAGACTACTACCAGTTTATTAATAACATCAAAATATTCAAGTTGCTCTTTCGTTACTAAAGAAGTAACAAGTCTGAGAGTAGTCTCGTATTAAGCTAGAATTAGGGTAATCTAATTAATAAGGCCGTAAGTGTGGTACTTATCTTTGTGGGCTTTCAGCAAGATCAGATAGGGTAGTCAGGGGAACTTACAATACTATGGTGATACATGCACAAATCTCAGAATTCAGAATCCCCAAGGGTACGATGCATGCCCATCGCCGTAAAATGCATAAACAAAACTGAAGAACTTCTGTATACTCCAGTAGACATTCTCAGACATTTCTTAACATTCAAGATATCTAAGAAAAACGTCCAGAAAATGATTTAATAAATAAATCATTATGTGGCAGGATCCGTACCACGTATCCCGAACGGGTGTAAGGACCATAGCCGTTTGCCCAGGACTCACTGACACGGGTCTCGTAAAGGACATCTCTAAACAACTCATGTCTTCGGACTACGAGGTCGCGTGGCAAAGGGACAACGCTACTAACAAGCCGCAGAGGTAACGAAAAAGACCCTTACATACATATTAACGGCTAATAATATCCGTATTGAGTAAAAGATTTTCCATGTTAAACGGAACGGATATAAGTAGCCGTTAACGACTCTGAGCGAAATATAAGAAAATAAACTCACGTCAATCCTCAAGCACTTATGAGCTTTTCTTGAGGTCTGAGGGCATCCAATCTTTCAGTTTTCTGTGGAGGTCTGCCAGAGGCACGTCCATTACACCAATGTTCTTAAATTATCCTGTAAACATCCAAAATTATTAAGTAAATCTGAATTATTATAAAAGGTGATCATAAAAGTGTCAAAAAATATAGAGGAACTTACCAATTTTAAGAATTTGCACGTATAAAATGATGGAAGTACAGTTCACCCGACGGATCTAGACATTCGTGAAGTTAGCCGTTTGACTGCGCAGAACACAATTTTGTATGAAAAAGCGGTCACTGCGCAGACAAACGGCTAACTTTACGAATGCCTAGATCCGTTGGGCGATCTGTAATTGAGTTTTCTCAATCATGAGCAACATAAATAATGTGTTTTTTTTACAGTTCGGAGCACGTAGGGCGGTCCCTAATAGAGATCCTGAATAAGGGACAAAGCGGCTCCATATGGCTCGTTGAGAACGGCCAACCGGCCCGGGAATGGCGCGGCTAAAACCACAGCAAAATATTCAGACTGCAGGATGAAAACCTTTTAAAATTGCATCCGCAATCCCTTTCATAGTACCCCATTGTGTAAATAAGGATAAGCGAACTTGGATGCACTTTTGCGTGGTTATGAAGTTACCAATCTTGAACTCTAGAGAAGGCTATTTTGTAACTTTACATAACTTGCCATTTAAAAATAATGTTTTACTCGTAATGCTAATAATGTAATCCTAGTTATACCGCCATTTTAAATTATGATAATAAGGTAGCGATAAATATCCTCAAATAATTGTTATGAGTAAGTTTCAATGTCTTCTCATAAGTTGTGTGTAGCGCCAGTGTGAATGAAATTGTGAAAAATAAAAGGGAATGTCATGTAAATATGTTATGTAGGAATAGACACTAAGAAACTGCGGTTATATTTTTTAAAAATATATTTTTAACTATAATCAAGTAATTTTACCCTGTACTAAGTGAATTTATTCCTGTATCAGTATGTATTCAACATTTGGTAATGGAAAATTGCTTTCTAAACGTTACGGATGTGAAACATTATGTTGTAATTTTCATAAGTTCATTGAATCATTAGGTAAATAATTTACATGTTTTTTATAACATTTTTATACTGTTTGTTGGTTAGTTACGCTAATTGCTAAGTACCTAAATCGTGTACAAGCTTATGATTATTTGCAATAAAAATACTAAAGATATGCTTCGATTACAAATAAAATAACCTTTTGGAAGATTTGTAGTAAATGTATATTTTCATATTAATACAATCACCAGGTACAGTTTCGAGTAACAGATTTTACAAACATTTTTTGTCAATGTGCTTTGTATTTTCGTTAAGACTTGTGTCGGCTTCATAAATAAATACACAATTTTTACGACAAATAGATTCCAATTTACCGAGAAAAATATAACATGTCCTTTCTAGAACTCACATTTACTAAAATTTGATAATGAGTAAAACGAATTCAGGCTAATGTAAGGGACGAATCAACACGATGTCGCCGACCGATCAGTTCAACGCCGGAGCGCTCAGCAGTCCTACTATCACATTTCATTTACTATAATTAACAATAAAACGACAGTCATAAGAACACTTCCATGTCATCAACATTATGAGGGGTGGCGAGACGAGTGACGACGGTACATTCGAGTAGCCTCCGACCGGCCGCGAACCTCCGACCCGCGGGGGTCAACGGCTGGCCTGCCTAAGCAATTATTCAATAGTGCCTCCCAGCGCAACGTCAGTAGGACTGCTGCATGACTTATCTTATCGTCATTGCCAAGTAAACAAAAATGGAAGTGCAATGACCCTTCGAAAATAAAACACTTGATACTAAAACTAACATTCGTTACTTTAAATAGGCACATCCGCGCATATAGGTGAGAAGCTTTTAAGAAAATATATTTCATCGGGCATGACATAAATAAAGATTCAATTATACTATGCAACATACAGCCTCGAGTGATAACACGAGACGCTTTTTACATGGCTCATAGTCTCACCTAGACATTGACATCTATAATTTCCATCTATCAGCCTAATATTTAGGTTAGCAGTCGACTTGTGACATTCATTATACAATTTATTAGGGAGATGCCAATGCCGTTACATTCGCGACGCGTTCGCTCACTACGATCCTTAATTACACATACACTAGCTGTGAGCGAATCTACCCTTGGACGAAGACATGCTTACGGGAATTTCCAACTGAAACCTTCCATCATTTAGGATACAACACTATCACTCCACAACATTGTCCATCTGCTTAATTCCACTCCACAATATAACTTCCCGTTAAGACATTTACAATAATTACATTTATGAAACACATGAAATGCAATCACCATCATACACATTTCCGTTACTTTGCCATTTGTGATTAGTCCACGCGATAATAAATTAAGATTCAGGGTAGTCTCCACGTCGCGTTTTTTCTACTTTGCTGAAACAGAGAAAAAATACTGTTAGTTTTACATTCATCATGAAACAAGAACTAGAATATGTTTTGGTGGACTTTTTTATTTATTTTAATGCTCACAGCAACATTTTGGTCCCAATCCCAAAGTGAGCGGAGCTTATGTTATGGCAACCACATGTCTGATACATTTATCTTGTCAAATGCATCCAATGCATAGTAAACACAATAAATAACCATACACAAATATTTGTTCATACGAACTCCGCGCCTCTGCACCACAGAGGTCGTCGAATTGATGAAATTCGACTTTAGACCTGTTTACAGAGACGTGGGGTATCGCGCGTCGCACCAACGCCACTTTACAACACCATTATGTTTGAAATAACGGTCAGTCAACGGTCCCGCGTCTGCATATAAGAAACCTATTTGCTAGTATGCAATTGCTAGCGAGTTGTAAATACCGTTTAGTGTAGGCATAGGTTGCCTCCTGAAGCTGTCTAGTGAATGTATAGGCTTGAGTTTTTTCTGTAAGTACTGGGAGGTATTCCCATTATTTTTTTCATGTTTTTTTTTTTTTTTTTTAGTAGCCCGTAGGGATCCCACTGCTGGGCAAGGGCCTCTCCCAAACATTTGGGAGGAATTGCCATAATCGCCACGCTTGGCAGGCGGGTTGGCGATCGCAGTAAGATGTCAAACGGTTCAGAGACGCTGCTGCCCGTCTTCTGTGTTCCTTTATTCCCTTAGTCGCCTTTTACGACACCCACGGGATGAAATGGGTTGGTACTATTCGCCGCCGGCACCACACAGCTTATTTTTTTTTTTCATTAGTTTGATGAATATTCGGATGTTTGTCATACTGTTACTGACCTGTCGGCGCGTTAGGCTGCGGCTGCGGCGGCGGCGCGGCGGCGCGCGGCTGGTTGACGCGCGGCATGTTGTGTTGCGGGTTCATGTTGGGCCGGCCGCGCGCGCGCGGGTTGCCTCGCCAGCTGGGGAAGTAGGACATACTGTGCGTTAGTTGTGGCCACTGCTCTTTTTGTACAACATTCGAGGGTATATGCTAAGCTACAGGGCGTTCTGCGACCTACCCTGCAAAGGACACCGCAAAAGTGACAGGAATTTGATGTTCTTGATGTAAAATATGGCTGCTACAAGCCGAGCGGCCAATATGATACAGAAGCATACAGCCCAGACAGCCCATGGAGAAGTGCAGCACGGAGAATTTTTTACTGTGAAACTATCGACATTATCCTCGTTGAAATAATATCCAAAATAACTTGACTCGCGCATCCGCGAGTTATAAGCCCGTACGCTTATTTCTTTAGATTAGAGAAGAGTTGGTGAGTTTGCGCAACATTGTTGGAAAGATTTTGAAAATTCAAAGCGCTCTGAATAAACCCCAAGAAAAATTTATATATACGGGATGTATACTCACGGCTGATGGTGTGGGTTATGGCGCCAGTTCCCACGTCCGCGCCAGTTGCCGCGGCGCGCGGATGCGACGCCAAACGTTTCAGAGTTCAGCTTGCGCTCCGTCCGCCAATCCGTGCGCTGGCTGCGGCCCTTCGACCTATGAAAAATATACACTTGTAGACTTCAAAATGTATGGTTTTTGCTTCGAGAAAGAGGCGTGGTCTAATGATGTTTGCCTTAGGTTTTGAATGGGTGAGGCACTGGATTGGAATGAATGGCTTAATTATTAGATATGGATGATGATGTAGAATTAAGGATAAATATGGAGCAGGTCAGCCCATCATCTTTCTTACACACATGCTATATTTTTCTAGTCAACTAAAGGATTATGTGCTCAAGCCTCAGACCTGTGTATGTAGACCTTCATCTGATGGAATACTGAAGGTTTCAGGCAAAGTATAGATAAGTAATGATCAGCCTACATACTTCCTCTAACTCATCCCATTTACACGAGTTTTAAAAAATCTTATATCTAAAGCAATTTCCGTTTCCGTAAACATGCCTTCATTTAATGTAATTGCTAAGCTTACCTTCTTATGGAATGTGTTCGGAGCATTTCTATGAGAAATAATTTATCTAACTTATGTAAGATTAACTGGCTAGATGTGGGTCTGTGGCAGAGCGTGATGGCCGCTCAGACATCTGATGCGGCCATCATGCTCTACCGACAGACCCTCGGGCTATTGGAGGAATAGTTTTGTAAAAGAGAGACCGGCATGTTCGATAATCGATCAAGGTCCCTAAATTAAAATAGATTAAAAAAAAAAAAGCTTACCTCTCGATCGCTTCACAAGAGATGTTGTCAAAGAAGCTCTTCGTCTTGTCGTATCCGGTGTAGGGGTCGTCGTCAACCTCTGGGACATCGGCTCCCGTCTCGTTACCAGAGTCATCCTTCTTATCTACCTCGCCAACTGGGACTGGTTCGTCCTAGAAATAAATAGGTAAGACCAAGGTCTTCATTTTCTTTTTGACAATGTTAAGTCTCTGACTACCCTACCACCTTAGATATCTTAAAAATAAAGTATTTCAGACATTACGTCCATATTAATATTACTAAACAAAAGTATGGATGAAAAATACTAAAACGTTATTTAAATTAATTATCATAAAATATTTAGACAAAGAAACTGTAATAGTTTAAAATTCATTTGAGTTAGACAGATGCGCACTTTAAAAGGGTCTGGAGTGACTTTATCTTGAGCCAATTTCTACCATGACTGTTTTGTTTCTAGATCATTAGTTCTTAGACATCATTAGATGCCGAGAGAGGCAGGAATGGAAAAGGACATTCAAAGATTAAATTATGTCAAATAATGAGCAGCTATCTTTTTTTTAAATAAATAACTCACCTCAGGTTTAACAACAACTTCATCAGCAATCTTCGTCTTGGCCAGCTGGCTACGTAACTCCTCAAACTCGGTGTTGGCTTGTTCAAAATCGTAGTCGTTTTCAAACTTGAGCGTATTCTTGTTGCGAGGCGCGAACCCGCGCCCGCGACCTCTCGCCCGGCCGCGCCATCCGCCGCGGTTGTAGTTTTGTCCTACGACATAATTAGAGTTTACATTTATGTCTGTGGAAGATTGTGCATTGTTAATTTATTTAAAAACAGCTAGAAAGTTATAAGTAACTAGCTGACCCGCGGCAAACGTTGTTTTTCCATTAAATCGCTATTAAAAAATAAGGGTTGATCGTAGAAGGGTAAAAATTGAGGATTGTATGTATTTTTGTATGTTGTATCATAAAAAAATAGAAATTAAAAATTTTGTCTAAAAAATAAATTAAAAATTTAGGGGTGGACTACCCCTAACATTTAGGGGGATGAAAAATAGATGTTGGCCGATTCTCATAGATACCGGATAAGCACAAAAAATTTCATCAAAATCGGTCAAGCCGTTTCGGAGGAGTATGGCAACGAAAACTGTGACACGAGAATTTTATATATTAGATTTTCGTAATTAATATTATGTAATTTATAATAGTATAAGTATAAGTAAGCAAATAGAAAGCAAGAGATTATTTTCTTTGGTTTTGTCTATAGGTTTACGTATTTTGATATCTGAATAATTGTAAATTAAAAACTTCTGAAAGGGGGTCATATAAATGTTATTTTGACAGTTTTATGTTTAGGTTAAAAAACACTTAAGAAAGTCGAATTACAGGATTAGAATGAATAGTTTAAAGATTATATTCGTAAAACGAGGTCAAAACAGACACAGAAAATAAATTGGCGAGTATATTGTGACTGCGCCCAAATTAGGCCGCTTTGTAAGTGAAAGGTGATATCATCGACTTTCCGTTTTAGGATGATTGTACTGTGATTCAGACTTTAAACATTTCTAAAGATTGAGATTCTACAAACTATCTTTCTTCTACTATCTATTAAACATGTTTACTTTAGATTCTAGAACTCAATACTGAATCGAAAAGACACGCGAGATTTTTTTACAAAATTAAAGTAAAGGCTTGTTTTCACCATAACTGAGTTATCCCAACACTCATACAATTATTCACCATCGCACAATGTGACTTTATACTAACTGACATTTATTTTGTTGCTGTCCTAGGTCTGCAAAGTAACGTTACTTAGGAATTACCAACTCGTCTAAATGCTTTAGAGATGATGCAAGCATGTAAAGTTCAAAATGTTGAGTAAAATTTTAATTCATTCACGAAATCTTTCCTTCTGCGGTTATTAATAGACCCAGACCAAGTAGCAAAAGTGTACATACCATGCTGATTGTGATACTGCTGCATCTGAGCGGGATGTCCCTGCTGGCCTTGGTGCTGGCCCTGGTGTTGGCCCTGGTGCTGGCCCTGGTGTTGGCCAGGGTGTTGGCCGGGGTGCGGCGGCTGGCTCTGGTGCTGGCCACCCTGCTGGTGGTTCTGTTGCTGATGGTTTTGCTGATGATGGTTTTGCTGATGCTGGTTCTGATATGTGAAACATTAATTTTAGAATAATAAGGAGACACTTATTGAATCTGTTTACTCTATAGTCTAAGTGACCAATGATACTTTACTGGTTAGTGTTTATTAGTTTGAAGCTTTGAATTTAAGGTGGAAGATGAAACGTCCATACAATGGCTGAACTGATCGAGATGAGATTTGTTAAAGACAAAAGGTCATACTTGAGTTAAGCGCATAGACTACTTTTCATCCCGGAAAATTATGTATTCTCAAGAGATTGCTGGTGACACCGACCGCGGGCGCAACTAGTTTATTTTTATGTCCAAGCGCTTTATAAAAATTTTAGTTTTTAGAAATTTAATTTTACTCTACCATTGAAATTATGTCCATGGTAAGCGAGCAGATCTATAGTATCACTGAGAGGTGGTATGAGAGTAAGAACCTGATGGGCACTGGACAGCCCACAGCTGAATATAAGCCCTAGCCTTTATAAATAAATGCTAGCGCCTGGTGAGCAAGCATCCAAGTATGTATTAGGGGTTCACCTGATGCTGGTTTTGGTGATGCGGCTGCGAGCCCCCGCTGGGGTACCGTTGCCGCGAGCGCGAGTCGGCCCGCGGCCGCGTCTTCTGCGCGCCCGCGCCGCCCGAGCCGCGCCGCTGTGCAGACGCGCCCGATACAGTACCCACCTGATTAGTTGTTATTGTTGTTAGTGGGTTAGTACCTTAGCCCCTTCCTCAAAACATTAGGGTAAACTTTTATGAATGACCATCGAGTAAAATGTTATTTTGTAGTGCCCTGACAGCTTTATCAAGAAAATCATAGAAGGAAAAGTGGAAGGAAGACGAGGAAGAGGAAGGCCTAGAATAAATTTCATGAGTCTGATAAAGGAGAAGATCGCTGTCATGTCGTATAAAGAAGTAAAGGAAACCGCATTGGAAAGGGAGAGGTGGAGGAAGTTGCATCATTGCACCGACAAGAGCTGAGCTCTTTTTGATGATGATGTAGTGCCCTACCAGGGCTATGAATGAAAAAAAATGAAACTTCTATTTTTATGAATTTGAAATTATTAGTGTACCCTTTTACTAAAAGCCGCGTGAGTATACTCTGACAAAGTGGACTATGATGCCTTCTAGGACGCTCTGATTGGCCGCCGCTATCAGAGTGCACTCGGATTGGAGTCCACGATCCAAGTAGCGTCCTAGTAGGCATCAGCTCTGATCGTGTCAACGCGGCTTTAATAAAAAGAAATCCAACGTTGAAATTAAAGCTTTTACGGTACTTTTAAATTAAAAGTTATTAAAAACAAATTGAGAACTTTTTGCGCTACAGCTTAGTAAAATGAGAGCTATGAATATTAAAGTTTAGGGGGCAGAACACTAAACCTATCAATGTTTTTTAAGATAATGACAAACAAGTGAAATGCAAATGAAAAGTACAAAAAATGTATTGATAACTCACCTGGGTGCCTTGGTCAGCAGTAGGACTCTTCCTGTGGCCTCCGACCGCAGGAGTGGTTGATCGGGAACTGTTCTGCTGAGATCCTCCTCCAATGAGATCGAGCATCGAGCCTGGATATCAATATTTATTTATAAAACTTGTCACATTCATGTTTTGTTAAACTATATGAAAATTCCTATTAGATTCTGATGAGATTTAATATATGCATATGAAAATAGTATGTTGATCTTAATGAGCCTTCAAAGCATGATTAAGATGTTTCCGGAGATGAAAATTGTATGAAATAGGACATTGGTGATTGATGACAATTCATTCACACTTTACAATGCTAAAGCATGCATGAATGTATTACAACTTAACATAAAGGTCAGTGTACTGTGGAATAGCATATTTAAGGACAAAATATGTACTGATACAATCAAAATTCTTGTCAAGGAATGAACTTTGGGACTGCCGTATGGAAGTCAATATATGTCAACTATTTTTACAAGTTCTAAGAGTAACATTTCCTACACTAAGTTTGACACTATAATGAGATATATTAGGTACAGAATATTTCCTATATGTACTAAACAGTTTGACACTGCAATAAGAAATACTACAGAAGTTTTGATTACCAATCTTTTTCTGAATATTATAATTTTTACTGTTGTGTTTTTTATATTAAACTCTGCAGCAAGCAACAGACCAAGGACTGCTTAAGATGCATTTTGCGATTTTTTTTAATAAGTAGGATTAATGTTATTATTTATTAGTAAAATGCTGCTATGATTAATACCTAAGTTTCTCTAATATTCTGATTGGTTAGGTTTATTAATAAATGAGGACCTGAATATTAGTTCTAATTATATCATTCTATGAGAATTTGTGTGTGAAAAATTTAAATAAAGATTAACAAAAACAACAACAAGACATTACAACTAGAACTCTAATTCACAGTTATCTTTTACAACTGTTTAGGGAATTTAAAACCGATTGGGGATCTAACAGGGGCAGTCCAAATACATAATAGGAGCAAGTCTACATTTTGTAGAAGTTGGCAATCAAATATGATTAACTATGGTGTAATATTTGATATTATGTTAGTAATATGAATATAGCAAGGTGAAAGTACACTAAATGGGCAAATAATAAACATACTATATGAAAACCTAATGAAATATAGCATGCAAACATCCAGCACCAAGCAGTTAAACATGTGTTGCCACAATCAGACACAGTTACATAGCATTACAGCTTTGCAAATGTTCAGATCATGACATGGCAAAAATCGCAAGGTGGCATACTGAAGCTGAAGCTAAAAATATTCATTGAAAAAAAACCTTGGTCTTTCACTTGGTTGGAATGGTGCACTCCTGAACCAATGAGCCCTGCCGAGGGTTGCGGCTGGACCAGGTCCACACTTGTTTGTTGAGACAACTCACTGGTCTTATTGAGCTGTGTGTGCACACTGCCTGGGAACCCACCCATTGGATGGTACTGAGGGTACGGGGTCTGACCGACCACCGGGTGCGCAAACTGGCCTGTGAACTGGCCCGGGGCACTTCCCGCTCCCAGGGTTGGGGGCACCGACATCTGCATGATCGCCGGGTCATTGGGTAGAGAGGGAACATTGTTCAGCACACGGATGTCCTTGATGTCAGAACCACGAAATAGGATGTAGTCATACACCTGACTCTGAGGTGCCACAGGGTACTGAGTCTCTCTATCCTCCGTGCCAAATGATCGCACTGTGGAAAAACAACAGGAGTCAATACAACAGTATGATAAATCTAGTAGGTTTTTCGAATATTAATGTTATACCTTACGTAAAGGAATTAAGAACTGTAAATTTACTATTCTAGGACAACCAGATTGCGTGAAGAAAAAAAATTCGTAAGTCTACCCTCAATATTTTTATACTGTACTGAGTTCCAGAGTGAATATTGGGTTGTTTTGGGAAATCGAGTAGTTTTCAAAGCGATAAATAATTTTACAATAGTTGTTTATTGAAATAAACAAGGCATCAACGTCATCAATGTGAATCCGCGGTCACAATCCATCAGATGTTTTCACTTGAGGGTAGAAATAAAACAATGTGGCACAATGAGCTCCAACGGGCACAGTTAGTAAATTTAGCTCACAAAATATCGTTACAAGACACTAAAGCAAACAATAAACAACAATCATCACATCAAATAGAGGGAAATCTAAGTAGACCTCGCAGGGAAATCCAACCGATTCTATAACATAGACTGACTAGGGCAAATGTTTTAAAGGGACACGAAGGAATCACTGAAGAGACAAAAATACCTGGCAAACAATATTTATGAATAATTTCTTACAGGATAGCAGTATCCATTTGTCAACTTACCGCTAGCCAAGGCAATGGTACATTCCTGGGGATCAACTGTAAAAAGTCGGCCTTCGTAACGAATGTCAGCTTTAGATATTAGGCTTATCTTGGAGCCTAATTCAGGCATTCCAGTACTCATAATGTCACTTTATAAATTATCCTCCGATGACAAAGATTTTTTACGATAACGTCGACCGCAAAATTTCAGCCACCGAATAAAATGACTGACTGGAAGTTAGCAACAAGCGCTGCGTTTACAAACAGCTGTTTTGGGCGGGGAAATTCAAAACTTTGTTTACCAATTATAGGCAATTATTTGATGAAAACTTTATTTCCTTTAGTACGATTACCTAGGCGTCATATAAATATACTGTTTTAGAACATTTCTAATCAAAAAATAGCACGGTAAGGCCCAAACATTTCAGAAAATCTACAAAAATATCAAATGTTATTCTCAAAATAAAATTTATCATTCAGTAGAGGTCGCTAGTTGTCGTCACTTGACAGGTACAACTTCATAGTAGGTTTACATTGTCGATGGTTTGTGGAATATTTGCAATAATTTGCATCTTAATCGAGAGTGAGAATAATATTTTTGGATTTTGTTTGTGGGATCAACATATCTCTATGGGATCAACGAATTGTAGTCTATGTCACATTGCATCACTAGAATATTTTCTATTCTGTCTGTGGATTCAGTTCAGTGATTTGATTGAACCACAGAGTACTTTGATTGAACGAACGAAAGTGAGGTGATATGATGGCCGTTGCGTTTATTTTGAATTGAATTTCGTAAATAGTGCGCTAAGTGCGTGGTGTATCCTAAACTAAAAACCAAAGGCCAGTTGTGAAAATAAATATTGTACATGCCTTGCTGAATCTTGTGTGATACTATGTTCGAAAATCCCATAACTTCTACTCCCGGCTTAGCCAGGTTGAGTGTTGGCGGGAGTAGCAACAGTTCTATCAGGAGACGCAGTCTTATCCCTCAGACGCGAAGAACTCTCGCCAGAGAAGAGGTTTGTCACTTTACCATGGCCTACTAAGGAATAAATTCTAATATCCATAAACATAACATTTCCATAAACAGCTGCAGCTGAGTTGTACTTTAATTTCTCTAATTAACCTGTGTAATTTCAGGAGAAAAACGATGATGATGCTGAACGCTCGTCTCTGGTCGCGTCAGAGCGGCGCGCAGTGGTCACATCCACACCAGCTTCGCCGCGGGCCAGTCGGGACACAATATCCTCATCACCACAGAAGGAACATTATCAAGGGTGTCTTAAGCTCTATGCTGAGAATGTATGTATCTGATAAGATCTTTAAGTCATAAAACAATTAGATTATCCATACTCAGAATGAATCTAAGTAGTATGATAAAAACTGAGTACAGTTCGCCCAACGGATCTAGGCATTCGTGAAGTTAGCTGATTGGCTGCGCAGAACACAATTTTATATGAAAAAGCGTTCATTGCGCAGACAAACGGCTAACTTCACAAATGCCTAGATCCGTTGGGCGAAGTGTACATAATTGAGTAATTGACCCTAGCTCTGAGCCATAAGTAACACTTTGGACAGCGTAAATCAAACCGGTATTGGTCGCGAAGGAACAGGAGTAGAATCACCTAGTTTTAAGACGTTTCAAAGTGATCCCAGCGGTCCTACTGAATAAATGCTATTTGACTTTGACTTTGACTTTGAAAAGGTTCTGACTAAATAATGTTTAAATATGATCTTAGGGTGACCTAAAAATTGCCACAATCAAAAAATTTAAATATCACTTCAACCATAGTACCTAAATTGTTTCAGAAAATAACAAAAGATAATGCCTGGAATCTACAACTGATAGATTTCATGTCTTCCATGCTTCGTCGACATGACTCCCGCATGGATAACTTACAAACAGCTTCGACTGTTGTGGATGCTTCTGCCAGGATATACTCGTTCAGAGTTGATGCTGTGCATTATGATGTGCTGAAGATGGCGGGAGGACTTAGTAAGGCTGCTCAGGTATATATGATTGTTGCAACTAGATTTCCTAATAAAATACTGTTCCAACCAGAGCTTATTTATTGTATTTGTGTATAATAGGATGCATTTCCATTGAATTTAGAAAAAAAACTGTAATATTTTAAGTGGCAGTCAAATGAAGTAGAGTCAACGAAGAGAGATCGCTATTGCAAGTTGTCGAGAACAGAAGGGGAAAGATGGTCGGCCATCTTATACGACATGACAGTTTCATCAAGAACATTATAGAAGGGAAAGTGGAAGGAAGAAGAGGAAGGGGAAGACCAAGGATAAGCTACATGAGCCAAGTGAAGGAGAAGGTAGCTGTCATGTCGTATAATGAGGTCAAGGAAGCAGCCCTGGAAAGAGATACATGGAGAGGGATTCATCAGTTGTGCCGACAAGGAGTAAATCCTTTTTTTTTTTTTTTTTTTTTTTTGTTGTGCGATTATCTGCGATCAGTCCCAGGACTATAAGCAGGTGTGGTGTGGGCGGTGGTCTTTTTGAGAAATAGCTCCAGTGAGCTGTTCCTCTTTTGTTTTACATGTCATGACAAATGCAAGTCGATGATGTGTTGTCTTTTCAGCCTTCTAGGGTAGCATATTGAAGTCAGCTGTGAAGCCAGGTGATTTGGGTGATTGCTTAGACGCTTCTTATATTTTGTTGCATACAGTTGTATTTCCTCTTTGACAGTGCTGATATCCAGTTCATTGTGCAGCTCGTCGACCTTTAGGAACCATGGAGCGTTCGATAGGTTTCTTAGGATGCCATTTTGTGCTCTTTGTATTATAGCCACATTTGACTTGCATGCTGATCCCCAAAGCTGTATGCCGTAGGTCCATACAGGCTTAAGCACCACCTGGTACACCAGGAGCTTGTTCTCTAAGCTCAGGACTGAGTTTCTGCCTAGTAGCCATTGTAGGTTTCGGTATCGGAAGTTTATTTCGTCTCTCTTTTTCTGTAGATGAGCCCGCCAGGTCAATCTGCGGTCCAGGTGCATCCCGAGGTATTTGACAGACTCATTGTGTGGTAGTGTGTGTGCACCCAGGCTGACAGGCGGGCAGTCACCCCTGCGGAGTGCGAATGTGGCGTGGGCCGACTTGGAGGCGCTGGCTTTGATCCTCCATTTCGTAAGCCACTGCTCAATTTTGTCCAGTCCAGTTTGGAGAGATCTTGATGCTTCATTTGGATCCTTATTTCTAGCAAGAATGGCAGTGTCGTCCGCAAATGTAGCAGTTATTACACCTGGTGTTTCAGGAAGGTCCGATGTAAATATGTTGTACAGCACGGGGCCCAGAACCGAACCCTGGGGTACTCCCGCTAGCAGGTCATGGAATGCGGAGGTATATTCACCATCCTTTACCTGAAATATTCTTTCCGATAGGTAAGAGTGCAGAATCGTGAAGAACGAGTGTGGCAATGAGTTCTTTATTTTGTAGAGGAGGCCTCTATGCCAAACCTTGTCGAAAGCTTGTTGTATGTCTAGGAAAGCCGCTGAGCAGTATTCTTTCAGTTCCAGTGATTTCCTGATATGGTCGACGACCCTGTGGACTTGTTCAACCGTGCCATGCTCCTGACGAAATCCGAACTGGTGGTCTGGGATTATTGAGTCTTCGGCCAGTACCTTTAATATGCGCGAAAGAAGAATTTTTTCAAAGAGTTTGGAGATGACTGGTAGCAGGCTTATCGGTCTATATGAGCCGACCTCGTTAGCGGGTTTCCCTTCTTTGTAGACCATAATAATTTGAGAAATCTTCCAAATTCTTGGGTAATGACCAACCTTTAGGATTCCGTTAAATAGTGTTGTGAGAAAGACTATTCCCTTTCTTGGCAGTTGTACTAGAATTTCCTTGGTTATTTGGTCGAACCCTGGGGCTTTTCCATTATCTAGCTTAGAGAGATATTTCGTAACTTCTCTAGGATTAGTAGGCTTTAAGGGTACGTCTAGCTGGAAATCTTGGTTAAGTATTGCTTCGATGTCAGACTCATCGTAGCTTGTTCTGTCATTAGGTTTGAACACGCTTGCTAGATGGCTTGCGAAAGCGTCTACTCTTGCTTGGCCTGTTCTGGCCCATGTAGTGTCCGAGGTTCTCAGGGGTGGACGAGTTCTTTTGGGTTGGTTTAGATTTGATGTGGCTTTCCATAAAGAGTAATTTGTGGACTTAGTTGCAGTTAACGATTCTAAGTGTTGCGTCAGAGTTGCATTTTTGGCATTATTTAAGAGTTCCTTGAGCTCGACTATTGCTTCGTTGAAAGCCCTTTTGTCCGTTGGATGTTGGCTACAGTGCCACACCCTACGCAGTCTTCTTTTTTCTTTGATTTTAGCCCGTATTTCTAAGGGTATGCAGTTATGGTTAGTTGATTTTGCTGGTGCTTCTGGAGTAGTCGACCAACATGCAACTTGGATGAGATTTGTGAAGAGGGTAGCTGCGTCTTCTATATCTTCAGCAGTCTTGAGGGCGATCTTAAGCTGAAGTCTCCCATCTATGATGTCTCTGAACGAGTCCCAGTCTGTGTTTTTGTTGTACAGTTTAGGGACTGGCTCATACTCTAAGGCGGTTGTACCAACAGTCAGAAGAACGGGGGTGTGGGGTGAGGAGCTGTCTAAGCACGAGTTAATTTTGGCAGAATATTGCGACATTCCCTTGCAGACGAAGAAGTCAATAATGTCTGGTAGTCTGTTTTTGTCGGTTGGCCAGTGCGTAGGTTCCGATGTTGATATTGTCGTGAGGTTGTTGTTGTCAATCGACAGCTTCAGTTGTCTTCCTCTTGTGGTTATCAGTCTAGAGCCCCAGTGGGTGTGTTTACAGTTCCAGTCCCCTCCTGCTATAAATCTAGGACCCAGGGTATTGAAGTAGTGTGTGAGTTGTTCTTCTTTGATGTTGTGTTTTGGCGGGCAGTATACAGCCGAGACGTTGAAGCTCCCAGTTTTTGATTCAACCGTAATCGTGGTCGCCTGGAGGTGTTCCGTTTGGTACCCTGGTTGTTCGTGGTGTTTTATCGAGGACTTCACGATTAGTGCTGTCCCTGCGTGAGCTGTCCCATCCGGGTGTTGGGTGCTATAGATTGTGTAGTCTTTGATGTTGACTAAGCTTCTGTCGGTAAAGTGCGATTCGGCTATCAGAAGGATATCAAGTTCGTGAATCTTAATCAACGTCTCCGCTTCGAGAACATTTGGAGCTAGGCCATCAATATTCCACGCGCCGATATTGAGACTTAGCACTGGGACATTTTTTCTATGAGGGATATGATAAGGCCCATTAGCATGCTCATCTGATTGAAAAGCATGTCCATTTTGTCGAGTTGTTTTATCAGTAAGTCTTGGATGACTTGGGTTGACGTGAGGTGATCCTCTTGGGTTAAAAGAATTGGATTCTTTTGTGTTGTGCGCTGTCTTTGCGGAAAACCCTGTTGTGGGGGTCCATAAGACTTTTTTTCATTGTTGTTGTCGGTAAGCTGTTGAGTTGCTTGTGTAGTTTGAGGCTTTGCTTTATTTTTATCAGTTCTATTGTTGCCAGCTACTTCTGAATATGTTTGTTGTATTTTATTTAGCTCATCTGATTTAGGTTGTTGAGTTCTTGGTGTAGTGCTTTGTTGGATGTTCTGGGATTTCTCATTCCTTGCGTTGATGTTGTGTTGTTCGTTCGGGTCTTTTGTTCGTTCAGGGTTTCGCTGTGACAGGGTCTCCGTGAGTTCTGGGAAGTTATCGTTGGTTGTTTTTGGTTGCTCTGATGGGCTAACCTGGTCTTCTTTGAGGTTGGACGTGGCTCTGGGTTTCCCTGACCTTTTGTAGGTATTATGTCGATTGGACTTTTTCCTGTTAAGGATTTCCTGGTATACTTTGCATCCCTTGTAGTTTGAAGGGTGCTCACCAAGGCATAATGCACATTTAGCTGGGGTGTTGCGGTCCTTTTTGTCGCAGTCGCTTGTTTTGTGTTGTCCTGCACATTTAACACATCTGTCGGGTCTCATGCAGTTGTTTTTGGAGTGACCATATTGTTGGCACTTAATGCATTGCACTATTACGTTTCTTTTTCTGGGGTCCTCAATGATTACTGCCATGTTGTAGATGTGTTTGATGCTTTTAACAGCCTTGTTGTTTGGGTTTCGCTCAATGTTAACGAAAAATGTTGAGGTTGGTTTTTTTTCCGGTCCTCCTCTAGCATTTATGATTTCTCCTCGCACTTTGTTGCCTGTTTTTTGGATTTCCTCAATTATAGCTTCGTGGGGTGTAGAATGATGTAGATGTTTGATTACTACCCTGTAACATCTTTCTTCCTTCCTGGTGAATGTATGGCCAATTAGCCCCATTTCCCTTACTACGCCCATAAGGTTTTTGTAGGCTTCGGCTGTGGTGACATTGACACGTAGTTGGTTCTGGCTCATGAGTTTTAGGACGTAGTCCTCTTTTTTCAGCACAGTGTGGATTGCCTCGGTGAGTTTATTCACGTCTTCTATTCCATAGAGTATAAGAGGTGGTGGCTTACTTGGTTTGATGACCTTAATGCTGTCTTCTGTGTCATCAGTAGGTAAGATATCAAATCTGTTGTTGGTTGTCACTTGCGGCGGTGGTGGTGAGTCTGAGACTCTTTTGCGTTTGTTCTGTCTCATGGTTGGTACCTTTTGCCATTCAGGGTTCTTGTGCAAGGCACGAGGTGGTGTGTCAGGTTCTTGTGTTAGGACTGAGACTGAACAGTCTTGTTGTGAGCCTGTGGTAGTGACCTCAGTTCTAGGTTTGCTTGTTGTTGCCTCGCTGAGGGATGCTGATCGAGGTCTATTAAACAGCCCGGGATGGAAGAGCTGTTGGGTTAACACTTTTGGTTTAGTTGTTTCTCCTTCCTTATGTTGCAATCCTTTGCCCCCCCCAGAATACGTGGGGCAGCCTGAGCTAAGCTCAGGGAGGGATTCTCCTTCGGATGTACCGTCGGTACCCTCCTGGGGTAGTATTTCTTTTAGTCTTGCAGCCATAGTTGGTGTAATTTATTATCAGGGTTTTCTTCCCTTAGCCACGAAATTCGGTTTTAAGGCGCCGAAGGCTCGCCTTTCGCCCATCATATTCCGCTACTGTGGCCACGAGGTGTGGTGGTAGTGTGCGGGGCTCGTTTTGTTAAGACCACAGTATTGCCCAGGGGAGACGACCCACACAGATGAACATGTGTGGGCCCATCAGTAGACCGAGGCGTCAGTCTAAAGATGGCGTGGACGTATATGATGGACTTGTCGGTACGCGCCTGATAGCCTAGCTCCGCACACCTAGGCGTACGCTACTGGTATACTTAGCATTTTATAGGAGCGCATTCCCTGGCAAAGGAACACACCCCACTAAGACCTACCGACCCCCCCCCCCAAGGAGTAAATCCTTAAATAAGAAGAAGTCAAATGAAACTAATGTACTCAGAGTCACTAAGGTCTACCTTTAAATCCATTCCTTAGCAGAGGTTTTGTAAAACCTTTACTAAGGATTGATGTGTAAAGCCCCGTTGACAAGATCAGAGTATACTCTGACAGAGTGGACTCTGATGCCTATTAAGACGCTCTGATTGGCCGCCACCATCAGAGTGCACTCGGATTGGTGTTGCCAGGATCAGAGTAGCATCCTAGTAGCCATCAAATTCCACTCTGTCAGAGTATACTCTGATGGTGTCAGCGCAGCTTAAGCTATAAATTAAGGCCCTTACTAATAAACTTGACATAAAGTTATGTCATGCATAACCTATGAATAACCATACAAATTTTTAGTTTATGCATGACATAACTTTATGTCAAGTTTATTAGTAAGGGCCTTAAATTTCAAATGAATGATAAAGATCTCAGTATTGTAACTGTGTTTGAAAATTAGAAAACTAGTAAAAGTAGGATTATAAGAAGTGGAGATATGTGGTCTCTGCCTACCCTTTTCCTAAGAGGCGTGATTTTATGTTAGTATGAGAATAAGTTTTTGTCTCACAGACCAAAAGAGGCAAGAAGGATGACTTGGTCTCTGCCTACCCTTTTAGGAAAGAGGCGTGAGTTTATGTATGAATCAAAACAAGTTTTTGTCTCACAGACCAAAAGAGGCAAGAAGGATGATGATAATGTTCCCGAAGAAGCAGCAGTAGATGCAGACGGGAACCCAGCACCTGTGAAGAAGAAGAAAAAGAGATCCAAGGGTGCTGTGGCTGCTAACCCTGAGGTTTTCAATGGAGACTTTGATACCAATGATTGTATTGGTAAGTTGCCTTTGTCTAGTATCAAGTTCACATTATACATTAATTTAAGTAAGACTTAAATCTTCTCCAAACTGGCCTCGACATACTGAACTCTAAAAAAAATAAGAGCAAAAAATTATGGGGTTGAGGGCTTCTATAGATAGATAGACTTAAGATTGACCACTCAAAAGAAAGCTGTTTGAATGTTTGTTGCCCTAACAGCACTTAGGAGTAATGATCAAAAAACCTGAATAAAAATATATACTTCACAACATTTCATTATACTACTGAGATCTCTCAAGGCCATTGAGGGTAATAAAAATCCGTTACAGCTATTCAGTGTTCAACCCCATCAAATCTTATAAAAAGTTTCACATTTAGAAAGTATTTATTGAAAACGTATTTTATTCAAAACCAGAATTCACCCTCCTTCTCAATATCAAACCAGTTTAGTTCAGACATTTATCCTATTATGTTACTTATAGACATTGGAGATACTGTTGTGAACTTGTGAACTTACTGGTCATTGATTAAATATTTTTATAAGCAAAAATGAGTTTAATGGAGCCTGACAAAATACATCTGTGATCTGACAACCTCTGTGGCGCAGTGGGCGAAGGTTGCGAGTTCGATCCCCGCCGCGGGACTAATGTTTGTACGAGTATGACCTACAGATATTTGTCTCGGGTCTGGGTGTTTCTATGTATAATATGCATGTATTTACAAACAAAAATTATATCAGTTATCTGGTTCCCATAGCACAAGCTAGTCAACAGTCATAGCTAAAATGCATTTATATTATAATTAATTATAAACACGATTTTGGGCCTAGCTTTATTTTAGCTGTCCAACTTCTTAATTATTGTGCTGGGTTTCTTCACAATGTTTTCCTGCACTATGCGTACAGGGTACACCCCAACTAATAAACTTGTATTCTGTTTCAGACCCATTCTTTGAAAGACTGGCTGCGACGACGGGTGACGTGACGTCATCAAACCGAGCCTTCAATGCTACGCTGCCGATTCATGACGAAACATTAGCACTGATTCTAAGGTACGTTAAAAAAGTTTAGCAGTCTTGACTTGAGTATCGACTATTTTTTCAGTGATTAAGACATTAACAGCTATTTCAGTGGTTCAAATATCTTAAACTGTCGGACCCACCTTTGAGTCGTAAGACCTTGACAGAGCCCTGAAAACTGCTTCACTAAAGTTTTGTTATAGAAGAGCTCAATATTTTTATCGCTCCCCGACCTCACAATGTCGGTCGTCCGATAAAAGGCTAAAATAAATAAATAATGCTGGACATTTCACACATATACTTTTTGTTCGTAAATATTATATTATACATAGATACACCCAGACCCGAGATAATATTTGCAGGTCATACAAACATCCCGCGGCGGGGATCGGGCTTTCACCCACTGCGCCACAGAGGTCGTTGCTAATATATTTTTATTTTTTCACAGAACAGACAACCTATTCCTAGAGCCAGTGAAAGAGAATGCGTCGGAAGAGATAGACTTGGAAAAAAGCATTACACTGCCAATTAAGTTGTTGCCAGCTATCACTGAGGATGATCACATCTGTGAACCGTTCACCGGCTTTTCTATCAGCAATTGGGACCCTGATACAGAAGAAAGGTAAGCTTACGACCAAGTACAGTTCGCCCAACGGATCTAGGCATTCGTGAAGTTAGCCGTTTGTCTGCGCAGAACACAATTTTGTATGAAAAATCGGTCACTGCGCAGACAAACGGCTAACTTCACGAATGCCTAGATCCGTTGGGCGAACTGTACAGTACGCACAATCAATCTTTAGCTCTCTGAAGTTAGGTGCACTAAGCGATTGCGCAGGTTTGCGTGAGTAGGCGAGATAGGACGATGCAACAAACTAAGCGAGTGAGCGAGGCAGCTATACAACGCTGTCGTCTCTTAGGTTTCATCAAAAATGGGTTCTACGCAGCTACTTCAGTGAGCTAAAGATTGGTTGTGCGTACTGTGCATGCTTTTAAAGGCAAAAATCCGATGTGGGATGCGAAAGATGTTGACTTTTAACTTCTGGCCCAAAAATCTGAGTTAATACAAACTTACTTTATACAATGTCACTAATTTTGAAATTAAAACATTTCAATTAAAACTTGGTTTTGCATTTTCAGCAACGATCGCGTAAACAATTGGGTGGAAGAAAACCGATTGAATCTGTCGCAACAAGCGCTCGCTTTCGACGTGAACGCGGAAGTGGAGCCCATACCGCAAGAGGAAGCGCATAACGACTTGTTTGGTACGTAGCAATTATTCATATTTAAATAAATAATCCTTAACTTTTCACACAGCATCATCTAGCCCCAAACCAAAGTGAGCAGAGCTTGTGTTATGGGTACTACATGACTGATATACTCCTTATATAATTTTTGTTTGTAAATTCATAATAGAAAACACACCCAGATGCAAGATAAATATTTGTAGATAATACAAACATCGGTCCCGCCGCGGGGATCGTACCCGCAACCTCTTGCGTCGCAGGCGGGCCTTCGCCCACAGACAATCGCAGCTCACATCAGTTGGTATAAATACAATCTATTTCCCCAGACGACGAGCCTCTCGGCGGCATAGAGAGCGAGGAAGAGACGGACGTGGCCGTAGCGGCGTGCGTGGCCCGCGCGGCCGCGGCGCCGCTCGCGCGCCTCACCGACATGCGGCCGCACCACGCGCCCGACTCGCGCCTCGAGTACTCTTACTGCGCCATAGTGGCGGCCTGGGCCGGACCCAGCCATTGGCGGCTCAAGAACAACCGAGGTGACTGGTGATAACACAAAAACAACCGCTAAACTATGCTGTGATCGAGATCAGTACAAACTTAGGCCTTTACATCTATATTAGATGATTTATACAGCATCAGGAGGCAACCTATGTCTACACTTAACGGGACGCTGTGTTTGTGATGGAATAGGCTTGCCCAGCACCTAAACCATTCTCTCAGCTTAATCAGCCGCCGACGACGTCAATACGTGTGGAGCTGACTAAGCTGCGGGTTTCCTCACGATGTCTTCCTTCACCGTTAAGAGCTCGTGTTATAGCGCATATAAATTTTACGAAACGAAAAATCCATTGATGCACGGCCGGGATTTGAACCCACGACCTTCTAATTAAAAGTCGAGGCACGACCCCATTCGACCAACATGGCTACAACCAACAAAGATTAGTACAAGTTGACTGTATGTATAAGAAAAACTAACTACAAAAACCTATGATTGTATTTTAACCACCAATTCCGCATTCCCCAGCATCGAAACTCTCAGAGCGCACGGCCGGCTCCACAGCCCGCCAGACTATAGACGTTAAGAAGCGCACGAAACGCCAGCTCGACTTCCTCGGCGCGGGATTGGCTCACGACTGGCACTCCACTGTCCCAGATTATGAAACTGCTGCGCCAGCTAAGATTATGATCAGTAGAAAGACTCTTGCGACTGGGCATACGTGGAATGAAGCTAACTTCAAAACTCCTATTGACAGGTTGGTTGAAAAGTAATAATGTATCGTGATAGAATTGATTGATGATGGTGTATGGCCGGCATAACACGGGGATTTGATGGTGGTGTCTAAACCTGCCTTACTGCCCAATACTCCTTTACCTACCTTAGACCTTACCTACATATTAACCTCTAATCTTTAAAGATTCATAATTTAATGTTGTTTTAAATTTTTGTTAAATACCTATACACCCGTGCGAAGCCAGGGCGGACAGCTAGTTTACAATAATTTTGGTAGACGCGGGCGGCCGATTTTAACTCTAATGATGCGAAACTGTGGCATAATTGCATACTATTTACCTACCTACGTCCTAAAAGTCCTTCGGTTTTAGTATTTTGATACTTAAATAATTTTGTCCACGAATCCACGTTTGGATTTCTGTAGATTGGGTGTCCACTTTATTTAGATCTACGAAATAAGAAGTTTATTAGTTTTTAGCTTGGAGTGTGACGTTTTCGTCATTGGTCTGAGAATATTTTCAAGCATTTTTAGCATAGTGACTTCCAATCCTCTAAGTACTGATGTGTTATCTAATAATATGTACGTACTTAGAAGATTTTGACTTAGTGCACCCAATCGTGACTCATTTTTCTTTAACAGCTACATTAAGTAAATTCTACATTTTTCGAAAGAATTTGAGGAAAACCAAAAAATAAGGAAAACCTAGAAATCACATCGTAGTAAAGCAGGTTGTTATTGACATATTTCTGCCTCAGGGCTCAATACAAACATAAAATAGGTAGGTAACGATAAAATACCTACTGTCCAACCCTTTAGGCCACGCATCATAAATAAACTATCACAAAAAAGTGCTTCAAAAATTCTGTTAATCAACTTTCGTTACTGACTGTACACAAAAAGTAGTCAGTCCTCTACGCCGCGTAGCACAGGGAAGAAGCGTAAATTATTGGTCTACGTAGCGTAGCACGAGCCTACGCAAATGGACTACCTACCTATTGTAAACCGAACTTTTGATGGCACACTACGATTAGATGGATAGCTATGTAAATAAATAAAAAATAAATAAAAAAATAAAAGAATTACCTAGCTAGGAGGTACTTACATATTCTTATGAGCTGTGATAGGCTTGCATTACACGTCGTGTATGAGAAGCTAAATTTTGCAAAGTGCGCCAAATATGTATGTGAATGTTCCTATTGACTCTTTTAAACATCTTCACTACAGTACGGGCCAATGGCTCTAGGAATTCGTGACGTTAGCCGTTTCAATGCGCTGCGCTGAAGATAATTTTGTATGAAAAAGCTAATGCGCATCGAAACAGCTAACTTCACGAATGCCTAGATCCGTGAACATCCTATATTTGACGGCCTATGTAGCGCAGTGGGCGAAGGTCCGCTTGCGACGCAGAAGGTTGCGGGATCGATCCCCGCCGCGGGACAAATGTTTGTATGATCTACAGATATTTGTCTCGGGTCTGGGTGTTTTCTACGTATTATATTATATTACGTATTGTATGTATTTACGAACAAAAAGTATTTAAGTAGTATATCAGTCATGTAGTACCCGTAGTCAGATGATGCTGTGTGAAAAGTTCAACACTATTTATTTATTTATACCTGTCTCCCTTAAATAATCATAAAGATCTAAAAATATATAAGTCTACAGCGCCTTGCAGATAATATAATGATCCTATTTTCTAATATCAAACCATTACAAGAAGGTTGCGGGTTCGATCCCCGCCGCGAGATAAATGTTTGTATTATCTGCAAATATTTATCTCGGGTCTGGGTGTTTCTATGTATAATATGTATGTATTACAAACAAAAAGTATATAAGTAGTATATCAGTTATCTGGTTCCCATAGTACAAGCTTTGCTTAGTTTGGGGCTAGATGATGCTGTGTGAAGTGTCCAGCATTATTTATTATTTATTTATTATTACAGGGGTCTCGATGAGTCATATTTCCGCAAGTTATTCCTCCGACATAATGTGATAATGTTGCGCAAACGCGATGAGTCCCGCGCGCCGGCCGACCCCGTCACTGTGGAGGAAGCGAGGGACTATGATTATAACAATGAGAACGATGCCTCTTATTGTAACGTCAATGTGCAGGTAAGTTCATGAAATATTGCTGGAGATTATATCATTACTAGCTGCGCTCCCGCGGTGTGACCCGCAGCCCCTCGGGATTTTTTATTATTTTCGGGATAAAAAGTAGCCTATGTCCTTCCCTGGGATACAACCTTTAACTTTGCCAAATTTCAGCTTAATCTGTTCAGCGGTTTGGCCGTGAAAGCGTAACAAACAGACAGACAGAGTTACTTTCTACTTTCACATATTAGTATGGATATGGATACAACTTCATGTGGTCCCAAAGTAAGCGTGAGCAGAGCTTGTGTTATGGGAACCGAAATGACTGATGCTTAGGTACCTATAATACTTTTTTCTGTCCGAAAAACTAATCTAAATAATGCTCACTATTCCAATGTGGGCATTACTAAATATGTATGTGGACATGCCTCAGTCTACCCCTAAAGAAATCTTCAAAGATCATGACTTGAGTGTCCACCGCGTCTTGGTATTAGTCTTGTGTTCCTATTTTTGGAACGAAGTTCCTTTTCGGACGGTATCGAGGATGGAGGCTGGAAAGAAAAAAGCGATCTCTCTTAGGATGGAAGTTAAGCAACGTTCTGAGCGATCAGTTAGTGGATGGATGACCGCTATTGGGCATCATCAACGGAGCGCTTCCGTGCTTCGGAGAGCACGCTCTATTGTCGGTCCCGGCTATTAAGTCGTTAAGCCATGACGGAGGTCTTAAGGCGGCCTAAAAACTCCGTCACCATAGTTGGCCACTGACTCATATGAGCTTACTTTTTTTATAGGATGGTGATGAGTGGGGCAATGAAGACGCCACAGCCGCGGGAGATCTTCACGACCAAGTGAAAACGGCTGAATTGGAGGAAATTGGGGAAATGCTTGAACCACCTACTAAGGTAAACATACTTAGGCTTTTTACATCACTCAACGGGACGCTGTAGTGCCTGGGACATTGTTTGATACACACTCACACATTTAAAGACTAATGGTATGTTTCATAACAATTTTCCCACATAAGAAAAAACCGGCCAAGTGCGAGTTGGACTTGCGCACGAAGGGTTAGGTTAGGGCCATTATCTATAAAAACGGCTAAAATCATGTTACGACAATCCAGTTCAAATACGATTATATGTCGATCAGGAAAATATGTCGCGCCGCTAGAATCGTACTTGCACCTGAAAGGTCATCAATAAATTCATTTGTCATTAAAAACCATTTATCATTTTGTCATTCGAGTCAAATAATAAAGGCTAGCGTCCACTAGGCGCCCAAGCTGGGTAAAATTTACACTTTACAAACGAATCATAGATTTACTATAAAACCGTGCTCATTGAAGCAAATGTGATTTCTATTCGATTTCAGTGTTTTGTCTAATAGAAAATTCATTTATATTTCAGGTGGCGAAAACCTTCATACCATTCGTGATGCGTGCGAAAAAGGTAGATATGAAATTGCTCAAGCACACCACATGGAAAGTTCTGACAGAAGGCTCGAAGGAGCCGGAAAAACCTAAGGTGGCCGAAACTACCTTCAAAAGTCTGTACAACCAGTTACCTAACCGACTACCTAGTACATCTCGCGAATCTCTCAGTGTACCGCTAGCTTTACTATCCATACTCCATTTAGCAAACGAGAAAGGTTTAATATTAGAAAGCCATGAGGATCTCAAAGATTTCGGAATCGCCGGGTATGTTGATGATGATGAATGATTTTCTGTAAATATAAGCTATAATAAAAGTGTGTACAAAAATGAAATGCGACAAAATGTCATGGTTATTTTTATAGATGTAAAACTTGCTTTAGGTACTATTTAGAAATATTTTTTGATATTTTTATCTATTGTTGAAAGTCGCTAAATTGCATGCATGTTTAGGGCTAATCGCAATGGGGTATTTTGTGTTCAACCCCTAGTGTGTGAGTTTAAAACAAGGCTAAAATATTTGCTCATCGTTATAAACAAAAAGTGGTGATAACAGCTTAGCTCTTAGCTATGTAAGATCGATAGATATCTTTCACTATAAATTCACTTGCCTTATAAACCCAGTTTATTTATAAATGCTATGAATTTGACTGTCCCAGTGCTGAGCATATTCTTTTCTGTGTATTTTTTTAAAGTACAAGTTTATTGTCATTATTTTCTGGTATTTTTTACTCTTCCTATAATACCTAAAGAAAGATGGATGAATTGTGTGAAAGAGCAAGAGAAGTGTTGAGATGACGTCTGATAGAGGAAAATGAAAGAAAAGAAAACAATTTGCGATTAGGTCCCACAGGGACAAGGGCAGGAATATGATGAAATAAGAGAATAATATGGCTATTTCGTGGATTGATAAACAATGGTTTTAGTGTTATACAGACACGGTTAATACTTACTAGTCATCTGTAAAAATTCAATATAATTGGTCGGCGTTGTAACCAAATCACGTATTCTGTTCTGTAGACTAGGTCAAACGGTAACATCTACATTATAAATGATTTGTCAATATAGACATGTTTACGTTTCATATAGTGATTGATGCGTAAACAAAAATAACAAAAGATCTCAAAAATATTTAACGTGGCACTTTCACTCATTCTAAGTTTCGTAATCTAAAATGTTGGTCGTATTGACAATACTATCCATACTTTGCTGTGTAAGTAGCAACAGACTCCTAGTTGAAAATTCAGAGAATGATCCGCAGAAAACATGTATTGGATATATTTTAAAGAAATATTTCATTGATGCTAAGATGCTTATTTTTGTTGACTTACATTATAGAGATGATCGTTTTTTGGAGTACATACACTCAATGAACGTTCTTGCTATATCGATCAGCAGATTCATACAACAGTGGCGGTTCAACCAGGCATATGTGTTTGTTAGCGGAAACGTGGATCTGTTCATTCAAAGTGTCAGTATTTTCAACAAGGAAGGCAGTTTGAACCCTTACGTCCGGTTCTTGATAGTTATACGGTCGCTGCAACATAACAAACTAAAACAAATCTTCAATACTCTACTGCAGTTCCGTATATACCATGTGGTTGTGGTTAATGGTACAGAAACAGCAGAGTTGTACACGTACAATCCTTTTGAGGACTACGGATGCGGGAAATTCTATTCGAGATTGATTGATTTTGGAAAATGCAACGATACCGAATCAGTGGATCTGTATCCTAAGAAGGAGATAACCGGACTTCGGAATTGCGTTCTGACCGTGTCCTGCGCTCACTGGCCTCCGTACAGTATCGATCCTGTACTCTCTGATAATAAATACGCGGAAACAGGAGTTGAACAACACATATTGCATATCATGAGCACGATAGAACATTTTAAATACAATTTCGTTTTTGACTACGATCCTGAAATGTTCTCCATTGTATCAGAGTCTCAGAAAGGTACAAGAGTCTCGGGTCCGTTAACGTATCTTCAGACGAACCAATCGGACGTGATATTGGGCGGACTTGTGCTCAGCCAATCCCGTGCAAATATGTTCACCTACGTACACGGCTATCTCGATCAAGTAGAAGAGCTCAAATTAATGGTGAAGAAAGCTTCTCTGACGCCAGCCTGGAAAGACTTCTATATCGAATTTTCGCCCTTAGTTTGGTCGTCGATATTACTAGTCTTTGTATTGTATGCGCTCATGCTAATGATAATGTTGAGAGGGCATGAGAAAGGGCGCGTATTGTTGGTGCTGTTGGACACTCTTCTCCTTCATGGAACCAAGATTAAAGCGCGCAATTCGGTCAACGTTGTATTTTTTTTCTGGGTTTTCTTCGCGTATTTAATTAATTGTTTCTATCAATCAGTGTTAGTAAGCCGCACAACGAAACCGAGCCGAGAGTATCAGATAGATGACGAGGAAATGTTGTACGCCAGTGGCCTGAAACCATGTATTAGTAAAGTCATGAAAACAGTTATGGAATTAGAAGAGTCAAGAATATCTAGGTCTTTTGACAATAGCACTACAGATGAATCCTGTGATAGATATTTACATAGCATTAGAACTGTGAGCAAGTCGAAGGATAAGTTCACTGCTATTCTTTATACAGTGTACCTGTACAATAAACTAAATTTCTACGATGAGTATGGAATGTCGGAAGTTCATTCCTTTTCCAAACCATTTACTAAAGTGATGTACGCTATGTATTTCTACAAAGGATTCCCCGCGGGCGACAGGCTTTACAGCTTATCACTTCGGATCCGAGAGACAGGTTTGAGCGACAAAAATTTAGAATGGCAGTACGTATCAAAAAAGTCAATGTACCAATTCCACAATCGCGAGTTTGAGACACGTTTCTCCATACCGTGGTGTGTTTATACTGTTGGGATTTGCATATCTTCAATAACATTTATAGTTGAAATAATAATTATCTTAGCTAGAGGTCGGGTAGACGGGAGACGATTGGCAGGAGCGCAATCCGTACACCTACAGACCTAAATTACTCTTATATTAAAAGGTCCCGACCTTTTACACCCCGGTGTACAAAAGGGTGTGCGTGCAGAGAGAGTTGGCAGCCGGGACTTTCTATACCTACTTCTTAGAGAACTCGTAAAAATAAAACTCTTGCCATATATTTTTTCGTCCGACTTGTAATTTTTGAGAATCTCTCCAACCTCTGTTCTGGCACAATTGCGGCTGCTGGTACACTTTTTTAGAATAGATAATGTTTGTCAGGCTTCTGAAGATGTTGGGGCAACTAAGAAGACGGCCATTCAAGTGTACCAGTTTTTAAAGAAGTGTCTGAGGTCGCCGAAGCCCATGACAGGGAAATGATAGGTGGGGAAGTTTACAATGAAGTACAGCCGAGGCCGTCTTCTGCACGCACAGACGTGGGCGAATCGTTGCATCAGCCGCCTCGCCAAAGAAGTCCACTTAGAGCTGATTCGGAACAAAACTCCTGTGAAATTCGACCCCATTGTGGAGACAAACTTCCGAGAAGGCTCCTACTTAACATGCTGCTAACCTACGTAGGTTTAATAAACATTCGGCTGGCAATGCTGGAACATTCTGCCGTCAACCATAGCCGGCAGTAGCTGGTACGGTTACTTAGGCCTGTACATCTATAGTAGATGATTTATACAGCGTCAGGAGGCAATCCATGCCTACACTTAACGAAACGCTGTAGTGCCTGGGACATTGTTTGAGATGGAATAGGATTGCCCAGCACCTAAACCATCCTCTCAGCTTAATGAGCCGCCCACAGGAAAGATGACGTCGATACGTGTGGAGCTGACTAAGCTGCGGGTTTCCTCACTATGTTTTCCTTCACCGTACGGTATGGTTAACAACCCGTAAATGCTCTGGGTGTGGCAATCCCAGGAACCAGCAACGTGCAAGTAAAAATACACAAACACAGTGGAAAGAAAAGGTGATGCAGGTCTGAGCATACCATAAAATGGTTTTTAAAGGGAAATTTATGTACTGACAGAATATTTTGAAAAACCTGCCATTGGAAGCGGCCTGATTCCGAAGATTTTTGCACGATGTCCATAGGGTATATCCCGGATACGGTCGGAGAGTTATAAAAATTGCCATTTGCAGATGTAGCCCTGACTGCCCACGGCGCTAAGCAGGGCTGGTTCGGGTCACCACGAGGCCAGTTTTGGCTGGCCGCCATAAAGCTGTTTGACTTTGCATCATTGCGAAAATAGTTTATAGGTTGAAAAGCCTGTATTTTTACGTGTTCTCTAATACAATAGGGAGAAAAACAAAATCTAATAAATGAGTGTCTGAAATAAGTATCTGGTTTACAAATCTGAAAGTTGAAGACCCGTGTTGTTGGTGTCACCTTTGTTCTAATTCTAAACAAAAATTATATGTAAGAGCTTTTGTTTGACACCTATTATAGAATTAGGATATATTTAACTATAGAGCTGAATAAAACATCACAAAAACTGTCAAGTGTTTAAGCTGATACTCGTAGTAATAGCTGTGCCTAACTTAAGTTTTTATTGGATAATAAATGTGCTTAAGCTTAAAGCAAGTTTTTTTTGTTTACCTACCTTTTTACTATCTACTATTTAAGATTTAAATAGAGGAAGTTAAATAAAATGCAATCATATTAATACAGAACTTTATTATCAAAAAATGAACAAATAAACATTATCGCAAACATAACTGATGGTGAGGTAATATGAATTAAAAAATAATTCCTCAAGTTACGAAGATTAAGACGTAAACATCAACACTCGAATTAGGCACAAACATTATCTCAATTGCCATCAAAGTCACTAAACTAATTTATAGTACTTAATTATATTGACCACAAAGTGCTTACCTACTTGTTTTACATCCAATGTATAGGGGAATGTATGTACATTGTTTATTTTTGAACAATATAAATAGAAATGGTCTTATTTACGTTTACACCTAACGTACTTAGTGAGTATTACGTTACAAGTAAAAGCTACCAATCATCATAAATTGAGCACATTTCTAGTGAACTATATGGAGAATTTACATGAAACAACCCATGCTCGGCGTGATTCGCTGCTGCCAATTACGTTACGAGTGTTTAATACTTTCGAAAAGTGCATCAACCTACAAAATATGTATGTACAAGTTTTTTTATTGACGCATTATAATCATCATTTAAAAATCAATAAATCTGAGACTCCTTCATATGATTTGCAATGTTGTTTGAGATACACTGGGAAAAAGTTGAAGAAAAATCTGACAATCTCAAGTCAAACAATACAGGGAGGTTATTCGCGTTCGTTTTTTCGTTCGTTTGATGAATATTCGGATGCTTCTTACTACGAGCTACATTGTATTCAATCGATAAGATCAACGTTAAAACACGGTCCTAATCGAGGACCAAATATTCAATACCGAAAAATTGGCCCTTGAATCTTAGTCAGAAACATCCGAATATTCATCAAACGAACAAAAATAAGAACGGGAATACGGCCCTAGCTTATGAAATACGAAATAACAACATAACTAACTAGCACAAAAGCAACACGAAAAATAACAATCAAATGATAAAACACGTAAAAAGAAGTATGGTCAGACCATTTAAATCAGGTCCACCTTTCATAGATTCTTTCACACCACTCATAGCTAGCTCGCTCATAAACTTAATTTATTCCCGTTCCAGCATTTATTTCGTCCAAATCGTAGATCACTTTTGTAACTAAAACGATTTGAAGCGAGTACGCGTAGATCTAGTCAACCGCTTGCTAGATATACATCGCAATGAATAGTCTGATCGTTTGCCGCTATGAGCCAAATACGAATGAACCCTAAATATAGCAAACATATCATAAGTATCACAAGCATTGTCCCGCAATGAAGTCTTTAGTTTTAACTTAGCTAAATGAGATAGTTCTATAATACAAATGGTAGTGAAGTGACATGTTTGTGATGGATATTATATTGTTTTATTCAAGTCATCTTTAGCGGGAACTGCCTTTTCTTTAAGAGCCTTGGCTCCTAAATCTTCCTTTGACTTGGCAGTCTCTTTTACTGAATATTTCGGGATATCTAACTTATCCTTTGAGACATCTGTTTTCTCAGATTCTAAGTTTTCCTCCACTTTTTCAGATGTTTTTGTGGTCTCTTCTAGATCGGTTTCAGTTTTAAGTGGCGATTCTTTGTCGGAAGATCTATCGTCACTTGTGTATCCTGTATCAGTGATGGATTCCTTTGATTCCTCTCGTCCCGGGGTTTTGATAGTGGAGTTAGAATTCTCCAAAGTGTCTGATGACGTGTCCTTTTCGGGTGTAATGGGACTTTCGTCTTTAGATTCCTGCTGTGTTTCCGAATTCAAGCTTTCGGTATTAGCATTAAAAGATTCATTCTCAATAACTGTGTGATTGCTTTCTAAGCTTTCATTGAGTTCATTGGACGCATTCAATTCTTCAGCATCAGCGAAATTATCCTTGTCATCAGATTCTTTTGCTTCTTCAACAGCTGTTTCCACTACAGCATTTTCTTTTTCAACTACAGCAGCTGTTTCTACTACAGAATTTTCTTTTTCAACTTTATCAGCTGTTTCAACCACATAATTTTCTTTTTCAACTACATCAGTAACTGAATCTTCTTGCGTAATTAAACTATCAGTTTTATCCTCAGTCTTAACAGTTTCTTCTGCTTTGCATTTTTCTGTATTAATCACAACTTGGGTTTGTTCTTGTTCTGGAGTAGTTCCTCCAGTTGGCTCTTCCTGTTCATTATCCTTAGCAGCATCTACAGGCTTCTCCGTAGAGACCAAAGAAAGGACATCTTTATCGTCAACCATCAGTTTAACGAGCATAGGTTCATTTGAGCTGTCTAAGAATTCAATTTTGAGCGTCACATCTTCTAACGCCAGATCGTCTAGCTTAGTTCTGACATCTTCTCTGTCCTCGGCCACGCCAGCCAGCCGGCAGCACTTGGCTAATGGTGCGATCAATTCTATATCCTCAGGGAGCTTCTTAAACTCTTTACATTTAGCTTTGTTGCCGTAATCGATGAAGAGGACATGGTATCCCACATCGCAGGACTCTAGGATCCTGGCGCGATACCACAGTGTGTCTTCCGACCAGAACGCGGCGCAGACCGAGCCTACCTTCAGCTCGGAGGTGGCCTCGAACTCTGTCGCGTTGAACAAAGCATCTGTTACCTTTTCGAGGTCAGAAGCCGTGCTCTCAAGGTTAATGTAGAACTCGTTGACGGATTGCACGTAGCATATTTTCCCGGCGCTGTGCAGGTCTAGGCCGATCGGCGCCGGACGCTCCGGGATCGAAACTTGCTCCTCACAGAGACCCACAAGGTCTTCCGTGACAGATTTCCCCTCGAAGTATAGTTCCACAATAGATATATCGCCAGATGCTATGAACTGGACGTTAAAAATAGTCGCACCTTCCGCGGCCAACTCGTTAAACCTCTCCTCGGATCTTCGCGACCATGTCTTTATGTCGCGGGGCTTCTGCAGCGCGCATTTCCTCGACAGCGCAGGTTTGATTTTGAGGTCTTCAGGAAGACTTCTGAGCTCGTTAGTGATGGAAGCGTTCCCGTAGTCCATGAACAGGACTTCGGTGCCCTCGGATCCGTCGACGATAACCTGCGCACGATACCACGCGCCATCTTCCGGGTATTTCGCGGCGCAAACGACGCCTTCCTCCTTTTCTTTCAGTTCGGGGAAGTTTTCAGCGTCGACCATAGCTTCTTCCATGACCTGCAGTTCAGTTGTGGCAGATTCTAATTGGATCCAAAACTCCGATGGAGAGTTGACGTGGCTGGCGAAGCAGGAAGGAAAGTCGCCGCATACTGCTTCTTCAGACCGCGCGGCGTGTCCTTCGGAGACCAGCTTATCCGTTAGGTTCTGTCCGCCGACGAAGATGTCAACGTATGTAGTGACGTCCTTAAGGACAATGAGCGCATCGACGGGGGCAGACAGATCGCCGACAAGAAGCGTGAACGATTCTGAAGCTGCTTCGGACCATTCGCCAGTTCCGGTGGGCACTGCGTTGACGCTGGCGCGGATGCCGTAACGTTCGGTCGCGTTCAAACTTTCCGGCATCGCTTTTATAAGGCCGGGCTTGTTGTCGAGCACATCTGTGTTTCCGTAGTCGACGAATCTGACTGTGGTGATGTCCGCATCAGCGTCTAAGATCTCAGCGCGATACCACTGTTCGTCCGCGAGATATTTTGCAATACAGAGCGTTCCCATCTCACGGTTCTCTATATCGGGATAGGAGTCCGCGTTGGCTTGTAATTCCGCTTGGATCTCCTCAATCTTATCGACCTTGTCCAGCATCTGCAGCCAGAAGTGTCCGGGGGTGTCGATATGGCTGATGTAGACTTGGGTACAGCCCGGCGGGAGCGAGATCGGTTCCTCTGCTGTCGCTTCCTGCTCTTGCGTCTTCTCTTCTGTAGCTACTTGTGGGGTTGCGAACTTCTCGTTGATCAGCTTCATGGATAGGTCGACGCCGTCGAGATGCAGACTGGCGAGCCAGCCGTCGCTACCGAAGCTGAGCGTCACTTGGACTTCCTTCTCGGTTGTCCATTCGGTGAGAGTGCTGAGCGCGTTATCCTGCAAGGCTACCAGGCCGAGGCTAGCGACGAGGGCTAACGCGCAAGGTTCCAAGAACTTGCTGTCAAGTTTCTTCAGCGATTCTTTAGGGACAGTCTCGGAGTTGCCGTAGTCTGTGAATTGTACCTTGACTTGAGCGTCATCTATGCTCACGATGGTTGCGCGGTACCAATTGCTATCCGAAGACTTGGCAACGCACGCTCCTTCTTCTTCGAAGCTTGTCAGCGGCTCAGGAGTTCCTGTCGAAAAGAGAGTAAATAGTAGATAAGGGGCATAGAACTCTGTGGGTAAGTTTACCAAAATAATATGAACAAACAAAAGGTCACCATAGGATAACTAACCTTCTTCATAGAACTTGTATAGCTCATCCAAAAGCAACGCCAATCTGTCACCATCGGTAGACTTTTGCAGGTAGATCTCATTTAGGTTCTCGGCGTGCGAAATGTACGCCATGCCAAAGTTATAGTTGAATACGGAACGCATACACAGGGTCGTGACTTCTTCGTAAGCGCCATCGTCTGGTTCGAATACAGCCACTTTCTGGCCGGTGGTTTTGTCATATAGGGTTGTAACCAAGCTGCAAAGAGAATTGTAGCTTATAGTAAATTGTCACGATAATACAAGGTTTTAAAAAGTACTAGTAAGGTTTGAATGTGGTTAAATCTGATGGCGTACTTTTTAAGCCACCTGAAAGCCGTCATGGCTTGACGACTAAAGCTGTACCGATAATTTAACGTGTATCTAAGCAAGAAAACGCTCTACTACTTAAATCTGTAATAACTTTTTTTTTCTTTTTCCCTTTTAATATCTGCAATCGGCTGTATAGCCATAATCAGATCTTTTCATTGGAGTCATTGTTTTAAGGCGCCCTTCCATTGAGTGGCACCAAACTGGCTGTTAGTCAAGTTAGCTTCGCATGTCCAGGTTTAGCACCTGCCATCTCTTTAGGCGATTTACGCTTTCTCCGTTATGTAGGAGATTCTGGGCTAGTGTGTTTGTGTGTGTTCTAATAAGTAAACTAGATAAATTACTCACGTAATGCCATCGACATCGTTTATGTATAAGATAAACTTGTTGCCAGTAAGCCGCGCCTGTAGTTCTTCAAGCGTCATCAGTTTGTTTGACGCCTCAGTGTAGTTGTTCAAACAGCAGTGTAGAGACTGATAGTAGTACAGGCTCAATTCCGATGGCAAGATCATGAGCTAGAAAGGTAAGTTCGCATGAGCTAGAAAGGTAAGTTCGCATGAGCTAGTAGCCAACTATAATAAGGCTGCCTACATTTCGTTCCGTGGAATTGATCCAAATCTGATGTTTCCTGCGATTGGTTGCTGTCGGTTGAGCAGCTGACCGGTTCCGTCGCAGATGTGTTCCGCTGAAGTATGAATCGCTGTGCTGTATGGGCATTTTAATTCGTCGGGAAGATTTCGATAAAAATCCCACTGACTATGACGAATTATAATAATCCTTTTGTAAGACTACCACGCGCTCAAAGCACGGAAACTTTGACAATAATAAGACTTTCTGGTTTACAACTTTTACTTTTGCCGTTGTACTTCGACTTTCAATCCGAAGGTTGTGGGTTCGAATCCCGGCCGTACATCAATGGATTTTGCGATTCGTAAAATTTATATGCGCTTTAACACGTGCTCAAAACGGTGAAGGTAAACATCGCGAGAAAACAAGTTAGTGTTCTTATAAGCGGCGATGGGCTTGCAACCTGTCACGTATGGAATACTAACTTCTTCAAGATGTGGGCATGTATCAAATATGTGTACATGCCTGTGACTACCCCTCTTAGACATCTTCAAAAGATCTGGAATAAGTAACATAAAAAGATCTGAGAGAATGTCTGCCGCACCTTGGGGATACAGTCGTGAACCTGTTTACGTTTTACTTTTGTATAACTACTTACATTGTCCACAGAAGTGGTGATGGAATTCCCGTAGTCAGGTAAAACAATTTTAATATTAGTAGTATCAGATACATCTTGCAATATCGCACGGTATATCTTGCCATCGTGTCTTACTGTGCAATGAGTACCTTCGGCGATACTTTCTGCACTGGGAGGTGTCAACTGAAATATAAACACGTGAATATCCGTCGTGTTTTACTACTACGACTAATAAATATCTATAAGAGTTTGGGGGAGATTTTACCCAGCAGTGGAACGAATAGGCTTAATAAAAACTATTGCTTGATCATAAAATTATTTTAGGTTTAGGTCATGATTGAAAACCATTGAAAAGTAATAAGTTATTAGTACCCGCGGCGAGACCAATGTTTGCATGACCTACAAATATTTGTCTTGGGTCTGGATGTTTCTATGTATAATATGTATTTAATTTACAAACAAAAAGTATATAAATAGTATATCAGTGATATAGTACCCATCTGCTTACTTTGGGGCTAGATGATGCTGTGTGAAAAGGTGATGCATTATTATTATCAGAAAAAGTAGGATGTAGGTGTAGTAATAAATATTACTGTTCCCTAACAGGGTTTTATGTTTGAAACAATGTGTACACGTATATACAACATAAGTGCAATTTCTATTTCTAAGTTGCGCCTTTGATAACCCTTTACGATATCTTTAAAATAATATTAAGACTTGATCTGAGAGAATGTATATCGTGAGGTTGGCATGTGTTGGGGATTCGGTCGAGATCCCGTTTCGCTTTTTGATTCTGTCTAACTTACTTTTGCCCCGTCAAAGTTGGCAATGGTCTGCTCAACTAGATCCGCCTTCTCAACGTCGAGCTGGACGTAGAATTTCTCGAATGATTCGACGTGCGTGACGCGGCCCATAATCTGTTGGCCAACTATGATAGTCATGTCGATTGGCTCATCTGGAAAAGAGACACACATTATTCTATCAGGAACACTATCAGGTTAACCTTCAAACAAGAAGAAAGGAAGGTTTTCCTCACCTTTCAATGTAACAGATGACTGGTGTTCCGACATAATAGCCAGTTGCTTCTCAACAAGCGTATCAGCGACGCTCACTCCGTTATTCCAAAGCAACACTTTGTAAACGTCCTCCACGCATTCTTGGAAGGAGCATTGGTACCGCGGCGCATTGAAGCACAGATCTATTTCAGAATCCGCCTTCCATTCCCCTTCCTTCGGCGCGACTCCAATCAGAGAGCAATGGATCGCCATTTTCGGAAGCTCTAGCAGCGATCTATCCAGCTGCCATATATCTCTGACATCGACCAGCTGTTTGTTCCCGAAGTCGACGTATCGGACGATGAATTTCGAGAAAGGTTGGACGGAGACGATGACAGCTCGGTACAGGACTCCATCAGCGGGGTATCGAGCCAGCACAGTCGCGCCGACAGCGATATCTCCCGCGTAAGGCTTCACACCCTTATACAGTTCAGGAATCTGGTGCATCATATCGAGGAACTTCTGCTGCAGCGACAAGATCTGGGTGTAAAAACTGTCCGGGGATATAATCCAGGTGACGGATACTTCGTGTTGCGCGCCGAGCTCCACGCTAGGTTCTGGGAAGGGCGTGGTTAGAGCGACCGGATCGGGCAGTTCCTTGTATTGGACTTGTGTGAACTTGCTGCGGGGCTTTAAGGGCGCGGCGCGAGAGACGCGACTGCCGCTGTCTTGCGACTGGAAGCTCTTCTCTGAACCGATGGATTTGTCCGCCCGTTCACGCGGTGAGAAGTTACTCCTCGCCGGTCTTTCGGTCCTTTGCCCTTCTCTGTTTTCTCTGAAGTCGCGCTTCTGCCCCCATTCTTTCTTCTCCCCCCAGTCTTTCTTGTCGCCCCACTCGCGTCTATCTCTGTTCTCTCTGGGCGGTCGGTTTTCTCTGTTCCTGTTGCCCCATTCTTCGTTTTTTCTCTCCTCTCTCTCTTCAGGCTGATTGAATCGGTCACTGAAACGACAGTTGGCATTGTAATGTCGGTGTTGTGGCTTATTCACAATGCATGTTTCTAGAGCATGTAATGATAGGTGAACATGTATATAGTTTTTTATTAGATTTTATCAGGAATACGGGGTTCGTGTTTTACACGCTCTAGATACTTGCATTGTGCACACGCCATGTGTGATTAAAGTTTATTTAGTTAAACGTTTAGTGTTTATGAATCAATGTGTAAGAAAAAGCCAAACAGTTAACATAAAAAACGTATATGCACTACGAATCTTGATTAACATGTAGATTGAGTAAAATTATTTTAAATTTCATTATAAAATTAGATAAATATTCGTGATCAATATCCATAGTGCTTTACATAACAAGACTTAAGTATAGTTTCTTCAGAACGCCAAAATAAAACCACACCAAGCATAAGAGAAATCAAATAGAATGCAACAAAAAAACTCCAAAATCGTGCTGAAACGAACGACAAGACAGGTGCTGTGTTTCGAAACGAGAGCAGACATATGCAACGTATTCAAAACGTTCGATAGACGTTCAAGCGAACGCAACGAAGCGTGTTAAGCAAATAGAACGACGATGAATCAACAATTAATGCTTTATTTATCAGATATTTCTAGTATATGAATCCATTCAGGTAACCGGGCATAACAGTCGCATTCATAATATGTAATTGACAATTTCTTTGTATGTATTCACATGCTACGATAGATTCATCCGCAGGCATCCATTTTTAATAGAATTATGAATTTGATAAATGTATGATGTTAAAACAAGTCATTTTTAAGATAATGAATGTATTAAAAAGATTAACTGTCACCTTCTCAGAGAACGATTACAATGGAATGCAAGTTAACTTGTTCGAAAATAATTAGTTAAGTAAAATGCGTGCTGATAACTGGAATTGAACGATAAAATTATTCTGATCACGCTACGTTCAGTTAGAATTAATAGTGGATTGATAAAGCATTAATATTGATGGGTGTGAAAGCGTGTCGGACGGCAGGTAGGGTTGTCAGAACTTAAAGATTACCCTTGCTTCAAGACCAGCTATTATTTATTATTATTCAGACTTCAAACTTTAAGTTTTCAACATTAGATGTGTTCATCTATCTATCAGTTTTAAAACTTGCTTAATGAAGAGCATATTTCTTGTACTGCGGAAAGGAGATAGCGATTAATTTCTCTCCATTATATTATTTCATCATTTGTTGATGATTTTTTTTTTATGTTTCAGAAAGTCTTGTATCTACTTAGATAGTTAAGCGCTTTGGACTTTTCTGTAAGCTTTCTATCTATCTTTAATAAATCATTTCATTTCAAATCATTTCATTTCATTTCATCTTGCATGACTGTCTGACAAAAATTAAATATTTTTATAATTTTTATTTAAATTAATTTGTATGAATGACCAAAACAATTTTATTTTAAGCAGTCAGCATTTGACCTCCCTCTGCCTGATGTTAAGCAGTAGTGAGGTCTAAGATGGAACATGCTTTCCTAGAAGGAACCTATTTACTTTTGATTTGAAGACCCCTATATTGTACTTTATATCTTCAATAACCAAATAGTTTTATTGAATCTTAAGTGATCTTTTAGGTAATCTGCAGTTTGACAACCCCATATCACATTTCGGCCCAGCCCAATACCGTTTCAATCTATCCTGGATAGATCCCCTTTGGACATTGCCTGTCTGGGTATCAGCGGAAGATTCTTCAGCAGCTTGTTTCAGCCGTTTACCCGCGCCATCTTTCTTCCAATTAGGTCGGGGAGCCTTATCGTTCGGTTCCGACCTAGGTTTTCTTCTGTCGAATCGCATTCAAAACTGTCATTGTTATAAAAAAATCTGACTAAAGAACAGTTCGAATCGCTCGATTCCACCAAGTACCCATATAAAATCAAGTGCCAAAATATATTGCCTTTTTAGCATGCAGGTACATAATTTCAGATTAACTTAGAAACTTCATACAATCAATGTGATATTACTCCTACGGTAAAATGGTTCTCCATTCTTTAGTTTCATTTACTTTGGGCAAGTTAAAGGCTTGTTATTGTTACACATCTCTATAATAGCTTTAGACATTTTGGCATACAGTGGGTAGATGAAATCGAGCGTAAATTTCACTGCTGACTTTACAATTCTCCACCTATTTTAAACCTAGCATAAGTTTAACATAGCTACATACCTATCTCGGTTATCCCTGTTATTATCCCGGTTATCCCCCCGATTGTCTCCCCTGCTGTACTCTCGTCGTGGAGGCTGAAAGGATGGTGGAGAAGATTCCTCCCAACTGTCGTTCCCTGCATTCTGAGTGGGCGACGTTTGGTTCTCCCATGGTTTTGGACCTCGCCTAAAAATAACTCATTATCAACCTTCTTCTTCTGTATTCTTTAGCAGAGCGGTGTTTGCGCCTGAAAGCGGCTCCTTTGGTTTTCATTAGACAGTGTCATCATCATCTTCCTGCCCTTTCCCCACATTATGTGGGGTCGGCACAACATGGGTTCTTTTTTTTTATGATGAATGGGTCGGCTCTTGACCTCAAACTTACACAGGCAAGTGAGGTCTACGATGGAGCGAGCTTACCCAGAAGGTGCCTATAAACTCTCTTCTTAAAAACAATAGGGTCGTAGCTCAGCGGAAATACAGACAGTTCTTCTTCCATTCTCCTCTATCAGCCGTCATCTCAACACTCACTCCTTTCTTACTCATGTCATCCTTTACACAATCCATCCATCTTTTCTTTGGCCTACCTCTATTATCCATCAACATTAGACAGTGTATTCAAACAAACGTTTTTATGTTCTAGACATGCCGGTTACCTCATGATATTTTCCTGCTCAATTTGAGAGTACATAGTGCACATACTTGGTGGTCGAGAGCACTGGTGGTCTAGTGGGAACAGCCCTGCCTAACGATCCTATGATCGTGGTTTCGAACCCTGTCGTGCTTCTGAGTTTATCATTATTGGTTATGCAACCATAGTAACAATATGAAGGAAAAAACGCTTACCAATCGCGTAAATTATGCAACCTTCAGTAGCGTGAAATATAGAATAGTTTAAATACTTTCATCAAACGAAATGTGCAGAATTGGAGTTTAATCCATGACACTATATTTTCAAGCTCAGTACAAGCTAAGGTAATTTTGTTAACACATCAATAAACTTTGTAAAATACTGATACCTATGTAAACTACGTTTCAACAGTCATTACGATAAATGAATCGAGTGTCAGTTCATGAACTATTCCACGAACAAAATGTTAGACAATATTTCACTTTCAAACACATGTTTATAAGTCTCTAGATATTTCGTTTTAGAATCTGTACTGCGATATCTACGTGTAAAAATCATACAAATAATCGAACAATCTATGAGTTTAGATTAAATGTGTACTTACCTATCTGGACGTTCGTTCCTGTCTCCTCGATCTGGTCTTCCGCCATACTTCTCACTGTGCCTGCCGGGACCCGAGCGGTCAAAACCATCCTTATTATCTCTGTCGGACAAAAGTATACAATTACAAAAAGAAACAACATAATTATAGCATTTTTACACACTATCCTGACACATAGAACTTTTACGACAATATTTTTTTTTTAAATCAATTAAATCTAGTGACCTAAAGGATACAACTTAAAAAAAAAGCCTTTTTTTTCTTTTTACTTTTTTAAATTTCAGAATTTAACATAAAAGAGCCTTGTCACGGAACCGTTCTCTATGTCTATGTGAAAAGGACTATAAGCACTGATAACTTATTACCTACGCCGATACATAGCGCTTACGCCAAATATTCAAGTTCAAATGATCTGACCAAAGGCATGAGTTCAAAGAACTGCGAAGGCCAAAAGAGCCATGACTCAAAGCACTATTATTACGGTTTTTTGTTGCAAGTGAACCAGCCAAGCGCTAAACAGACCACAGTAGAGTAGGGTTCTACTGAATACTATTAAAAACTACTTATACTGGAGATAAAAACACTTTCTTTCGCAAAGGAGGACAAGAGTATGTTGGCAAACAATTTATTCAGTAATCGTTTCATTCCAAAGAGATGGCAATATTGAATGGATTTATTCCTATTGTAACTTTTGTATATGATACACATATCTTTAGCCTCATTCACTCACACACGAAGTACGCTCGTTCAGGGTAGGTACTTTTAATCAGATTTTTTTCGCAAAATCACTTATTTGATCATCACTCAGCATTGCATTTATGATTACGCTGGTCATACGTGAAAGTAATGACGATTACACTAATCAATCGGGTATTTACTATCCCACTGCTAGACAATGGCATCCCCTCCATGCTTCATGATTTAACGAATCTGCGAAATAACTAAGGATCCCTAAAAGTAGGTACGCGTAGAATTTTGCATCGCCCGAGGTTTATCTACGACTCATGATATGAAATTGTAATACTCGTCAATTTGATATCATGACAGCTTCAAGTGACGCTCAAAGGCGGCTACAATCTTTTGTAATACGTAAACACTTTAAAATAAGATGTTCTAGTACCAAAACCAATTTTCCATGATGGGTAAAGGCACCCATTCACGATACGTCCACCAATCCAAATGGAGTGGTCGTCTTCCAAGATCGTTCCGTGAATGGTAAAAACAACGTCCACTCCAAAACGGATTTCCAAACAAATTGAAATCCATGCGTCCAGTTCAAAAAGACGTCTGCCAAATGGACGTCTCGTGAATGGGTACCTTTAGAAAACTCGTCGTGCTAAATGGAGTTGTCGTTTCAATAATTATAATTATCCACGAAATTTACTGCTACCACACGGTTGAGTTAACATTTCGGAAGTAACTAACATTTTGTGAATGAGGAACAAAATGGAAAAGTTATGCATTCGTTGTTATTTGCAACTAGTTTTCTGCCTGCGGTTTGTCTATGTAGAAAAATTAACTGTTAGATAACTGTTAGTAAGTTTCATTGGAAAACAATTTGATTGGTTGTAAAAAACATCCTTATTCATTAGCTAAATCTCGCTGTAAATATCAAAGCTGAAACATGTAGGGCCTTAATAAACGTGGTGTAAAGTTACGCCAGGTTTAAACTCCAAAAATTGTATTTGTTACTCATAAGTTACACTCGGCGTAACTTACACCACGTTTTATTATAAGGGCCATAAGGTATGCATGGGCCAGTCAGGGTGACGTGGTCCCTAATGTCGTGGTTATTCATTACCAAATGAATAACCACGACATTAGGGAACGGAATTCTAATGTGGAGTCAGCACTTTGAAACTATTGAGTGTTTAAAAATATAAGGTGAAAAATATAATGGTAGTGAACCGATATTTGCCTACTACCCACTATTGTTTTATAAAAAATCATATTTGTTAGTATAATTATAACTCCCAACGTAGATTAACTAAGTTATGTACCTACGCTAAGTTAAATTTATATACCTACATAAGTTAAGTTCTCAGTAAATGAATTATTATAATTCTAAATGAGAAAATAAAGTTCTTAAACCATAAGTTACACCATCCATAGAAGTAGTCACAGAATCTATTAACTGATCAAGAATGCTGGATGGAAGTTAATTTAAGAAATCTCCGTGAAGTGCTGAAAGAAATAAGAGTTAGACTGGAAACGAACCTGCCCCTAAAACTGCCACCTCTCTGTGCAAAGTCAGCATTTTCTTCCCTGGGCGGTCGAGCGGATCGTTCTTCCTTGAAACTCTTCTCGCGGCGGAAGGTTTTCCGTCCATCATCAGCGTTGCTCTCTTCTGGAGAACTGAAGGTCTCTGGTGCATCTTTTCTGACCGGTGTAGTGGCTTTTGGCTAGAGGTAAAATATTGTTGAATATTTTTTGTCGTGTCACTAGTTCTTTCGAACCAGTGTGGTGAAAGGATTTTAAGTGCGCCTCAAAGAGGCTCCTTTCGTGCACTTGACACATGTGTTAATTCTTCTTCTTATCGTGTCACCAGATCTTTCGAATCAGTGTAGTAAAAAGATTTTACTTAAGGTGTTTATTATACAGATGAAATTGAAAAATGTTTGGCAAGGTTTTCGATAGAGGAACGCGCAATTTTTGAGTGTTCTCTTTACATAAACATGAGATACAATTTTATTTTTAACAGAGATTTTGAGAAAGACTGATGTCATACTAGCTCAGTCTATCTTGTTAGCATGCATTGAAACATAAAACATTTAGGACCAGTAGGCGGACAATTCAACAAAAATCTTAGTACAACAACCGAGTCTATAGATACAAAAATAATGTAGGGAGATGGCGCTTGTAAATTGTAATGGAAAGTTAAATTAGCATGACACTAACACTTACACAGGCACAAGCTCGTCGATGGTATCCTATTGAGTTCTATTGTAAGCATGTAGGAAACACAGATATTGAAAATTACTTCACATAGCATTTATTCTTACAGAAAACCGAATTCAATGTTAGACTTTTAAGGCGCGGCGTTTCTAAGGGTATGTAGTGAGGAAGTGTTTTTTTTTTTAGTTTAACGGGAAATCTATCAATCCCTCGAATAAAATTTATATGGTACCACCTCGGGAGTATACTCTTTCAAACAAAAAAATATTTCAGAAAATCAGTCCATAATTGACGGAGATATCGGTGAATATACATAAAAAAAACATAGAAGGTACATACAGCCGAGCATAGAACCTTTCTAAGGGTATGTAGTAAGGAAGTGTTTTTTTTTTAGTTTAACGGGAACACTATCAATCCCTCGAATAAAATTTATATGGTACCACCTCGGGAGTATACTCTTTCAAACAAAAAAATATTTCAGAAAATCAGTCCATAATTGACGGAGATATCGGTGAATATACATAAAAAAACATAGAAGGTACATACAGCCGAGCATAGAACCCAATTTTAAGTCTGTTAAAAGGAGAAACCATAAACAACTCACCTCATGAGACCCTCTTGGCTGTGAATATTGGTTCATTTTCCTAGCCACATCCAGTGGAGGGGTGACCGTGTCGTCTACCAATGTCACAAGCATTGTATCACTGGATAGGACACCAACTATGTTGGCCATTAAAGTCTTCTCCAATGCCAGCATTTCCAGTTGATTTGATGTTTTAGTTTCCACTGGCCTGTTTTCAAAACCCTAGAAAAATACTACATTGTAAATACTTTTACAAAAAAAACTAATAAAAAATCTTAGTGTTGAAAAGATTGCAATCAATTTATTCTGTCACTAGCTGTCCGCCCCGGCTTCGCACGGGTTTATTATAGGTATTTAACAAAAATTTAATAACAACATGGCGATCCCGGAGCGGGATGTATGATCCTTTAAAGTTTAGAGGTTAATATGTAGGTAAGGTCTAAGGTAGGTAAGGGAGTATTGGGCAGTAAGGCAGGTTTGGACACCACCGGCAAATCCCCGTGTTATGCCGGCCATACACCATCATGCCAATCCACCCCCATACATGGTCAATTCTAACTGATCAAATTCCGATTTGACGATAGGCATGATGGTTTATGGCCGACATGACACGGGGATTTGCCGGTGGTGTCCAAACCTGAAAAACCTCTCTACTGCCCAATGCTCCCCTACCTCCCATATATATTTCATTGATATAATACCACTCCCTTCCATTCATTCCATAGTTCCCAGACACTTTTTAAACTATCATGGTTTTCAACATTTTTAACACAGTTAACGGGATATTTACCATGATTTAATTTTTTTTGAGTTTCCCGATATTTCGGCGCAGTTGCATACGCCATGATCAATAGTATCTATGGTATTAATCATGGTTAATATCCCGTTACCTGTGTTAAAAATCCCAGACACTTGTCCTACCCTAGTAACTGATATTTATTCTGTGGTCGCGATGTATCTTACATTTTTAAACTCATGATAACTTTTGAATAAAATGTCCAATTTCAATCATTCAAAAAGTAATCGACGGGTACTGAAACAGCCTTTACTACGAAGGAATTTATTTGGATAAGAATAAATACCAAAATAAGAATAACGTGGTCTGCTTTTGGTCGTCATTTTTATTCACTTTTTAAATTATAAAAGTTGTTATTCTGACACAACCACAATAGTTGGACATATGCTATCGCTGACTTTTTTGTAGATATTGATACGTTCTTTAATATTGTAGAACATTTTTTTGTTCTATCATCAATAGTTTTCGCAGCGCACGCGATATGAAGAATTTTATGTTCAAAATTTTTACACCTTTGGTTACATTATTGCAATTTTCATAAGGATCTCTAATTTTTTTGAAAATAATTTATAGCCTATGTTCATCACAGATAATGTAGGATTCTAATGGTGAAAGAATTTTTCAAATCGGTCCAGTAGTTTCGGAGCCTATTCAATTCAAACAAACAAACAAATGTTTCCTCTTTATAATATTAGTGTAGAAGTGTAGATAAAAATCAATTACTTTACGTAAAAAAAAACGTAAATAAGGGTCACAACTGTATCCCCAAGGCCCAATAGATATTCTCTCAGATCTCTTATTCCAGATCCTTTGAAGATGTCTAAGGGGGTAGTCAGAGGCATGTCCAAATACATATTTGATACATGCCCATATCTTGCAGAAGTATTTTACAAATCATATATTTAATTCTTGTTAGTACTATTGATCTGATTTTAATAATTCTATCACAGATAAAAAGTTTAAGTATTTGTGTCATAGGCTGTTTTGGTACCAAGTGAGGTGAGCCACAGGTGGGCAAACAAATAATAAAAAAAATAAAATCTCACCTTCAAGGCGCATTTTAGTGCTTGAACCGGTAACTTGACCAGGTCTGGTGAGATAGTTCTCAGATCGGCCACATCAATCTCCTGTTCATTTCCATAGTCCACATATGCCACGACAACTTTCTTGCCTTTCGTGTCCAGTATCCTTGCTCTGTACCAGTTGTCATCGTCAGGAAATCTGGCACAGCAAGCAGCCCCAACTGGGAGTTCACCAGGTGAGGAGCTGTTCTCGCAGTGGAGTTTCACAGCATTCATTACCGCTGTCAACTCATCACTCTTGTCAGTAAGTTGGACATAGAACTTTATGCAACTGTCTACATAAGACACTAGCACCGATTGCCTGCTGCCTAGAGGTAGCATCCCCATCCATTTGAACTGTAACTTATCCTTCATGTTCGCCATTAGAAGCTCCAGCACATTCTTGTTATCGAGGTACAGTTCTCCGTACTGGATCAATGGCGGCCCTTCTGGAGGCACCACTTTCAGAGTCAGGATCTTTCCACTCACCAGCTGCTTGAACATCTCGTTCAGATGAGGGCCTTTGTCTAGTTTCTTGACCCCGGACAGACAGAATCTCATCGCAAATACATTGGGCTTCACAAACTCTTCTGGTATATCAAAGATGTCGTAGTATGAAACCATCTCAGTGTCTCCGAAGTCAACAAAGAACAGCTTGCACTGGGATCCTGATAGGTTCATGACAATGGCTCGGCAAATGATGCGGTCACCAGACATGCGGCCGAGGCAGACTGTTCCAATCATCGGCGGCTCTGTTAGACTGCTGTGTGGCCTTTTATTGATCTCATCCATCATCTCTTGCAGCCTAGAGCTGTCAGTTACCACCTGGACAGCAAACAATTCAGGGCCTTCTTCAGCATAAGAAACAAACACTTTGTACTGCGCATTTGTTTCTAGCAGTCTACTTTTGTAAGTGGATGACTTTTTAGGTGATGTTGGATGAGCTCCTGGAACTTTCATCAACAAACCAGGCGATGGAGTTGCAGGCCCTGAGGCCATACTTTGAGGGATTGCCGCAACTTGAGGCAGCCTTGGCGGGGCTTTCTGGTTGACAGTGTTCCGAGATACCTTGTTGACTACTAGTCTTTGACTGGCTAAGGATGAGCCAGATTGCATGCTGCCATTATATGCAAGTGTGGCATTCTGTTGCAATCTCATTGCAGATGCTGGATTTGAAGGGAAATTTTGGTTTAGTAGAAATGGTACATGTTCTGGGAAAGACTGATGCTGTGGTTCACTGGGCACATGCTGCTGCCACTTTGATGATTGCTGGGCTTCGTTCATGAGCAATAATTCTTGCTGAGCTATTGGTATTGCAATCCCAAATCGAATGCTGGCCAAGTGCTGTGACAGATCTTGACCCTTGAATTTAACAGATATTAGCGGAATTGGGGTATTAGAGTCAATATTAGCAGAATACTCGGTGTAACAGAGCAATGTCTGGAGTTTTTGCAGAAGAGAATCTTCCCATCGACCTGATGGATGAATCAGTCGGGACAGGTAGTAGTCGGTGGCCTGACCTCTAAGCTGAAGAAACATAGGATCATATTTATCCAAGAATCTGATAGTGCTCAAGGATATAATATCCCTGTTACCATAGTCGATGAAGTGCACTCCGACGATACCGGTGGCAATATTAGACGTATTGACTACTTTGGCCCTGTAGTACGTCCCATCTTTGTATTTGGCGGCACAAATGATACCTTCGCGAATGGCGCCAGGAGGCACTGCACCTATACCTTTTTCCAAGTTCTCGCGAGCTGACAAGAATAAACTTTCTATCATCAGCGGCGCTTGTTGATCGAGCTGACCACTAAGCTTCAAAAAATGATCTTCTCCGTCCACATGAGTCACGTAAAGGCGAATAGCCAAGGGTTTTTCATTCGGCAAAACCATGGTTGATGTTTTCGCTGTCAAAGGTTTGAGGGCAAATAAATGCAAAAATATATTTTCACTCACATAACTTTTAAATATTTGATGACTAAGTTTTTTACAAAAATATACCGCTTTCTTTTCCGTTTACGTTTTCATCAAACATGGCGACCGACCGAACTGGACCGAACGGAAACGGGAAAAGAAACAAAGGCGCATAGTCTATGGTTTCCATCTCCATCCCACAAACCACAGACTACAAAACGTCACGAATGAACTAGAAATAAGGCTACTCTATACGAGACCAGTATTACAATCACGCCTTTTTAGCTGTCACATGAATCATTTTGTCAAAGTCAAGTTATAATCACAAACCGGCCAAGTGTGAGTCGGACTCGCGCATGATAGGCTCTGTACCATTATCTAAATAACGGCAAAAACCTTAAACATTTATATAATTCTGATTTTTTGTACCTAACTATTTGTTGTTATAGCGGCAACAAAAATACATCATCTGTGAAAATTTCAACTGTAACTGTCACGGTTCATGAGATACAGCCTTGTGATTGTGACAGACAGACGGACGACAGACAACAACGAAGTCCCAGTAATAGGGTTCCCGTTTTACCCTATGGATTCGGAACCCTAGAAATGACAACCAAACCAACACAAAACAAAATCTCATCTCAATCTCACTCAAGTACCTCAAAAGTCAAAACTCAACTCAAGTGTACATCGCTCGCAGTGCCATGCCAGTTAGTTAGGATAAAATTATTGCAACTAAGTTTGCGTTATTTGACTAAATAATAAAATCTTAGAACATGATTGAGACGTGCTCTAAAAGATGTATGCTTCTTGGAACAGTCTGTTTAGGAGTGTGAGTTTTCCGATTAAAACGAATTACCTATTGTTTTCTACAATGTTTTGTTTTGAAAATAATTATTTTCAGATTGACTGTAGTCGTGCTTATACTAGAGTCTCATGTAGCAGACACACTATCAGGCAGTCATCGATTGAAAAACAAAACACTTATGAATGAATATAAATAAAAAAGCTAGATATTGAAAATAAAATAGGTTATATAAATAATAGTGTCGCCTACTTCAGAAAAAAATGTTCACATTCCTAATAATTATAAAGTTAGATTTGTTTTCATGAATCATTATTTATTTATAATTTACCAAGAAAATAGTTTAAATTTTAACTAGAAAATAAATAAGCAAAATTACTTAAATATTGTAGTGATATTTAACTTTTTTATGTTCAGATAAAAGAAAATACTTATATAAAACTGTTGTTAATAAACAAATGATTATGTTACTTATTTGGCTTTGTTATTTCTGTTACCATTCCAGTCTACATTATCTGCATAAATACACCGAGAAGTTTAAGCCCACTAAGTAAGGAGGTAAATAGAAAACCATGTATATGCAGGAATTTATTTAATGTAAAAAATTTTACAATACCTGTCACCTCTTCCTTGAATTAAATGATACAATGATTAAACATTTATGTGTACATCTAATAAAAATTTCTTGTATGTAATTTCTACAATAACTAAGTAGGTACAGTTCGCCCAACGAATCTAGGCATTCGTGAAGTTAGCCGTTTGTCTGCGCAGAACTAAATTTTGTATGAAAAAGCATTCACTGCGCAGAGAAACGGCTAACTTCATGAATGCCTAGATCCGGTGGCCGAAGTGTAAGGTACCCTAGTACCCCTAATAACTAGAATAATAATTTTGACTTCATTTTTTGAAAACACTTATCTTATTTACAACTTGCTGCATCCGGCAGTTTCACTTATATGAAAACAGAAAATAATCAACTTCGAAATCAAAAATAGCCATGACATTCAGGAATAGTGTTTTGTTGTTAATAAACAAACATAAATAGATGACTTTGAACCTGAATGTTGATAGAATAATGACTGATTAGGTTACAAAAAGTTTATCTCTCCTAAAATAACTCATATAAAATCTAACTACTTAAGACTATTGAGTTAAGAGCTCTTACAGGTAGTTTCAATAGACCAGTCTTAAAATTAGAATATAGAATTTATCTTAATTTTAGAGTGTCGAGGCTGTCCAACAAATTTTGTACTTCACAATCAACTTCCTCACGAGTGCTGACTTTCTCCAATCTCTCTCGGACGGACTCTAATTCTCCTGCATCAGCCTTTTGGATCTTGAGATACTTCAGCATCATGTTCACAACCAGGCAAATCTCGCCAATCAGCCATTTGGTGCCTCCTAAATGACCTTCACCACAGGGGCGGGTTTGTATCAACTTGAGCTTACTTTGAGCTAATTGTATTGGATTCCTGCCATTCTTATCATTCAAGCTAACATCAGTGCCAGCATCAAGTAACTCCATCACTACGTGGATATGGTTGGTGCATGCAGCCAAGTGCAGAGGGGTATTACCTAACGTATCCTTGATGTTCGGATTAGCACCATGTCTCAAAAGTAGTTTTACCACATCAACATACCCTCGACATGCCGCCAAGTGAAGGGGGCTCCTCTTGTGTTCATCGGATGAATTGGGATCAGCTCCAGATGACAGAAGCTTCTCTACGAGATCGGTATTATTTGTGGAAGCAGCAAATCGAAGTTTCTGATTTTTGGACGAGCAAATCATGCCCCCATATCTGTACTTCAGTCGACAATGTCTGGCCTTTGTTGAGCATTTGATCTTGCCGACATGGTCATGCGGTTCCCCGAAGAACTCTATGGGCATAGGCTGGCCTGCCTGGTTTATTGGTATTGCAGGATTGAATTCAAAGACGCACTGAGAGTGGTTGTGATCCAGATCGAACACTGGATTATCACTGCTTTCATTGCTTGTGTCTACACCTGAATCAGCCATCGCATATATTAGATATTGTTTTCCAAATAACACCAATCAAATCCACTCTACATTACGTTCAAATTAGGTAACACAATTTTGTTATTGTGATCTTGTTTGATGGTCGAATCGTGGTCGAATCGAAGGAGAAAGTTGTCAACCAAAAGCAAAGAAAGAAAGTGAAGGAGGAGGTGATGAATGAATGATTGAATGATTTTTTGTCACAAATTGTGATTTGTGACATTGACAATCCTTTATTCGTTCAGTAGATAGACCATAGAGGAGTAGAGCCTTAGATACTTATCTAAATTCTAAAGCATCGCGTCCACTAGGCGGGCCGGCCGGGCCGCATCGTATCGGAAAAATCCGCCTCCTATACATTTTGTATGAAACTGCGTCCACTGCAGGCGGGGCCCTATGGTGAACCCTGACTTTATGTTTGTGACGTTTATTACTTTTTTGCTCCTCATCCAACAACATAAATAAAAATAACTTCATCAGAACCATCCATCGTCACACACAACCGCTTGCTAGCTTGTCTTACGTAGGACCACAGAACAATATTACTCGCGTAGGACTGGCTGTAAAAATCCGCCGATGCGGCGTTTAGATAATGGCCAAGTTGACACAAAAACAAAACTGTTACCACATAAAAGCGTTCTACGTACGAGTATATATTTAAAGATCGTTTGCAAGAAATAGTATTTTAGTCAGTGCTTCGCTAAGCTAGGTTCATATTTTTTGGTGTTGCCCATTGCCCAAGTACTGCCTAGTGCTGACCATGCTGACGGCCTCAGACAAATAAGAACTGACGGCAGTACAATTACTGGGTCTGACTGAGGCATGTCTGAGGATGCGTTATCCTATAGTTTGTGGTCTGAGGTCCTGTGAGTACACCATATTATTGGGATCTCTATGATTGGGATCATAGATTTAGCATGGTACCTATATATATGATTGGGATAGTGCCGTGCGTGACGGACGATAGATTTTCTGTCTGTATGTCAGAGTCAGATGTAAGTCAGGTCCACAGGTCAGTCAGACGACAGCAGACAGATTCTGTCTGACTGACAGACAGATGAATGAGGAAGGAAGAAAAGTGACATGACAGCGTATGATCGGCCTCGAAAGAATTTGTCGATCGTTTATTTTTATCAATATTGCTGCGTAAATCTATAAAAATACAAAAACATGCAGCAAATAACAGTGTTCATGGTAAGAATAGTTTATTGAAATATTTTTTGTGGATATTATTGTTACTGAATTCTAACCTCTACCGATATTTTGGGCAGGATATCGAAAGCTCCCGGTCGTATATTGACGAATTGTACTCGCCGGATAGCGGGAAGGTTGCCGCTGCGTTATTGACATTGAAGAATTCGGTTATAGGCAGTAACCGGCAGAAAAACTCGGTGATAGAACAAGGAGTGGTGCCTCGGCTCTTGCAAATCATGTCGGATGAAGCCCTAGATCCCAACATACGCCTTGATGCTACTATCACTATTGGTACTGACCTTTTACACAATGTTTATGACCTGGCTACCATACCTTCAAATAAATATTTGACTTAATTTCTCACATCTGTATCTACAATGCACTTCTAGAATCAGCTGTTGTGTGTTATCTATATTATTTAAATATCATCAGACTCACCCCGAACGGGACTTATTGGTGCTTCAATCATTATTGTGATGTATTAGGCTGGTCCGGCATTACCGGTATTCTGGCAATTGATATACAAAAATATTAAAAAAACGTATTTTCAGGTTCTCTAGCAAAGGGTACTCCAGCTAACGTAGCATCACTTGTTGAGCATGGAGCTGCTACGTCATTGGTAGAGTTGTTGAAAACAGCTCCGTTTGGCACTAAGCTGGTTGAGGCTGGACTTTGTGCATTGAGAAGCATCTTCCTGCATCCACCAGCACCAATTTCCACATTGCCAGCAGACACTAGACTGCTCTCACGATTGACACGTAAATATAATTGACATTTAAAAAAGAAATTATTACTAGCTACTGCGCGCGGCTTCGCCCGCGTGGTACCAACATTTTGAATGCTATTCCAGGTCACTATTTACGCCTATTCCAAGTTTCATCCAAATCACAATCCACTGGTTTAGAAGTGGTTGAAACACACATACAAACATCAAAACATCTAAACAAACTCACAAACTTTCAGCTTTATTATATTAGTGGGATAGTGGGATTTATAAAATTAGAAGTTGGTAATTCAAATTCTGAAAAACATAAAACATTAAAAAATTTTGAAAATTGAAATAAAAATGGGTCAATAAAAGTACTAATGCACGTTAAGTTTCTTTCTGTATAAATTACTTAATATAATTTTTTGACAAAATTCTTTCAAAAGTTTCAAGAGCTTATGTACCTATACATATAGTTTGACGGCCTCTGGCGCAGTGGGCGAAGGTCCGCCTGCGACGCAGAAGGTTGCGGGCTCGATCCCCGCCGCGGGACAAATGTTTGTATGACCTACAGATATGTGTCTCGGGTCTGGGTGTTTCTATGTATGTATGTATTTACAAACAAAAAGTATATATGTAGTATATCAGTTATCTGGTTCCCATAGTACAAGCTTTGCTTAATTTGGGGCTAGATGATGCTGTGTGAAAATGTCCAGCATTATTATAGTAATTTATTCTTTTTTAATGTTTTGCTATCGACCAACCAACAAAATTCTGATGATTTCTTTTCACTTTTCAGAGATAGCACGCGAAGGTCCTCTTAACGCGCGTATCTGCGTGGTCCGTATCCTATCCATCTGGTGCTGCGGTCCAAGTGAACAAGAAGCCCTATGCGCAGCGGGGGCAACAGCCGCGGCAGCAGCACTTCTCCCGAATATTACCACACCGCCCGCCCCGCCCAGAGTGCTGCCAGCTTTGGATCTGCTAGCCGCTATGTGCTTTGAAAACGCGAATGTGTCACAAGTTGCTCTAAATACTCGGTAAGTAAAAAAAAAACGTTAACAAGTTCACAACTGTATCCCCAAGGTGTGGCAGACATTCTCTCAGATCTTTTTATGTTACTTATGCCAGATCCTTTGAAGATGTCTGGGGGGTAGTCAGAGGCATGTCCAAACACAATGTTTTATACATGCCCACATCTTGCAAAGTTAGTATTCCATACGTGACAGGTTGCAAGCCCATCGCCGCCTATAAGAACACTAACTGGTTTTCTCACGATGTTTTCCTTCATCGTTTAGAGCACTTGTTAAAGCACATATAAATTTTACGAAACGCAAAATCCATTGACAGGATTCGAACCCTCAACCTTCGGATTGAAAGTCGAGGTACAACCCCATTCGGCCAACACGGTTTGGTAAGTAGTAGTTATTAATGTGATAACAGAAACTACCTGAAATTATAGCAAGCTCCTAACCATATTTGTTTGTTCATTGTATTAGCAGAACAGCTCACAAAACTATTCTACAGGGTGTTCCAAATAGTAAATTAAATAATTGCTTGATTAAAAGGGCAAGTAACCAAAAAAACTCATGTTTGTTTGTTTCGTGATTTTTTTATTTCACGAGATTTTTTAAATATCGCGGAACATACATGGGGTATTGTCTTGGAAGGATCTTAAGTCCCCTTAAAGATGTGAGAGAATATCTACCGTTTCTTGGGTCGTATTTTTTCATTCATCATGTTCGTTCTTCCAGACATGGAGATAAAACTCTGCCGGAGCTGTTAATGCTGTTAGTGGCGCGAGACAAACCGCTTGCAGTAGCAATGGGCGCGGCGCGCTGTCTCACCTTTATACATCGCGCTGGGGCATTGCCTCCAGACGACCACAGGTATACTATCTATCAGTTGCACTGCTGGTATTATATAAATTATCTACACTAATATTATAAATAGGAAAGATTTGTTTGTTTGTATTGAATAAGCTCCGAAACTACTGGACCGTTTTGAAAAATTCTTCCTACATTATCCCTGATAAACATAGGCTATATTTTATCCCGGGAAAGTGAAGTTTTCCCGGGGGACCGCGGGTAACACCGCGACGGACAGCTAGTATAATATAATATAATCCAAGCACATTACATTTTCGAAAGAATTATAATTTGAGTGAGTTCGTTGCTGAATTTCGTATAATTTTTAACAACAACAGCCCTCCCTAGTAGAGTTCTGCAATTTGGATTGATTCAAGAAAGTCCACAATTTTTATATTCAAACTATTATTATTGTGATTTGCTTTTATTAATTTTATTTGTGAGCTTTTCGTTTAAAATGTGTGTATGGATCATGGTATCTGAAATAAATGTATTGAATTGAATTGAATTGAATACTCCTTTTCACATAGGAATGGTTCCATGACAAGGCTCTTCTAGGTTAATTTCTGAAATTAAAAAAAAAAATAGACAAAATCCTTATTTTTGAAGTTGTATCTTTTAGAATTATCACTAGATTTAATTTATTTCAAAATTTTTCATTGTTGTAAAGCGTAAAACGCAAAAGTTCTATGTGTCAGGGATACGTGAAAAATACTGTAGTAGTTGGTCATCTGCCTGATATCATGTTGTTGAAAAAATAAAGCAGCGCCACCTACCGGGTCCAAACTCATAAGTCAAGCTTTTCGTAGGCGTCATCGAACACACACAGGCACACGTTGTATGGTGTTTCAGAGTTGTGTTTGGCGCGATGCCGTGCCTCGCCCGACTTTGCACTAAAGAAATGCCTGAAGATATTCGAGCGACCGCTGCAGAGACGTTGGCGTATTTGGCTGAGGTAACAACTTAAACGAAATGGTATGTGAAGTTCAATATGGTCATGCCATACCTATCTGCTGTTTTTAACGGTTGATATTACTTGATATTGATATTACTGACAAGGACTAAGATATACACGCATCAGCTCTGAGAGCTGCCTGTGTATTATAAATAATATTAAATAATAATAATAATAAATATTCTGTAATGAGTTATCCATTACCACCAGCGAAAAGCTGTAAAAGTATTGACTCGATTGCCCATCACCTCAGGTTAGAGCTGCGCCACAGATCATCGAAGATACGATAGTTTTATGCTAAGTTAGAGTTCAGATAAAGTCAACATTTTGTATTGTAACCAATACTTTAACTTTTTAGGACACACCGTTAGTTTATCTATTAGCCCGTACTGTCCCATTGTTGAAAAAATTATAAATACGTTAACTTGGGTTATTCCCGTTCGTGTTTTCGTTCGTTTGATGAATATTCGGATGCTTCTTACTACGAGCTACATTGTATTAAGTCGATAAGATCAACGTTATAAAACGGTCCTAAACTAGGACCAAATATTCCATGCATTGCCGATGAAGTCAGAAATCGTAGTAAGAAACATCATCAAACGAACGGGAATACGGCTCCTAATTAATCATTTTTTCTCTTTCCTATGCCAGGTCGACACATCCCTCCAACGACTAGCAGCAATATCGAACCATCTGATGACGTCACTAGCGGACATAGTGACGTGTCAGTCTCCTGCCGCGAAACAAGGCGCGTTCAAATGTTTTGCGTCTCTAGGCGCGAACGACGAGGATATACGGAAACGGATCATTGAGACGCACGGAGCCATGGTTCATGTTGTCAATGGGATGAACCATACTGAACCTACTGTGAGTACTTTTAAATTTTTATGTTTATTATGGAAGTTCGGATGGATGGTGTATGGATGTTTGATATGGGGCGAAGGAACAGCTTAAACCGGGATCATAACTAATAAGCTACAAATAACTGTATTCTAAGAGCCAAGAGGTCCTACTGAATAAAACTGACGACCTCTGTAGCGCAGTGGGCGAAGGCCCGCCTGCGACGCAAGAGGTTGCGGGTTCGATCCAAGCGGCGTGGGACCAATGTTTGTATGATCTACAAATATATGTCTCGGGTCTGGATGTTTTCTATAAATGTATTTACAAGTAGCATATCAGTCATGTAGTACCCATAACACAAGCTCTGCTTACTTTGGGGTTAGATGATAAAAAAGTCTAGCATTATTTATTTAAATGCTTTTTGACGACTGAAAACGACTTAATGATTCTTAATGAAACTTGGAATAGATGTAGATCGTAATCTAGAATGGCATAATAACCATAGGCTATCTTAAATGTTGGTACCACGCAAGCGAAGCCACGGTTAGAAGCTAGTGGTGAATAAAGGACACTGTAAAAATGCAAGGTATTGGTTCGAAGCACTATGGTTCTCATGGTCAATGAAAATTACCAATGTGTGGTCAATTTCAAAAGTCATGTTGTTTGTTGCAGGTTAGACTAGCGGCGGTGCGGTGCTTACATTCGTTATCGAGATCTGTACAGCAACTACGGACGACGTTCCAGGTGAAGATCTCTACAAATTAATTTGGTTAATCAATTTAAGAGCTCAGTTTTTGTCGGTGCAATGATGCAACTTCCTCCATTTCGCTCTTTTCCTCCTTTATTTGATACTAGCTGCGCTCCCGCGGTGTGACCCGCGGTTCCTCGGGATTTTTTAATTTTTTCGGGATAAAAAGTGGCCTATGTCCTTCTCTGGGATACAACCTTTAACTATGCCAAATTTCAGCTTAATCTGTTCAGCGGTTTGGGCGTGAAAGCGTAACAAACAGACAGACAGACAGAGTTACTTTCACATTTATTATATTAGTATGGAAGTATGGATATGGATGACAGCTGACTGACGATACTCATATTATTTATGGACTCTTGTCTGAAAAAAATAATCATTAATTTTCCGAAACAAAAAGAAGATTGGTATATCAAAATTATCATGATATAAAATTATTTAATTTCATCATAATGATTAGAATTTCTCGAAAGTACCTACCCTTTGTAGTTGGATGGCACAATCAAAGGAAGGCCTACACCCAACAGTGGGCTAAATTGCCTGATGATGATAAATTGCCCATTTGTTTGACAGGATCATGTAGTATGGCGGCCATTGATGCATCTTCTCAACGAATCGCCGGGCACTGAGCTACTTACTGTGGGGTCATCGACCCTCTGCAATCTCCTGCTCGAGTTCTCGCCCGCGAAAGAACCAATGTTAGATCAAGGTTTGAGAGATAGTGTTTGTATGCGTCGCAATTGCAATGTGTAAATTGATTTATCTAACTCTATTGCAACATAATGCCTCAAAAGAATGTATACCGCGCCTTTGATATACTTGAACTTCTACAACTTTAGTAATGATCCTGTTTAGGGTTCCGTAGTAAACAAGAAACTCTTAGCTGCTTATTATAAAAACGTAAAACCATGGTTGAACCCCCATATTGACACAATGTCAATACAATACTCTTACCACAAAAAAGCGTTCTATGTACGAGTGTTTAAAGATCTTTTTTCTAGGGACAGTTTTTTTGTTTAACTTTGTCTAAACTCGGCTAATTTTCTTGTAATAAGCCCCTTTTCTTGTAATAGTTTCGCCTTGCAGTCTGTCTGTCTACCCGCAACTTAGCTCAGAGACCCTTTGTAAAGAAAGTTGCATAATTATTAAGATTAACAAGTAATTTTCGCGGGTTACAACGCGGGGTACGCGGCAATTTTTGTCATGGGTAACACTGCAGGACTGAGTCTATTTTATAGCGGGAAACACTGCAAGGCGAAACTCTTTTTGACGCGGGTAACAATTAGTTGTTTGTAATTATTATGTTCTATTTCTAGGTGCTGTTGAAATGCTGTGTAATCTGACGAAGAGGCCCGAATCGGCGCTCAGACTCAACGGTATTTGGGCACTCATGAATATGGCCTTTCAGGTAAGTGTTGCGTGTATTTAATAGGTTCAAAGTCGAGGACAAGTCGCGGGCAGGCGCTAGATACGAGAGACTGTTCGGCGACAATGTCATTAATATTATAGTTTGATTACATCTTAAGATACAATTGAGGTCGTTTTGGTTCAAAAAACCTACATTTTCCTAACATGAGGTAAAATTTTGTACCATTCTGTAGGATGTTTCATTTTCTCTCATTTTAATAAGCATTACTTATACACTTCTAATAAACAATAATTCTAGCCAATCTTATAGGCCGATCAGAAAGTGAAGCAAAGGATACTAAGTTGCCTCGGCACGGATCAACTGTTCCTTCTACTGGGCGACAGTGACACGCGCGTCATTATGAAGACATTGGGATTGCTAAGAAATCTACTATCTACCAGGCAACATATTGATGTTATCATGAGCGAATACTCATCACAAGTTATGCAGGTAAATAATCTAAGTACATTCTGCCTTAGGCCGGCCTTACACTTGTAAGTTTTACTCATGTAAGTTGCTTACATGAGTAAAACTTACAAGTGTAAAGGCGGCTTACGTTTGCAAATGTATTGCAAGTTTATTACGTAAGTTACTTACGTGAGTAAAATTTACGTAAAACTTACAAGTGTAAGGTCGGCCTTAGTACTGCTTATTACATAAACGTTAAACCTTAGTTGAACACCATGTTGACACATGTCAAAAAACTGTTACCACACAAAAGCGTTCTATGTACGAGTATTTAAAGATCGTTTTTCTAGGGACAGTTATTTAATTAGACTTGGTCTAAACTCGGCTCATTTTCTTGTAATAGGCCCCAGTATGATTATAGTTTTATCCTATTTTTGTGTCCGAAAGTGTACTGCAACAAAACCTTTTGTCTACGCATTTCTTTACCTGACACTGCCTGCTTACAATACGTTACACGGATCCAGGCATTCGTGAAGTTAGCTGTTTATCTGAGCAGTGACCGCTTTTTAATAAAAAAATGTGTTCTGCGCAAACAAACGGAACTTCACGAATACCTAGATCCATTGAACTTATTTCACCATTACTGTAAAGCAAATTCTTAGTGTGAACGAGTTAAGAACATTTGGTTGGAAAGCCAATTTACACAAACATTTTTGGAAAGAACTTTTGGAATCCATACAAAAGTGTGTTATAAGTCTTTCTAAAGGGGTTTCAACTTTTGTAAGGAAAATACACAAACATTTCATAAATAAGCGATAATGTTTTCTTTCTGGTATAAAATAGTACATTGTACCACAAGAGAGCAAAATTAGTTTTTGTTGCGAGTGCTAAGATTGAATCCCGAACAAGCGAAGGATTCACGAGCGTATCGAGTGATTTCAAGTTAGAATCCTGAGTGTAGTGAGGGATTCAAAAGCACAAGCAACAAATTATTGTGTGTTTTCTCGTGTGATACATACAACTTTTCACCTTACTAGCGAAAAGATACAAGATGTAAGGAAAAACAATTCCCGATATTATTATTTTTTGCCCCACAGGCTAAAGTCCAAAAACCAGACCATCTTGGCCTACTAATACTATTCGATTTTCATTGCTTGCAGCATTCTAAATTCAAATCACTTTTTCACGTAGTGTGAGCAAAGTAGAGTTATGCTCACTGTTTTTAAGTGACGAAAGCGCCCTCTTTGAGTGAAGTAAGTTCGTATGAGTCAGTGGCCAATTCTGTTGACGAAGTTTTTAGGCCTCCGTCATGGCTTAACGACTCGACAATTTAACGTGCCCTCCGAAGCACGGAAGCGCTGATGAGAATGAAGATGAAAATGCCACCGGCGGTCACCCATCTACTTACAGAACGTTGCTTAACTTCGGCGATCTGTCAAGAACGACTAAGCAAGCGACGAGCGGTTTTTTTTGTGGCTATCGCTGGTGAATAATAATATATATATTTTTTTCTACCCAGGCTGTAATAGTGGTTCTAGAAGGTTCGTACCCAGCTGAGGTGAAGGAACAAGCGCTCTGTATACTGGGAAACATCGGCGATGGAGAGAAGGCCAAGGATCTTATCATGGAGAACGAAGATGTGCTGAGGAAACTTGTCGACTATTTGGTATGTAAATAATGATTTTAGTAGTAGTGGGTTCAATCCCGGTCGTGCACCAATGAGTTTTTCTGCCGAAAAAGTTATGTGCACTATGCCAGTACTCTCTAACGGTGAAGGAAAACATCGTGAGGAAACCGGCATGTAGAACCTATAATGTTCGAAAGCATGTGTCAAGTGCACGAAAGGAGCCTCTTTGAGGCGCACTTAAAAGCCTTTCACCACACTAGTTCGAAAGAACTGGTGACACGATGAAGAAGAAGAAGTAGATAACCTGCCTCCTGGCAGTGAACTGCAGTGGTCAACTTGGAAAGCTCTTAACCGACTCCGGACCAAAGTTGGATGCTGCAGAGAAATCTAGCCAGGTGGGGCTACCGGGACCCTGCACTTATCCAGTGCGATTGTGGGGCTCCCGTTTAGGACATGGAACACCTGCTCTCGTGTCCTCTATGCCCTACCACCTGCACCCAAGAGGACCTGCTCAACGCTATGGAGAATGCAGTTAGGGTGGCCTCATACTGGTCAAAAACGGTTTAAACATTGACACGAAGAGGAGAGGAAGTAGTGGATAATTTTGTTGGGCATTTTTGAGATGGGAAAAAAATCATTGAATTTGCGACACCATTCGGCATGTAACTGTTACCATTTGGCAACTTCGGGGTCTGTCGGCGTTTTCCGCCTTGTTGAAGTTGGAAAATTCTTTTGTATTTGGCTTTATTTTCCAATACTGTACATTGTACAACCCCTTTTCGTCTTCGTTAGAAGTCTTTTTAATATTTTTTTAATGTAAAAAATAATAATAATGTGAGTTGTATTGGTTGTTGTTCTGTTGGTTTGAACATGAACCAGGGTCTGTAAATTTTAGTTTATACGGGAGACCAATTATTTTTGAATTGACCAATTATAAGGTTGAGTTTGTGATTGGTCAATCCTTAGTTTTCTCCGCTGGAGTGTGTGATCGGTCAATCCTTAGTTTTCTCCGCTGGAGTTTGTGATCGGTCAATCCTTAGTTTTCTCCGCTGGAGTTTGTGATCGTTCAATCCTTAGTTTTCTCCGCTGGAGTTTGTGATCGGTCAATCCTTAGTTTTCTCTGCTCGAATCTGTGATTGGTCAATTCAAATGCGCGTGACGTGATATCTGTGTTCCGCGTAGATGGTGTGAGCGTTATTAACTGAGAGTTTTTATCCAGGCGCACCCTGAAAGCAAGCTGCAGGAGGCGGCACTATTCGTAGCGGGCAACCTCGTATGGCGCGGAGAGGCCGGAGCCCCCGCGCGCCAGCAGCGGCTCGCGGCGCTCGGCGTGCTGCGAGCCCTGCGCCGCCTGCGCGCCGCGCCCGCCGCCGCGCACCTGCACGACAGGTACGTACTGCGTATGACATGAGCGTACTTCACAAGGCATATTGTGCGTACTACAAACGACATCTGCGTACTGCGTATGACATGAGCGTACTTCACAAGACATATTGTGCGTACTACAAACGACATCTGCGTACTGCGTATGACATGAGCGTACTTCACAAGACATATTGTGCGTACTACAAACGACATCTGCGTACTGCGTATGACATGAGCGTACTTCACAAGACATATTGTGCGTACTACAAACGACATCTGCGTACTGCGTATGACATGAGCGTACTTCACAAGACATATTGTGCTTACTACAAACGACATCTGCGTACTGCGTATGACATGAGCGTACTTCACAAGACATATTGTGGTAACTACAAACGACATCTGCGTACTGCGTTTGACATGAGCGTACTTCACAAGACATGTGCGTACTACAACGACATCTACGTTCTACACACAATATTCACAAGACACCAATTCTCATTAGCTTTTTCCGTGCACTCGGCATAATAGGCGTGATTTTATGTACATATGTATGATCTCTAGTTACTCACAGTTACATAAAGTACCTACTTGAAATGAGTGTCTTTAATGCGACTATGAGTGAATTACTATAAGCTTCTTTCTGCCCTTATCCCACTTAAGTGGGGTCGGCACAACATGTTTCTCTCTTCCATTTCTGTAGTAGTAGTGAGTTCTGATATGACGGGTGATAGAGCCCGTCATATCAGAACTCACTACTTTAACAAACATATCCGCATTCACACAGTCCATCCATCTTTTAGTGAATTACTATAAGCGATGTACAAAAATAAAGCATAATTCTTGTTCGCAGAGTGAAGACAGCCATAGCACAGTTCAACGAGTTCACATAATACGACGGCAAGCCGCGACGCAAGCGTTCGCGCAAACACTGACATCGACACTTTGACTTACGCATCGCAACTTATTTATAAGTACAACTTCGGCTAAGTTCGTCAAAACGTAAAACTTACTTGATCGCGTTTAAACGAAATAGCGGCCATCTTTTGGTTCTCGTTCTTAATTAAATTAAAACCTAAACAAATCCGCGTTTAACATGAAGCAAAAACTCGTAGTTGTCACTCTGAGACTCTCAGATTCAAATCACAATTGAAATCGGTAGACGACGAAAAATGTAAAAGCGTTTGATTATTTAATGACATTAAATAAAAGTTAAGTTGTGATGCGCTAAAGTCCGAAGAGAAATCGGTGCTTTAAAGTTTAAACATGACTATAGTTATAGTGCTTGTGATCTATGAACTACAGTGAGCTATCGAGTCAAAACTATACAGGTTGGTGCTAAATTTTACCTTTTTGAAGACCACCTTTTCTCTTGTAGTTTTGTTAAAGCTTCTAACTAGAAAAGATGGAAGCTGCCTTCAATAAGGTAAAATTTTGGCTCACCCTGTAGCATAGTACCTATTATGTTATAAGTTCAACAATTACTATCTTCGCCTCTAATTCCCCCTAGAACGAGCTTTTTTGAGGCGTACTTATATTCCTTTCACCACACTGTTCCGAACTAGTGACACGATAAGAAGAAAACGTCACAACACATACCTACAGTACAACTAAATTAATAAAATGCTTCGGGCGGTTTCGTATATCTCTATATTTCCGAATACATCCGATCGACTTCAAGGTATTTTTAATTTTATCGGGGGTGGATAGCCCATAAAAATTCCTCTCTGCCACCGTGGCACTAGACGCAGAGGCAGACGGTAATATTTTATTACTGTGTGCCCCCATTTTTCATACGTGGAGTGGATAGCCATAAGTGTTACCGTCTGCAACCGCGTGGGGGCAGCTGGTGGGGGCAGACGGTAAAAATTCGTAATTATATCCCTTCACCTATCCTAGTATAGTATTTTTTTAGATAATTACCACCTTGAAGTTCTTGATGTACTCGGAAATAGAGAGAAATACGAAACCAACCGAAGCGCTTTATTATTTCGGTTGTACTGTACTGTTTTTTTTTTATTATTATGCAGTACGTAGGTACCTAGCTCACTCTAATCGAATTTAGGTACGAAATTAAATGAAGGGCACCAGTTTTGCAATAGTGATTGATGAACTACTAACATACCCAACATTACCTAGTGCTAAGTTAATTTATTGTAAATAAAGCACATTGTTATCACATCATGTATCTACCTGTTATATTATGATTGCAGTTATTTAAACATTTTTACGTCAAATATGTATTGTGAATAACATTTTATAAATTATATGATTTTCTTAAGCTAGTTGAGGGCCTAGTACGAGTTTTGTAAAGGCGGTAACTTACACTCATCAGTACATGAATTTTGTTAAGGGATAATGTAACTTAGGGCTCGTACACAAAACTGCGATGCGACGGCGCATCGCAAAAATCTGCGAGCTCCCTCTTGCATCTACTTTTGCATCTCTAAGAGGGAGCTCGCAGATTTTTGCGATGCGATGTCGCATCGTAGTTTTGTGTACGAGCCCATAAGCAGTATTAGGCGCTACATAAACGTGGACACATTTTGTTATTGACACTTTCATAGAAAACTAAAGTCGAATTAAATGTCGTAATTGCTTTATTAACTTACTAGCTGCGCTCCCGCGGTGTTACCCGCGGTCCCTCGGGTTTTTTTAATTTTTTCGGGATAAAAAATAGCCTATGTCCTTCTCTGGGATACAACCTTTAACTATGCCAAATTTCAGCTTATTCTGTTCAGCGGTTTGGGCGTGAAAGCGTAACAAACAGACAGACAGATAGACAGAGTTACTTTCACATTTATAATATTATAGTATGGATTGAATTTAATTTGGATAAAACAGAAAATAAAATCCAATAAAATATGAATTTGAAGTGAATGTACAATTATTAATGTACTTTTTGGTCACCAAAACAATTTGCCATTTTTAATAGAGATGTGTGAGAAGTGTTTAAAATGCATTGTAAGTTGATTGTAAGTTTGATAAATAAGTTTTGGGAACATATTTACGTTTCTATAAAGTTGTCCCGCCACAAAAAAATGTCCACGTTTGCGTAACGCCTCATAGTTTTAATACATCTCGAGCTAGGTCTATAACGTGTTACAGCACGCAAAACTCAGACTCAACACGCGTGGGTGCTGAAAACACTTAACATATTTTTGTGAAAACTGATGTAGTGAAACTACATAGAGTATTGTAGTTAGAAGAATGGATAACAAATTAAATACTGTATGTATGTGTAACAAAACGTCTACAAATCTCATTCAATACTTGGTTATACTCGTATGAAGTACCTACCTTACTAATACTATACTATAACTCTTCAGTTTTTAAAAATCCCGGCTCACGCAATAGATAAACTATTTAAAAAACTCACTACAATGTTCAACATAGGTTGACACGGGATTATCATCACGTGCACTTGAATTGACCAATCACAAAGCTCATTCGGAGAATTCAAAATCTCGAAATCAGGATCGAGCATTGTGATTGGTCAATTTAAGGGCACGTTATAATGTGCATTATCAGTCAACAAACTTTAACACTATGATATTTTTTTTTGCATTACTGCGAAAATCGCATTCCGCGCAAAGCCTAATATTATTGCCATATTTCTTATTTACACAATTACCTAATTATTATATTACTAAAACCCGGTTCACTATCAGAAATCAGAAATGGCGACGCGTATCATGTTCTCTCGCTTGCACATGAGTGACGACACTAGTGTGTAAGCGAGAGAACAATGATAAACGCTGTCATTTCAGATTCGTTTCTTGAATCGGGTTATACCTACCTAATGCTTCCGATTACCAATATATTGACATGTTACTGTATAATCCGCTCCAAATATTTTGTATTGTTACTGTGCCTGGTGCATTAACAAAGTGAAGTTTTTCATGAATATGAAGATGAGCTAAAATATTGTTTGTTTTATTTTTAGTATAAACATTTACAGTGGTTCTATCTCACGAATAATATACAGGGTTATTTGTAAAACACCGGTAACCTCTCAGGACTGTATTACTATCATCAACAACAACTTTTGTTCTATGACTTTTTACAAAACATATTACATTTGCCAAAAACACACCTTCAAGATTTCGTTGTCCTATCTAACACATTCGAACTCTGAATTCAATAGGTCAATTTCAAGCGCCCCCGCCGCCCTTACCCCGCACCCCTCGCTATTGTACTATCGCTTACTTTTGTTTCGCATAGACTTCGTAACATTTAGAGCGTTCAATTTAAATGTTTTTAATTTTTTATGATAATCCGATGAACTAAAATATAATGGTTTTTAAAAGTCATAGAATAAAAGTTGTACTTTATGATGATAGTAAAACAGTCCTGAGAGGCTACCGGTGTTTTATAAAAAACCCTGTATAAAGACCTAAGAATAACACGAAGGCGGGTTAGTCTGGTGTGTGTAGATGCACAGCACACGTGCGTTGTTTCTGTGTGCGTAAGGTCGAACGCTCCATGGACGAATGCGCTTAGCATAGCTTACGCACACAGAAACATCTACACTCACAATTAAGACCATCTCGCCTTAGTGAGGCAACTGTAATACTAAAACCAACCAACAAAGGAAATTCTCTAAATCAGTAAGTATCTTATCTATGGGAGCTTTCGAAGGGATGGGAAAACCCTGCATGAATACCATCAGGTCGTTGGCACTGAACGTGTTAAAAGTTGAGTGAAAAAATCCTCCGTCGTTGATGCTCGGTCACGCACCGAGTCGTTGAGAATAACGAACGTGGCGAAATCATATTTGCATATGTGCTGTGAATAATCACAAAAGTTCCTGACAATATTCTTATCCTTGATCGATTTGGTTAAATGCTCTAAGTTGATACACAAAAGAAATTAAAAGAATGTTGACTAAGTAGAAAATTAGAAGCGAGGATGAGTTTTAAGTATTACGGGAAAAGTATCAATCCCTCAGGTGTAAAATTTATATGGGACCACCTCGGGAGTATACCCTTTCAAACAAAAAATAATTTTGAAAATCGATTCACTGTTAGCGGAGTTATCGCGTAACAAGATAAAAAAAAACATACCGTCGAATTGAGAGCCTCATCCTTTTTTTGAAGTCGGTTAAATACAACCGAATAGAGAACCTTCTTTAAAGAAGTGGATTAAAAAATAGTAAGGCGTTAAAACAAACCTACATAAACATTAATTCGTTGTTGACAGTGCTATTTATTTATTTATGGGAAAACCAACAGCTACAGTAACAGCTATTGTTACACTCAGTGTAATAAGTGGCTCATTTCTCCACTTTCCTACAAAGCTGCAATAAGTCAGATGGACAAAAACCACGTCTTGCCCTGACACCGTAATTGTACATCAGGGAGTCGGGGACTATTCGTTTATGGACTCCAGTGTAAGGTAAACGAATCGACTATCGCTACCTTACATTATTGGTAATGATCATGGGTTGAAAACTTACTACCTACAACTAATTCGAAATAAAGAGAAAATAATACGAAAAAAAGAGGAAGAGAGATAAAAGGCACCTTTTGGGTAGCCTATGTAAGCTTCGAGGTCAAGAGCCGACCTATTCATCATAAAAAAATAAATAAATAAATAATAAATAAATAATGCTGGACTATTTCACACAGCATCATCTAGCCCCAAAGTAAGCAGAGCTTGTGTTATGGGTACTAGAATGACTGATATACTACTTATATACTTTTTTTTTTGTAAATACATACATATTATACATAGAAACACCCAGACCGGAGACAAATATCTGTAGGTTATATACAAACATTTGTCCCGCGGCGGGGATCGAACCCGCAACCATCTGCGTCGCAGGCGGACCTTCGCCCACTGCGCCACAGAGGTCGTCAAAAGACGTATGACTGTGTATATCTACAAAGCGTTGTAGATTATCTCAGACCTCATCCAAGATATTTTTGGATAGAGGTAGGTACCTACATTTTTACAATAGTAGCATTCCTCTCAATGTGCTTAGTAAAGGAAGTTTTGCTTGCTTCCTATTGTAGTAGGTAAACTAGTGCGGCGTATCACTCAGCTACGCCGTAGCTGTGCCTACACTAATCCTACTACATCGTAACTCGTTGCATGCTTCGCTTTGTTGTGAGGGATTTCAGTTATCTCTATGTGGTAGTAGGTTGAGTTGGGACCGAAATATGTTTTAATTATCGATTTCGGCATGTTCGAGTAAATATCCTTTCTTTTCTTAGGCACTACCGCTTGGCTCTACTAGCCTTATGTACTTAATTAATTATTATAAATGTATCCATAGCTCACTGTTTCAGATCCGGTTAAAAGCCAAAAAACTGTTCGCTCAGACTAGTGGTTTGTTATAGCAAAAAGTCCCAGTAAAAGGACATTTGTCGTCGAACGTTGTTCTGGACAAATAGCCACTAGACAACGTCTCACGGTACTAAATTGTGATTTTTCACGAACAGGAAACACTTTCTCGGATATTGAATGTCTGTGCTTTAAACCACAAGGTTTAGTTTCGTTTCACTCAGAGACATTATTGGCTAGGTAGGTACCTACCTACTTGAAGGCTCCTTACGCTGTATAGGTAGATGGAACACTACATTCTGTTCTGCGACGACTATTGTAACATATTGGGAATTTGATTAATAGCTAACAAGGATAGGTACAACAAGGCAAAGGCCGTAGGTACTCGGGATTCAATTACATCACAAATTGAATGTGGATGGGACGACATATTAAGTTAGCTCTGAACTGGAACCAAAAGTTATATCCTACATAGAAAGCGCTCGTGGTCGTGCTTGCTTAGTCGTTCTTTATAGATCGTCGAAGTTAAGCAACGTTCGAAACGGACTGTAAGTGGATGGGTGACCGCCAGTGGCATTTTCATCTGATCGCTTCCGTGCTTCGGAGGGCACGTTAAATTAAGGCGGCCTAAAAACTCTGTAACGAGAGTTGGCCACTGACTTATACGAACTTACTTTTTTACTAGATAGGAAGGTAGGTATGTATACTATTACTTTCTTCACAATAGTTTTTTTTTTATTTATTTATCATAATATAAAAGGTTGATAAATAATATAATAAGATAAATAAACAAATTGTAGTAATAGCATTAAGTGAACCACTAAGGTTAATAAGAGAAATACTATCGAAGTCTTTTGTAAACTTAACAGGTGTAATGGTACTTAGTACCTACTTAACTACTTTTCTTCCAATAGATATTAAGTAATACGATTAAATATATTTTGCATAAAGAATGACTACCTAAAGGAATCATAATATGCCCGAGTGGTCTGTATTGATTCAATGACTCCCTCGTGCGTGCATCGCGTCCCCACTGAGAGCCTTCACGTAAGCTCTACTACGATCATGTGCTCTTGATCCTTTACATTAACAGAGGATGAGCGCATTTTCACACTCATCTTAAATAGATCTAAAGGTTGGTACACCTCGTACCTGTACCTAATGGTACCGAACTAAAACAGAATGATTTTGTCGTTAACGCGTTAGTAAAATAACCAATGCATTTTTCTTCTCTACATCACTTTTCGTAGTTGGGTTTAAGTTTTAGATAAAAAAATGATGATTGTAAAAATGCCTGAAACATTGGCGTGAAACAAAACTCCAGCCTGACAATTGCCTGTAAATGCTTATTCACTGTCGCTTAAAAAGCAAAGATTTTTATATGCATTCCAAAAATTGCAACTATGTAGGGAGGGGGACGGGACTCCTACCCTAAGTGTGAAGTTAACAACTACTTCATCATCATCATCATCAGCCTACGGCAGTCCACTGCTGGACATAGGCCTCCCCTAGTGCGCGCCATTGCGTCCTGTCCTCAGCTCGACGCATCCAGCTTCTGCCGGCAGCCTTTCTACTTATAAAATAAATAATACTTATAATAACTACTTTAAAAAAAAACATATTTTTTATCGCTTAAAAAGGGAAAGCATTCAGTATCAAGCGCGGTGCAGCGCGCTACATATTGCATCTATTTTGGCGATGGCTGTGGATTATGGGATTGGAATCTGGATTGATTATTGGAATTTCCGTCCGCTTGATCCGCGCGCCGGCGATAAGCTTATTGACAATCACACTGTTGGTGTATTTACGTTGCGTCTGTCACAATGGCACACTCCGTCCCTTCACTATTGTGTGTTATAGCTGTACAAGCAACATCAGAAACCAAGTCCAATTATGAAAAATGACAAATAGTCGAAAAATGACCATAAAGAAAGAAACATTTTCTATAGAAGTGTGACACTAGTGGATTTCTTTACGAAAACTGGATCTACTACATTTATTTATCCAAGTACAAAAATAAGCTTAGGATATTATAGATACGACTGTTTTTTTTATTTATTGTCTCTGTAATTGCAGACCGTTACTTATTTTTTGAAGTTTAACTCCTTAAGAAAAGAATACATAGGTAAGTATTTTTTTTTCCACAAGAAACAGGTACGTACAGTTCGCCCAACAGATCTAGGCATTCGTAAAGTTAGCCGTTTGTCTGCGCAGTAAACGCTTTTTCATACAAAATTGTGTTCTTCGCAGACAAACGGCTAACTTCACGAATGCCTAGATCCGTTGGAAGAACTGTACTTAGGTATAATTGCGAGAAAAGTAGGTTGAGTAAAAAATAGCACAAGATGACACAAAGTTTTGATTGATGTTGATTTTGCGTGGATGTGCCATGATAGTAGCCGAGAACTGTAGCGTACCTAACTGTAACCTATGCCTATTCATAGGATATGTGAACATATTGTTTGGTTTCCGATACTGTTTGGCTATTGACTTGGCACTTAATTGATGATCCCAATCTAGACTTCGAGGTTTCAAGCGAGAGTAATAAGATATGCACTCAACTTGCTTTTGTCCACTTTGTTCGCATCAATACTTCAAAGAAGAAAGCCGATTTTATCCCCAAGACAGCAACACACGGTAGACATTCTCTGTCTAGTTATTCAAGATCCTTTGAAGATGTCTAAGGTAGACATAGGCATGTATAAATGCATAAACCTACCTCTTAAATTCTTCGCAAGTTGTAAAATTTATTTACAGAAAATAAGCTATTACTTACAATGTACATAAAATTACAAAACACAATAGAATCAGTTGTAAAATACTTTAATTAGGTTCTGGAATATAGGATAAAACTGGATCTCATTAAAAGAAGTCTTGCAAAGTAAAAACAAAGCGAAGCTAAACTTTATCCAATTTCTCTCCCTTTGATATCAAAAAGCGGAAACTCCGGCTTCAATGCAGATGGTCGGTTATTCTTGTACAAAGTTTTATGCGGTTTTTATACAAGAATATGTATCTAAGCTTTCGCCTGTGGCTTCGTACGCGTGTCCTTATCATTTAAGTCCGCGATCAACGAAGTTCATATTCCGACGGTATCGAAGATGGGGGCTAGAAGAAAAAAAGCGTTTGATTTTACCGTCACGACACATACATAGGTCAAAACGTACCAGTGCGAAGTGCGCAGTCGTAAAGCAGTCCATAGATTGTTACATTGTTAGTAGGGAAGATCGGTTCTAGGATTATAATATTTGTCAATAATTTATTTGACAAATGCCAAATATCAAAGTTGAAACTTCGTTCCAACCGAGTGTTCCACAACACTCACGTACTTCTTTACTTTCTAGAAGGCCTCAAATCAAATCAAATCATTTATTTGCCAGAAAGTATGTACAAATATTGGTTTTAACCTGATCGCACACTCATCCGCGCCGTACGCGCCGCAGTCATTTTTCTATACAAAAAATGCTGATGACGTCAGAAAATGCGGCTCGCTTTTGACATCAGCAGCATTTTCTCTATTGAATTGACAGTTCGGCGCGTTCGGCTCGGCTGGACTGTGCGACCACCCTTAAAGATAATGAGGAAAGTTCTAATACTATCCCAGTAATTGTTCTAGATACTTATTCAAACCGCAATTTTGTATCTACCTGGCACAATTTAGTAGACTTTGAACTTGGACTTGAGACCTTGTTTGTGCATCATAAAAAACAAATATTCATAAGTTTTGCTTTCGTCTTCGATTTCTTCTAATAAGTGCAGTCAGCGACAGAAGTTTATGCACAATTGGAGATTTTAAAGCTTTATTTTCATCATTCTTTTTGGAAAAATTGCCTATTTTTTTTTCATTAATGGTGCAAGGCAAAACATCCAATGTAAGGTGAATTTTTATGTAAAACCCTACGAACTTCGAAGATATTGAAGATAATACGAGTACATAAAATGCTCACTTTTGTCACTGACCGTACCTACTTAATTTTATGGACCAGATAATTTTACCTATTACTTTCATAATATAAAACTCGCACAAACAAAAACAAAACACATTTTCACAGTCCATTGAAAGTTATTCTAACTAGATTGACAAAGCAAAGTTGCCTACGGATAATAAGTTTGTCCTTACAGTATGAAATAATACACTACTCAAAAGAGTCTAGGGAACAAGCAAATTACTCCAATTGATTTATGAAAATACGCAAAAAAATGTACTGACCACTAAAATTTATAAATGTAGGCTGAATAAGGAATAAATTAATTTGTTCCAAATAAAGAAAAAATAAAAAAATAGCAAAAGCTTTTCAAACTATGCAGGGAAAACCTAACTTGGTCGCAGAGTAAGAGGTTTGTTTGCTTAGATTGTTGACCAATTTTGTCAAGTATCGATTTTTTTTCTAGTAAATAACCAATACCGCCTACTTTTTCGAGATTTTGGACACTCGAAGTGTTATGTTACGTCGTCATTTAACGCGGGAAGAGATGCTTAGGGCTGTGGGAATGTTGGAAACTGGACGCAGTCAACGCGATATTGCGGACGCTGTTAACACACAGCCAAGCGTAATTTGCCGATTATGGGCACGCTACAGAGCAACAGGAGATGTAGCCGAACGTCACCGAGGAAGATACAGGGTAACTACCCAGAGGCAATATCGATTTCTGCAAAATGCTGCAAGAAAGCAGCCCCAGATTACAGCTCGCCAGTTGATTGGAAGCCCCCAGTCCCAGCACCAAGTTGTTATCAGTGACCAAACTGCCAGGAACAGATTACATGAAGTCAATCTTCACGCTCGTAGACCATTAAGAGTTCCAGCTCTAAGCCGTGGAAATCGAGGGCTTCGTTTACTGTGGGCTAACGCATATTTGCAATGGACCGACAATCAGTGGGCCCGTGTTCTGTTTTCCGATGAGTCTCGCTTCGGATTTAATCCTGATTCTGGGAGAGTGCGTGTTTGGCGAGTCCCTAGTCGCCAAAGTCGACTCCGAAATCCTCAGGAAGTTCATCCTCACCAACGCGGAACGATCATCGTGTGGGCGGGAATTTGCCTGGGTAGAAGAACTGATCTCGTTTGGATACGAGGCAATTTAAATGCAGAAAAATACCTCGAGCAGGTCGTGCGCCTCATGGTGATCCCTAACCATCAGCAGTTCGGCCAGGATTTCATATTCATACAGGACAATACACGCGCACACACCGCCAGGCAGGTGGTGAATGTGTTCTGTACGCACAATATCACGTTATTAGAGTGGCCTGCTCAGTCTGCAGATCTCAATCCGATGTAGCATGCATGGGATTTGCTCGGGAGAAAAGCTTTTAGTGATCTTCCACAAAATTTTAACACAGGAGAAGAACTCTTTTCGCATCTATCCAGAGTATGGAGTGCTATTCCACAGGCAACAATTGATAACATGATACTCAGCATGCCACGCTGATGTAAGGCCGTGGCTAATGCCTTGGGAGGTCCGACAGATTATTAAACATCTTCAAAGAATGTTTTATTATTTAATTTTCACGTGCGCGTCAGTTTTTGTTATTTACAGAATTTTTATTTTTTGGTTTAGGCACTATTTTTGTTTTTCTTATTAAATCTTATTTTTTTTACTTGCACGCTTTTTATTTAATTACATAATTGAAATCAAGAATAAATTAGGCTTCTATTGATGTATAACATCTAGGACAAAAATAAGTTGAAATAAAAATATACACTAAAATACCCTTGTTCCCTAGACTTTTTTGAGTAGTGTATTAATACTAAATACTTTGGAAACTTATTATTAGCCTGTTACTAACAACTCTTTTGTTTATTATGTTTTTATGTGCTGTTAGTTTTCCATAAGTAAATAAATAAATAAATATCAAAAAGGTTCTGTTTTTATTGCTACGCCTTTTGAGTTAGAGTTGAAATCATAAGTCTTTTATTCAATAGGACAGACCTATATTTCATATTTAATACCTACGTAGAGTTTCAGTTCTTAAAACGCGTTGACACGATCAGAGTATACTCCGACAGAGTGGACTCTGATGCCTACTAGGACGCTACTTGGATCGTGGCAACCCCAATCCGAGCGCACTTTGATGGCGGCGGCCCATCAGATTTACTAGGACCGTGCAGAGCTGGCTAGTATGAGTAGGCAAACAAATTGCGTCTGCATAGAGCAATCAAAGAAAAATTGTCTAAGTCAATCAGAGTACAAAGAAAATTATCAGAGTCAACTATGATGGTATCAACAGCTATCGTAGTACACTCGTATGAAGCTTACTCGTGCGAGTATACTCTGATCGTGTCAACGGAAGATGTTGTAGAGATAATCTGACATAATCATAGAATTCCCTTGCACCTAAGTGATCTGTCAGTAGCTAAATGTATCAAAGCAAATTAGATTAAGTACCTACCTAGATAGACACTGCGCAGCACGAAAGAAGTCCAGTGGAATGTAGACAGGACAAACGAAAACATTTATGCAATTATCATAACACTAGTGCCTTTGATGGGACTTCTTACGGAGAAAAGCAATCACCAATCAGTTATCAGGCAGTTTTCAGACAGTCGTCAGTATGTCGTCAACAAGTCATCAGTCAAAAATAAAAATACGAACGGCTTCATGTAGCATCACCTTATGTTTATGGTTTTGGCAAGAATCTAAGCCGTGAGTACTCCAGAGACTAACACGGTATACACGAGTGAATGAACTGTTTTGCTAGGCCGTTGGGGACTAGACTATTGGGGAAGAGATTGGCCATTAAGAGTTATGTTAAATACACTTTTAGTTTTCAACTACACAACTACCTTCATGCTCGTTTTTTATATTTACGGTTGATTTGCATATATTTTATAATCGGGTACAAGTTGCGACTGACAGTAGTGTCAATCGAGTCGGTCGTCTGTCTGACTAGTTCGGCGCCTCACCGTCGGATTGGCATCGATCGGAGTGTAGGTGTTTACTGCCTGACCTTCTAGATGAGTCGGTCTAACTAGATGAACAGATATCAGACAAATTAAAAAAGTCTTGACATTGGCGCCTTAAAAAATATTTTTTCTTCGTTTACGTTAGTAATTCCAAAGACGAAAAACACATTTTGTTTGTGTTAAGCCGTGTCTCCTGCGACCAAAAATAACAAAACATTCTTATGACTCTCGGATTCGGATAACATTTTGCATACAAAAAAGTTAGGCCACGCCCATATTTTGTTCGATGTTTGATGTTAGGTGTTAGAAAACACAAAAACAGTATCGCAGGAGACCCAGCTTTAGGTATCGGACATCTTGATGATGTCTACGCCGTAGACTCTACAGCGTAGCATTTGCGCTACGATTTTATCTCAATTTCTATTTACTACAAATGAAAGTTCTCAACTCTATTACTAAAGGTTAATTTTAATATATTTTTTTTATTTGCCAGTTTTTTGCAATGTTCCATAAGTTTGGCAACATATTGGAAACATAGCAAAGAGGCTTCAATAATCATGTTTTGGAGGAACAGCGCTGGACAGCGGGCCGCGGCACGTGAAATATTCAGCGACACGCCGCTGGTTTATTCATGCAACCATCTGTTGTCCCGCTTTGTTACCTGCCTCCTGGTAGGGCTGCGGCTGGTCTGAATGTGAACATGCATAATACATAAATAAATAAATAATGCTGCACTATTCACACAGCATCATCTAGCCCCAAACTTAGCAAAGCTTGTACTATGGGAACCAGATAACTGATATACTACATAAATACTTTTTCTTTGTAAATACATACATATTATACATAGAAACACCCAGATCCGAGATATATATTTCTAGATCATACAAACATTTATCCCGCGGCGGGGATCGAACCCTCAACCTTCTGCATGCCAAGCTGGCTTTCATCCACTGCACCACAGACTCACTAACACAGATATTAATCCTACTAATATCATAAATTCCAAATGTAAAGATGGGCTTGCAATCTGTCACGTATGAAGTGCCAACTGCAAAGTATGGGCATGACGTGGGCATGACATGTGTTATTCACATGTATTTGGTCATACCTCTGACTACCCCATTAGATATCTTCAGAGCATCTAGATAACAGAAATGATCTTGGGGATAGTTGATCATGTATGTAAGTATTGGTTTTTATCTTAATAAGACTAATAACTATAAGATTAAACTTAATTGGTTATGATGGAAGACAGTAGTCTAAAGAAGAGATGCCTAAGCTTAAGATACCTCAGGATCGAAGTGCAATTTATTAAGTCAAGATTTTTTTAAGAAGTACCCGTGTGATGTCGGGTCTGGCCGCTAGTCAGTAGTAAAAACACTATAGGTACCTAAGTACTTACCTAAAAACTACACATTTTTATTTGCTAGAGTAGCAACCCTATCCACGAGTACGTGCGTGCATAAATTGTCCTCCTGCACGCGAAGAGATGACCATTTGTTTGTTTATCCTTTACTAAAGATAACTGTTTAAATAAAAAAATATATTACGTGGGAACACATAAAAATATTATAGACCAGCCCCCTTAGCATGGCGATTGTCTAGGTGCCGGAGAATAGATAAAAATGATAGTAGTGACATTAGAATGTAGATAAAAGTAACTTTTATCCACATTCTTCCCGTTTTATCCACACTCTAATGACATTACTGTCATTTATATCTATTCTCCAGTACCTAGACAAACGCCATGCTAAGGAAGCAGCCTAACAATAACCAAACGCATATGTTTCAATTAGTGAATATTAAGTAGGGTTTTCTGACGCACAATCAATATTGGGAACCTACACTTGTTTTTAAAACCTGTAATACTTAAACAGTCTCTATCATCTTCAGTAGTGCCAAAGTTCGTTATTGTGCGCCTCGGGCTCGTAGTTTAGCTTCTGCAATACGAACTAACGCGACAATTCCACTTCTAATCAAACCATTATATCGAATCTCTACTACATAATTATTCGGTTTTCATACAAAGTTTGCGAGGCACATAATTTTATACTGCACTGTATATTTACAGATGTAAAGGTGTAGATACTATAGAGAGCTAAATACATAATACATATGTTGTTAATAAATTATAAGAGTGGACAATCCCAGAGCGGTACACGACATGCAATCTTGGAGTACCTATGTCCCGTGTCCCTCGGGAGACTCTTCGTCTGTCGCAGGTAATTACTGTTTTATTGCTTCTTCTGCAAATAAATAGTGCTCACGGTGCATTCAATTCAATTCAATTTCAATTTATTCATTAAACTTAATACATAAATATTACAATTATTATAAAAACAAATAGTAACAATCATTATTATTAAAACTTAATAAATAAATATTACAATTAGTATTGACTGGTATTGGAGTTTTTTTAGCTCAACGAGTACTGATTTGCTATCTCTTTTCATAAAAAAATACCATTCTAGAAGTAAATAAAGCGTAGTTGCATATTGCAGGTAAATAAAAGTCGTAAGTCGAAATGGGAGCTCATAGTTTTTCATTAACCTTTTTCTAAAGTACCCTACCTAGGTATGAGCTTACTAAATCCTATAAAAGGTTCATCGACCGATCGAGTCACTCGTTTACTTCAAATTGCAGTAGGGTGGTACAAAGTGGCTCCTAGTTCTGTAATCGCTTTATTCCCAGAGCCAGGCCTTTAATCCCACTATATTTAGATATGTGTATTAACCCGCCGCTAAAATTACATCGTAAATTCAGTTGGATTAAGCCACTAAACCAGACATTTTGATGCGTTCAACAGTTTCAACCATACTCTAGTTTTTAGCGAAGTAATTTTGGTTTCAATTGAAAATTATTTAAACATAGGTAAATAAATATTTTCATTTTTAATTATTTAAGGTGTGCAATCAAGTATTTTCATTCATTCATTCATTCATTCTTTACATCAGTATCAAAAATACAAAGCTAAATTCTCTCCCTCGGACTCCGCATTATGTAAGGTAACTCTATAATGATTACTCTTGTAAAATAACGTCATAAAAAATAGAATGTACAGTTCTTCCAACGGATCTAGGCATTCGTGAAGTTATCCGTTTGTCTGCGCAGAACACAATTTTGTATGAAAAAGCGGTTACTGCACAGACAAACGGCTAACTTCACGAATGCCTAGATCCGTTGGAAAAACTGTTAATTATCTAACTTTATAATTTGACACATTCATACATTTCCACTGTACCTATACAAAGCTAGCTTAGATTCACGTTTTCATTTTAACTTTCTAATTTACATTCGTGAATTTTTAAAGTAAATAATTAGTTAAGTCAGTACAAAGCATTTCTTTTTTGTCGTCATAATTCAGTAGAGCGGTCTTCATGAGCTTAACAACGCTACTAATGAAACTCGACTTGTTTCCCCTCGAAATATGGGCTTGCTAGCTACTAATGACGACCTCTGTGTATTGTAATGTCACTGACAGTGTATTGAGCACGCCTTCTGGTAGTGACCAGGATCAGTTGATCTATAGATAGGCACTTATGTCCATAGATGGGCTCAACTGATCTATTGTAGATACTTCTGTAAAATGTACCTAGGTAAACTTAGGCCTTTACATCTATATTAGATGATTTATACAGCGTCAGGAGGCAATCCATGCCTACACTTAACGGGACGCTGTAGTGCCTAGGACATTGTTTGAGATGGAATAGGCTTGCCCAGCACCTAAGCCATTCTCAGCTTAATCTAAAAAAATTAGCTTAATAAATAAAGCTCTTTTTATTTTATTTATTTATTTAATCAGCCTGGCCCTCAGGAAAGACAACGTCAATACGTGTGGAGCTGACTAAGCTGCGGGTTTCCTCACGATGTTTTCCTTCACCGCTAGTTAATTAAGTAGCTAATTATTACCTAGGTAAATATGTATAGATTCGTTTCTGAAACTTTGTTATTCGCAAATTATGGCCTCGTTTTGTAATTATGATCTTTCACAAACTAAAAGCCTAGGCATTTCCATTTGTTCGTCCAACCAATTGAATTTGAAACTAGTCTGAGTTAAGCCTCACACAGGGACACATGAAACAGCTTACTCACTCTCCAAATTTTGTATACATCGTCATTCTAACGTGGGTCTGATGCATTTTAACATTTTTCGAATAGACTTAATTAAACCCACCGATGTTCTTTATCTGACTTCAATAAAAAATAAAGTAAGTAAGTTCGTATGAGTCAGTGGCCAACTCTGGTGACGGAGATTTTAGGCCGCCTTAAGGCCTCCGTCATGGCTTAACGATTTAAATAGCCGGGACCGACAATTTAACGTGCCCTCCGAAGCACGGAAGCGCTCAGATGTAAATGCCACTGGCGACTTTGACTTCAATGCTTGGTCGAGGGGTCTAAATCTAGTGTGATAAATCCGATATTTCGGATGTATATTTGATCTTTTCACACGATATTTTGGCTCAGGCATTCGAAAGAGTCGCGGGTCACGGTTGGCTGCCGGGACCTGCGATTCTTTATGGGCTCCCAAAGGCTATGTATCTAACCGTATCAAACCGTAAAAACTCAGTGTTTTTAACCCGTTTTCGGGTCCAAAGTCGAGATACGAGAACTTAAGCTCGAAGTTTTATCTGCTGGCCAGCAAGCCTTCAGGACCGACCTTCGACGTTTATTCGACCTTTGGCGGCCACTCTTGCTGACCGCTAGGAGGACTCATCGGCTCCACATCACCTGGACCGTGCCGAGGGGAGTACATATCCTCCGACCTTTTTGAAAGCACTTTTAAATTAGTGACCGGGTAGTTGAAGAACCGTTTTAATAAATTTTTGTATACGACAGTTTATGGTTTTATTTCCACTCCATAGCTGGTATAACGTAACATGAGTTACAGTTTGTTGAAATGGTTGATACGCGGGACATTATCACGTGACTTGAATTGACCATTCATAATATTCGAGCGGAGATTTCGTGATTTTTATTTCTTTGCTCAAGCTTGGTCAATTATCGCGTGATGTAGTGTGTAAGTACAGATTGGCCAAGCTGTTTTGCATTTCCAGAGCAAGGAAGACTTTAATGAGACGAGAAATGTTCACAGTGGCCGGTCAAAGCGAATAATGAGCGAAATAATAACAGCTGTTGGAATTCATAACTACACCGTCATTGCAAATTGGAAGCCATTTCGATTTGGTTGACTAACACTAGTTATACCTACTCAGGTTTTTCTAATAATGTTACACATATAACGAGCGAGTATTAAACGCGTAAATGGATTAAGTATACTTTTTACAAAAATAGTCTATATTTTAGGGTTAATCCCACACAGAGTTCATTAAAGATTTGTTTAAATGCATCCCAAAAACCACACCTATGCCATGAAGCCACAACCTCGTCGATCCGAGTCGCCGCTGAGCTAATAGGCAAACGACGCGTTGTCTAAAGTTTTGTGAACAGGTTTACAGCGATCAAATGATAGTTTAATTTTTCGGGTGAAAACGCGTGGTGCAGCTAGTTATAAACGTATTTACTCCAAGTTTCACCCCAAAATGAGACCTTGTGATTTCTTGACTGATTAAACTAGTACTGGGTGTAATGAAACTTTTCACGAAAAATAAAGCTGTCCAATGTGACTATGATTCTACGATCATGTAGTACAGTCACATTATAAAATGGCTTCGAAAAACAAACAGTGAACGAATGAATGAATGAATGAGAATTCTTTATTGTACACCTTAAACTATGAAACAAAATAGTTACTTAAATAAAACATTTAACGATAATATACAATGGGCGGCCTTATCGCTAATGAGCGATCTCTTCCAGGCAACCTTTGGATGGAAAGGAACTCAGTGAAAGAAGGATTGGACAGGTATAATAAAAAGAAAATGAATACAAAGCTGATATAGGCTAAATATAATATATACAATTAACTAATAAACTACATAACGATTTTGTACAGAAACCGTATTTCGGCATTGTCGTATTCTAGAGCGATCGATTTGTAAATTGTCACATTAATATTAAGGCTGTTACACAGTTTTATAACTTTTGTAAGTAGTATCATCGTTATATTTATCTAAATAAATACTTATCTTTACAGATACGTCACAAATGCATGTTTCACTTTCTGAAAACATTTTCAGATGATCTTGAATATCTTCGGTTCTGAAAAAATGTTTATCTTGCGTTGAGGATGTAGTCGTGTCTAGTACACCCAGTACATAAACTTGCCAATTCAATTGGTAACACAAACCTTCCTGGCATATTTCATGGCGATTGGATCATCGCCAACAGTTAGGCAAGTTTGGAATATCGGCGAACTAACATGCAATGTCGATCTACCCTCTAATTGTGAAGAAAACCTTGACTTCCTTATAGACCTTGAAGAAAAACTTTGTAGTGTTTTTTACGTTCATCCCTTAGGTACTCTTGTGCGTTAGTATTATATACTTACTTACTCTTTTCCCAGGAATTTATACGTTTTTATGGGTCATCTGATTTTTACCCTTCAAATCAATTGTAATTTTTTTTCGGTTTCGCTTTTTGTGCATGCGCCATTTTTGTTTGTGTAAAAATAAGGGAAACAATTTGTTAGGTTAAATCGTATTTAGAAATCGTATCCGATTTTTCATAGCGCATTTGATGTCTATTTTGTCTATGGTGTGAATTTTTCAAAAACTAATTTCTGTTTAGAGTATTTCGTTTAATAATACTTTTATTCAGATGTTACAAGATAATATTATGTCCTTGATTAATTTACATTGATTTTAATGATGAACAAAAGACTACAATCAAAGTACCTTTCAAAATAAAATAAATTATTATATCGAATAGAAGAGGCGTCGTTATCAAAAGTCACGTTCCAGACGGACGCTACAAGAATCTCGGAATCACTTCATAATTAAATAAACACATTAAATATTCAAAATTAGACTCTATTACAATATGGAAGAGACTATTTTGTAAACGCCAGGGATTGCGGTTGGTTATAAAGTCCTAACAATGTCTAGACCAAGTTCTAGACAATTAATTGGTGTTGATGATGACCAACTTCTGTTTGGTATTTGTCAAACGATTTTGCTTGTAGTAAGTAAGTCTACATTTTTTTTTAATATACAGTTTTTTTTTGTTTAAGTTCGCCAATTCTGGTGACTCAGTGGTTAGTAGTTCGTATTCATTAACTTGCCGCATTTATTTGTTGATATTTATACAAAAGAAAACTATCCGCGACTTTGAAAAAAATATTTGAGTCACAAATAAACCACACAATTCACACATACAACATCTGTGGCGCAGTGGTTGAAGGTCCGCATGCGACGCAGAAGGTTGCGGGTTCGATCCCGGCTGCGGGACAAATGTATGTATGACCTACAGATATTTGTCTCGGGTCTGGGTGTTTCTATGTATAATATGTATTTACAAACAAAGTGTATCAGTTATCTGGTTCCCATAGTACAAGCTTTGCTTAGTTTGGGGCTAGATGATGCTGTGTGAAAATATCCAGCATTATTTATTTATTTAGTATACGACTTTATATAACTTTTATTTATGTTTTTTCAAAATATACCTACTTACCTACTAACTAACTGCATAGAACAATACAGTAATCAAGACAAGAACAACGTAGCAAAGCGTAGACATTGCTACGCCGTAGCACTATACATGTTTTGTTAAAACCCAATCACAGATTGAATTTTGTACGAATTCAATATTTAAACTCCAGATCTCCGACTGACCACTGTCCGTTTTTTACCGGACACAGTACCAATTACTGGGAGAGTAATCCGGTTGACTTCACTCGGTCCGGCCCGGATGTGGCCACAGTATTTGATATACCTTTTATTGCACCGATTTAATCTTTAAATCCTTAGAGATAGAGTCTAAAATGTATAATAGTCTCTATCAGATTTTATAGATAAAAGCTGGATGAGATAGATTTTTGGAATGAAGTTCCTTTTCGGACGGTATCGAAGAAAAAAAGACAGGCTGGAAAAATAATTTTGTTCCATTTTACCGTCACGACACATATTTTCGTCAAATCGTCACAGTGCGAAATGCGCAGCCGCGATACAGTGTATTTATTGTTACATTGTTAGTACGAAAGAGCGTTTCTAGGATACCTATGTATTTCCCTGTAGGTACTGCCTGTACCAAACAGGTACCATGCTAAATCTATGATATTACCAGTATAGAAAAGTACTCTTTGCTTCGTTCCAAGCGAGTGTTCCACGATACTCGCGTACTTTTAATTTTTTTACGTTTTAAAAACTAAAGAGAAAATCGACTTCAAGCGAACAGGGCGTAACTCAAGTATGGTATATCAGGACCACATCAAGTTTTTTCTTTATTATACAGAATAGATTATACATCCTTTGTACGACTAAGAAATCTATTTTATTTATCGCTTCGGCACATCGATATAAATAACAAATGTGCCGTGTTTCCTACAAATCCGATACGAGTCCATTTATCAAGGTGTCAGAGTGCACCTGTATCTTCGACCTAATTCTTACGTTACAACACGCGAAAATAAAACTTCAGTCCACTGAATATGGTGTGTTTTGCTATGTGGAAAAGTTTCGTGAGGTTGAGAAACCCCTAGAGATGGAGTCATCATAATTTTGTCTATTTTGACGTAAGATGCTTCGTGATATTTTTTTTCATACACAATTTCTGTTGGACCTCATACCACCATACATAACACCATATAACACTACTGTGAAACGGTTTTATTAATTAGGGTACTAACTTGCCAAGCGTGCGCTTGGCCGAGACGCGAGATGTGCGAGTTTGATTCTCGCAGTAGTAGGTACATCACATTATAATATCTTTACATGACCTTCAAAGCAGGGATGTGGTGGATCTGTCATATCGGTTGTGGATATGGATACTGCAAATAATTTTACCGGATTCGGTTACGGTTACGCATACGCATATTAAACTATTTCGGATTATCCGGATATTTTCGGATGATTACGGTTTTGGATATTAGGCCGGCCAAAATGCAATGATACTGTCGACTGTCGATACGATATGGCGCGAAATTAAAAATCTGTCCTGTCAAACATCTGTCATATGCATAACACATGGCGTGAAGACCCCATCAGTGTCACATTATGTTTGTGACATTGACATTGTAATCATTAAGTTTGGAGACTCCGCCTACATCCGAAATTATTCAATTTCAATTTGTATTTGTATTTATTCAAAAAACATTACATATATCCTTACAGGTATTTCACCTAATGCAATATAGTAGTCACTAATTACAATAATAAATCACAATCACAATCAAATAAATAATAAATAAATAAACTTTTGTATCAGTTTCGGTTACGGTTAGGGATATATTTTTTTTCAGATATCCGGTTGTTTCGGTTACGGATATGGATATCTCTAACATCCCTGCTTCAAGGATCAGTAAAGCACCTTTATTATTCATTCATTTATTCGTTTGTAAACAAAATCCAAAGTGATGTTCGACTGTAACTGATCCTCTGTAACCCAATTTATTAAACCTTTGTACAGGGTGTATTCAAACTACTCCTGAAAATACTATCTTCAGATCCATGTTCCTAATTAATTTTAGACGCTGCCAAAATATATATATTAAATTTTCGTCTTTTAGGATGGTTTAGATGCTAGTCCAAAGCCTATTCCATCTCACTCAAGTAATGTCCCAGGCATGTAGCACCCAGTTGAGCATAGGTTGTTATACCTTATCCATAGAATTTTATATAGGTAGTCCAGTTTATAATTTCTCTGACTTTATCACCTTAAGTTGCGAAGTCTCAGATTTCGATAGTAATTCTGGGACACCCAGTATAGTGCATCATGAATACTAAATTGCAAAGTCGGGTAAGTAGTCGTAAAATTATTATTTACCATTCAATGGTCCATAGACGACTTTAATCCGCTCGCCTTCTTCAAAAGTTTATGAAACGTAAAAATAAGCGTTGTTCTATGGCCTCGTAAACTCGCTGAAGTTGGTATACGACCTCTTTTGAACGAGCTGACGCCTTTCTCATTTCAAAATGGAATACAATACAACTTTATTTTTATTTCCCACAGAATCCATACTAATATTATAAATGTGAAAGTAACTCTGTCTGTCTGTCTGTTTCTTACGCTTTCATGCCCAAACCGCTGAACAGATTAAGCTGAAATTTGGCATAGTTAAAGGTTGTATCCCAGGGAAGGACATAGGCTACTTTTTATCCCGAAAAAATGGAGGCCACCTATGCATACGCTGCTGGGCAGCGTCCCGTTGAGTGTGGGTGGGCTCCCAACCTATGTTGGGCGTAGTAGCTTGGGACATTTTAAGATGGAATAGGGCCTAGCACTTAAACCATTCTCTTAGATAAATCATATTCCTATGCGAATACGCAATAAGCTATGCCTTAAAATACACGTTTACCCAATAATTTTCTAAAGAGCCAACAACTCTGTGAGCCTTCTGTATAGCACATCGGTTAACTTTGCCATAATAAATGTATGCTTAAGCTTAACTCGAGCTCTGTATAGGTATGCGTTCATTAAAGCGATACAGGCAAATTCGGATCATACTGTGTGTTTTTTGTTATTGTTACAAAAAAAAAAACATAGGTGCATTCGAATTGAGATCCTTATCTTGCTTTTGAAGTCGGTTAAAAATGTGTACCTATTTATATTGTCAGAGGCATGTCCAAATACACATTTAGCTCAAACCTACCCATATTTTATAGAAATTAGAATTCCATATGTGACAGGTCGCAAACCCGCCTATGAAAAAAAATTATACACAACGTTACTAATGGAAGCAAACCTTAAGTTAAGTCCTTTGGTTGGTAGTCAGGAAACCTCTTTCTTACAGAGTAAAATCTTTTGAAACTCAGTGCCTTTAAATTAAGAGCGTAGTTTGAGCAAACTTTTTATGTAAAATGCAACAATGTTTTGCTTTACATTGTACTTTTTAAAAACCTTTATACAGGGTGTAAAAAGACGTCTACCGAAGCCGAAAGGGGTAGGTACAGGTACAGCATCCCAACACACAACTAAATCCAAACGGATTTTCCGAAAAAAATATATCCGGAGAAAACAGCGTTTGTTTACGTATGTACTGGGCGCGTTGTTTTACGTAGATTGCTGGATTTTGAGTTTTAACTGTTTTTTTTTTCTTTTATAAATGAAATTATTAGGTAGGTATGGTCTTATTATGTTGTACTAGCAGTAAATAACCGGAAATAACATAAAATGACGTCGCTAAGTCAAAATTTGCGTTTTTTTCGTCAATATGTTTAGAATCATGGTCTGATAGCAACCCCTGAGGGGTTGCTATCAGACCATGATTCTAAATTCATTTTCGGAAGTAGTCTTTTTACACCCTGTATTTACGAGTATACATAATAGGTTCTCTGCAGTTTTTGTCGGTAAAATAACAAGGAGTTTTAACTTGCCGATGTCCGATTGAGCTGAATTTTGGCACAACTTTGGTGACAATGCATATTATGGCTATAGTGATCTGATGATAGAGACATGAATTGTGCAGTGGAATCTTCAGCGAATGGTCAAACAGGTAGACTATGGAGTTCAGAAGAAACAAAATGTGTCTAATGTAACATAATACCTTTGAGAAATTAAAAAAAATTACAATTTAGCATTACTTTTTATTAATTAAGGGCGCGTTCACACGTGTCAGGTAACACGTGTCAAGTGACGGGCAATAAACCGAAAGCACCTGGCGGGGCGATCCGTCACTGCCTCCGTCACAACCGGCCTGCGGTCAAGATAAAGCAAGATTGAATATAAGCTTTAGGACCCTTATTAATAAACGTGGTGTAAAGTTACGCCGGTTGAAACTTAGGAGTAACCATACAATTTTTGGATTTTAGACCTGTCGTCGTAACTTTACACCACGGATAAGGGCCTAGGGGAATGGATATTTCACTGACTCAGATTGACTCGTTTCTAGGTTACTTATAGTTTTTTTTTTTAATGCATTGTGATCAATAAAAGACACCGAGAGCACGTTTACATTTTTTCTGGTAATTGAAAAATAGGGGAGATGTAAAGGGTCTAGTTTTTTTTAGACATGTCGACTGCTATTTTTTAGGACACACAACCTTAGGTTAGGGTTTCGATAAAAAGCTATTATATTAGGAACCTTAAAAATGCCTACCATTTTAGTTTAGTTGAGCCCATATCATAGTGCATGCTGTGGCATCCTATAACTGGGGAAACACTAGATATACCTAAGTAGCTACTTAACTAAGCTTAGTTAAGTATACTATTTTTGTGATTTTTCTGTTAAATGTCCTAAATACATAAAATAAAATAAATAAAACCTTAGGAACTTATAGAAAACGATTTAAAAGCCGGATAAATTAAGCAAAGGCCGGATGCAGGCCACCAATAGCCGTCAGTCTGCGTTGCAACCCACCCGGTGCTCGCAATTCATTCCAATCAGTTTTCAATCATTTTAAAGGCCCTTCACTTATCCCCTCCTCATCTCTACCGCTCTAGTATGAGCATGGATAATTTATACATTGAGTAAAGTAGGTAGTAAACATTTTATGAATATGACTAACTTTAAAAAATGTCTAGTGATATTTTAAACCACATACAGGGTGTAAAAAGACTGCTACCGAAAACTGAGGGATTGCAATCAGACCATGATTCTGAACATATTTATCGAAAAAAATAGCAAATAAATTTTTGACTTAGCTACGTCATTTTATTTTATTTTCTAGTTTTTTGCTACTAGTACAACAAAATAAGACCATACCTACCTAATCATTTCATTTATAAAAGAAAGAAACAATTAAAACTCAAAATCCAGTAATCTACGGATAAAAACGCGCCCAGTACATACGCTCGACCAGCTGTGCGAGGTCGGTTTTCTCCGGATATAATGATTAGTTTGGAAAATCCTTTTGGATTTGATTGTGTGTTGGGATGCTGTACCTACCCCTTTCTTATATAAATAGTAAGCACAACGGATATTTAGCTCTCTGAAGTTAGGTGCAATAGACGATTGCGCAGGTTTGGTAGAGTAAGCGAGATAGCACGATTTTAGGCGTCATCAAAAATAGGTTCTGCGCAGCTACTTCAGAGAGCTAAAGAACGATTGTGCGTATTGTACCTACTCCAAGACGTGTCATCTAAATCGGTCAACAAGGTGTTATTGAAACACTAACATCTTAACTTTTTTGTAGGTAAGTAGGTATCTGTATAAAATTAATAAAATTTTCCTATCTTTCGTTTGTTTCTCTCAGGGGCAAGTCAAGATAGACGCTCATGCTAGAGAGGTGTTTTAACAAGCTGCATATTTTTTCCTTTGCGCCTGAACGGATTACATTCCATAGGATTCCTATTCATGCGCGTCTGTTCGATAAATGCAGTCATGAGAAGGATATTACTTACTGTGAGACGGGTTAACATGTGTGTGTGAAATACTTTTACTTATATTTCAAACCCGTTGCACTTATTTTGATTGAAATAAGTCGGCTGGCTTCCAACTGGAGCTTGACCTCAAAACAGGAGTAGAATCACCTAGCTTTTAAACGTCATTTACACGATACCATTCTGGCATATCATTCTTGCCTCTTGCCACAGAATATTAGCTCTTGCTCCGTTGAGTTTGAGAAAGCAAGATGCAGAATGGTATGCCAGAATAGTATCGTGTTAATGGCGTTTTACTTATGACTATTCTAAGTGATCCCAGCAGTCCCAATGAGCAACAAAACTTTAATAGTAAAGCATTTAAGTAATGCTTTTCGAAATGAAATGAAATGAAATATTTATTTGCAAGAAATATGGTTAACAAGATGATAGGGTTTATATTTTGGGTTCACATATTTCACCTAGAACTGGTATGCAAATTAAAATGTCATGCCAATGTAGTGGGATGTCATTATGTCACGTTATACTACTAATAATCTAGGTATGTAATTGTTCCAATTATTAATCTACAATAAATAATATTTAATTAAATTATGAAAAAATGTCTGTAATAAAATTACCTACTTAACTATTAAAAAGATCATCAACACTGTAGAATGTTCTTTTAAGAAGCCATAATTTCAGCTTTTTTAGAAATAGCTTAATGGGCAAATCTTTTATTTCACCAGGTATTTTGTTAAATATTTGCCCGCACATTGCAAAACAGTTTTTTTGGTATAAAGTCGTTCTAGGCACTCTTGAAAGTACAATTCTATCGGGATTTCTGACACATCTACGATATAGGTCACGTGCTCTTCTGAACAAATGCGGTTGTTGTCGACTTGATTTTGTTGGTGCAACAAGTAGCTAGAAGTAAAAAAAATAAAATTATTGAGTTCAGCCTGACCTTCAACAAATAAAAAAATTAAAAAACAAAACAAAACCTCTCTCATTTTTAATTCGGTTTAAAAATACGCAATGTCACCAGACTCGTTGCCTGAAAGTAAATAACGATATAGAGTTACGTAAACGCAGTCTTGCGATAATGTTCACTGGAACCTGAGATAGTCTCCACGTTTCAGTAAATAACGTCTTGAGATGCTGCTGGGGTAACCATGCTTCAAAAATATCAACGTTGATCTTTCAGGTTTCCTCACGATGCTTTCCTTTTGCATAAGTTAGCATTCCACCATAAGTGACAGGCAGCAAGCATATTGTCACCTATCAGAAAACTATTTGGTTTACTCATCATGTGTTTTTCCTCCGCTAAGAGTTCCTCGTGCATAATTTTATTCTGGAATAAAAAAAAATATTGTTCGAACGGGCTTCAAACCCACAACCTTCGGATTGAGATGTTGAGGAGATACACTCGAGAAACATGACTCTCCTAGTAGGATAAAAATGTCATTCACGTCCAATAATACCTAGGTGTCTATATCACATACGGGCTAATTGATTAAGGTAGGCAACCCAACTGGCCGTTTTAACACACCGTACCGCATACATGATGTATCAATTTGCTTTTGCTTAATTAATATGAGTAGACGAGTTTCTAATCAATCTCAGTGCCGCCACTTGAGCCTTTTAACGAGCAAACGATGATTCCCTTCGTACAGTTACCAACAAGATTGTAACTGTTGTGAAGAAAAATACGTTTTTAAGAAAATAGTAGGTAATTTTACACTTAGGTATTTGAAGATTCTTTAAAAATTCAGAGAGATTTCCAATCCCCGTATATAGGTACATATTATAATGCCTAGCCTACTACAGCCCATCGATGTATTTTTTGGGACATTAACATATTATTTTATTCTTATTAATTTATTGCAAATCGATGACCCCAGGCACATTATCTATACACCAATACCTATTTCGGGGTCTTGAGTACGGATTGCTATCATCGAGTTGATCTCTTTGAAACTATTTTTCTTTCTTTATTTCGTGCACACTCTACTCAATGCTTACAAACACCAACTGAAAACTGTAACTGCCTTACGATTGAGAGAGATACCATGGTCAAATACTTGGGAGTCACAATAGATCAACACATGACTTACGAATATCACGTCATCATCACGTATCAAGTTTTGTTGCTCATTGGGACTGCTGGGAACACTTAGAATAGTCTTAAGTAAAACGCCATTAACACGATACCATTCTGGCATATCATTCTTGCCTCTTGCCACAGAATATTAGCTCTTGCTCCGTTGAGTTTGAGAAAGCAAGATGCAGAATGGTATGCCAGAATAGTATCGTGTTAATGGCGTTTTACTTAAGACTATTCTAAGTGTTCCCAGCAGTCCCAATGAGCAACAAAACTTTAATAGTAAAGCATTTAAGTAATGCTTTTCGACTTGATTTTGTTGGTGCAACAAGTAGCTAGAAGTAAAAAAAAAAATTATTGAGTTCAGCCTGACCTTCAACAAATAAAAAAATTAAAAAACAAAACAAAACCTCTCTCATTTTTAATTCGGTTTAAAAATACGCAATGTCACCAGACTCGTTGCCTGAAAGTAAATAACGATATAGAGTTACGTAAACGCAGTCTTGCGATAATGTTCACTGGAACCTGAGATAGTCTCCACGTTTCAGTAAATAACGTCTTGAGATGCTGCTGGGGTAACCATGCTTCAAAAATATCAACGTTGATCTTTCAGGTTTCCTCACGATGCTTTCCTTTTGCATAAGTTAGCATTCCACCATAAGTGACAGGCAGCAAGCATATTGTCACCTATCAGAAAACTATTTGGTTTACTCATCATGTGTTTTTCCTCCGCTAAGAGTTCCTCGTGCATAATTTTATTCTGGAATAAAAAAAAATATTGTTCGAACGGGCTTCAAACCCACAACCTTCGGATTGAGATGTTGAGGAGATACACTCGAGAAACATGACTCTCCTAGTAGGATAAAAATGTCATTCACGTCCAATAATACCTAGGTGTCTATATCACATACGGGCTAATTGATTAAGGTAGGCAACCCAACTGGCCGTTTTAACACACCGTACCGCATACATGATGTATCAATTTGCTTTTAGCAAAATGGCTTAATTAATATGAGTAGACGAGTTTCTAATCAATCTCAGTGCCGCCACTTGAGCCTTTTAACGAGCAAACGATGATTCCCTTCGTACAGTTACCAACAAGATTGTAACTGTTGTGAAGAAAAATACGTTTTTAAGAAAATAGTAGGTAATTTTACACTTAGGTATTTGAAGATTCTTTAAAAATTCAGAGAGATTTCCAATCCCCGTATATAGGTACATATTATAATACCTAGCCTACTACAGCCCATCGATGCATTTTTTGGGACATTAACATATTATTTTATTCTTATTAATTTATTGCAAATCGATGACCCCAGGCACATTATCTATACACCAATACCTATTTCGGGGTCTTGAGTACGGATTGCTATCATCGAGTTGATCTCTTTGAAACTATTTTTCTTTCTTTATTTCGTGCACACTCTACTCAATGCTTACAAACACCAACTGAAAACTGTAACTGCCTTACGATTGAGAGAGATACCATGGTCAAATACTTGGGAGTCACAATAGATCAACACATGACTTACGAATATCACATCAAGTCAATTACAGCTAGAGTACGCAAGCTAATTGCAATTTTCAAAAAGATCAGATACGCAGCAAATTGCGCCCAGATAAAAACTACTTATTTCGCTCTATGCCAGTCTTTATTGCTATACTGCATAGAGTCATGGGGTGGAGCTGCAAAAACTCGCCTGCTTCCTCTTGAGAGAGCACAAAGGGCTGTCCTTAAAGTTGCCTTCAACAGACCTTTTAGATATCCAACTACTCAACTCTACATTGAATCGAATGTTCTCTCGGTTAGGAAACTATTCATACTACAGCTTATCCTAAAACAGCACAAAGAACCGCCACACCTAGATGTTACCTTGAAAAGAAGAAAGAACAAAATTTACAAACCTGAAGCCTGTAGAACATCATTTGCACAACACCATTTACCCTTCCTAGGTCCATTTGTTTACAATAGAATTAATTACATATTAAAATTAAGCCAAACACTTACTCGCCAACAATGCAAGAAAAGTGTATCGAGCTATTTGCAAAGCTTAGACTACGGTCTGACAGAGGATCTGCTATATATTCAATCGTGATTTTGGGCTATACTTAGTTTATTAAGATAACATATAATATTTTTACGTACCTATCTATTCACTTGTAATTAAGTGTCACTCTTTCTCGGTGATATATTTTTAATACCTACCAACTCTACCAAGTAGCTACTCTTGTGTTTTTATTTTATACTCTTTTTTTTTCTTTGGTTGGATTTGACTTGGTTAATAAAAGTAAGATTAAGGCTATAGCATAAAGTACCTACTCATATTTAAGCCGAAGGTTTTTGAGCCCTCGCGTCTAAACACAAGTGAAAACTTAGTTAGAGCGAGGAGTCACTATTACTTTGTAAGGTTAAATACAAGTATGTTTACTTTTGTAAGCTAAGATACTTTTACAGTTAAACAAAACTACTTTGTAAACCTTTTTTGTGAATAAATACTTTTTTATTTTATTTATTTATTTATTTCCCATACTTACTTTACACAGGTGTTTTACATTCAACGTCGTATTTGCAAAGATATGGTCACCCTGTCTCGTTGCGCTGGAAAAACAAGACGGAGATAGATTGACGTTCAAGCAGCAAGTAATCAATCCCACTGAAGCTACTTTAGCGTTGGCTGCTCATTCAAACTTACACCATTGCCTTTCATTTACACGTTAAAACGTTCTTGTACCTTGTTTATGTTTTTAATTGATCGTCAAAGTTAAGCGAGGTTTATGGTATGTGCCACTAGTGGTAGGTAGTTAAACCACGCTAAACTTTGACGATAAATGGAACACCTACGGTTCCCAATCAGGAACATCTGGGTGACGGCTAGTGGAACTATCATCCTGAGTGCTTTTATGCTTCTTGAACTAACCACGGATGGGCCTAATTACCACAAAATAAAGACCTATTTCCAAAATAGGGGAAATTACCACAGAAGAAAAATTACCCTAAATAACGGGTTTCTGGTTATTTTCAGGAAAAAGTAAAGTCTTTTGTTCGCAATCAGCGTTTGTAGGTATATCGAGTGTGAAGCATCGCTGTATCAAAGATAAACGGGAAATGTGTAGCCAATAGAATCACGCTAAAATTACATCACGCCAATTACCCACGGTCGGATTGGTTATTTTACGTGCCCCCACGGTATTTTTATTGTGTTCCAACACATTTGTCTTCATGGCAATTTTTGATTACTACCGCAATCATTTATGGCAGTGCTATATTTTTATTGTCATAACGACTGTTTGTTTAACGACCAACAGGCGAATGGTTGTATGATTGTCAATGTGGTTGGAAATGCGTGGGAGAGACAGGACCGGACAGGGTGGCGTTATAGAGAAGGTCTATTCCCAGCTGTGGGCTTGTTAGATAGATAGATAAGCCTAAAATGCTAAAATATAGAAGCATTACCTACTTCAACGCGCATTTTTGGACACAAATCACTTTTATTATGTATACTGATTCGCGTAGTTCAAAGCGTTCATATTTCCTTGGTTTTGAGTTTCTCTCCACTTCCGCAGCTCAGTTGAGTCCCAGTGATGTTCCATGTTTAATTTCATCATTGATACACATACACATGGTAGGTACCCCAACAAAGGTTGAATGTCTGGTAGAGCTCATTGGTCGAGCTCTAATTAATGGTTATTCCCTCTGGATTTTATTGTCGCTATTCACACGCTGCGTGTTTACGGTTACTTCTCGGTTATTACCTCTTTATTTGTCATGTAGCCTGTTCGCCGAGTGGGGTAGATCCGTAGGTTGTGGGTTTGATGACGTAAATCAGTGGTTTACACAAGACGTTTGTAACAATGTTTTTTTCATAGTTAAGATTGCTCTCCATCAAGTCACCTTTCAAATAAAAATAAAATCATAATTGGACTTAGTACAACGGTGCAACATACTGTTTGGAAATTACTATGCCACAGTTGCAAAATACATACAGGGTGGACCACATTTAAAACTATATTGCACTATACAGCTCCTCTTTTTGCGTAAGAGGCTAAGATTGTTGATAAAACCGGTGTGCGTTATCAGAATCCCTTACAATTAATTGCAACTCTATCTGTTTGAGTTATACGATCCTACCTATGTCTCCCGAAGGAAATACTTCTGGGAATACGATGATTAGATTACGATATTTTCTATACGTGGTTGCGTTTTGTTTTTACGTAAGTTCTTCACTTTTCTTTGTCTCTCTATCTAAGTATGTTATCTATAAAAATCTTTTTAAATCTTTGTTTTTCAAAGCCAAGAAACGTACAATTCTATTAAAAAAAGAACAAGGAAGAATAAGCCCCTGAGATTTGAAATGTGATGGAAATTGCGCGAACGGCCGAGACAAAGAGCATTTCCATATTTCTGAACAACGGCGTTGTGGCTCGATCACTCTTGCATTCCGCCCTCCCCAGGACGGCTTTATGCATGACGAAGCCAAATGTCACACATAGTTTACCGTGCAATAATACGTTTAATAGTGGTACAGAAATGAATATACACACTAGTATAACTACGATACAATTAATTGAAATAGAAATTACAATACACTTTAGTTAATTTTGTGAGATTATGTATTGCAAACAATGCAATAAGGTGAGCGTATTCTTTTCAGTTTTAACTGCTGTCGCTTATCTAATCTATACCAAATAGTGTAGCAATAAATATTCGATATCAGCTTTTTTCGGTAAATTTCATTAAATTGGTTTCAGTAGACATGACCAAAGAACACAGAATGAACATAATTTCAAATCAGTGAGTATTGTGATTTAATCACTCTTGCGTGTCACTGTCCCGCGAGACTTGATGCAGGTATGATGAATTTTATGAGTATTCTGATATGAAATGTTGTTCGAACTTTCACCTGCTTTCACCTGCGGCATAGCATGATACCAAATATTAGGCTATATGAACTTATATACCTATTATGTACTAGCAAATATAGCAACGATAATTGAATGATGTTTCACAGATCTGAATATTTCTGGAATCTGAGCCTATAGACATTGTAACAATCGATTGGCGAAAGCGATAGTAGAAAAGTACAAAAATGTATGGGGTTGACTGGTGCCTTAAATATGTCACGTGATCTGTTGTCGACGAATAGATTACGCATAGATTACTTACAGTTCGTTTCCATCAACATATCGACAACATCGAATGATTACTTCCATAGAATTGGACTTTTCTACCTTCACTTTCGACAATCGATTGTTACATTGTCTAGAGGTTCTGGTTACCTACATCATGATGACTTAAATTTTGACAAATATTTGAAGATGTCCATAATAATTTGCTGTGGAAATCGATGGGGGAGGCCCAGATCAACAGTGGACTACATCTGGCTGAGAATCATCTCTGAGAAATTATTATCATCATCAGATGATGAAAATATAAATAATTTCTCGAAGTTTATTTTACCTTAGAAATCTAAAATTCTCTAACATCTCTCTGTTCTGTTTCCACAAATATAATAGGTTCACACTTGATATTGAATATCTGGCTTTATTTACGATTGAAGTCTACCTAACCCAATAACCCAACTAGCGTCCCGTCGCGTCAAGCAAATCAGCCGCACCCAGACACATGCCAATCTGTTGGTGCGCGTGTTGTCGCGTCCCATTTGCTTGACGTCCCTGAGTGGGGCCGCACTCAGTGCTGGGGTAACTATTTCAAATACTAACCTACGCATGAGGAATGTTTAAATATGCTACTTTTAAATACATTAAGTAACTCCAAAATTACCAAGTCCTAAAAAATGAGGAGAGATATTTGATGGAGTCGTAGTAATTACGTAAATGGGATTCTGCGGTCTCTAATTACCTACCCAGAAAGAAAAAAAAACTAATATTTCAATTACCTAGCCCTCTAGCGGTTGAACCGCGGGGCGGCTAGGCGCGTGTCGGGCCGCTTTTCCAGATTTATTATGCAACCGCTTGTCATTGTAGCTGGCCCGCGGTTCATAAGGGGACTTAGGTAACTAAAAAATAGTGAAGTTGCAAACCACATGCGTGTATGTATCTACTTACTACTTTACAAAGATCAAACTTGCACCATACAATAAATCCTACTAGCTACAATCATGTTGGTTTACTGGTTAGGTTACCATTAAAAACTGAACCATTTTTTTGATACTAAGAAAATACGAAATTAGTGTTACACATTCTATTTACTTCAGCTTCAAAGCACTTCCCTTAACCACAACCTCCACAATTCCTAACTCAGCCTCTGAATGCTCATAACATTCCGTAATTGGTTCAATTAATTACCCCGGTATGGTGATATGAGTGGAAGTTACTGCTCGTTAGAGGCGCCCTGATTTATTCTCCGATTTAAAGGATATGAACCTTGTGAAGCGATCCTTTATGCCCGTGTTATGATCCAGAGATCCTCGTTAAATATTATGGGGTATGGATAGGATCTACCCCATATCCTTACCTATGTATAGCATGTCGGTGTGCGTGTTCCTCCGATTATTTTTATGGTATTTATGGGGTCACCTGGATTCTTACATTCATCTTACTTATGTACCTACAGTTTAAAAACTATTGCGCATATTACTCCATTTTTTTATACTACAGCTGTCAGAGTTAATACATACTACATACATAAGTACATTATTTTTGAGAATAATATAAAGTAGTTGTTTTATAGTACATTATGGTACTAGTGTGTAACATTGGTGATTACCGCCGAGGTGTTTTGAGAGCCGAGCCGTTAGGCGAGGCTCTTAACAGAACCGAGGACGGTAATCATCAATACACACGTGTATCATACGACGTTTTTCAACACACTTGTGAATAAAATAACAATAAAAACTCATTTTCAACAGTGAAAACGAGTTGTGAAAAATGTTTCGCTATTGCGGCAAAAAATTAATCAGTTTTCCTATGCACGCGCATTGCGATCGGCCACAGACTATATTTCCGCGCCGCGCATAGGGTTTGCGGCCTATTCTGCCACGGACAAAATGGGGAATTTAAAGTTTACAGAGAAAACAAAAGTTATATTTGAGTGAAAGTTTTATTTATTAAACACATTATCTATTTAAATAAGAAGTTGCATGAAATGAGCAAGCAATAGGAACATTAATTAATTTGTTCTATTGAACACGATCTTTTTTCTGAATAAAAACTTTTTTAAAAACAAAGCAACTCAACCAATAAAATTTAAAAAAAAATCTATTACTCACTAGTGAGTTATAGTAATGAAAAAGTCACAGTTTGATTATGGGTGTCATTATGTGCCTAATTGCGGTGACCATAGAGCCACTTTATGAGCAAGTGTGTTGAAAAATAAATATAATGATTTGATGTCAGCTGTAATTTAATATATGTGTAAGATAAATAAATATTTGTTTTGACAATCAGACAAAACTATAATATGTAGTAAATTATGCAATTGGTTTCAAATCAAAATCCAATTATTTATTTTGCTTATTTCTTTGACCTTTTATCGTATCTTCACCAAAATGCAGAATAAATAAAATACTCAAAGTAATCAAAGCAATTCCCTTGCAAATAAAACAAAAACAAATCCATCCTTGGCCCAATTTGGGATCCTCGGGGATTTTTGCATTTCACCTCAAACAACTCGTCAATTGACTTTTTTTCCGCTTCCGGTTAAGCTTTGATGTCAAAAAAGTTAAATCAAAGATCACAGAAAACGTTAGTTTTCAAGCAGACTGTAAGGTACCCAGGGAGATTGAAGGGGGAATAAATAAGGTTGCTTTAACCTATGTTATGTTGTTCCCTTTTGTCGGTTTAAGAGTTAAAGTAGCTAGGTACTATTTGTGCTCGACTGGGTTCAAGCGGAACCACGAAGTAACTTCTTCTCAAAATACAAATGTGTGAATAATATCTGTAAATATTAATTCACTATGTTACCCAAAGAGCTATGAATATGAGTGTGGCTGGGTATGCAAGAAGAGGAAGGCCGAAGAAGATGTGGTTGGATGGTGTAAGAGATGATATGAATGTAAAAGGAGTGGATGCACAGTTGACAAGTGATTGTAGTAGTGGAAGAAGAAGACATGTTGTGCACTTAGCGTGGGATAAGGTCAGGGAGATGATGATGATGATGATGATAAATGTTTACTGTACAAAAATTACACTGTGTATATACTCTTGATTTCTGACTCAATGGAGCAAGAGTTAATATACTGTGGCAAGAGGCAAGAATGGTATCGTGTAAATAGCGTTTTAGGTACGTGTATTTTTCCCTGGAAACAAAACAGCTCCTCACTTTTTGTAGCTACAATATAAATTATCCTGTAAGTAATTTGATTTATTACAAAGGCATTGTAATGGAGAGTTCAAAATTTAATTAAATAAAACTCTACAAATTTGTCTGGGAGTAAAACGATAAAAATGAAATGTTTTTAATATCGGCCAAACTTGAGATGAAATAACGAAATTGCTGCTTCACTTAGTTTAAAAGTCAATGGATGAAACATTCCGAGATTTTGATCTATTAATTTGGACAATGAGTTTGGGAAAATTCATTTAGAGGAGTTTTACTGTAGGAAAGTGCATTGTAGGTACTCGTAGTCAAGATATATGTACTTATGTAAAGACTTTTTTAACAACATTAAAACAATTTCAGATTTTTGACGCCTTCTTCTTATTTTTTTTTCAAAACGGCTTAGCTTATTCGGTACATACACAACGCTAGTGCGGTCAAATTGTGTGTCACATACATTTTTTGTGACTTGCAAATCGTGATGACTTACCGCTTGGCGAGCCCCCAGAAGTCAATGTACTAATTTGCAGCGATCAGCACTCGGCACACGTTGCTCTGACAGAGACGAATCGAAAGCTATAAGGTGAGCATTTGGTGCCCTACATTCATAGCTTTACTGCTGAAATATTAAAGAATTCATTTAGCAGTAAACAAGAGAACCTGGATTTTTAGGCTTCGTTTCCCGATCGTGCATAGTGATTTTTTCTTTTTGCAAAATATGTATGTATGTGTCCAGGAAACTTGGCGGTGCACCTAGGTACCTACTCTTTATCCAATAAATTTAATTTGTACTCAAGTGTTTTCTTTGTAAAATACATTATTGTAAGTATCACAAGTGGAGATCCGTGGTCTCTGCCTACCCCTTCGGGAAAGTGATTTTATGTATGTATGTGTATTACAAGCAAAGTTTTTAGTACGAAAATATATTTTTACTTTATGGGCTAAACAAAATTTTTTTTAACAATACGATTACCTACCTATTAACCACATAGGCACAACATAATTTGTAAGCAATCGTATTTTGCAGCTTTTTAATCCCATCTAGTCACGGTGTGTTAGGGGACAAACAAGGGTACATGCCCCAAGGGACGGCCTGATATTCTTCCCTAATCTCTCAGGTAACAGGACCACAGTCTTAAGGTCTGAAAAGGGACATATTCAATTTGAATGGTTCGGCATGGGTGCGCAAAGAAATAAACATCTTCAATGCATAAATTCGGGCGTCTAGCTAGATATAAAAAACATTTGAAAAAATGTAGGTTCAAATTATTTTTATCTATTAATATTACTCGTCGGTTAGAAAGCTTAAACTACTATTTATGATTAGTGAAGCTACAGAATTTCACTTCTACTTAAGCTATAGGTAGGTATACTCGTATACCAACTTACGTATCAATGGATCGCTCGCTGTAGATTTACGGGACAGTAGGGTAATAATCATTTTGCCTTATTTAGGCATTCAGTCAAAATCTTTGTTTATTATAAAACTGCAATTCGCCTAGCTCGTCTATATTTTAAATTAAACACACTAAAATGGTTCCTTCCCAAACTTAGAGAACCTAACTTATTTTGCAAAATTGAAACTATTCTACCTAGATACTCTGCTAAGATAAAGGCAAAAGTGTGTTCGGATGTTTTACTGCAGTTAGAATAATATGCGCATTTTTCGTCTTGATAACTTTGTGTGTTTTGTGATCACAAACGTTCTTACACAGATAAAATGTACAACTATGCAGTAAATGATGACCTCTGAGGCGCAGTGAGCGAAGGTCCGCCTGCGACGCAGAAGCGGGTTCGATCCCCGCCGCGGGACAAATATTTGTATGACCTACAGATATTTGTCACGGGTCTGTATGTTTCTATCTGTAAATATAATATGTATGTATTTACAAACAAAGAGTACTTATATAAGTAGTGTATCAGTCCCAAATTACTTTGGAGCTAGATGATGCTGAGTGAAAAAGTCCAGCATTATTTAAAAAAAAAGAAAAAAATATTGTTGCAGCGACATGGTTAGATCCAAAAATCCTGAGTTCAGTATTAAATATACCTAACATGTTTAAGAGAGTAGGTAAACGTAGTAAATATGGGTCTCTCAACGTAAAGTCACGGGCAGAAGTTAGTAATTCATAAGCCCAAGTCAACAGAGCCGAAACTGAAGTTACAGAATAAATAGTTGGCCAAGTTCTGTGTGAGTTGGACAAAGAATAATATTCCCGGGAGTGAATCAAGATCCCACTGACTTGTTTGACGTTATAATTATATTGCGTCTATCAAGAAATTACTGAAATTAGTAATACACAGCGAAAACCGGTAGGTACGTACCTACTACCACAAAATTTCTACCATCGCGTAAATTGCTCATAAGTCTCATGTTCAGTTGGGAGAGCGGCGCTACGGATCAGCTCGCATTCCGCAATTTCCGAGATTTTAGTAATGGATGCAAAAATTTTTAGGTAATAAACTAGTAATATTTCTTCTTATCGTGCCACTAGTTCTTACAAATCAGTGTGGTGAAAGGATATATTATGTGCGTGTGCCTCAAAGAGACTCTTTTTGTGCACTTGATATCACATAGGGTAAGTCCATATAACAGGATCAAAAAGAAGAAGGCTGTAGAAAACCTCCAAAGATACTCAAAGATAACAAATAAGCAATTAACCGTTTCGCTACACGCCACTTCTTGTTATAATGGAAATAAAACGGCGTGAAAGAATAAAGGCAGTTACAGGACACATTGCGTCCAAAAACTACTATCTTCCTCGATATTATCCCGAAGCACGCAGGAAGGAATATTAGAAATAATTTGGGATGGGAAGTACAGTCAGCCTTAATAGTAACTTATCAAAACGTCCACGATTCCATATATCTTATCTACCAGATAGTTTGGGCATAACGTAAATAAACATAAATGATTGAAAATCAAGGAAGTAAATTTTTGTATTAATTCTCTTATGTATTGTTCCAAAATAAAAAGGTTTTATAAAAAGATAAACATGAACATTAGGTAGGAATTACATTGAAAAACCTAACCATTTTTATAAACAGACGAATACAGAAAAGATATAATGGAAAACCAGTTGTTATTGTAGTAGATTGTACTGACCCAGTACATAAATATAAATCTAGGTAGCATAACGAGTGTAACGGTCGGAGTAGCCTCCAAGGCCGTACTCTCATTTACTTATTTAGGGCATCATTCCCGTTTGCCAGGATTCTGGGCCCCTGGGTAATACAGTCAGCCACAAAAATATAGTACTCAGATCAAATCATACCAGAAAAGTTTAAGAGTCTGAAACAATTCCAAATATATATTTTGGCATATGTCAATTTTTTTTTATATTTTCAAGCTTTATTCATACATAGTAGCATAATGAAAAAAGCTTTTTTCAACACTGATAATGGGGTTTTTAGGTTAAAGCCTACATACCTATTTTAAATATGTATATATTTTTTTTACATGATACAATGGTTAATTATCCAAATCTGTAAACATATTCTTGATTGACAATAATCTGCTATTTTTATCACTGACTGCTCTCTTCCTTTGGGACTGAATGGAGAGCAACCTCTATGTTTTGTTAGTAAATCTAGGGACCGTTCATATTGTAAATTTGTAAGGTGTAAAGTTTAAGCTAATCTTTGGACCTACTGAATCGATTTCGAAATGCTGTATCTAATTTTTTATCTACGGGTGTATTAAAAACATAATCGTTTTTTAATGTCATTAACTTACCAACTTATATAATATTTTCTATGTATTATATTATATATTTACAGTATATATTTACAAACAAAAAGTATATAAGTAGTATATCAGTTATCTGGTTTCCATAGTACAAGCTTTGCTTAGGCTAGGTGATGCTGTGTGAAATGTCCAGCATTATTTAAGTATTTATTTACTTAACCTATATTTTTACTTAGCCTACTAACTTTTTTGTGTGAGTGATGAATAATATTCGATCTATGGATTTTTCATTTCGGAAAATATGTGTTTGTTTTTTCTTGAATTTGTTTACTATTTAAATTTCAATAATAGCCTAAACTTTAATTTTAAATGCACCTCTAGAGTCCAGACATATCCGGACTTGCGATTGCTGATCGATTTGCCAGACAGATTGAATTACGAAGAATATGCGAGCACGAGCAGCCGACGCTCGCGAAATTAAATCTTCAAACTGATTTTCACGCCTTAGTAAGTCTTTATAGGACTTTATATTTATCCCATATTCTGAATCATGAATTTATACTAATATATAAAGTGAGTATAAATTGACTGATGTTTTTTATTGACGGTTTTGTTCATATTTTCGATTTCGGAGGTTTTGAATCACTGGATTTTTCGTTGTTGTCTCTTTACAACACAAGCTAAACACTACATAAACACCGATTAAAGCTGTGTTTTAATACGAGTAGGTACGTATTAGAACCCCGACAATCAAAACATCTACAGTTAAAACGACGATTGTCATAACTCCTAAACTTACATAATATTATGCTACTATTAAAAACTCTGAATGAGAGAATTTATGCCTTCGCTTAAAAATCAATATCGCCCTACTTGATGATCAGAACACACGTGCTGTGTGCTACATAGTTAAAAGCAATTCAGGAACCCATTAGGTGTTTGTAGTGTAGTGAGTACTTGCTAAACGGTCCATTTGAGGCGAGTCGATGGGACGTGAGCATATCTGGGTCACCCTACTAATCCAAGGGGTTTCAGTGAGTGTTTTGAATCGCAGGAAAGGTTTCCATACGTACTTGTTTCAGTGTATTGAACTTTAGGTTAATAATAATAATAATCGCCATCCCTAACACTCATAACTTGCAAAACACTATCGCGGAAAAACTTTCGAAATACGTAGACCTCAAAAACGAAATAATCCGTAGGTATGTGGAGACTAGATAAAGTTTCCATTATTCCCATAGTTTTATCTTCAACTGGTGTAATCCCTAACCAACTATTTCAATCACTTGCTTTGCTAGACCTGCCAAAACATACGTTTGCACTTATGCAAAAAGCAGTAATTTTAAACACTTGCAGAATTGTGCGCAAATTTTTGCAAACCGACCTGTCCAACAACGAGCTGTTACCGCCCGTTGTTAGGTCTCAACCCACGAGACTAAATGACACGCACTTGGCTTAGGCCCGTGTTTGTCTAAAAACCACCGATCCTGATGGGTCGAGCAGGTAAAAATCTACACAAAATAATAATAATAATGCTGGACTTTTTCCACACAGGTTCAACTTGCTACGGTGCTACGAAGTGCTACGAGTGCTACGTAATCTTATAAATATAAGTTTGGGAGATTTGATTCAATTATATACATTTAATAAATATTTTTTTGATGAAAGCTTCGAATCGAAGGATGAAAGGAAATGTATCGTAGAATGTACTGGGCTATTTGAAAGTTTGGTATCTCGCGGGCTACATAGTTTTATTTATTTCGTTTTCTTAGTGTTTCTTGCAAGTACATATAATGACTAAAAAGGACTAATACAATTTTAATCCTAGAAATAATGTACATATTTTGAAATTATTTTCCTGATAATAAAGAAATCTGATTATAATTCCATGAAACGAAGGTAAACAACTTAGAGCCGAAGGCAGGAAATTGGTTCCGTAGGTCGGGGCCTGCGGAGGAAAGGGACGTAATGAACTTTTTTATCTTTACAGGAAAGGCAGTCAATTGGTTTTTTGAATTAGGTGGACATTTCACACAATTTATTTTCACATTAAATTAGTTTAAAAAAAAAAAAGTTTTTATAACCACCCCCGGTCAAGCTGGAGCAAAAAAATTATGACACGCACATATTAATGCCACACAACCAGGCTCACAAAAGAGGTTTTTATATCTACAACCTTTTTCAATTTTTGATGTAGGTACATATTTATTTTTTAGATTCTTGTGTTTTTTTCAAAGTGATCCCAGCGGTCCTACTGAATAAATGCTTTTTGACTTTGTTTTTGATTTATTTTAATTTAAATTTTGTTTGTAAGAGAAAATAAATAAATATTTGATTTGAAATATTTGATTCGATTAATCCTACGAATATTATAAATCTGAAAAAAATACTTTTGTGATACCTGATGTCGCAGAGCGCAAAACGTAAAACAGAGTGATCTCTAGTTTTTTATGATAACTAACAAATTGTCTTAAAATTGACTTTACAACCATCTTTGAGAATAAACTCCTAGAAGAACGCACTCCAAACAACTCAGAACAACTCGCAACAAGTATGTACCTGTCACTCTCAGCCATCAAAAATCTTATGTCCCACAAGATTACAGAATAAAACTTTGAGTAAACAAAGCCGAGGCGAAACACAAGGCCATTAACTAAAAAGCACGTTACTTAAAATGAATAAATACCCCATTTTGTTCACCGCCGTCGTTCCGCGCGGGTCTTGACAACGTTATATTTCAATACTCAGCCCCCTGGTCCTTAAGGAGTACAGTCAGTACGATGAGTGTATAGACATATATTATTTCACTTTTTAAATAATTTTAAGGATGTATCTATTGCAAGATATACAGAACGTAACATCATGCTATGTGTCACATTTTCTGAATCAAAACGTATTAATGATAGGTACTTACCTAAGTATATTTTTTAATATATGCAGTAAAAAGTAGGTAGGTAGGTATGTATTTGTTTTATTAGATTACACTACACATGACAAACTTCTGTATTGAATAGAAATAAATAATTTAATTATTTGATTATCATTAGATATTGCATACTACGGTAAACACACTTTCTGCTACTCCTTTGAGGCCGAGTGTACCTGCTGAGTGTATTATTTGCAGTTTTACGACCCTTGAGGACGTTGACTTGACTCTGATGTACTGCATTCTGGTTTTTATTTAGACACATCACAGGCCCGTATTCATAAAACGACTTCTATATTAATTTGAATGTTTTTATATTTAGATTCATGTTTCAATCATGCTTCAGTGCCTCAAATTTAGGTTTAAAAGTGCATTTACACGATGCAATTTTGCGTAAGATTTGCTAAGCTAAGTAATGGGCCCGCCCATTGAACCGTGCCGACGATCGTCGCGCTATCTATGACAAATCGCATACAATGAGCGTTTAAACGTGGAAAATTGCCGTGCGATACGATATCGTATGGGTTGAAATCACATCGTGTAAATGCAGCTTAAAATGTGGCCTAGATAGCATTTAATTACAATTCTTGAATACAAGAAACAAAATCGAATACCAAAAGGACAAGGGAAGTTAGTTTTACCTTTAGAGTACTAAATAACTTTAGATATAAATGGAGGTACACCTATTGACTTTTCAATATCAACTGAATTTTAAGTTTCAATAAATTCTTGATATTAAACTCGCAGGTATCGAATATTACCATTTAGATGCGCCCAAACTATTCGACATAAAATACCCGCACTCTCGCTGCATCGCGAATTTATAGGACGCTACAAAATACAGCACCCACTTGAAAATAATGATGCAAAAATAGAATTTTGTGCCCATCTTACTGCAGGAATGGCCCGGGAAAATATGAAATATTGACTGCGAGCCGAAGAAACACGATTTCTAGAACTTACCTTGCTTTGGTTCAAGGGATCAACATTAAATCAGTATTTTGGTTTTCAATTCTCTATTTTATGCCGTAGCATGACTAATGATTTAAATCATTCATCTGTTTATCGGATTTTAGCAGCGACGGCGCAGCGACGGCGCATTGGCGGCGTAACACTTCAATTGCATCAAATCATTAATTTCACAGCGTTCATTAACGTGATTCATCTTCTTAAAACTTAAATCAGGCATCCTATCGTGTGAGGCTCGCTCGTCAATGTAAATTTCAACGTAGTAACCTAATGGTCCTACTTGTAATGGTTGTTTTTTTCTATTCTTCCCAGTTCTATTCCATGGCGCTGCAAGCGCAAATAAGTCTCGCCGACAAGCCGCACTCCCGACTATATTTCATGCAAAGCGCCGAAATCCCCTTAAAGCCGCGATTGGATTCATGGCGATTTTGATTGAGCCTCATGTGGAAGATAACTCTCATTACATCTGAGTTTAGTTTTTTTTTATTTATTTGAAATTTTACAGGAAATATCTTTGTAAAGTCACGTCAAAAATAAGACACAATAATGTAATTCCGTCTTCATTTGAACGCTTCAGAAAGCCGTGACCTCTTCGGTATTAGTGCAATCTCACCGCCCTATAGAGCCTTCACGTGCCAGCGGCAGGAAGCCACCTGCTAGGCGGATATTTCATAAATAGTTTTATAGAAATCTTTGATAAAAATGACGGTAGACGGAAATTTGTTTGACTTCAAACTAATCGAGTTTTAATTGATATTAAAAAAATACTTACTCCTATTATGATATCTGTTGTGAGATTAGTTTATAGCTGAGTGGAATATTGAAATAATAAAAAGTTAAAATCATAAATATATAAAATGTCAACCGACGCAAATAATTTGTACAAAGAAAGTAGTTTTGCAGAGAGATATTTTCTTTTAGATCATTTTTTTCATTTGACTCAGCAAACAATTTTTCGCTCATAAGCACCTAACCCTTCTTCCGCTTCGTCGTTGGGTAAAACATCAACGTTTATAGGCACCACTTCACCACCGGCGAGTAAGCGACTAGCTAGCGATTATTTTCACGCTAAAAACGATCAAAAGATATTGATCCCATGTCAATAACGTTTTCATTTTTAATGTAAACTAGCTGGTACCCGCGACTTCGTCAGCGAAATAACATACTTATTAGCAACGCCATCTATTGCATTTAACTGGAACTACCAACTCCCCATACAAACTTTCAACCCTTATTTCACGCCCTCCATGATTAATATATAGATTTTTTCTGTCATAAGAACCTTCTCCTGACAATAACGAACACAACAAAAAAAAATTTAATGAAATCGGTCCAGGCGTTGTTGAGTTATGCGCTTACCAACACATTTTGCGATTCATTTTTATATAATAGATATAGATATAGGTAGAATAGTATCGCTTTAATCTTGACATATTGAAAGTCAGTTCGTCTTCGCTTTTTCTATGTGACTAGATTCAAACGAAACCACACGAATCAAAGTGCCTCGCCATGCTGCCGGATCGTTGTCGTTTATACACTAGCCCGGCGGTGGGTGTGGTGCTTTACTGATCATCGTTAAAAAAACGAGAGTAATCAAAAGGGCGGGTGCACCCAGTGCTCGAAAGGGTGGAAACTGCACTAAATCGTTTTTATTGCATTTTATAACGTTTTGCGAGCTCCCTACGCGTTTAATAGCTCAAAAGAATTTACATACGGAAACTTCGGCATGTTTGGGAATAATATATAATGCTGTTATGATGTTTTTATGCATATTTATATTGTGAATGATTACTAACTAAAATTTACAACTCGAACTAATTTGTTGTAACGTGAGTTCTACGATAGTAATGGATAGGTAATACAGTAATAAAGAATCAAGACATACTTAAAATGTAAAAATGCAGATGGATTTATTCCAGTAGGTAAGACTTGCAAAACGCAGATGGGTTAGTTCAAGTAGGTTTACCCAATTACCCACGTCAGTAATTAAATAATTTACAATAAAATATATAAAAGCCCAACGCTCTTTTAACATCAAAACAAATGTAAATGTAATTTATTTGTTTGTACATTTTGCATTTTCGGAACCGGAAATGTTACAAAGCAATGAGTATTACAATCACGTGCGTGTTTAATGAAACTTCTCTCCAAGTTATTCCGTTTGTTACCACGAAACCTGTTCAAATATCTATAGGATGGGAAATATTCATTTTACTTCGTGAATATTATGTATATGATATAGCTTTTTTCGGTATCCGATTCGTGTTGTATGTTTTTGCGGTCGCTGATCTGGCTGGAATGTTTCCTTCATAGGTTTACTTGTAAAAAGTAAGTTAGTACTTATTGCAACATTTTTCGTAGGAAGAAGACTTCTTATCACTCAACCAACACAAACTTTTTTTGTGTTTTAATGTAATGATATTTTTTGTAAGTACTAAGTAACTGTGTTTTTTATACATTTGCCACTGCCAGTTCTTAGTAGGTATGCCACTTACGTATATCATGGGTACACCGTTAAAGGAATCGTTCAGGCATTGTGAGGTTCTCTTAATCAGTATTCAAGAGAGTCTCGCTCGACAAACTGAAACATGTGACCATTTTATCAATTCTTGTCGCAGCCGGCCACTCGCAACGGAAGCTCCATATTACTGTTCTGTGGGATAAGACCATGCCTGTTGTGAACTTGTTTTTTGTTATGGTTTAAGGTAGTTAATGTATACATTTTGTTTATTATTAGAAAGCTGCTAGAAAGGTGAAAAAACGAACACTACATTTTTAACTCAGCTCAAAATGAAGAGTGCGAGTTTTCATTAAAGATAAAGACTGTTGGAGCATGCCTAATCAAAGGCATATTCAAATAAATATTTCAGCATTCCGTAGGAACCAAGCCCAATTACAACTTTTTAGAAAACCATAAAAAGTGCCTTCTCTTTATTTTATGACATAATTACAGAGGTTGTTGACTCTAAGTACAGCTTAACCCACTTACAAACTATTCCCGAAGCACTTCCGCCGCAAAAAATTACCTTGACTGGAGGCGTTATTGAATTCTTTCTCCGAAATTCCGAGTATAGAACAGGAATGTTCTAGCAAATGGTCCATTCTGCTGGAATATAAGGCAAATTGCTCGCTCGGCCTTAGCCATAGCTCAATGTATACAGCTAGTTCCTATATTTCTAGGAAACATCGAGTTAAATCTCCCATTAGGTACCTATGCGTTTAAAATTTAAGAAAATCAGTCAACTCTTTGAGGTTGCCAAGCGAGCGCAATGTGAGAGTGATCTTGCCTAACAAAAATATCCCAATTAAGAGTCACCACAAAACAGCGGACAAATAGGAGAGCAGGACATTGATTGCGTGCATGGTTTAGTTACTATGCAGACACCACGAATTTCCGCAAGGGCTAGGTCAATCAGAAACACCCGTTACCGGCGAGCATGTATGAAGAGAATGCATAGGGTGAAGGAGCAATATGTTAGTAGGAAGTACCTACAAAGTAAGATGGATTGGTTTTGTTGTTATGATGTAGCTGTTTATGAGTACTAGTTTCGCCCTCCGGCGCATCCGAATACAAGAGACTGCGCTGCAGGCGGACAGTAACTGTGCTCGGCGGTACTTAACGGTTAGTTACCGCATGCAGTTTGCTTTCTTCAAAACGAAAATCGGTAAAGAATGATTAAAAATGACCTTTGGGTCGATCGAAGTGACAACTACGTTCCTCAATGGCGGAAGACGACGCGGCAGACCCTGATTGGTACGAAGAGACAAGCTATACTCTTTATGGATGATTGGTCCTCCATTGTGTAAGACCGTGAAGGGTGGAAGAGAGATAAGGAGGCCTTTGCACTGCAAACATTATGTTATGTTTTTTTTTCATTCATCTAGGTAATATTTTTTTTCGAAATGAATTAAGTGTTATTAATGCCCTAATAAAGAACGGTAGCTGCTTTTTCAAAACATACCTAAGCTTAAAGTCTTGGTTTGTTGCTTTAATTTCCTTTGAATTTTCTACCGGAAAATGATTTTGGTTGTTAAGTACGGAAATAGAGAACAAACTTAAATGAATACTAGAGTATGAGCAAGTAGGGATATTTTTGTGGTTTAATTGTATCGCTGTTTTCGTAAATTTAGGTATTGACCGAAAGAAAATCTATTGCAAAGCTTTAAGTATTTCTACTGCTGTTCTTTCGCGACCAAAGCCTATAATACTGTGATGGACCAGACTACCAGAGCCTCAAACAGTTTCGGTCCTAGATTTCTTTCAGGTGTTCTCTTCTTATCAATGATCTCAGCTAGCGATCCAACTGACTGCTTTTTAAGTTTGACTTAGTTCGAATGTAAAATCGTACATGCATAGCATATTTTATGTAGGTTCGGTTAGCGAGTATAAAGTTCATTAACAATTTCGGAGACTTCAAAGTTTCATTTACATCATGATTTGTGAGAAAATTGTAGATATTATCTACCTTCTTTGACTGACTATTAATGTTTAAAAAGTTGACTACGAGATCCTCAGGAAACAGACCGTTGCGTTCTGTACTTAGACTCAACACGCTTTGCAATGCAAATTCCACTTACCGACTTGCGGAACAGAAACTTATAATCCGTTGCCGTCGCAGAGCCACGGTTCACCTCACTCGGTCGTGGAAGCTCTTTGTGTACGGTCTTGTTAATAACAGACTCGCGACTGATAACTCTAAAAAAGAGACAAACCTATTATATCTGAAAGAAGGTAAAAATATTATTTTTGTGTTTTATGAAGTAGCTAAAGGCATATTTTAAGGTGGCCTAAAAACACCGTCACCTGAGTTGGCCCCTGAGTCATACAAGATTACTAGCTTGTATGAAGAAGGGGCCTACAATAAACTGTAATCAGATTAGAAAAGACTTAGCTTATAAGTTTATTTTGTCGATTATCCAGTTTAAAGCTTCATAGATCTTTTAAAAGTAATAACGTTACACATTTCGCCAGCGCATTCATTCAGCTATAAATACCGTAATTCATTGTTCCAATCCATCGACATTTGAGCGACAAACGCTGAAAACCACATTTAGCTGAAAAACAGGGTGAAATTGAACTAGCTTGCTCTTGGAAAGCGAACTTTATTATCAGGCTTATAGGGTCAAAAATCGAGTGATGATGGGGTTAAAAGTCAAGAAAATAATTTCAGGGTTCCGATGTCGTTAATTGATTGTTACGTTTGTTAACGTAGACTTTTATTGCAAGGTTCTATTTGTGGTATTGTTTTATCGAATGTGAACGATCCCTTAGATGAAGTACCTACTTACAGTCAGCGCCACCAACTGGTAATCCTAATAGGCAGTTGAATCAGCGAGTCTTGTGCCCCCTGCCAGGTGACGCTGACTGTACCTACATTCAACGTAGATAGTTATTTATAAAAAGTAAATAATCATGAATTTCTAGGAAACTGACTAGTTTTGCAGTTTTTACTGCATCCACTCTGAATAAGAGCTAGTAGGTACCTACAGCGGGTTAGACACACGTTTCAAGATTTTTGTTACTAGAAGCAGGGTTTGTACGGATGTATTGGACCCATAGTTTTTTGAACGCGCGTTAGCAAAGCGCGCGTTTGAAAGCGCCCAATGTGTACTAGCACTAAGAGTTCATACTGTAAACAAGAGTAGACTCCGAAAGTTCAGTCTTCCTCGTTCTCTTGGGTAATTACGTTTCAAGCTATTTCTCGTAATGATCACTGGCGTCAGGAATTTTTATTGGCACCACGTTTGCAGTGAGCACCCACTTGAGTAGATCTCTCGGTGTAAATACCTTCATTCGGTTAGTTATTGCTTCATTACAGAGCTATTTGTCTGTTATTTTGATAGTGTTTCTGGCGGATGATTTATGCCCCATTTACACTATACCTACCATTCTGGCATAGGTAGGTACCATTCTTGCATCTTGCCACAGAATATTTATTAAGCTTTTACTCCGTTGAGTTTGAGGAGAGCAAGAGGCAAGAATGGTATCGTGTAAATGGCATTTCAGTGCAATTATATGCTACGAAGGAACCTGAAGTTCACGGAACACAGTGAAATGTTGCAGAAAATAAATTCTTTGACAAAAACCGCAGTCCTAAAAGTATAAAAATCCCTGTTTATAAACCAAAAGCTATGCGATTGCGGCGAAAATAACCTATAGTTTTACCTCTAGAGCCTGAAAATCCTGTGGGAATTCTATCTACCGCCCACTCCTGCAAATAAAATAAAAATGCAGTACATTCGAGTCCGTTCGAACAACATTTACGAAGCTCTCGCCAAAGCTACAGTTGCTCAAAACCAGCGAGCGACAAAAACGGACGTTATTTAACCAATTATACCTACCTTTGCGATGACCGGCCCAGCCGTGTATCAATGGATTTTTCGCGCTTTAACACGAGCTCTTAACGGTGAAGGAAAACATCGTGAGGAAACCCGCAGCTTAGTCAGAACCACACGTATTGACGTCGTCTTTTCTGTGGGCCAGGTTGATTAAGCTGAGAGGATGGTTTAGGTGCTGGGCAAGCCTGTTCCATCTCAAACAATGTCCCAGGCACTACAGCGTCCCGTTAAGTGTAGGCATGGATTGCCTCCTGGCGCTGTATAAATCATCTAATATAGATGTAAAGGCCTAAGTTTTTGCGATGGCATTAGAGTTAATAAAACCTAATATTACTATTAAATTATCATTTGCAGCTTGTGGCAACCTGCAGGCTCCTTCAATTGCCATTGAACTCTATCCATTGCTTTTTTTCCTAATGAATGACTTATTTACTTAAATTAAACGCTTAGATGTTTTTTTTATATTAAATAAATAATGCTGGACTTTTCCACACAGTATCATCTAGCCCCAAAGTAAGCAGAGCTTGTGTTATGGGTACTAGATGACTGATATACTCATATACTTTTTGTTTGTAAATACATAGGTACATATTATTCATAGAAACACCCAGACCCGAGACAAATATTTGTAGATCATACATTGGTCCCGCTGCGGGAGTCAAACCCGCAACCTTTTGCGTCTTAGCCGGGCCTTCGCCCTCTGCGCCACAAGTCAAGTATTTGAATTAACTAATAAATTGTACCTAATGGGCCAGTAAGTCGGGGATAAGTTTATTGAAAACAATAGTTTAGATAGTTTCAAAACCGTGATTCAATAATGTTTCTGATGAACTAAGTTTATAAAGCTTTTATCTTCTAATATCTTAGTACATAACATAAGTTTGACTGAGGCTTGAAAAATCTGTCGCAGTATATGGACCTAATAGTTCTTAAGCGGACTTTCTAGATATAAGATAAGATAAATAAGATAACACATACTGCTTGCATTAAAAGCACCTAGTACCAACAAAGTAAATTAAAACACAAAATAAAAAAACTACTGCAGTTTCCGCAGCCAACATTAACGAGCCACTTCCCGCTAATCTCTTTCGTGCCTTCCTAAGTTATCTTTTTTCCCACTTACCAGTGACCTCTTGTAAGCGCTGATCGCCTGGTAGACTCAACTCATGACGACTGTAGTATTACGGAAACAGGAATCTACTTACATGAGTAGGTACTCTTTTTTTTTCTTTGGCGACTGAAGCTCATTTTAATTTCTGTCAAAAACAAAACCACGTTTATTTTTTTTTATTTTGGGACTTCTTTCGCCATTTTTGAAGGAGCTAGAGACTCTGCTATTTTATTTAGTTTTCTCGTGTTTTACTAGGTTTTATTACTATGTAATTTCGGTGGCATTTTACTAATGAAGCTTTGGATTCGTAACAGGAGATTTGGCAAATGGAATGGGGGAGTTTTCAATGAAATTTCTCATTTGACGACAGATTTCCGTTGGAGTTTTGAAAGGACAAGCCGCCATGTTTTTTCAAAATTTGATTTTGACGTGACATAATACATATTTGAGAGGTGAGGATACTTGACATTGGCAGAATTATACAGTTTACAGTTAGTTGCCATCATAGAGATTAATAAAAAGAAGAAGAGGAAGAAGGAATAAAGGGAGGAAGAATAAAAAGCCGGGGAGTGAAATGAAAACAGAAGAAACCTAAGCCTAGTCTTAAATTTTATTAATTTTGTACCTACCTAAAGTAGGTAAAGTAGGTTTTTGTGGAAAATATCTCTGTACTCGGAGGTGGGCGTTAATTTCCGCGACACAGTTTTTCTAAACTAATGCGGACATTATCGTTTCCTATTTTTTGTTTGTACCATGTTTTTGTTTCCTAAATAAAAATTTGAAATTTGAAATTTGAAACCAAGAAGTGAAGTGAGAGAGAAGAAGAAGAAGACTGAGCTAAGATGTTACTGATTGGGCGGTATAGTCGCTCGGCGACAAAGCCCTTTTCTTTTTTGTTCATATAAATAAATAATTATTTTATTTTATTTAACTTTTACGACGATTGTTTGAGAAACAATAATAAAAAGTCGCATTTAAAAATGTTTCAGTTTGATAAAAGCTGTAATTTTGGGTTTCGTTCAACTTTTGTTAGTGTTATGTTACACAGTTTTATGACGGCAACAGTTTATTAAAAGTAAAGGTTTTCTTCGTTCAGAAAGCAATCTTACTTAGGTAATTTTTTATGCAGCAGCAAATTGAAGGTGGGAAAACATGGTGCTACGCCTTTTGTGCTTTTCTTTGTTATGTTTTCTCGTAGCTTAGTACCTACCTACCAACCTGCAACCAAAAATAATCCTTGAGCCATAGGTCTCTACCTCCAGTTCCAGTTTCCAGCTCGTGACTAAAATATGGGCAAAACTTGCTATCAGCGTGCTTACTTACCTTGACCAAAATATCTATACAGTAGAACAGAGTAAAATTATATTTGTTTTTATGTCTTCTCTATTCTACGATAGACAGGGTGGTGAGTAATTATGTTGATCCACATATCAACATGATTAATTAGGTACCTACAGGTAGCCACCTACTACTCTGCCCGGCCTGCTAATCAAAGCACTTTACCTTGTAATTTAATTTCTGTATAAGTAGTTTCGTAATAGGCCCAATCTTGAGCCAGCATCAGTAGATAGGATTCACAGGTTCTGGCTCACTTGTCCGACCCTCTCCTAAAAAAAACAAGCGCCGAAAATTTTTTGTCCGCTCCTAAAAAAAAACAAGAGCCAACTTCGGCGTCGGCTAAAAAAAAAAAAAAAAAAAAAAAAAAAAAAAGTTTGGTGTCTTTTTGTATGTTTTGCCACACGCCCGATCGATCTGTGTAATCCTTTTTTTGATAGCTATAACGCTTCGGGAGTTACGTGCCGCATTTGCAAGGGTCCACTAGACCTCATTAACCCTCATTAGGTTACCTTAGGTTAGGTTTAAGTAATTACATGTCAACAATGTCGGTTGCTAATCACCTTCACTCTTCAAAACAATAAAACTATAATTATGCTGGGTACTTCCTCTTTTATTTAGTTCCATAAAAATGACATTTAAACATATTAAATACCAATATATCATTCACAATACTATTGTTCTTGAATAATCCTACAAATTCTGACAAAGATAATCCGTGGAATTTGTAATAAATGTACATCAGGCAGTACTCGCCACATACTGAGGTCCAATCATTTTGTATTCTCATTCTGTTGTAATTCCATTGTCTTGAATTCATCCTTAAAAACCTTAGGTGAGAACCTGTAGGTGGTCGACCATAAGAATCAAAATATTCCCCAATGCCATTGTCAATATGTATTGCAACCCAGTGAGATCCGGGTTTTGTGTCAGGGTCTAAATTGCTTATAAGATACGTTGGGGTTTGTATGCGTATTGGTAATCTGTTTGCAGCATAAACGTTGTATTGTAAGCATGGATGAATATTATTTAAATGTTGCTTTATTTCCAAAGTATTCATTTTGCCTAATAGCTCATAGGTCGTATTGATGACAGGTATCTGATACAAGTGGTACATTTTGGATAGGTACCTACCTACTTAACAACTACTTAGGATAGTATGGGTCAATGTAGATAATAATAAATGCATAGTTATAAGTAATTGATAACTTTATTTCAATGTCTTAACCTAATAAAAAACATAGTACAGTCAATCTTAAAACTAATCTTAACTGCTGTAATCTACATTTACATTACGATTTTTATCTATTTCTATAACATTATCAAACTCTGCGTACACAATGCAGTTGATGGTTTGTGAAAGTGCTGATTCAAATCGAACTTCCAGTCTTACGCTACCGTGTTTAATAAGATTCCAATGTGTTGAAGAATGAGCTGACAAATCAGATGTTAGATCGAATGCTAATAGACAATAACCGTTAGCATAGTGTTCCCTTGATATCCCATTACCTTCATTAAGAAAATGTATACCTGTACCAGAGAACAACGTGTGATAAGCTGAAGTATAAACCTTATTTTGAAATGATGGTTGTAGAGCTTTTGAAGGTATTTGCTGACCGTCAATATATAAACAAAATGTATTGATATCATAATTTTCAAAATTAAACGGATTTTTAGTTAGGCTACCATTGAATGCGGTATTATTAACAAACCCGACTATAACTCTCTTAGGTACTTGTCCCAAAAAAATGTTATCCAACGTTTTTCCCTGTACCCCTGATGGGATCGTTAAAACTTTAACTTCAGCTCTAGTTATAGGATATTTAGCTGTAGTAGAGGTTAAAACTTTCTGATGTGCAAGTAAAACTGTCGGATTAATTCGCGCTTTGCGAACAATAAGTGTGGCGTCGGTAATGCATGCTTTAAACTTTATATCATTCGAAGAAGCCATCAGATTAAATGTTTCTCTAGAACGCACTAGTTTAACAGACATTTCAACAATTAATCATAAAAACCCATTATAAAACTAGATACGAGAAAGCGTTGTCAATAACACTATTGACAATTGGTGATTACACAATCAGGGTGATTAGTAAGACCAACATTCCACAAAACTCATTTGAAACACGTAATCATAATCAAACTAGTTAGCTTAATGATGAAATAAACAAATATTTCGATAAAACTGACAATATATATAGAACGCGAAACTTTTTAAATATTACAAAGTTATAGTCCTGTGAATAGTGAACAGTGAATATTTTGTTTGAAGTGATTGACGACACATAATCTGTAGAGATCCTCTCTCTCACTTAGCAGTTCAACATAATGGAGGTATGTAAACTTTTTTATTTTATTTATCTGTGAAAATAGCGTAATATATTAAAATGTTTTTAATAGTTATAAACTGTTGTTTCAGAATATCATTGATATTAACGAAGAAAACACTTACAAACAATATTATTACAATACATTATCAGATGATAGTAATGATAATTTAGTAATTAGAGAATCTTCAATGTTAAAAAGAAAAAAACCTGTGAACGAAAATGAGTGCTTAGATGATTTTTTTAATATACCAAGCAAATCTTCTAAGAAAAAGTTGTCATCCACTGTATCTCGGACACGTGGAGATGGAACTGCATTTTTAACAACAAATAATGATGACGGTGGTAAAGCCACTCACTTGATTAAAATAGAAGTATATAATATAAAAAAATTATCCAAAATTCCAAAAGAGCAACACTGGAAACACGCAGATGTTAGGATAAAATATTATTCCAAAAATGAAGGTGATAATTATAACACTACACAAAACCTTATTTATAACATAACAAAAGATATAGCAAATACGGAAGATTCAAAAAAATTTTTTTACAAAAATAATGATTAGTAAATTGGTATGTGTCACCTCTTATTTTTAATGTAAGTCTTATGATTAGCTAATTAGTCTGTGTGGGTTGTCTCTATTGTTATGATTAATAATATTTTACCTGAATGGTTACGATAAAAAGCATAGATTTTGCATAGCCTGGCATCAGTTTGAATCAGAAAGTCATTGCAACACATACAAGTGAAATAAAAATGGCTCATGAAGAAGTTTGCATCAGCACTTTCTTTGCACCGAACTCGATTGATAAATGTGAAGATACTGAAATGTTCAAGCTCTGTGAAGAAGTTGAATCATGTGATTTGGGAAGTAATCTTTTGATTATTTATGGAGAGTACTTTTGTAAAAGATATATATCTTTCTTTGTTTTGAGGAATAACTTCTATTTCACCCTCCGCGAAATTTAAAGCATGAACGATGAAATGTGCATCATAATGACTGAGATTGTGGAGGAAAACTGGAATATAGTATGGTGGACGAAATTTTTTAATGCAAATATCATGCGCAATCCCTCTAAAATTACCTGTGTGCCAATCAAAATCGAGAACGTTTTCCCCATTTAAATCGTTTTCACAAATGTGGCAATTTTTAGCGCTAGCAATTTCATTTTGATTTTCAGTTGACAGTGGCTTAGGACACTTTTGAAAATTATTTGCCTTACAAATTTCCTTTAAATCGCTATACAAACGATTCATAAATATTTGAGCACAGTTTGGTCCACTATATGTTTCATATTTTGATAATCTATCATTATATGAACATTTAACATAATATCCGAAGCTATAAACTTCATGCTTTGCTACATTTGTAGTGTATGGTTTAGAAGAATCATTAGTACAAGTTTGGATTGGGTTCAGTAATGACTCAAAGTCAGCATATACAACAAAAGGAATTTTCATCTTGTTTTGAAATTTATCAAATACAAGCTTATCATTAGAAACTGGTTGTCCTAACCAATTAAAACAATAAAACTATAATTATGCTGGGTACTTCCTCTTTTATTTAGTTCCATAAAAATGACATTTAAACATATTAAATACCAATATATCATTCACAATACTATTGTTCTTGAATAATCCTACAAATTCTGACAAAGATAATCCGTGGAATTTGTAATAAATGTACATCAGGCAGTACTCGCCACATACTGAGGTCCAATCATTTTGTATTCTCATTCTGTTGTAATTCCATTGTCTTGAATTCATCCTTAAAAACCTTAGGTGAGAACCTGTAGGTGGTCGACCATAAGAATCAAAATATTCCCCAATGCCATTGTCAATATGTATTGCAACCCAGTGAGATCCGGGTTTTGTGTCAGGGTCTAAATTGCTTATAAGATACGTTGGGGTTTGTATGCGTATTGGTAATCTGTTTGCAGCATAAACGTTGTATTGTAAGCATGGATGAATATTATTTAAATGTTGCTTTATTTCCAAAGTATTCATTTTGCCTAATAGCTCATAGGTCGTATTGATGACAGGTATCTGATACAAGTGGTACATTTTGGATAGGTACCTACCTACTTAACAACTACTTAGGATAGTATGGGTCAATGTAGATAATAATAAATGCATAGTTATAAGTAATTGATAACTTTATTTCAATGTCTTAACCTAATAAAAAACATAGTACAGTCAATCTTAAAACTAATCTTAACTGCTGTAATCTACATTTACATTACGATTTTTATCTATTTCTATAACATTATCAAACTCTGCGTACACAATGCAGTTGATGGTTTGTGAAAGTGCTGATTCAAATCGAACTTCCAGTCTTACGCTACCGTGTTTAATAAGATTCCAATGTGTTGAAGAATGAGCTGACAAATCAGATGTTAGATCGAATGCTAATAGACAATAACCGTTAGCATAGTGTTCCCTTGATATCCCATTACCTTCATTAAGAAAATGTATACCTGTACCAGAGAACAACGTGTGATAAGCTGAAGTATAAACCTTATTTTGAAATGATGTTTGTAGAGCTTTTGAAGGTATTTGCTGACCGTCAATATATAAACAAAATGTATTGATATCATAATTTTCAAAATTAAACGGATTTTTAGTTAGGCTACCATTGAATGCGGTATTATTAACAAACCCGACTATAACTCTCTTAGGTACTTGTCCCAAAAAAATGTTATCCAACGTTTTTCCCTGTACCCCTGATGGGATCGTTAAAACTTTAACTTCAGCTCTAGTTATAGGATATTTAGCTGTAGTAGAGGTTAAAACTTTCTGATGTGCAAGTAAAACTGTCGGATTAATTCGCGCTTTGCGAACAATAAGTGTGGCGTCGGTAATGCATGCTTTAAACTTTATATCATTCGAAGAAGCCATCAGATTAAATGTTTCTCTAGAACGCACTAGTTTAACAGACATTTCAACAATTAATCATAAAAACCCATTATAAAACTAGATACGAGAAAGCGTTGTCAATAACACTATTGACAATTGGTGATTACACAATCAGGGTGATTAGTAAGACCAACATTCCACAAAACTCATTTGAAACACGTAATCATAATCAAACTAGTTAGCTTAATGATGAAATAAACAAATATTTCGATAAAACTGACAATATATATAGAACGCGAAACTTTTTAAATATTACAAAGTTATAGTCCTGTGAATAGTGAACAGTGAATATTTTGTTTGAAGTGATTGACGACACATAATCTGTAGAGATCCTCTCTCTCACTTAGCAGTTCAACATAATGGAGGTATGTAAACTTTTTTATTTTATTTATCTGTGAAAATAGCGTAATATATTAAAATGTTTTTAATAGTTATAAACTGTTGTTTCAGAATATCATTGATATTAACGAAGAAAACACTTACAAACAATATTATTACAATACATTATCAGATGATAGTAATGATAATTTAGTAATTAGAGAATCTTCAATGTTAAAAAGAAAAAAACCTGTGAACGAAAATGAGTGCTTAGATGATTTTTTTAATATACCAAGCAAATCTTCTAAGAAAAAGTTGTCATCCACTGTATCTCGGACACGTGGAGATGGAACTGCATTTTTAACAACAAATAATGATGACGGTGGTAAAGCCACTCACTTGATTAAAATAGAAGTATATAATATAAAAAAATTATCCAAAATTCCAAAAGAGCAACACTGGAAACACGCAGATGTTAGGATAAAATATTATTCCAAAAATGAAGGTGATAATTATAACACTACACAAAACCTTATTTATAACATAACAAAAGATATAGCAAATACGGAAGATTCAAAAAAATTTTTTTACAAAAATAATGATTAGTAAATTGGTATGTGTCACCTCTTATTTTTAATGTAAGTCTTATGATTAGCTAATTAGTCTGTGTGGGTTGTCTCTATTGTTATGATTAATAATATTTTACCTGAATGGTTACGATAAAAAGCATAGATTTTGCATAGCCTGGCATCAGTTTGAATCAGAAAGTCATTGCAACACATACAAGTGAAATAAAAATGGCTCATGAAGAAGTTTGCATCAGCACTTTCTTTGCACCGAACTCGATTGATAAATGTGAAGATACTGAAATGTTCAAGCTCTGTGAAGAAGTTGAATCATGTGATTTGGGAAGTAATCTTTTGATTATTTATGGAGAGTACTTTTGTAAAAGATATATATCTTTCTTTGTTTTGAGGAATAACTTCTATTTCACCCTCCGCGAAATTTAAAGCATGAACGATGAAATGTGCATCATAATGACTGAGATTGTGGAGGAAAACTGGAATATAGTATGGTGGACGAAATTTTTTAATGCAAATATCATGCGCAATCCCTCTAAAATTACCTGTGTGCCAATCAAAATCGAGAACGTTTTCCCCATTTAAATCGTTTTCACAAATGTGGCAATTTTTAGCGCTAGCAATTTCATTTTGATTTTCAGTTGACAGTGGCTTAGGACACTTTTGAAAATTATTTGCCTTACAAATTTCCTTTAAATCGCTATACAAACGATTCATAAATATTTGAGCACAGTTTGGTCCACTATATGTTTCATATTTTGATAATCTATCATTATATGAACATTTAACATAATATCCGAAGCTATAAACTTCATGCTTTGCTACATTTGTAGTGTATGGTTTAGAAGAATCATTAGTACAAGTTTGGATTGGGTTCAGTAATGACTCAAAGTCAGCATATACAACAAAAGGAATTTTCATCTTGTTTTGAAATTTATCAAATACAAGCTTATCATTAGAAACTGGTTGTCCTAACCAATTTTTTGTTTTTCTTTCATTATTTGGGAGCTCTATCGAAATATGAGAACAATCATGTTGTTGATGGTTACCTAATCTTTCTTTTGTGGGGAAGTGAAGTAGACAACCATCACAAATGTAAACCGCATGCTCTTGATGAGAAAGTTGTTTGCTAACTAATCGAGATAAATTTTTGATGTAACAATAATGATTATTTGTACCGTTTTGAACGAACAATAGATTTACATGACGAGTTTTGCGAGATTTGGTTAAAAAGAACGGACCTACAACATTATTCCTTTTTGTATTTTTATCAAATTCTAAACCAAAAACGTTAATACTTATATCGTTTAATACCTCAACTTTAGGTATATCAGTTAGTTTAACTGGAAAAGAAATACCGTCAAATTTAAGTTTGTTTGCATGCGTACTGTATGATGTCACACGATCAGAATTTTTATTGACTGGGTATAAAGCTGATAGCAAAGCCCATTTAAAACAAAGATTATCTGCATTTTTTACATTAATTACTGCTTTCTTTGCTCTCACATCTGCGGGTAATTCAATATATGAGGTACCTCGCAGTGGGTTGAATTTATTTACATTCATATCTAAACAATTTATTTTTGTGAGACTCCATCCACTATCTTTTTGTTCAAACGTACCTATTTTGTTCACTATAGTGTCAGACAAAGAGGAAAAGAAAATATTTAAGTCATCCCCACGAAATATTATGTAATTACATGTTTGAAAGTCAAAAGAATTTGATACATTTTTGGATTGTTGTATAAAATCAGCATGCAAAATGAAATTAACTTTGAATACCGTATGTTCTTTGATTGATTCTTCAATTAAAAACATTATATCGCCTTTTATGGATTTCAAAAATTGTTCAGGAGTTTCAAATATTAAGTTAGATGATGAATCATTTTTACCATTAATTCTATATGTTATAATTCGTTGCCCAAAGGCAGATTCTACTACAGAAACATTTGATAATGAACTGTGTGATTTCAGAACATTATTTTTGTGTACATTACTCTTTAAGTGATTTGTGAAAAAACGTCTTTTAATTAAAAGTTGACATATGCTACAATTCACCTTATCATTGTCATCTGTCTGAAGTTCTGTGGTCTGAAGACTCGATGTAGGAGATGAAGATCCAGAATCGTATTTTGGAATTTTTGCTGCCGTACTATTGGTTTCATTAGCACTCCGAGATCTCTTCCTGCTTCCACCTCCAACTTGTAATCGTAGATCACTAAAAGGTAAAAATGAGGTTTTATATTAAAATGAGGAACAAAACGGTAAATATAATTGTATTCTTAATATTTAAACGTTATTGTTTATTGCTGACATAAATTAACTTACATGTTGTTTTGTTTTTCAGCTGCAACACATAATCTGTAGAGATCTTCATCGTAAAATTTACTTCCCAAATCACATGATTCAACTTCTTCACAGAGCTTGAACATTTCAGTATCTTCACATTTATCAATCGAGTTCGGTGCAAAGAAAGTGCTGATGCAAACTTCTTCATGAGCCATTTTTATTTCACTTGTATGTGTTGCAATGACTTTCTGATTCAAACTGATGCCAGGCTATGCAAAATCTATGCTTTTTATCGTAACCATTCAGGTAAAATATTATTAATCATAACAATAGAGACAACCCACACAGACTAATTAGCTAATCATAAGACTTACATTAAAAATAAGAGGTGACACATACCAATTTACTAATCATTATTTTTGTAAAAAAATTTTTTTGAATCTTCCGTATTTGCTATATCTTTTGTTATGTTATAAATAAGGTTTTGTGTAGTGTTATAATTATCACCTTCATTTTTGGAATAATATTTTATCCTAACATCTGCGTGTTTCCAGTGTTGCTCTTTTGGAATTTTGGATAATTTTTTTATATTATATACTTCTATTTTAATCAAGTGAGTGGCTTTACCACCGTCATCATTATTTGTTGTTAAAAATGCAGTTCCATCTCCACGTGTCCGAGATACAGTGGATGACAACTTTTTCTTAGAAGATTTGCTTGGTATATTAAAAAAATCATCTAAGCACTCATTTTCGTTCACAGGTTTTTTTCTTTTTAACATTGAAGATTCTCTAATTACTAAATTATCATTACTATCATCTGATAATGTATTGTAATAATATTGTTTGTAAGTGTTTTCTTCGTTAATATCAATGATATTCTGAAACAACAGTTTATAACTATTAAAAACATTTTAATATATTACGCTATTTTCACAGATAAATAAAATAAAAAAGTTTACATACCTCCATTATGTTGAACTGCTAAGTGAGAGAGAGGATCTCTACAGATTATGTGTCGTCAATCACTTCAAACAAAATATTCACTGTTCACTATTCACAGGACTATAACTTTGTAATATTTAAAAAGTTTCGCGTTCTATATATATTGTCAGTTTTATCGAAATATTTGTTTATTTCATCATTAAGCTAACTAGTTTGATTATGATTACGTGTTTCAAATGAGTTTTGTGGAATGTTGGTCTTACTAATCACCCTGATTGTGTAATCACCAATTGTCAATAGTGTTATTGACAACGCTTTCTCGTATCTAGTTTTATAATGGGTTTTTATGATTAATTGTTGAAATGTCTGTTAAACTAGTGCGTTCTAGAGAAACATTTAATCTGATGGCTTCTTCGAATGATATAAAGTTTAAAGCATGCATTACCGACGCCACACTTATTGTTCGCAAAGCGCGAATTAATCCGACAGTTTTACTTGCACATCAGAAAGTTTTAACCTCTACTACAGCTAAATATCCTATAACTAGAGCTGAAGTTAAAGTTTTAACGATCCCATCAGGGGTACAGGGAAAAACGTTGGATAACATTTTTTTGGGACAAGTACCTAAGAGAGTTATAGTCGGGTTTGTTAATAATACCGCATTCAATGGTAGCCTAACTAAAAATCCGTTTAATTTTGAAAATTATGATATCAATACATTTTGTTTATATATTGACGGTCAGCAAATACCTTCAAAAGCTCTACAACCATCATTTCAAAATAAGGTTTATACTTCAGCTTATCACACGTTGTTCTCTGGTACAGGTATACATTTTCTTAATGAAGGTAATGGGATATCAAGGGAACACTATGCTAACGGTTATTGTCTATTAGCATTCGATCTAACATCTGATTTGTCAGCTCATTCTTCAACACATTGGAATCTTATTAAACACGGTAGCGTAAGACTGGAAGTTCGATTTGAATCAGCACTTTCACAAACCATCAACTGCATTGTGTACGCAGAGTTTGATAATGTTATAGAAATAGATAAAAATCGTAATGTAAATGTAGATTACAGCAGTTAAGATTAGTTTTAAGATTGACTGTACTATGTTTTTTATTAGGTTAAGACATTGAAATAAAGTTATCAATTACTTATAACTATGCATTTATTATTATCTACATTGACCCATACTATCCTAAGTAGTTGTTAAGTAGGTAGGTACCTATCCAAAATGTACCACTTGTATCAGATACCTGTCATCAATACGACCTATGAGCTATTAGGCAAAATGAATACTTTGGAAATAAAGCAACATTTAAATAATATTCATCCATGCTTACAATACAACGTTTATGCTGCAAACAGATTACCAATACGCATACAAACCCCAACGTATCTTATAAGCAATTTAGACCCTGACACAAAACCCGGATCTCACTGGGTTGCAATACATATTGACAATGGCATTGGGGAATATTTTGATTCTTATGGTCGACCACCTACAGGTTCTCACCTAAGGTTTTTAAGGATGAATTCAAGACAATGGAATTACAACAGAATGAGAATACAAAATGATTGGACCTCAGTATGTGGCGAGTACTGCCTGATGTACATTTATTACAAATTCCACGGATTATCTTTGTCAGAATTTGTAGGATTATTCAAGAACAATAGTATTGTGAATGATATATTGGTATTTAATATGTTTAAATGTCATTTTTATGGAACTAAATAAAAGAGGAAGTACCCAGCATAATTATAGTTTTATTGTTTTGAAGAGTGAAGGTGATTAGCAACCGACATTGTTGACATGTAATTACTTAAACCTAACCTAAGGTAACCTAATGAGGGTTAATGAGGTCTAGTGGACCCTTGCAAATGCGGCACGTAACTCCCGAAGCGTTATAGCTATCAAAAAAAGGATTACACAGATCGATCGGGCGTGTGGCAAAACATACAAAAAGACACCAAACTTTTTTTTTTTTTTTTTTTTTTTTTTTTTTTTTTTAGCCGACGCCGAAGTTGGCTCTTGTTTTTTTTTAGGAGCGGACAAAAAATTTTCGGCGCTTGTTTTTTTTAGGAGAGGGTCGGACAAGTGAGCCAGAACCTGTGAATCCTATCTACTAGCATCCGGCTTCGGATATCACGGAGGACAAAGCAATTTCCAATCATCAATTATCTTAACCGTAGTTGGTATAGGTAGGTACTTATTTATACCTATGGTATACTATACTATACATGTACATTGTACACCTAAATCATCTTTAATAGATGGAAGAGGCCAATAGATACTATACCCCGTAAACTTGACAAAAGTTGAGTTTTGTCAAGTTTACGGATAGCCATATATAGCATACTAGCTGCGCTCCCGCGGTGTTACACGCGGTCCCTCGGGATTTTTTTTATTTTTTCGGGATAAAAAGTAGCCTATGTCCTGTCCTTCCCTGGAACCTTTAACTATGCCAAATTTCAGCTTAATCTGTTCAGCGGTTTGGGCGTGAAAGCTTAACAAACAGACAGACAGACAGACAGACAGACAGACAGATAGACAGACAGACAGAGTTACTTTCACATTTATAATATTAGTATGGATATAGCGGATAGATATAAGGATAGCCTTATGTACAATGCCGCAGTATAAAAATGTCATAGACTCTACACCTACTTCTCAGAGGTTTTACTTTGACGAGGTCCTCCTTGTCCCAGGTCAGCGATAATTTCATTGGCAAGTTGGCTCCTGTTGATTAATTGGTGAATACAATATTTTTTTAAGTGGATAGACAACGTAGGGAGTATCGTCGGGAGTAGGTAGTAACCCAACCTCACAGGTGGAGTGCTAATTAGGTAGGTACGTACTGTAAAATGTGGGCATAAGCAAAATATGTAGGTAGGTACTTACAAACAGAGATTTTTTTACATAAGAACCTAATAAGGTATAACACACACAGACCTCATCCACAAGAATGGAGTAAGCGGTCTCATTTTCCCTGTGATGTAGGTACTCGAGGGTGACAACTAGAGCAGAATATCGTTTAGCAGCAAGTTATGATTGATGCCAATCCCCCAACCGCCTGTGTATTAACTTTCATTAAGTTATGCAGATTTCATAATCCCACGCCGAGTGTTACTTGAGGCGGATAAATGATGTTACTGACTTATTTGACGACCTCTGTGGCGCAGTGGCTGTAAGCCTGCTTGGCACGCAGTAGGTTGCGGGTTCGATCCCCGCCACGGGATAAATGTTTGTATGATCTGCAAATATTTATCTCGGTTCTGGGTGTTTCTATGTATAATAAAGAGTTAATCTATCTATCTATCTATAATACTTAACGTATTTACCTACAAACAAAAAGTAGGTACTCGTATGCTAAGCTTTGCTTAGTTTGGAGCTAGATGATGCTGTGTGAAATGTCCAGCATTTATTATTATTATATTATTTATTAGGGGAGACCTTTGCCCAGCAGTGGGATAATGTGAGTTACAAAAAATATTTGTTATTATTTCGAAAATATTTGTTTAGTAAGTAGCTATCTAGTGATTTGCTGATCCGAATGTCAAATAAAATTTGAGTAGGTACCTACAGGTAAACTCTAGCTTCTTTGACTTTAATAACATTGATTTTTAAAGTTTTTTTTTAGCTGTGAAACTAAAGTGGAACCCTTAATAAACTATGGATCAAGCATGGCCGGAGCTCCATCTCTTGATTAGAGATGGACAAATAAAGTGCATAAAGTTTTTAATTTGTTATCAACTAGTGGGTACCTAACAGGTAAAAGTCTAATAATTACCTACTCTACTTACCTAAGTTGAACTCATTAAACTCGTTCCAGCGTCCACTGCGAATATCCTGCGACCTACTTAAGGAAAGCTATCGTAAATGCTTATCTCCTCGCCAAAGGTCCCTACCTGGCTTGCTGCCAGCTACAACTCTCGGCAATCGTTCAAATTCTTCTATTTATTATACTTTGGACTTCAGGGATTCAACCTATATATATACATATCTTTGATTATTTTAGTTATGTAGTACAAAAGGCTACGATAGAAACAATATTTTAAAGAAGGCTTCGACGGTCTAAGCTAAGTAAGTGGTCGTCTATTAATCACATGATGTTTTTTTATTGGGTGATACGTGGTGAGGTTTTAGACTAACGACCCCAAGAATGAGTAAACAGCAAAATCAAAACAGATTTTCGTAGATAGGTACCAACGAGATAAAAAGGCGTCCTTGTTAGACAAGGGATCTTCATCTTTTCTTAACGAGTTAAGTAGATTTTACTTTCTTTCATACAAACCTTGTCCTGAAAATTTAGTTACCAAAATAACTACCGAGACCTATTCAAAAAAGGCTGCTTTTCAATTCAGCTCCTGTGACCTATATCCAAAGTTAATCTTATTTGTGCAAGAGGTCCGTCTGAGGCTGGCGCGAAGCCAACCACATTTCACGGGCTCTTCACATGCTTCTTATTATAATTTTATTTCATCCAAGTTAATGTTATTCATCCTATCATCCCTGAAAGTTATTTGGATATCTTGAAATTTGATTAGCAAGTCCTGGGCTTATGGATAACCCAATTGAAAAGTTATACGAAGAGAAATAGGGGTTCGTCTAAACTAAAATTGCGTATGGCTTAAGTTACATAAATAAGGTATGAGGAATGCCTTTCTATATAAAACCTCATGTGAACCTCACTATTTTTGGTGTGTAGACTGAAAAAACACTAGTTCTAACATGTTGGGATTCATTCGTTATTCAAGTATACGCACGGGGAAACCGCCTCACCCTGTGTTGGTTGTACTATCTTTACTACTAACTACTTTTAAAATATATTAAAGAAAAAGCAAGTTTCATAAGAAATAAAAACTTTTATTATTATCAGTTCAAATATCGTATTTACAATTTTTTAAACGAGTAAAAGCACATTGTTTATACATTTTAAAATATAGTGACAACTAAACCAGCAGCAGAATTCATGATACGTAAAATAATAATATGTAACTAGTCTAGGAGTTAAACGTATAAAATAAATCTCATAAGATTCCATTATTGCGGAACGTAGATCAATGGCAACTCGTATAGGACTCGGCTTTAGGAAATAACAACTAATCGATAAGTCTATGTACAGCGTTCTTCCAGTACTATTCAGTTCTTCATTACACAACACAACTAGCAGAAGACAGAAATAACCATTTCATAAACCGCACCCGAACTTATCATTCAATGTGAAAAACTCCAGTAAATGGTACTATAGGGAATCATCTGAATACCGTTCCTGAAATGGATATATCTCCGCATCACGTATCATTTACACAAATGCAATTTGTATACAGGGTCTTTCATTTTAAACTACACAAACTGACAAGACCTTATTTTTGGGTTGTAAATAGGCGTTTGACCGCATCAATTAAATTCCCAAGCCGATTTAAGTTTTCACTTCAAAATTAATCATTTATTGATTTTTTTGAAATGTTGCATAATTATTTTCAAGGAGAACAGACGTTCCACCAACCGCAGCGCAGCTACATCACGAATGGACTATGTTATACAAGAAGCAACAATCAATTGAATGAATAGTCATTATCGATTTTCTCGGGATTTTCATAACAAAACAAAAAAAAAATCATTACAAATATTTTTAAATTTATTTCTTGAACCCAATTCCTGAATTAAGTTAGTTTAAAATGAAAGACCCTATATAATAATTTTCTGTCCTTCACATAAATGCTCAACTCTTTAATACATCGCACGAGGTGCGTTTTGTGCCTCACTCAACGGGTGAATTATTAACTTCGGATCCTTACAAAATGGGTTTTGAATTGAATACGAAATGAAACAGTTTAAATTATAAACAGTATTGCAGCATAACTTGTTTTTTGTAAAAAAATCTAATATTGTATTAAATTGATTGTATGTAAAGAAAGAATTACATTGAAATATAAAACAGTATTCGAATAATTTATCACTAGCTACTGCGCGCGTCTTCGCCCGCGTGGTACCAGCATTTTGAATCAGGTAACTATCTACGCCTATTCCAAGTTTCATCCAAATCGGTTCAGAGGTTTAGGCGTGATTGAAACACAAACATACAAACTCACAAACTTTCAGCTTTATTATATTAGTGGGATTGCTAGATCCATAGGAACTATTGCTAAACAAAATTTTGGGCCTCGTCAAATAATCTTCTCAATTTTCATACCCGCAAATTAGTAGGATGAACTAATGAGTTGAAAATTTGGAAATATAATATTCATTTTCAGTTTCAACCGCATCATTTCGTTTCCATCCATAACCGCAGCTACAAACAAAACTCAACAACTATATATGAAGTATTGCGTTTCACGAACTATACATTACATACTATTTTGGTGTTCCAAACCGAATCTTAATGACTCGTAAACAGAGACGTAACTAGGATGAAAACTGGAGGAAAGAGCTACTTTATTGGTAAAAGAATTAAGATTTTAAGACTCGCAAATTGCACGCTTATGATGACTAACTTTAAAAAACAGAAGAATACAAATTAAATATTTGCTAAATCTAGGGAAAAAAATCATGAAAATAATATTCACTTAGCTGAAAACAGCACTAAATAAAAATTGAATAAACTGAAAATATGCTGTGTATTGGAATATTCACATATTTAGCTGAATTTCCATTTCGAAATAAAACACGTATTGACGTTGTCTTTCCTGTGGGCCAGGCTGATTAACATGAGAGGATGGTTAAGGTGCTGGGCAAGCCTATTCCATCTCAAACGATGTCCCAGGACCTACAGCGTAACTCAACATATTTTCCCTGCCCCAAGTTTCATCCTAGTTCCATCCCTTCAGGGGCGGCCTGGCTTGTCTTACGTGTGTCGCTTAATTTGTGCCTTTGAAACAAGCCGCCCTCAGCTCGACTAAAGCTCGTACGTAGGTACTAACTAACTTGATCTATGCTCGCTACTTGAATACGCGCCGAATCGGAATAAGTACCTACTACTTTTTTTTTAAGTAAAAAAAAAAGAAAAAAGAGATAATATGGAATCTGTGGTAAATGACTGCACTTATGGGAGATAGGCGTGATTTAAAAATATATGAACTGTAAGCAATACGTTGAATAGAAAAAAATACGATTTATAATGTAATATCGAAAAAAGCACATATAAAAAAAATGCCTGCATTGTCACCAGTTTTAAATTTTATAGAAATGGTAATTTTAGGTTCATTGATATATAACAATCAGAAGGTAATTATGATACAATCAATCGTTTGAAATTCAAACTTAAAATCATTACTTAAACGTATTTATCGTCATAGGATTTTTGTATATAAATAAAATCATATTTCAATCACTTGTAGAAGAAGAAGCGACGCGTGATCCGAGAGCTGGCACATTTTTGGATCAAAGGATCAGCATTGCCATCCAGCGTGGTAATGCCGCCAGGGTTTTGGGTACGCTTCCGACTGACAGTGACCTGGATCAGTTGAGCTATCTATAGATCGTTTCTAACGATCCTTAGATAGCTTGACTAATCCTGTTGTATTTTGTAAATATATGTTAATATGTAGTAGCTTAGTTTCTGTAAATAAACTTAAGTTTTAATCACTTTTAACAAAAATATTACACAAAACAGAACCGCCTTAAAAAAAACAAATAATTATTCTAATTTTGAGGATTATTTTTGTTATTCTGCAAATAATTTATTCCGATTAAGATTATTTTCGTTATTCCGATTCAACGCGTATACACACTGACAACTCGTCTACTTAAGAATATATTTCTGAATAATGGCAGTGATTTTTGATAATTTTAAAAGGCAAAAATACCACTGACAGGATATGAACCAGCTATTAAATTTGGTTCATGTTTAATTAGGTTTTACTGCGAATATTTAGGCTAGCTAATTTATTTATTAGGAACACTATATTTATTTAGTACTAATTTTGAATGAGTTTCGTCGTCGTTGGTATTGCTTTTAGACAATACGTACAGCTATTTTTTTTTAATTATCCTTCGTAGGTATCTTTTAGTGTACTTGTTTAAAGAATTTCATACAAGATTAACGCGTTGGCACAAATTGGTGTTATCTAAGCTACAGGAATCACAGTTCCAATCTAAACTAGACGATCGAAACACATCACCTACCTTAGTCCTTTCACCTCACTGGTCATGATTTTCTGCCATTGTATCTTTATTGAGCAGTAGAAAATTAAATATTTACTAGGAATATGCAGTCGCAAGATATCGAAAATACAAGTGAAAATCGCGCAATTACGTGACCACTCGATAAACGAATATCGACGAAAGTTTTGACATGTCGCACAAATTGCTGAAATATCGCACGATGCAACTCGTATACTCGAAAATTTGAAATACAAGGGCCCATATTTCAGTAAATACACATAGCTCTTAGTTTTGAGTTGCCAATGTGCTATCTACAACCTATCACCATTATTGGGACCTAATTTAACTAAACTGGTTATTTTAACTATTATTTTAATCTAGACGGAATCTACCTCATCTGAAAACTAATCCCATTTCACTATCGACTCCTAAGATGCTCTTACGAGGGGAATAAAAAAAAAATAGAAGAGCAATATTGTAATACAATTTTATCTATTATTGTTGAATTTTTATGTTTCGATACTTAAAACAAAAAGTCAATCAACTTACAAGTCTTGCTAGACTTTAAAATAAAAATGCAAGCCCGTGCATGAGCATCTAAAGACCAGGCCACTTAACTAATATTAGATTAATTTACATAAGTGGTCCCATAAAAGCTCCTACACGACCAGCAAAATGCAATATGTAACAGAAAAGTAGCATAACTTACAAACAAAGATTAAAAATGACATATTCCTGGTTTACATAATTCTCTATACCTAATCAGAAATAACAAGAACCATCGGCAATTTCAAAACTAGTATGAAATTATTTTTATAACGTATTTATTACTACGAAAATTGAACAAAAGTTGAGGTGTGTAGGAGCCTAGGCGTCGTAGTGAAATGTTTACATTAAATTGCATTTCCTATCACGTAATTTACAGCAGGACGGTCCCACACATCAATTTGAGATCTGTCAAAATAATTTTGGTTTTCAATTCACATTGTATCACTAGCAGTTAGAAGCCATGCGTGCAAAAACCGACACAATCATCGAAGACGAGTGGCAATCGAAAGGTCAACCAATGATAAATTAACTAAAAGATAGGTTATGTTCATAGTTATCGAAGTTTAAAATCCGGGCTTGGAACATGTGACTGTCTCTGACAAAAGCTTCGCTCTGTTTGACGCAAACTGAAGTAAAAATTGTGCTATTATGACAATTTCGAAGCTTCAATTTTTACGCGCTAGTAACCTATATTTTTTAACATCATTGGTATCAACGCTCAGAATAACCCCCTTTAGCGTAATGACAAGATAGTCTGCCGGGTAAAAAGGTAAGACTTTGTACGAAGTTATGCGCCATAGGTTGTTTATTTTCAAAATGGCGATCACTGATAAATTTTGACAGCTATCTTACATTTCTGTCAAGTTTAGCTTAGCTGTCAAAAATTCTGTTGTAGTGGTTTTTTCCTTTATTTTGAATTTCAGAGGACACAAGATGTTATTTTTTAAAGAAGTATTTTTTTACGGTTTCGATTCCCACACGTCTACGGAAGCTCGAATACTACGTAACTATTTGAGCACCTTGGAAGGAATGTGTGCATAAGATTTATATAAACAAACCAACTGTTTACCGCATTTACATAGAAAAAAGTTTGCGTACTCCGATAGGATAGTCTATCGGTGCTTATAAACTGTTTTCTAAGTAAATGCTTCAACAACTATATTCTGAAACTCAACTGGTACAAATATGATTCAAATGATATCTTTATTTTGACTAAATTATATGAAAAATGGTATTTGGTAGTGCATTTTGACTACAAATTAAATTTCAAAAGGTTTTCGACTCCATACCAGATAAATTACATCTTCCCATAGATTTTTGAATAGTTTAGTTGAATATAAATAATAAAATAAATAAATAACGCTGGACTTTTCACACAGCATCATCTAGTCCCAAAGTAAGCAGAGCTTATGGGTGCTAGATGACTGATAAACTACTTATATACTTATTTGTTTGTAAATACATACATATTATACATAGACACACCCAGACCCCGAGACAAATATCTGGAGGTCATACGAACATTTGTCCCGCAGCGGGGATCGAACCCGCAACCTTCTGCGTCGCAGGCGGACCTTCGCCCACTGCGCCACAGAGGTCGTCTAATATACCAGCTGAGTCAGAGTATAGTCGAAGCAACAACAAAAATGTTCTAGCGTGCTAGCGTCGTACAGCTTTCATTACAGAATCATAGACAGAGTTTCCTTAGACATAAATAAACATCTCATCATCAAAATTCCTAAATAAGTAATCTTCGTATAGATACATGGCACACAGCACTGTTTAAGACATAACATATCTATCAGTTTACCTTGTCACCATAGAATAATTGAATTATGGATGGATATTACGAAGCTTTAAAGCACTAGCGATCGACGATGTCAAGAGATTTCGTGTTTAGGTCGACACGTGACAATTGAAGTAATTTTAGAGAGTAACTTAAAAAAAAAGTAGTTTCCAAACATTTTTCTAGTCATCAAAAATCATGTTTTGAGTGCGAAGCTTTTAGTTGATTTCCTATTGGCATTTATAAACTTCTGACAGTAAATTAAACATCAATTTCATTCAAATTGTATTTACAATAACGTGAGTTCCTTGTTTCATCTCAAAAATGTGACCACCAAAAGTTACGGCGATTAATTAAAAAAAAAATAGTTCGATAGTCACGTGACGAATTCGAAGAGTGGAAACTATCGGCATTCGATGCCGAAATACGAGAAACCAGATTGGTCGAAAACGAGTCAACCGGATCGTTTTAAACTATACGAATTGGATGGTACGAACTACCGTCACGCTTCGGCACTCGCTGACTGGTCGCGTACTTAGACCGAGTACTCACATCGTTCAACCACTCGGATCTTATGGGTACTTAGAATAATGGAGTTCTTAGCTAGACTAACTAAATATTCAAGACTATAAAGAGTGAGAGCTGAGACCAACTGATTATTCCGACTATGCTGACACTAACACTCTGACAAAGTACGAATACCGATGTGAACACAGACCCGAGTACTGTAACTATATTATCTTAGACTGAGAGAGTACTCAGTCTTCAAGCGCAGACCGAACGAGTACTCAGACGTAGTGCTTAGACTGACCGAGTACTCAGAATCATCGACCGAACGAGTACTTAGACTTAAAGAGTAGACCGAACGAGTACTCGATCAAAGTACTTAGACAGGCCGAGTACTCAATCAAAGTGCTTAGACCGGCCGAGTACTCGTAGTGCTAAGACGTCAGACTGACCGCGTGCTCAGATTCAACTAAATGCGTGTTCCGGTGTTTCTCATTTGATGGTGGCGTGTCGCGTCTCCGCGTGTATACTGATCCCCTCCACTGTGAAGATTGACACTTCTGAAACAAGAAATATTATGTTGAATTGCATTTAATAGCAAATGAGAATTAATTATTACTTAACGTACACTAAAAGTAGGAAAAATAAATAAAAAATTTCAATTATAGCAATGTCGACTTGTCAGACTTGTCGTTGCTAGTGAATTTTTTCAGGCTACCTCTTGATGCTCAGGTTAGATCACATAGCGAAAAACTCACACGATATTCTTATGTGTAATACTTCTCTGACTTGTCGGTCTCGGCTTTTAAGTTAGCAGGCTTTCGCCCACTGCACCACGGAGGTCGTCAACTATCTCGGATCAGGCTGCGTCACATTAGATCCTTTGGCCTCATAGTAATATCACTTACCATCATGTAAGTCAGACAGACGCGCGGGTAATGACGCGAAGTAAGGCGAGGATAACGCCCGAGGTGCGGACGCCCGACGGCTTGGATCGGGCTGTAATAACGCCGAAGCTAGCCGCTCGGCGTCACGCCCGGCGTCACGTAGACGTGGGAATGCCGCGCCTAACGCCCGAGCTGGCCACGCGCCCCAACATGACACGTGGGCTCGGAGCCCGCTGAGGCGGGAAACACCATTCCAGCTTTCTTCTGTTGGTGTGCCTACGACCTAACAAAAAAAATATCTATTGATCTGTTTCATAACTATTTGAATTCGCCGTAAAGGCTAAGTACTTAATTAAGACTATGTTTACAAGAACTTTTTATGAGTAGCGACTTGGAAGTGCTTTTAAATTTAATGGGTCCAACATTAGTAAACAAGGGCTTAGTATAATGCCCTGAGCTACTCTATAATTAGTAAAGTAAATAAAGACATAGAAACTTTGAAGTACTTTTTAAGGACTAAAACGCGAATGATGTGATACAAAACATTAAGTTCAATTGATTACGAAACAAAAAAGCTGATTTTTAATTGCTTTGGTTGTTACTATTCGGCATTCATGCAGTCAAAGGCTTTAGCAAGAACCAATAAAATTAATTTATTTAAGTAATAAAAAAAATTCAGAAGAGGCTTATATTCCCAAAAGTACTTTTTGACCCCTGTTTATGCTATCATTCACAATAAAAAGTACCTAACGTAGATATAAATTTTGGTCATGACATTATTTTGAAACAAACCCGAAAACTACAGTTCTATGATCATAAATTTCTTCATAACGTTACACAAATCATCCATGCAAAAATGTATTCAAGATGTATGAAACATATGTAACAAACCTTGAATATTTTATCCAGCTGGTCGTGTGTATCCCTTACGCCGGGGAAGGTGGGTACTCCGCAAAGCATTTCGACGAATATACAGCCGACTCCCCACATATCGAGTGAAGTTGAATATTCCGTACTGCCTAGTAGCACATCTAAAAATAATGACATTTTAAAAACTAAAAAGAAAACAGATTTCAATGTTTGAATCAGGGTTTTACTCAGGGAGGCAAGTGAAAATGAGGTTTTACGGGAAAACTATCAATCTCTCAGGAATAAAATTTAAATGGAAGCACACTTTAAAACAAAAAATCGGTCCACAATTAACGGAGATATCGGTGAACATATAACACACTGATTTAAGGATAACCGATTTTCTATGCTATGTACGACAATTTTATCAAACGGAAAAGAAAAACTTCTTAAAGAATTGAGAATCTTTATTTTGAGTCTCAAGTTGAGACTAAATTATAGAATCAAATAATTTTGTCATTTTAACCAACCAATAAAGTATAAGTATTGCGTAACCCTTAAGTGCAGTACTTGGAGCGTTCCAAATTACATGATAAATGAATTGTCCAATGTTCTGTAAACCTCTTTGAGATGTCTTCCAAGCGTAGGGTGACCGTTGTATAAAGATATATTTTTCTATGATATTGTTATCGATTATTTTTCTGGGGCTACATTTATTTAAGCGTTTTGATACTGATTTGAATCAATCGAACAGACTATAAAATCGTTTAAAGTATGACTACTCGTACTGCTTCATCAAAAATATAAATAAATAATGCTGGACATTTTCACACAGCATCATCTAGCCCCAAACTAAGCAAAGCATGTACTATGGGAACCAGATAACTGATATACTACTTATATACTTTTTGTTTGTAAATACATATTATACATAGAAACACCCAGACCCGAGACAAATATCTGTAGGTCATACAAACATTTGTCCCGCGGCAGGGATCGAACCCGCAGCCTTCTGCGTCGCAGTCGGACCTTCGCCCACTGCGCCACAGAGGTCGTCGAGGTATTTGTAACTATATCCGAGAATTGAACGATTAACATAGTAAGTAGTGAAGAAATCGCTTTCAGCGATAAGGCTGCCCATTGTACTAATTTTTAACGTGTTTTATTTATGTGTTGTTTTGTTATTAATTGGTGTACAATAAAGTGTTCATTCATTCATTCATTTTTGACTTACCAGGTGGTCGGTACCATAAGGTGACGACTTCGTGCGAGTATGTGTGGCTCGGCACGGACTTGGCCCGCGCTAGCCCGAAGTCAGCGAGTTTCAGCTCGCCGTGAGAACTTATTAATAAATTCTGGGGCTTCACGTCCCTGCGCAAAAATCTCAATAAGAACAGGGTTGGTTTACGGTCTGGTTATAAAAAGGGAAAGCATGGTTTACATAATATTTTTGTTTGGACAGAGATACTAAAACATTTATGGTTATTTGTTAGGTTACAGCATAACTTAAAATGGACCTAACTCAACAAATCGTTAATAGATATGAGGCAGTTATCGTGTGTTGGTGGAAATTGGACTCAGAATGTGTTACCAATATAAGTTAAGGTACGATTTGTGCGGTGTTTTTGGTTTCAAAATAGTGTTATGTGTATCGGCACATTCTAAATTAGGGTTTGAATTAAATCAAAATGAATTGAAAAATAAACTCGCAAAAGTTTAGAATGTTACAATAAAAGGTTTCTAGATCTAGATACCGTTTTGAGCTTTTAAATTCAGTCAAGGTAGATAAATTCTTTGGAATTATTTAACTATTGTATTATCGAAGCTGAAATTTACATAATTATGAAAGTTATATTACATGACTGATCAAACGAACAACAGACAGACCAATAAAATTATCCTCACATCCAAATTAACATACAAAACGTTAGTAAACGCACGCAATGTCATTCTAGAACGCGACCTTTCATACAGAAATGTTCGCGGTAAGTCGTTGGCGGAAAAACAAAATTAGGTTACGTATATTCAGTGTTATTTTATTGTGTTTTGAATGTAAGCTTATGAGTAATGTTGTTAACTCTTGTGAAGTTCTAGAATCGATTTGAAGGTAAATAATGCTGAAGTATTTTTGCTGTAGCTTGCTTAGTTGTTCTTGATATATAGTGGATGGGTGATCGCTAGTGACATTATTAACTGAGCGCTTCCATGCTTCGAAAGGTACGGTTAATTGTCGGTCCCCGACTAGAAGTCGCTAGGGCATGACTATTGACCAGGGACTTTCAGGCCGCCTAAAAGCTCCGTCAGGAGAATTGGTTACTAACTCATACGAACTTACTTACACATCTGATGAAGCTAGTTTAACATATTATTTACTAGCATCACCCTTTGGAATTACTTTTTCGGAATAAAATAGCCTGTGTTCCAGACTAAAATCTATCTCTGTGCTAAATTTCATACAATTTCGATCAGCCGTTCCGATGTGATTGAGTAAAAAACATCCGTACATCAAAACTTTCGCATTTATGATATTATAAGGTTTGGATAGTTGGATATTAGTAGGATTATCTCTCACAAAGAGCACATGCACGCTTTAAGGGTTGCTCAAAGAGCCATGGAGCGGGCCATGCTAGGTATCCACCTCGTGGACCGTATACCAAACGTCGAGATTCGACGCCGCACTAAAGTCGAGGATATAGGTATACGGATTGCGAGGCTTAAGTGGAGATGGGCGGGACACTTGACCAGACGGGACGACAACCGATGGACCAAGGCGGCTACCGAGTGGTGGCCAAGAGATATCCGGCGGCCTGGAGGCAGACCACCTGCTCGATGGTCAGACGACATTGTGGTAGGAGAGCAGTGGATCCAGCTGGCACAAGACCGCCAGGATTGGCGTGAAAGAGAAGAGGCCTACGAGTATACACAACAGTAGGTGTTACCGGCTGTATAGATAGATAACATATTTTACCTGTGTAAAACTCTTCTTCTATGGCAGTAGGACAGTCCCCGTAGCAGCTGAAACATGAACAGTCTGACGTTGTGATGGTTCAGCCCTCCTGGGTGCCTCTCCATGTATTGTGATAGGTCCGTGTCCTGTTAACAAGATTATATGTTATACCCAAGGGGCTATCATCGTCTTCATAATTTCAGACTGATTTCACCCAAAACTGAGTGAAGAGTAGACCTCATTTCGCTCCTGCTAAACTTTTTGGTCTTGTACAGTCAGCAACGAAAGTAGATTAACATTTGGACTTTTTACTTTTCTTGGGAAATTATTATGAACCAAGACTTTATCTTCAAATATTAGTAAAAAATGTTGGTCATGATGTTACGGATTTCGGAAATATTCAGATTTGTGAAACATAAAATGTTAATCGACTTTCGTGGCTGACTGTACATCCCAGATATCAATTATCTGTAGCGATAAAGCCACTTATTGTACGTAAGTACATTGTTAATTAGTTTCGCAAATTATTGTTGCATAAGGTGTATTTAAATTCATGCATGTTTGCATTCTGTTTCTTTAAAACAAATTCATACGTACTTATTTTTATTTCAAGTACTACATAATTTAGTTATGTGGCCGGTCTTTTCAGTACCAAAAACGAGTGTAATACCCATAGACTTCAATTCAGGGGCCGTAATCGCGTTCCTTTTTTCGTTCGTTTGAGTAATTGTCGGATGCTTCCTACCACTATTTCTGACTAGCGCGAATACGGCCCCAGGACGTAGCGAAAACAAACCCTACCATCTATGGTACCCTATTCCTGTTTTTTTTTTTCTACATACATTTTTAGTATCCAACCTCAAAATATTCCCGCAAAAAAGCAGCGTAACTCAAGATAGAAAGACCCGACATATTATCAGTAAAATGCGGGCTCTTTCAGAAAGAAAGGGACGGCACGTGATCTCAATGCATTTAGGTCAAAGTAAAGCGGTCACGACACTATGTCAGGAATTCAAGATCAGGCTCCGGGGGGTTATAAAGAATTCAAGATATGAAGCAGGTTTTTTGCTTGCGTTTTCTTGAGACCCTGTTTTTGTAATGCAGCTTTGTGCTTTTACGAAATGGAATTTTCTTAAACATTAGGGCCCTTACTAATAAACTTGACATAAAGTTATGTCATGCATAACCTATGAATAACCATACAATCGCGGTCCGTCGGGATGACTTCCACATTCCGGGATAAAAGGTAGCCTATGTGCCATTTCAGACTAAAATCTATTGCTGCGCCAATTTTCATCAAAATCCATTCAGAATAGTCCATGTGAAAGAGTAACAAACATCGCCTGTTCCACATATCCGTACTAATCTATCCCCACTGGTAGGGAAGAACGGATTTTTTTGCCACCTATTACTACTAGGGGGAATACTTTTCCACTTATATCCACTGTTAAAATCATTAAGTGTCACAATGTCGTGTAGGGTGATAATAATTGCTGTGTTTTAACTCCGTAACCAATCGGACCAAGTGAGGCTTATCAAGCTAAAGAGAACTCAACTTTCATAAAGATAGAAGGATCAACTCACCACAAACTCAAAGACGAACGAGTGTCTACAGCGTGTGTACAATGTCGTGTAGGGTGACTGACAATGTTGCTGTGTTTTAGCTCCATCATCGATCGAAATTGTGACGCTTTTCAAGCTATAGCGAACTCAACTTTGATAAGGATAGCAGCATCAACTCACCACAAACTCGAAGACGAAAGTGAGCGTCTCCCGTGTGTGTACAATGTCGTGTAGGGTGACAATGTTGCTGTGTTTCAGCTCCTTTAGCAGCGACGCTTCGCGGATCGCTGTGAAGGGAGCCCCTTCTTCCTCTTGCAGTCTGATCTCTTTTAGTGCTACGACTTGATGTGTTAAACTGTTGGACAAACCAAATTATGTTAGGTAAAGACGATTACATCAAAAAATTAGATAGAAACACAACAACACAACACAAGAAACAGGAGTAGAATAAGGTTACTCTACTTCTTCTCTTATTCAGCCAGGCGGCTGATAAGACTCTAGTGGACCCAGCGGTCCTATTGAATAAATGCTTTTTGACTTTTAATTAATTAATTTAGATTTTACGCATTCCAATGGCGAATTCAAAGTTTTTAATTCAAAGAGCAAAGTAAACTGCACTATTATAATCGAAAAACCGAAACGAACATAATAAATCGTTTTCGAACATCCAGATTCCGATTGCAATAAAGTGAAACGGTAGTTATTTATTTTCATTTCGAGATTTACAGGTAGAATGAATGAGTATTTTTTGTAGGAAAACCTGTTAAGTACCTACTTTTTGGTAAAAGAGCGTACATTTTTAAGTCGAGTCATTCATTAACGTCGACCAGCGTGAAAAACACGTTTTTCACTTTAATTCGCGCTTCTCACAATATAAATGTCACTTTTAATTACTGTCGTAAAGTAAACAACAGCTTTCTTTTATTTTAAATGCTTTTAGAAATTAGATAGGAGGCGACATTTAAGATTGTTCTAGTTCACATGATACCTACTGATAAAAACATGTACTGCCGGGATTCAGAATTTTAGAAACAGACGTTCCGCGTAGTCGCAAAATGGATGGGTGAGGGGTGGAACAACTGCTTCTGTGTTTTGGAAGACACGAAAATTTTCAGTCTTCAATTAACAAAACAGGGCCACGATTGAATCTCTATGGCAGTAGACATTCTTTTTGATGTTAGCATGTTAAAAGATCCTAGGAGTGTATAAAGGAAGAGGCATGCCACGATTAACTGATCGATATGATCCGTCAATTACATGTGAGCAGTCCTTTGAGTGGAGCTATGAATAAATTAATCAGAACTTCGTCGCATTACAGCGAGGTACAATAACTGGGGAAACTTCGGCTTCATGAATACGACAATTTGGCGCGGCGCGTTACTACTGGCTCAATGGATGCGGGGCACTTGATTCAATATTCACGGGTAATAAGCTAACTTCCGCTTCTAGTGAAACATTGGTTTCACGGTCGCTAAGGTGGGCAATCTGGACCAAAAAGCAGATGATTTGAATATAAGTACGTATACTTAAATAAGTTTTAACTTATAAAATATTTTGCCGAAAGCTTTTAATGGGTAACCACGAGCTTAAAATAAGCTTAAGGAGGGATATATGACTTCAGATTTTTACTCCATCATCAGATCAGCTTTCAGTCACTAGGAATATTGCATTGTCATCGAGAATCAAAAGTGTACCTTTGAGCTCATTCTATATTCATTTGCAAGATTTGTCACAAATAAATTAACTCATTAACAGAAGAAGTCAAATAAAACCTATTATTTGAATTTAACTCAAGAACCTTTCCTTTTAAATAATAAATTCCAGATTTCCACAAGATTTTTCCGGGAAAAAAGCTAAATGGCATAGAGCACCATCACAGTTGAGTGAAGCTGTCTTTTGTTCCATTAATTAATTACCCCTAGTTACAAGGGGTGAAAAGAAAGTTCTGGTTTCATAATATTTTTAAACGAAGAGACGACTCTATGTTGAGTTTTTCTTACAAGGGTAAATGTATGAGAAGTGAACGGATAAAAGTCGGTATGTATATCTTTGGGACAAAGTTTATACGCCGCCTAAAGGCCGAAAAAGTCGGTGTGGATTTACCTTAACTTAAAATTACTTTCTTCAATGATTTCGATATCCGCCTCAGCCAATTTTTTCGTATTCCATCGACAAAAGATTCATATCCTAAATAGAAATTTTTTGATCATTTTCGTCCGTATTTTATTCGGAAGATATTGAATAACAGAGAGAAACGATGGAAATAGGAAACATTATTTGACCCAAGTTCACCAATGGGTAAACAAGGTGATACTTTTATTACATACACATTGGTACCGCGAGCCTGTGTGTAGTGTAGATGTCACTCTGTATCTTAAAAATGTTCGCCAAATATCAACATTTTCAAAACATAAATTCAGGTTATCGAAACAAACTACAGTGATCGTGGAACAAACGCACAAATAATAACAAGCCTTTGAACATAATGGTTAATTTTAATGTAGAAATTCAGTTTTAGTGAGTTTTTATTTCACAAGTATAGCATCTTACTAAGCCCATTAGTTAATTGAAGTACCGTAAAATCACCATAAAATCAGAAGTACCGACAGAGTTGACGCGGTATAAATAAAAAAAATAGCCTTTATTCTACTACTTTTCCCAACAATTACAATAAGTTACTTAGCTAGTTATGCCCTACACTTTATACTTTACTATACTTATTTTAAACGTTTTACTCTAGCACCTCCGCAGCAGTCGCCTCTATGGCGTAGGCCTCCCCTACGCGGTATACCCCTGACGCGGTATAGCACTCACAAAAGTTTAACCGGTGGATTCCACGTTGGTGAATTTTGTTTCCTGTTATCTGAGCATGATAACATTTCCTACATTTAGAAAACCTTCCCCGGGGCTATAAACAGACAGTTATAACTAAACCGAACACTGAAATACTTTTTGTACATTTGATCACAATATCATATAAGCTGTCCAATTATGGAAGCAAGCAATATTACAGTAACAACAAGCCTATTAGTTCACTGGTAACAAAGGACATTAAAAACACTAGCAACATCTATAAGATCTTTAGGATATTCAAAATCCGTTGAAAGTGTTTAAGAGGGTAGTCTGAGGCACATACGTAAGTACAAATAATATATTCGACAGCAGAGTAGTGGACGGAAAACGAATATCACATATCGTGTTCGCCAGGATGTATTCACAACAATAGCTCTCAAATATAAGAAATATTGAAAACTTGTGTAGCTAGAAACTGCTATTGCATTCCTATTCATATTTCTATTTCCTTAACAAAATAGTCCTTTATGGACATCAAGAGGCAATCTGAGTTTGCTTCCTTATTACACCTTATGATAGATAGTTAAAACTATTCAATATATGCTTGATTCAATGCCATCGTATCAAGAGAACTGCATTGCAAAAAATCAAGCTATTAAATCGACTTTTAGTGTTGTTTCTTAACAACAATATAAGCTAAAATACTTAAGATTATATACTCTTGTACCTATATCATTTTGTCAACAGGTTATTGAACTTAAAGCTCATAAAATAACTATTAAAACTAGGAGTCAACAATTCCAAATAAGCAGTTTGATTTCGTTCGAATTGGGCGTAAAATTATGATGCTGATTTTGAGTCAGAATTAAATTAAAAACCGGACAAGTGCGTGTCGGACTCGCCCACCGAGGTTTCTGTAAAAAGGACTAAGTAGGTATGTATAACAGTGCAAATTGTTAGGTACTACCACGAACTACCTACCAACATACACCAAAGTTACACAGAATATTTTACATTTTTCGTCATAAATCGAAAACTATACATCATAAAAATTTATAAAAATCTGTTGTAATGAAGTCTAATGAAGTCCTTTCACACGATACCCCACACGACACGGTTAACTCCCTTCAAAATTTCGACCCCCATTCCTTGCATTATGCCCTGTTTTTTTTTTGGTTTTTCAGATTTTTCCCTGTACTTGTAGTCTAAGCTAAGACGATAATACTTGCCAAATTTCATAGTTCTAGGTCAACGGGAATGCGTGTCGAAATACACGTTTTTTGCGGCATAAATAGATAGACAGACAGACGGTCAACAAAGTGATCCTATAAGGGTTCCGTTTTTTCTTTTTGAGGTACGAAACCCTAAAAAATTATGAAAGTCACATAGAATTATGAAACAAACCTCATGAAAATTTTAATGAAAAGTGACGAGGATATTTTACAGGTGCGGGTGGAATGAAATCCATTAGTACTGAAAATCGAGTGAAACAATAAATTAGGGAAGGCTTTAAAGGTCACGATGAGCACCAAGTCTCAAGTCAAGGTCGGGCAGGAAGAAAGGTCAGAAATACCGCACTAAACTATACTACAGTGCAGTTTGTATATCAAATTAGAAACGGTTCAAAAGTTGATAAATAACAGAATAACACATTAACTCTGAATCAATTATATTTATTTATAAGATGTATTTTTATGAAAACTGTTACTCCGGACTACCGCGACACAAGTTTTGCTTAGTGCGGGGTCCTGGGTAATTTTTTATGAAATAAATTTTCTTATATTATCTTATCAATAAACATTACGTTGACTTCCTTGCCCAATAAAAAAGAACGCATTTCCTTAAGATTAACTTAAGACCTTTACGGTGTGTTTCATAACTAGTTAGAGCCAAGAAAAGTCTCGATTTCGCATTGTAATTAGATATAACAATTCTACTCTTTTATGAAACACACGGTTAATATTTTAAATGTAGTTCACCAGAGCGCTTATAAATCAACCATTGAAGCGTCTGTGTAACATTATAAAACAAAATTTGCCTCTGATTCAAAGTCATAATTCAGAGAGCTTTCCTGCAAAAGTAGAAAGGAAAGTACTCACTTGCTATATCCTTTGTACACCGTGGCGTAGGAACCCTCGCCGAGCTGCTCCAGCTTTATGTAAGCCTCGGACTTGCCAAACGGAGAGTCACCCTGTAAACAAAGCATTCATTCATCATTTTAGTCGCACTGGCCCTACTATGATGCGTTCGCTAAATTAGCGTTTCTTTATGTTTTTAATTTAGAGATGAGTTAGTTCAAAAGTACCCTATAGCCAGTTTGTATGAAGAATGTAATAAGAGAAAACTGTATGTCATGGATCGTAGCAATCTGAGGTCGAAATAAAATAAGCAGCATTTTATATGCATCTTAAGATAATATCCATGCTATTTAAAACCCCGACTTTGGCCTATCCAAGGTCATGCGCTTAAAAAAAAACCCGAGCCACAGTAAAATTAATACCGTGGTTATTTATAGGTACAGCTTTTCTTTTCTTTTGAAAATATCAAATAAGTTCATCCTATTATCCCGACACATAGCGATAAGCTCAGCTACGTATTGCTATACAAAAGGGGAAAAAACAATAAAAAGGTAAGATATGATAAAAAGGTATATATTCATAAAACTCATATTTTATTACCCACTTGTAAGCAAGTACGACAGAAATCCGACAGGTTTTAGCACGTTTTATTTACGCGAGCCGATGGTAGGAGCGCCGAGGTTGGTAATCCAGCAATTTACAACGCCACCCCGCACCCACGCTCAAAATGCTGATTTTACACCCGTCACACAGCTATATTTAATATAAATAATGAACACGTTTGAATGAAATGAGTCTCGCTATTCATTTGCCCGACTGTTTTTACTTGACGTAGGATGAAAACTGTAATTTTTGAACTCAGACTGTCTGGGTAACAGTTTCTACAAAACGAAAACTGTAATTTGTAGTAGTTTCGAGCGCTATAAATTACTTTACTAAGGAGCTTCATGCTTTTGTGAATATAATAACAGAAATTTTCAAAGAAAGAATAACTTTTACGTTACAAGTTAACATTAATTTAGCTATAAGTAGATGAAACCATACCACGGCCACACCACACCACGGCTCTTTTCATACATATAATGTATGAAAAGAGCCGTGTTGGTCGAATGGGGTTGTGCCTCGACTTTCAATCCGAAGAACGTGGGTTCAAATCCCGGCCGTGCATCAATGGATTTTTCGTTTCGTAATATGCGCTTTAGCACAAGCTCTTAACGGTGAAGGAAAACATCATGAGGAAACCCGCAGCTTAGTCAGTTCCACACGTATTGACGTCGTCTTTCCTGTGGGCCAGGCCGATTAAGCTGAGAGGATGGTTTAGGTGCTGGACAAGCCTATTCCATCTCAAACAATGTCCCAGGCACTACAGCGTCCCGTTAAGTGTAGGCATGGATCCTCCTGACGCTGTATAAATCATCTAATATAGATATAAAGGCCTAAGTTTATATATAATACAAATCATTCATTATAATTATGTTTTGAATCAAAGAATGCAAAAATGTTTAGCTTTACGCTCTCGTGGCTGTAATTGATAACGATAAAAAAATTTAAATTATATGGATTCGGATTAAGAATTAACCTTCTTGAATAATCTGAGGCATAATAAAATCCAATTAAACGATTAACATAATAACGAAGTTACTCGTGAGTTTATAATTTGGCTGATTGCCTTCGAGAAAATCATTGATCATGATAGTTCACCTTCGGGAATCAAGTCACTAGTTACATACCAAGTAAGTATGTAACTTTGATTTGTCTGCCCAGCGTAGGTCGTAAGTTCAATTAGAGTCCAATATTTTGTTTGAAGAACAATTGTGTTTGTTCTGTTTCTGGGTGTCGAAGGTATGTCATCGTTATGTACTTACATAAATATTTGTGTATTATAAATTATCTAGTTTATTTTTTATTAAGCTTAGTTCGTGAAGAGATGGCTTTTATACTCAGCGGTCTGCTCCACCGCTTCAGGAACTTGTGTGCTTAGTCTTGTTTGTACACAACTCTATCTGCATTTTGTTTCTAGTTTTAACTAGATAAGTTTGCTGACTACATACAAGCCACTTGAATTTAAGGCACAATTTGTAGTTATGCAAGAATGCAACACTATACCTACTAAGAAAATAAGTGTGTATCATATTGTTGTTTGTATACTAGGGTTGAGACTAGGTCTAGGAGTCTAGGTCCATGGGGTTCTGGAGCCCTTCGGGTTTTCAAAATTCTTTCAGGGCGTCTGCCGTCTGGTCGAAGCGACGCGTGATCCGAGAGCTGGCACATTTTTGGGTCAAAGGATCAGCATTGCCATCCAGCGTGGTGATGCCGCCAGTGTTTTGGGCACGCTTTCGACTGACAGTGACCTGGATCAGTTGAGCTATCTATAGATCGTTTCTAACGATCCTTAGATAGCTTGACTAATTCTGTTGTATTTTGTAAATATATGTATCATATTGGGTGTCAACAAAATAAGCTTTTAAATGATTACAGAGTTCCAAGATTGAACTGAATTTTTATTTCGTTTTATTTAGTTTAATACAGGTGTAATAAATCTCTCGAAATGTTAAACGCAAGCTTAGCATGCTCAGCTGTACACAGATAAACAATTATAAACTGGCCAGTACTGGCCATGCTCCGTAATAAAAGGACTTTGTCTCAGAAGTTCTTTTTTTACACTCAGTAGAGTGCTATGATGATGTAAATAATGCACTCTCTGTCTATTCTAATTCATCGAAACCACTAAGTAACCGTAAATAAAGTTGTTTATATTTATTAAGTAGCTATGTCAGTACTCAGAGTCACTAACGTCTACTTATATCCGTAGCTTGGTACGGTTTTATAATTATGGAAAAACCTTTATTAAGTTGCCGTTAGTGAGCCTGAGTGCGGCTGTAAGTCTTGAGGTAAGTAACACCGTTTCGCTTTCTTGCGTTTAGATACCTGTCTAAATATTTGAATGGACTAATGCTTTGGTGAGTGCATGCGAGCGAAATGTTTCGAAATTCAACGTGTGCGGCTGGGACATGCACATCAAATAATGTTCTGACGAGAAATATGTAGGTTAATTTTTCAGAAGCACGTCCAATCTCGCTAAGCTTTAGGGTCAAATTTTGCATGGCACCAAAATTTTAAAATTAACATAAAGTCTGTGTGCAGACTATGCTGCTCGTGCAGATTTTAAATTCGTAAAAAAACTGGAATTTATAAAAAGTTTATTTATTGTATTGCTTACTGCATTTATGTATGGAATGGTCCAGATGTTTTCTATGAGCTGGTGAAACTAGTATAAGTGAACTCGAGGTAAACGTAAACAGATCCGCAGTATCGACTACTCGTTACAAAACACATCAGTTCAAAACTGTTCACGGGTTTCACGTACCGCTCACTATATCATGGCAGCTGACATAAGAGATTTACTCAATTTATCGTTCATTTTGCTTGAAAACATAGCTGATTATTTGAGATTTCCTCAACTTATTGTTAATTTTTTTTTCTCATCATCATCATGTCAGCCATCTAGTGTCCACTGCTGAACAGACTTCCCCCATCGATTTCCACAGCGACCGATCTTGTGCAGCCTGCACCCAACGGCTCCCAGCAACCTTTACCAGATCGTCTTTCCATCTAATGGCGGCCGTCCTCTACTGCGGTTTCCGGTGCGTGGCCTCCACTCGAGAACTTTTCTGCCCCATCGGCCGTCAGTTCTACGAGCTATGTGCCCCGCCCACTGCCACTTCAACTTGCTAATCCTGTGGGCTATGTCGGTGACTTTAGTTATTTTTTTTTTCTATTCTGAGGTAAAAAATATTCATACGAACTTACTTTAGTCAGTGTACGTCAAACAATATGTAATACTCCACATAGATTGAGAACAAAGCTGGCTATCTGGATCGTGCGATACATCAACGTCGGCCGGGTCCTTACGTCGGCTATTTGTAATACGCCCTCGGACTATCAAGCGTCGGGATACAAACTATTAATATTGACATCAGGCGCAGTTCTGTCTTCTTATGTGTGGGGTTCGATGTTCAAGACAAACATTTGGGTGATGAACATAGCTTTTTGTTATTTACAAGCTTTTATTAATACTTTAAAATTACAAGTCTATTTACAAAATTCCATAATTATATGAACTAAAGTGGCACTCTTAGTATAGTTTTGCTTAGTTTGAAGCTGAAAGATATACTACTTAAAAAAGTATAAGGGCGATGGGCGATACACAATTTAGCTTGCAAAAACTCTGCAAAGTTCCCTTCAGTAAGCCGAACTAATCCGAAAAGGATTGGTAAATCTCATCACGCTTGATTGATTGAACGTAAAGTGGAGACGCTGTAATCCTACGTCTATGTGTGAAACGTTCGCACATAGACGCTAAATAGCAATCCTATAGACTCGCAAGTTTTTTAATTCACTTTATACTGCCATCAACGCTAATGTTCTTCCACTATACTTTTATTTTAATGTATTAATTCTTAAATATGTTTTATCAATAAGTAAGTTCAATGTGCGCTGAGATTCAGTCTCAAATGTTTTTAGAAAGTTAAAAAGTAAAAAATTTAGCTGATAATTATAGCATCTTCGTCACTTCATTGTTAGTTTCTTATACATACAGTAAAAATACTACTACCGATAACTGAGGGGTTCTAAACATATTTAGCGAAAAAAAAAAAACGCAAAAAAAACTTTGACTTAGCTACGTCATTTTATGTTATTTTCGGTTATTTACTACTAGGACAGCATAATAAGACCACACATACCTGATAAATCTAATATATAAAATTCTCGTGTCACAGTTTTCGTTGCCATACTCCTCTGAAACGGCTTGACCGATATTGATGAAATTTTTTGTGCTTATCCGGTATCTATGAGAATCGGCCAACATCTATTTTTCATCCCCCTAAATGTTAGGGGTAGTCCACCCCAATTTTTTTTTTTTTTTATTTGTTAGACAAAATTTTTAATTTCTATTTTTTTATGATACAACATACAAAAATACATACAATCCTCAATTTTCACCCTTCTACGATCAACCCTTATTTTTTAATAGCGATATAATGGAAAAACAACGTTTGCCGCGGGTCAGCTAGTTCATTATAAAAAGAAAAAAACAATTAAAACTCAAAATCCAGCAATCTACGTAAAACAACGCGCCCAGTACATACGCAAACAGTAATCTTCAAACGCTGTTGTCTCCGGATATAATGTTTTTTCTGAAAATCCTTTTGGATTTAGTTGTGTGTTGTGATGCTGTACCTACCCTTATCGGCTTCGGTAGACGTCTTTTTACATCATGTGTAGTATCCAGTGGTTGGATTTTCGCATCTGCTTTCAATAACCGTATGTAAGCATCACTGCACAACATTTATCATTATTCCCACTCCAATATTTATTTACTCAGATATGACACGAGAAATGGTCCAAGCGGCAGATATTTTAGCCGGCAAGGAGCGAAACTATTTGTAAGATTAATGATTGTATTTATGGCTTGTGCTATTGGGGGACTTATGAACATTAAGATAAAATATCGGGAAATTGGATTCATGACAACTTTTTGTATTATCCATGTTATATTTGTAAAAGTGATTCCGTAATCCGTATGAGCCAACTAAGGTGACGGAGCATTGCATTATTAGTTTACTCAAAGCTCTTGTTTTGTATAATAAACCATTTTATTTGCTGGTAAACTGAATTAACTTTCATGCTAGCTCACAAGTTGCAGAAAATTTAAGCATTTGAATTGAGAGAACACTTCAAAGTCTCTTTCACGCCAATGCATTGAACTACCCTCAGGCATTGCAATTTGAATCGAGCTGACACCTAAAATTGTTTCAAACCGTGTAACGGGAGCCTAAGGCATAACATAATTCTTCTGCATAGAATCCGTATCTCGAAACTTGTTATTTCATACATAAATTCATTTATTCTAGTGGCTCAGGTAACCTATTTGGTCTACTACAACGAGACGGCTTTAATTTTATTATCCGGAGAGACAAAAAATAAGCGTCTCAATCTAACAAATACACGCTAAATCCCGTCCATGCAACAGAATCCCTTGCTTCACCGAAATCACTTTTAACGCTGATAGATATAAAGGCGATTACATATCGGTGTTTAGTAGCGAAGCCTAAGGCTTTACACACCCTGCAAAAGTGAATCTCCCCTTCAAGACGTCCCATTACTCGAGTTAATTGCATTTCAATGTCACTTACCCCAGCACTAACCGCTCGGCGTGGTTCAAGGCATTCTGCTGAGATTTTTCAGCTTGATAAAAGGCGTGATTGTTCTTCCTAATATATTACTATTTTGGACACGCTTAAGATAGTGACCTGGGTCCAGTTGAGCTATCTATAGATCGGTTTCATCCGTAGATGGTTCTGGTTCAGTTAAGTAAGTGATATATTACATATGTATTTGTATGTAGTGGATTAGTTTCTGTAAATTGCTTACCCCGAAGGCACTAAACCGCTTGGTGCGTCTGTTGGGATGGTCCGAGTGGGGCCCAAGGAAGGCCTCGGACTTAGGCCGCGGTGGCCTCTTCGGCCTCATCACCACCCTCGCGTCCTCCCTCCCAGCTTCATCCAGCAACTTCGAGTCTGATGACACTGACAGCTGTCTCCTCACTCTATACTCCCCATTGCCGCCGCCGCTCCAATCTGCGGACAAAATACAGATGATCCTGCTATTGTGGTAGAGCTGAAAATGGTGGAGGGAAACCCACAGTTAGCTATGTCTGTTCGATCACCTTTATACTTCATCACGCAAACTAACTGAAAATGACCCAGTGTCATGACTTCATGAGTCATGCATGACGAACGAGCGACGAGTTGAAAACATGTTGAAACGGATAAAACTTTGATAGTTTGACAGTTCAGTAAAAGTTTAAAGCATACTCGTACGAACTTTTACAGTGGTGGGGAATATACAAAATTCACTAACTCATAGTGCTCATACTCGACGTACATATGCGCATAAATTCGCATTTTAAAAGCATTTTGAAAGCCTGTTCAAATTACATAAAAAATACACTTTAGTAACAATAAAACGTAACACAAAAGGGAAGAGAATAAAACGTTTTACCAAGGTTACATTGTTTGTGATACAGTTGTCAATTTCGTTCAATTTTCGATTTCCCTTATCAAAATCAGAATACACATTTGTCATTGAAATCTGCTTACCGCACTCCGCCGTATCAGCCGTGTATCAACAAGAACACGGTTTATTTTTCCTTGACAAATGGAACGCTATAACACGGTACTCAGCAACACAAACACTTTCAATGAAAGCATCGTCAATTGACGGAATGAAAATCCCGACAGAATTTTTCCCCGCAAGCACTTAGTAAGCAAATTAATTCACAAAAAAGCGCCATCGAATTTGTGATATTTGAAAGGAGCTATTTTTCTCGCTTACAGTACAGTACCTACCTATCGAGGAATGAAGAAGTGTTCAGTTAGCCCCATAGATAAATGTCTGTAGCTATCTTTTTAATGTACCAAGCTTTCAGTTACCATAACACAGCAATTTCTACCCACAAACGCCGAGATGATTAGTCGCCAGAGGATTTGTTAAGCAAAGGTAAGCATTGCAAAGCGCTTTCGCAGCGTACTCAGTATCCATATCCATTTGTCTAGCTTGAGGCTAAAAGCGCGTTAGCGTCACAAAGACTCGGTGCTCAGTATTGATGCGAAGTAAACGCGATACGAATAAATCATTCGAATCGAATCGTTTGTTGAGCGGGAATCGATCGAAGATAGTCGGCCATTCAGATTAAAAACGTTATAAATCATATTGCTGATGCCACTTTTCGTATTTCAATACAATTTTTATTGATCGTTGTTGATGATGCACGTTTACGTTTATCTAAATGAATTCTCGTTTATCTCAGTTTTTTTTTTATTTGTTGAAGTCTAACGAGGTCCGTGGAATGAGTGCAAGCAATTATTCATGTTTCTATGTCAATACATTACGTGAAGGTAATCGAATTTTGGTCAATCTTATTATGTGTAAAACTTTAAAAAAATATTAACCAGCATTTACACTATCATAGTCAATTTTTATCATCGGATGCGCAGTGTCATTTTATTAATTTTCATCACACCTACTCCAAGAAATACAGCAATTTAAAAAACGCTAAAAGCTTAAAAATATAGGAGTAACAATCGAATAACAGTTAATTCGATGATGGTAATTCCGCAGCTCGCCCGGAGCCGTAAGTGGGTCACGAGGGTGGCTCCCTGGGCCCAAGGGTCCTTACGGGTGAGAATACGATAATTTTATTGAAACTCTACCATTACCGGCTTTGTTAATAGGCAAAAGTTTGGCGCAATACAGGTATTTGCTAAATTGTATGATGGGTTTAAAGCAGTGTTAGCTGAGAAGGTTGTGACTAGACTTTCAATTCTATGCTGTGTATGAATCCATGGATTTTTAAATCAACGCATCAACAAAATATCTAAAAGGTAAAGAAAAAAAATAGTGAGGAAACCATTTAGATTTTTTTTTAATCTAATAGGCGGCGATGATGGGCCGATAAAATCAGAATTAATTAAATTCTTAAAGCTGCTAATCTGAAATTTGGAATTAGAGCGTATCTTTCCTATCCACCGGGCGCTCCATAAAAATGTTCAATGCCTCCATTAATTCCGCTCAAACACTGGGATTTGATTTGCACACGTTGGAACCGACACGTGGCCAGACGAGGGCCCAATTAAAACTTGGGCTCACGGACCGATAACAGGTATAAAATGTATTTTTAAGGAGCATTTTGTTCAGGAACTTTCAAGTGATCGTATTTAATTTACCGGGATAGAATGTGGTTCATTTGGATAATTCAATTTAAAGTTTATTCAGGCACATAAAATTGGATGGAGTGAGCCTCTCTGATGTACCTTACCTTCACTAAAAATCTTTACACTACACTGGTATATCGTACCAGTGTAGTGTAAAGAACCAGTGAGTGACACTACGGCAAAAAGATGATTAGATAGAGTCATGTAATCAATACCTATATTATTGTTAGGTGAGGTTATCTCGACCTACTTTAAATATTACCTTACCCAACAATAAACAAAGTTAGATGGAGTTTAGTACAATACAATATAGTAAGTTGTAACCAACGAGGTACCCATAAAAAGGAAAATGTCAAAATTGTCTTCTCAATTGAAACCAAACAAAGAGGCCGCCCAAATTGTTCTTAAAAAGAACACTCAAGCCAAATCGTAAAGCCTAACCCACACTTTGTTCTTTCACATTCACCAAGCATCCACATTTACGACAGATACGATGAAATATCGCCGTTTTACTGTACATTACGCGAATACTTCCCTTAGCATATCATTCACATACGCATAGAGTTTACAACCTACTTTTTCATGTCGTGTACACTTCGCATAACGCATTTCCGAGTCCAATAGGCATTTTGGCGTGTCATCTTTCATAAGGTAGTATAAAAAATTTATTGAGGCCGACCGCCGACGGTTCATTCACATAGGAATCGGGTTACCAGCCCTAACTGGTACTAAAGATCACATTTGAATACTATTCACATATGAACCAGTTCATAGTCCAGAGTCCAGTTATACATATACAACTGGACAAGAAAACATAAGACTTCAAACAGGTCAAAATCTAAGAATTTCAACCGATTTAAAATCGCTTTCAGTCATTTCGATAGTTCAGATTCTACTAATTTATTTCTATAGCAAAAGGCTCCAAGACAACATTTCTAGATTCTAAACAATCTAGAAAAATCAAACGCTATTTCTAGGCACAAAAAAGAAAATGTGCCTGTGTACAGACGCACGGCTACAAGCAGTATTCTAAGTAACTGCGGCCTATATTTAGCAGCTATTCTATCATTTCGACCTGTTTTCGACCGCTCCCTTGAAAGCATTTCACTAATTAAAACAGGCAGGCGTCTTTTTGACGCCATGACTGGTGTTAGGCTCGGAACAGACGGCCAATTAGGTTAATTAACGAAGGCTTCTTTTTTATAGATATATGCTAGCCATTTTGGCCAAGTTAGCCATGTTGCGATAAGGAGAGGAAGAAGATGAGTTGGCTCGGAGATAGGCGGCCAAAAATGTCCGTCACCAGAGTTGGTCACTTACTCATATGCATTTACATTTACAACTTACGTACTTTTAAATTACTTAATCCGAAGGTTGCACGTTTGAATCCCAGTCATGCATCAATGGATTTTTCGTTTCGGAAAATTTGTACATATGCACAGTAACACGAACTCTACATAGTGAAGGAAAACATCGTGAGGAAACCAGTTAGTGGTTTACTCTTACTTACTAAAACTTGCTTAACAACAAAAGATCTGAGTCTGAGATAAAGTTTACTGCGTTTTAGGGATTGTCGTGATCATATTTTTTTTATGTTCCATCTTTGGATATGTCCACTTAATATATGCATCCAGGAGATATTGTGAGACTGTAATCCCAACAAAGGCTTTTGAAGCAGCATGCATCCTTAATCCATAAGCTCCTCTAACCAATCCTTTGTGAGATATCATGCACACAGCTATCTTCAAATATATACAATGTTCTTGCATTTTTATTCATTATGACAAAGCAATGTAGTGATACCTAACCTTCTGTAAAATTGTGTTTAAGTGAGTCAAACTGACGTATGTTATACAAAATGTACCGTAACTTAACTGAACTTGCCAAAATATAATTAGACAGCATTCACAACTTGGTCAGTTTACCGAGAATAATTTTCGCACGACACGCTAACTTCTGCTCACATCAACTTTTCCCATACACGCTTCCTTCCAGTATAATTTGTGTATGACATGTGACCGTACGACGTGACCCAATTGGAAAAGTTTTCGAGTTACCCCAAAACATCCCGCTACTGTTAATTATTTTAATTGTTTTGAGTTGAGTTTGCGCCGCGGATAATCTATGAGTGCGGGTAAATGTAAACATGGTACTTAATGGGGGTTCGAAATTGTTAACTACGTGTTCTGTAGGCTAAAATGTATATTTTGCGTTGAAAATATGGACGTAGTCGTAGTAAGTTAGGCTGGAACCAAACGTATACCTACGTGGACCCGCCTTGTTCCACATATTGGTGTACTTTGGGAAAAATATATCAGGTTCATTTTTTCATGGAGAGGAATCCGAAGTATAACCGTTATCACTATCGGTAAGTACATGTTTACCAGATCCTGTAAGAACTTTATCTGGCCGATTGCTTATGCACTGGCAGAAATGCACAAATTGAGAAGTGGAAGGTTGGCGTGGTATGGGCATGTCATGAGGAGGGATGAGAGTCATATAACACGACGAATGATGAGTATGAATGTGGATGGATATACCGGTAGGGGTAGGCTTAAGAAAAAATGGATGGACTGTGTGAATGCGGATATGTTTGTGAAAGGAGTGAGTTCGGATATGACGGGTGATAGAGGGAAATGGAAGAGAGAAACATGTTGTGCCGACCCCACTTAAGTGGGATAAGGGCAGGAAGAAGAAGAAATGCATCGAAACGTTAAAGGTTGCTGTAGATTAGAAATTATTTGATATCATTACAAACAAAATGAAAGGCAAATAACTTCAAAGCGAACTCTTCAAGAGCAAAGTTTACAATATAATAAAACATCTTCATTCACTTTGCTGAGCAAACAATATCGTTCGTTAATAAAACAAGTGAAGTCGCGAAGTTTGCTATCGCCGAAGATTATTTGATATTGCTTGCTGGAAAATTGCTAACTTCATTAATCTTTCATGGTTTTGTAACGAAGTAATTACTGCTTGATGAATTAGTACGGCGGATCGATAACAGTTCTATTCGTTGTAATATTTATACAAATTGAAATGTAATCGTAGTATTTGTTGTGAAATGTGCAACAATTCTAAAAGTTCCCAGAAATTGAACTACTTTAACTACCCCAAAATCTACAAAACATCCTAAATGTAGATTTTATTAGATGTCTAGCGTACATGGACTGGGCATAGAGTAGTGATTTTTTTTCACATAGCATGATGGAAACCAAGAATAGAATCAGATGAGAATATGATTCGATACTGAAAATTTAATTAAGCTCATAAATTACACACTACACTGTTATACTACATATTAGCTTCCTAAAGAATTTCGAGAATCGGATAGATGTTCCTCCTTTCGTTTTATCCAGGTACGTGAGCAAAACAGCAGCTATGAATAAGAGGGTACATCTTGAAATATTTAGGTAGATACAACAGTTCTCTTCAACTTTGTTTAAACAAAAACGGAATACCCAAATTCAGGAATAGCTGAGGCAGCGCTTCCTAATTTGGGTAACCATCAGACTCTGGAGTACGCTTTTTGGAGATGTGGGTTGGAGCGGAGCGTTTCACTCCAGTATTTTATTCAAAGATTTTGAATGCTAAGCGGAATTTTAAATCTGAAAAGCCTAATATTTTTCAACAGAATCAGCATATTTCTGAGATTTTTTGATGAAGAAGGATAATAAGATAAGATTCTTAGAAAGACAACATAAGATTTTTTAATTAATTGACAAAATAACGAAGCATGGACGAGGAGAGCCCTTTGTTCTGTGTTTTGGAGAATGCTTTTTGGAGCAAAACAATTACTCATTATATAAATAAATAGTTAATTCATTGTCTTATAAATCCCTAACACTGGGATATGCGCAAACATTTTTTTTCAATTCAGTTTATTTACACGTGTCAAACCGCATAGTGTGCCATGTCATGAGGGAGTATGTTACGCTTCACAACAACATTTGTTTGGACAGCCGAGGGTGAAATTCGTAACCAACTGTGCATTGTGGTAAAGCTAGATAATGTTTACGTTACATCGGGCAAATTCGTTCAAGATACATTTAGTCCGGACTAGAGCCAAGAAAGAAAGCTAGCGAGGAAACAGAAGGTACAGCCAGCTCTACATTTCCAGTTTTTTTTTTATATTTTTTTTCCTTAAACCTTTTCCGGACTTAACATAAAGCAAATCGATCCAGCCATTTTCACGTTATGAGTCAAAGAACACTTTCATTCTTATTTCAATAAAATACACATAAAAGCAACTATAACAAACAAGTACAACAATTTGGTATACTGAATAGTGCTGTCGGTTAACTGCAACTAAAATTCAGCAGAATTTGTAATACCCAACAGAAAATAAAACTTAAGTCTCGGATCAGAAAGCTCAATTTCGTTTGCTTAAATTATGCCAACGTTTGGAAACTGACCCTAAATTGCATTCAATTGAGAAGCAAAAGCTTATAAAGCCCAATTCGCGTTCGATTTGGAGCGACACAGGTTTATTCATGTTTACATTTCAACAATTCGAATATTTACAGCAACACATCAAAGGTGGATTGTCGAAAAACCCTTTACGTCTGTTTACGAATCCGAGCAATGTCGGAAATGCCGAAAGTTTCAAGATTATTTCCACAACCGCGAAATATCATTTCGAGAAGGAATTCGGATTTTCGGAGCGATTTCCTTATCGTTGGGAATATACACTTTTGATCGTAGAAACTCCTTTGTAGTATTCTTTATCGTGTACGTTTTGTGTAAAGGGCGATTTAGTTATCGGACCAAATAGAACCATTTGAGACCCTTCTTTATTTCCATTAGCTTAGAATACATTACACCTAGAAGCTACATTCTTTCACTGAAGTTAACAAGCTTGATATTTTTTTTAGGAACGAGGCGTAGCTACGCTTGCTTTCTCTCTTTCTCTTGACGATAAATCATCGAAATTAAGCTAAAATTAGCACGATCACATACATAGTAAATAAATGATTGGTGTTATTAAAAAAAATCAAGTCCTGTGTCAAACGAACGGAAAAACAGCCCCAGAAATAGGGCTCCGTACACTCATTGAGTACGGAACCTTACAGCAAGTATTAGAAGACAAAACAATGTTACTTGAATGAAGTCAAGAGATTACAGAAAGCTTATTCGAGTGAAAAGATAAGTTCTTTTGAACAAAACGCACGACTGTGAAGTAAAGTTTAGCGTAGAGACGAGATGAGTTTCCCTTCCATTATATGATAATCGAAAGCTAAACTAAAGCACGGTCGCTTTTGTTAGCGAGATATTTAGGAATGATTTGAAAGATAAAAGCTTTTGTCGAGCAAAAATGTATTTTAGTCTTCTTCACCAGTTCGTGTTCACCAGTTCTTTCAAACCAGTGTGGTGAAAGGATTATAAGTGCGCCTCAAAGAGACTCCTTTCGTTTATCGAAGAACAAGTACTACAAAACGATTATCCAAAACGTTTGAAGAACCATCTACTGATCACCTATAACTAATCGTCTACTAACTAACTAATTCTCAGTATCTCTAATATTTCTTAAGTTTTTTTTTTTTTTTTTAATTAAATAGGTCAGCATTTGACCTCCCTCTGCCTGATGTTAAGCAGTAGTGAGGTCTAAGATGGAACATGCTTTCCTAGAAGGAACCTATTTACTCTTGATTTAAAGACCCCTATATTGTACTTTTCCGGAAATACGGTACCCGGCAATGAGTTCCACAGTTTGGCAGTGCGTATGAGAAAAATGGACTCAAAACGCTTTGTACGAACTCTGGGAATATCAACCATGTACAAGTGGCGTCTTTCGGGGAACCTGTTGGTCCGATAAAAGAACTCTCCGAAATGCAGTCGATAAAAGCTTGATAGACACGCGACTCTACGGCGATGCTCAAGGCTTTGAAGCCGAGACTCGACCAGGGTGTCATCACCTATTAGCCTCTTGGCTCGTCTCTCAATCGACTCTAATGCCTGTAGATGGTGCATGAGCATGTTGATAAGATTTTTATGATGATTTACATGTAATAGAATACGTTTAAATACCCATGCAGTATTCATAAGTTAATCAATATCAGGCTATCGGGTCTTTTCAATTTTAAACATTGACATTACACACTACGAGTTAGTTGGATATGGGCCAAAATCATGTGTCATAATGTATTTCCCATCGAATGCCGGCGATCGATGCTCATCGGGGATGCACCACACACTCGCATAATTAGATCCGCATATTTTATTCAGCTGCAATAACGTGCTAATGGAAACATGTATGCAAATTGCATGTAAACGTTTGGAATAGACATCTGGTCATGTGAAAGGGTGCCTTTTGTATCCCAGAACATCAAAAATATAGAAGTGCCTCGTATAATATTTTTTGCCGCGAAAATTATATGTATAATCAAGCCAATATAAGTGGTCTCATAGTTTACTTGGTACTTGTTGGTAGATAGCCTTCAGTGCTGGTATGTATTGAAAAGAAATTCTCATGATTCTTGTTTAATTTGGGACTTGATGGCATTATGTTTACCTCATAAAAAAGTTCCAAAAAGCTTATTTATCGACAGCACCAAGAGCTTAAATAGATAATAGTTTGGAATTACGAATATATAACATTCGGTTTCGTAATGCTTTTTCAAATTTTTCCTGTTTTTTGGTAGCGCGTGTGAAAATGATGGACGCAATGCGACAGTTCCTCCAATGGAAGACATCGAATTAACGTGAGGTCTTTGAAAGGAAGGGAATTGAGCCAGTTTAGTTAGGTTAGTTGTAGGTTGACTAAGGCGGGCCCTACACGATCAATTATATTGCACAATACTACGAATTGTGCAATTATCTTGACCGTTTAGGGTTAATATTGAAGATTGCGCAATGATTTGAACGAATGTTTGAGCGAGTTGAATTTTGTTTGCACCATATTTTTTTATTGCGTCGTGTAGGTAGAGTCAGTTCGCGCAGTATTTTTTGTATTTTTATGCAAACATAGCGCAATTCATATTATTGTGCAATATAATTGATCGTTTGGATTCAAAGCGCCTTTCAAGCTTATTGTACAATAAAATGTATTGTACAATATTATTGCAGGTCCAGGGCCCGCCTAAGTATTGCAGTAAAGGCGTGACAATTTGCATAAATCGCCTTATTTGCCAGCAAACGATTAAACAATCTAATATCCTCTTGACCTCTTCAAACTCTTTCCATCAAGGAAAGAGTTTTCCAGAAGAGGGCTTATCTCAATTCTCATATCTTTCAGTCAGATTCCACAACCTGGACCCTCGAAAAAATGTCATAGAAACATCGCACTATACATACATGCCTACTAAAGTAAGTTCGTATGAGTTAGCCACCAGTCACGACCAGGGAAGCGCTCATGGGTGTAGCTTCCTTAGTCGTTGTTGATAGATCGTCGAAGATAAGCGACTTTCTGATAAGTGTTCTGGTAAGTGAATGTGTGACCGCTATAGTATTTTCAACTAAACGCTTCGGTGCTTCGGAGAGCACGTTAAATTGTCAGTCCTGGCTATTAAGTCGTTAAGCCATGACGGAGGCGTTAAGGTCTAAAACTCCATTACCAGAGTTGATCACTAACTCATACGAAGTGGATAACTCTCACGCCAACTCAAAAAGACACACACAATGTATAAATTTATATAAGTACGCGCATGTGTGTAACGTGCTCCTCGTAAGAACGCAATCGAGAACTCGAGGGGAAGGGAGTCTTGATTGCTGGGGGACGAGTGTCCATTCTATACGTAGTATTATAAGATTCTCCTGGCAATATCTTACCTAGGTTAGGTAAGCATATGAATCACAATTGTTTGCATAATGATATCAAGTGGGCAGCGGACGATCTCAAATTGTATTCTAGAGTTCAAGAAATTCATTGAATTCATGTAGCCAGTTGTTTTAAGTATTCAGTTCCAACGGAATGAGGACTTCATGATTTTACGATCTCTTTTCTATAAGAATAACTAAAGGAAATGGAGTTAGAGGTTATCTATCTCTTCAGACTGGTTTACTTTTAAAAGGCATTTTGAATAATAGCATTTTTTAAGTTGATTCGTAGGAGTAGAGGCTAGCTGATGACATTTTTTTTTTCTACTAAATTGTACGGATGCAAGATTGAACCTACGACCTGGCCGATCCGTGGCCATGCTCTGCCAACTGATTAATCGGCAATCGATATTTGTGAAATTTTGTAGGAGTATTCTTAACAGCTTTTTGTCGTGTGCAATATGGTAAAGGTACTGACCATAATGACTATCTTTATCGTGCGGTATATTTCCATTGGGCTCCAGTCGATCCAGACATTCCTCCGAGTAGCCGTTATAAGGCAGCTTGCCGCGGCCGCCGCCGTTCTGCTGCCGGCCACGACACTCGCTGCTGTCTCCGTCAGGGTCGTCTTTTGTGGCTGAAACAAATGATGTACGTTGAAAAATCAATGATGCAACAGGTTTAAAGATTTCACTAAGACATAAGAAAAGACAAAGGAAGACATAAATTTCGTGAGATGAGAGCGATAAGTAAATTTTTCATAAATTCTAACATTGATAAATAAAAGGTTTACAGATTCAAAGGCTCTTTGTTGACTCCAATTTCATAGCTCCAAATTGATATGTCATTGTTTCTTAGAACAAACGCGTTAATTAATTTATATTACGGCGACACCCATTATACGAGGTCTTCAAACGTTTGTTCAAAGGCAGATCATTACGGGGTGACAAACGACACCCCAAGTTTCCATTCAAGGAAATTTTAGGGGACTCCATTTAGACCGCAGCGCACACCAGATGAATTTAATAGTCGCGCTCATTTTGCAAGACCTAAATACCACATTACGTACTTCAGGAACGCTCATTTAGAGCGGTAAAAACGCAAATTAGAGGGATGGGACGCTTCCATTAACTTCACTGCGGTACATGAGCTTAAAAATACAAGTACAAGAGTGTCTGACCTGGAAGCCTGAATAAGCCCGGGCGATTAAGCCTTGAACTAAATGGAGCAAGAAAATCTGAACATTTATGAAAGAAAAACTCGACCTGTGTTCATTTTTATGGACGCAAACGAGCCTGGGTAATACGTGTTTTTAATGAGCAAACTTACAGTATAACTTTATTAGACGGGAACTTGTAGTGTAACATTATTGGATGGGAAGTGAGTTGGAGCAAACAGAATTAGCGATATTGCACATTGTGCTTGATGGAGAGTCATAACAGCGTCGGGAGTCGAGTAAATAAATTATGCCATAACTGAGTACCAAATTTCCCGTTGAGTGAGTCGATTGTTGTGTCAAAAGCTGTATTCGTTGTGGCAAGTTAATTTATTGGGCTTCGAGCGCCAGTACAAATTGTACGAGGTAACCATTTTTGGGGTAAAGGCAATACAGTTAAATACGGGTATATTTATTTTATAATTTTATTGCTTTTACCCGATGATGACGGGGTTTTGTTTTGTTAGTATTTTCCTTATTCGTCTCTTTATCCTTTGTGTCCAAATTTTCCTCTAGGATTCAATCAAATAACGGGTCCACTTCGTTCCTTATCAGATTTATTTACCCTTCGATGACTAAAATTATATTTTTTTCACACACTTATTTTTTGTTGAGCCGTGTCGGGCTAGTGGGATGGACTTGACTTTCAATCTTAATTGTTGAGAGTTCGAACCCCGGTAGTGCATCAATGGATTTTGGTGTATGTAAAATTAATGGTAAAAATTCCGGGTAAGCTAATTTCATTCACCCAGGCAACACATGTTTCTGTTGAGTTTAGGCATAGGTTGTCTCTAGACGCTGTACAAATCTAGTAAAGATTTCTCGAATCCCGCCACAACTAGTCGCGTCGAACGAAATAGTTGACTATTCTAAAAAGTCGTCTCAAACTCGTAAATAACAAATTAAGCAATTTGCGTAGCGCCTAACCCCGGAGAGAGGATATGAAGTGACAACTGGCGCACAGGGACAGACAACTTTAATTGGTTGCTTAGTCTTCTCCGCGCCAAGTGAGAGGGAAATTGCTACTTAATATAAAGTTAAGTGATAACATGGTTCATGCTTTCGGCTCAATTTATTTTCTCGAATTTTGCACAAGCTGCAGTTTATGCTGTCTTTTAATAGAGAGCTGAAGAAACAGAAGCGTTATAAATTTGAAAGTTTGTGAATATGTTTGACGACCTCTGTAGCGCAGTGGTCGAAGGTCCGCTTGCGACGCAGTAGGTTGCTGGTTCGATCCCCGCCGCGGGACAAATGTTTGTATGATCTATGATATAAAAAGTATATAAGTAGAATATCAGTCATGTAGTACCCATAACACAAGCGCTGCTTACTTTGGGGCTAGATGATGCTGTGTGAAAAGTCCAGAATTATTTATTATTTTATAATTTATATTTCAATATTGTGATGTTTGTACCTTGCTTGAATCACACTATGACAGACGATAGATTGTTGTTGTTTTTTTTTGAGATTGTATGATTAAGTAATCCAGCACGTACTAAGTCGCGGGTAAAAGCTAGTGACTAATAGATCAAGCGAAGCGAAAAGCATTTAAACAAATACATTGTACTGTATTCCACAAAGATTATTGAAAACATTACCACCTGCCATTGTGGGAATTATGCAAATAATGGAGCTGGACCACAGTTGCAAATTAGTCAATTAATCGTACACTCCGTGCAAATTAATTATACATTCTCAACTGTTCGTGCATCTCCAAAACAAGCGACCATCTGGTGCTAAAGGAAACCCACACAACTTTCTTGACCAAATATAAACTCAGATTTATAATTTTAAGAATTATTTTCATAACCAATTTGCATGTGAAAATTAAACAAGTTTTGTATTCCAGAGCTTTGAAAGGCGAGATTGCGAATGCTCCGGAATAAACTACTAGGCTTAACTTTTGTCTCAAACATTCACATGCAGCTGTTTCAGTAGAGTTTGTATCGTACGTTTTACGTCGACAGTCGACACAAAGTAAGGCGACAACCGGTGCCCCGGGCGCCCGCTCTAATTGAGATGTGGTTGTGCATTCCTCTACAGCGAGCGTTAAAACAATTTTCGCAGTGGTTTCTTTTGAGTCTAGCCACAAACACTCTGCCCATTGAATCCACCAGCAATTTCCGCATATAGGAAATTCAAAAGGGGAAAATGTTGAATAAGTCACGGCAACCAGATAACACGTATTGAAATAGTAATAGTGTTCACAGGCGATAATTCGAGTAAACATCTATGAATGCAGCGTAAATATCTTGGCAAAACAATGGTAATTGGTTTTTTCCGGGTTGGATTATCGTGGGATTAGTGCGAGCCGGCCGAGAGCACGTGCGGCGATAACTTCTTCCCCTACTTTATGTGCGGTGGCCGAGAACAATGAAGGCGCTCCGCGCTGCACACGCTCACGCGCCACTCCGCTCCTTCCTACAGATGCAATTAGATATGTCTGAGCTCCGTTTCCTTGTTTTCACCTTCCTTCATTTCCGGCAGTGAAACTCTTTATCGAAATGAACGATCGATCACTTCCCCTACACACGGTCGTGATTTGTCAACGGGATTGCATTTTCGTGAGGGGAAGTATTACGTCTTAGCAAAGTAAATTAACGCGAGAGCAATTGGCAATCTGCGACACCCCGGGTTATCTCGGATCGTGACTATGCGGCACGCCCTTCTCTCGCTGTCGGATTACAAACGTATGTTAGCTAAGTAGCCACTGTATATAATGATATAGGTGGTTAATAAGGCGTGAAGTCACGCTTGATTCTAGATACGACAAAAGAAGCAATCGAGCAGCCGGGCGTAGAACGACAACATTAGGAATGTCAATTTTGTTGTTCAAAGCTTGCAGCGAACTAAAACAGTGCAACAACACTAGTATTACTGTAACTCATAAAGCAATACAATCACGAATGCAGCTCGAACTATTCGCTGAGGTCATAACAGGTTAGGTAACTTCGGAGTTTTATTGTGTCCAGGAACAAAGGTAGAATTATTGCAGACATAACAATGTGCGAGACTTCAAGAGTAGGTTTTGAACTTTTGACTCAACACAAGTTTGTTAAAGCATTGAAAATGAAAATATTTTGTTAGGTGTTCCTTCGGAGTAGAGCTAGGTAATTTTACTCTATAACTAGAGGGGATAATAGTGTTATAACAAAATACCTCTGTTGAAGTTATCATTCAAGTGAAAATTTCTAATTTCAAAATACAAACTTATACGCGAAGCGACGTCTTAATAACACATTTCCTTTTTTTGCGTCGATAGTTAAAACTTAAAACAAGTTTTTGTTTTCAGAAAAACGAGCAACCGCACAGGGAATAAAGTATTTTATACCGGTGTCTTATTACGGAAATGAATCGCATGATCAACGGCCTTGCTAAGGCTGCGGCTACATACTCTTGTACCAAAGTACTTAGTCTACAGACCACAAACATGTATTATCCTAACGACCTCACAGATTTATCATAGGGTATCGTAGGCAGTAGCAGAGGATCTATCTATTATACCATAATAAAGCTAAAAATTTGTACTGTTTCTGCGTCAGTAATTGTATGGAGTTGTCTATCCGGGGTGTGGCCAACGGTAACTTTACACTGGTTTTATTTTTATTTTCCCATTATCATTAGGAGTAACATGTGTTTCGTAAAAGGAACAGTCAAAACTAAATATAAATACGGAGATTAATATAATTACTTAGTTAAAATGACTAAGCAGATGTGTAAGTAAAACAAATACAAATTGGGTTTATCAAATAAGATTGTAGAAGCAAATAAAGAATGTGATAATTTTAATTATACAGAACCTTGGGGCTCTGGCGAAAATTTTGCACAGTTTTTGCTAATTCTTTTCCGTGACCAAAGGCAAACAAAACGGACACGAAATTTGAATAATTGAATAACATCGCAGGAGTCAAAGCGAATTATGAATACACGTAAAAGTTGTAACTTAAAAGCATGATTCATTAGCAACTTTATTCAACGTAAAAGAAATAAATGCGAGGGAAAGAATTAATAAGTCCGACTCATTAGCACGGCACTGGTACAAGATGGATTTCAAAGGAAATGCAAAAAGGTTGCTCACTAAGATAATTAGCGAACCTTTTAGGCATTTGACATAATAAGTAACAGTAAAAAACACATAAAAGTAAAAGTTCCATCAATAATAATAAGCATATCTTCAGACAATAAGCAGACCACAAGTCGTTTTTACAGAAGGGTCATGCACAAAGACAGCTCATCAATATTCATCCAGGATTGAATCAGTCAAGTGCGAAACGTGAGGAGGGTGAGACACGAGCCCGTTATCCAGGAAAAAATGCATTCAGTCATATCTTATTAAAAAATAATGATTTTCATATTAACCAGAACCATCGTATTTGATTGATATGTATAAAATTAATGGGGTCGGACCAAAAATTACGTCATCCATAAAACTCGAGACTGGCATAAGACCCCTTTTATAATTTAAGAGTGGAATAAAAAACTTTATGATAGGATTTAGAGGTTGTCCTCACCGACCCACAGTAAAACTTTACTTAGGCAGTTTGACCCACAGTAAAGAGCAACTGAAAAAACTCGGTCAGTGAGAGCTTTTTTCATCGGATAAAGTTCATCAAAATTGTCTTTTAAATCAAATTTAGATTAAATCAAATGGGGGCGACATCAAAGTGCCATTATCATTGCTAATGGATCCGAAAATAGATCCATTAGTACAATGGTCCCACAGTTTCAGTTTCAAGGACTAAGTCCTGAAAGAGCCAAAGTCCAGCGATTCCTGTCAAAGTTGAAGAGGGTCCCCGCGGTCAGCGCTTTCAACAGCTTATCGGCTGGTGTGATCGGGTCGATGCCGCAAACTCAACAACTAACTTGAGCTAGCAAGTTTTCGATTGCGTCTTAGCTTGTCTGAGATTTGGATGGGGTTTTGGTAGTAAAGGTAACCTTCTCTACAAACTCTATCGCGCCGAAAATTAGTATTTGTATACGGATTTCACTTGTCACACACACGACTCTTACATACGAGTACATGTACATACAATTTTCAGTTACAAAACTAGTCTATAACTAAAACACAAAAGAAAAAGAAAAAAAAAGTTCGTGAGGGGCGTTGAAAACTCGGTTGGAACGAAGTTTCAATTTTGACATTTGGCATTTGTCAAATATTAAAATCCTAGAAACGCTCTTCCGTACTGACAATGTTACAATATATGGACTGCTTTGCGATTGCGCACTTCGCAATGTGAAGTTTTGACCTATGTATGTGTCGTGACGGTAAAATCTAATGCGTTTTTTCTTCTAACCCCCATCCTCGATACCATCCAAAAAGGAACTTCGTTCCAAAAAACCTCTCAGCACAACAGACTTCAGTCTACGAGCACATGCAAGGTCGCATAAGCTTGAAACGTATCATTTGACTCCCCAGTTCGGATGAACAGTCAATGCCGTCACACTCCAGATAGGGCGCAGCGAGCTAACGCTGGTGTCACTGACCTATATCGTCGACGACGGGGAAAGTATCGCGAAATGACACCAGCCAGCCTTTTAGCCCAATTGTGCTCAGCCGGTAAAAGCCGGAGCTAATTTAGTTAGCATGAGCTACGTGACCCGTAATGGGATGAATTGTGTTACCGGATTATTGATGAGAGCGCGTGGGATACGATCGTAACATATTGTACGGGAATGGTTCGTTACGTACGATTACTCTGTGCATGTTTCTTTCTTACTGCACATTTTCAGTAGGTATTTGTTCGTTATCCAAATTACATAGAAGCTATGTTTGAAGTGGCCAATCCTGTACTGTATGCAATTCAAAAACCAAGCCCAGAAAAATAAATATTACCCCTGCAGGACTATGTAATCTATAATGTAATGTGCCTGTTGAATAATTTATTTATATGAAGCTAGATGCTAAAAATAAATAGACGTGTATTTTCGCATGTGATCTTTCCGCAAGAAAGAATTCAAGAACTCAAGATCAAAGAAAATAAAATAGAAATCCTTTTACACTCATTTGACTACTTCAAAGCTTAGTCTGAAGACATTTTCCAAGTATGCTTCAAAACATATTTTTATTAGGAGCTTCTTGTTTAATATAAACAGAATACTCAACGTATACTGGAAACTGGATCAAATATCAAAAGACTGAGATGTCTGACAGAGATACAATTTCAAACTTCTACAAAAATGCAAAATACCCAGGCAGGCGAAACTGCGGGTAGAAATATAGTACACATCATATCGACCTTTAACAATAGGAATAATACAATACTAATTACACAAATTCTTCAGGATAAAATACACACGAAGCACCTTCAGGAGAATAAACTAAAGCTTACCAAACATGTAAGATAAAAGAAAACCCGAACTAAATCAATTAATTCACTCAGCACTCAAAACACAAAGAAGCTTTTAACTCGGCCCCTTTAAAACTCTCGTTTCAGTTTGTTCAGAATTACAAATGGCAAGATTAATTTTAATAACTCTTGTTAGTTTTTCTCGGCATCATAGTCGACGCTGACCCGGAGATTTGTTACGGGAAAGTGATTTACTGTTTGAAAGCGGATGACTAAATGCTTTATTATGTCGACTATTTTAACGAGAAACCGCTTCAAATGTTTCTATTAGTGTAAAGACAGATGATATCTATGGTGAAAGCTAGTATACTTAGTACGAGAATATTTACAATTCTTGTTTTACAATTAATGGTAAGAAAATATTGAATTCTAAGGTAATGACTGGAAGAGCAGCGTGAAATGGGGATAACCTATTGTCGATCTCTCATAAAAGTGGAATAAGGAAATGAAGGTGATACAACTGTCGTACGTCTTTTAGTGGTTAAAACCAAAAACGATACCTACAAAACTAAATGCGTCATTGCATAAGGCGAGCACGCAGAGAAAGATGAATTTATCGCCTGTTAGATGCGTTTCACGTCATACTCAGTATCTTATCAGATATCATGGTGACAGAAATTTAACGCAGAAACAGTAGTTCCATTGTCCAAAAGCTCGTTTTATCTTATTATTGTTCACTTTATCCGTTGAATGGGCCGGCCGTATCGAGCGCACGAACCTTAGAAGGGTTCTGTGAACGTTCTATTGTGTTTCGACTTTTTGTGTGAGCCAAATACGGCACTTAGTAGATAAGGAGTGTGGATCATAATGATCGAGGGGTTAATCTGTTTCAGATGGTTCAGTTCGGAAAATATATGCTCAGTCAAGCGTTCACTGTGAAAGAAAGCACCACGAAGAAGCCGGTTGGTATATTAAAGAGTGTCTTAGAGCTTGTCACGTGGAATACCAACTAAAACCAATTTAACTTGCAAAATATGGGCATCTACCAAAAGTATGCTTGTGCATTTACTGAATCTCTAGACATCTTCAAATATTTTGACCTGTAAATCTAATTGCCTTTTCTAGTCTTGCATTGGCAGATCAATATGAATTAGGAATATATCTTTAACTCTATCTAACAGACGACACCTGGCAGTAAGAGATAAACGTCGGAATACATGAAGGCACATGCTCTCATTTCATAACTACTTACACCTTAACATAATCACATCACATCCGAATATAAATAAGGATGAATGAACTTATACATTACATGCTACCCAGTAAACTTCAATGTTCCAATAAAATTACAGACCGCCGCGCCTCAGGGCATATAACCCTAAACATCTCAAGTAGCTTGGGGCAATCGTAGCATCCATTACGTAATGTGACCGACCTATATATGGAGGTAGCGGAAGGTTAAACATCACACAAGCGTCGCATCAGTACTCAGTAAAGTGCCAGCCGAGCTTATCCTGAAGCGCCCTTGAGCCAAATACAAATTTACATCGGCTCCGGAAAGATAACTTGGGATTCTCTGTGAAAATGAAACCCGCAGCTTAAAATACAGTTTGTGCTACATCCACAATGCAGTGTGACCTTTCAAAGTTTGTGTAAACTGTGACTAACTCATGCTATTAGGTAAAAAGGAATAAAATGTGGTGTGGTAACACTGTTGAGAGACAGTTGAGTTGGCCACTGATTCATACGAACTTACTTACTGCACTGTGCACTGGTCACGTGGTCTAAAATGAATTTCGTCAACTACTACTCTGCTATGGAAACGCGATAAGATATCGTATCTAGTCCATGTTTCTGAACGTACTGGGAACGGACGGACTGTGTACTTTTTCATCAAAGCCGTGATATTACATAACTTCACAAAAATTAGTTGCCAGACGATAAAAGCATATCTACTCGCATAACAGTTGACCCTTTTAAAGCTTATGTTAGTGGTATTTACGGTCATGTGAAAATATAGGTGGACTGTGGAGTACAGAGTACTATGCATAATGCATAACGAAAGAAGCACCGTGTTAAGAAAGAATAGGAGAGAATGGAGGAAGGAAACATTTTGTAGGTACCAAACCCTCTTAGCTTAAAAGCTGAAGAATAGAGTGATGAACTCCTCAATAATAAGTGCTATCTCTTTTCCTCGGTTTTCTTTCTTGTATGAACATTATTCAAGTTCCAATACGTGTGTGCCTCGCCTCAATATTGTTCGGATTTTATGTGGTCTATACGCTCCATTGATTCGGAACCACGACTTCTCCTTTGATATTCGAATAACAAGCCACAAAGACTATTGTATCGCCACAAATTCAATATTAGATGAGAAACCAGACAAAATAATATACGCCTCATTATTTTAACACTTGAGTAAACATACGTCACATTCCATTTCGAAAAACAAATGCATCGAAGTCCTTCAGTGATCGTAAATGCATAAGCTGAAAACTGAGGACGTAAAATAAAATATACTTGAATATGTAAATAAACTTACCAAGCGCGTGTCAAGCCAAGTAAAGTGTAAGGTTCCATTTACAAACACAACTATTTATACCAGTCCAATTTAAGACAAGAACTCAAGTGATCCATAAGCACAAGTCAGAATCGGTCAAGCCGTTTAAGAGAAGAATTACAATACAAAATACAAAAATACAATACAAAATATATTTATTAGGTTTCAAAACATATACATTATTTTTGTGACATAATTTAACACTAGTTGTATGTTTAGCGTAGCTTAATTATAATGATTAGGTACTACTAAATTAAATTATGTAGGTATGTTCACTAGCCCCCACACTAGGATACCCTGTGTCGTGGGTGAAGGACAAGCACACGCAAAGTTAAACTATACATATGTAGTATATAAAGATGTTAACAAACTAATAAACTTTCTCAGTTATGAGGATGGAGTCAGGGACAGTCGTTAACCCGATGTAAACAATTCAGGCCAAACAATCGGTACGCTGATGGGGGGGCAATTTGAGCAAACAAAATGACGCTATAACTGAAGCAGACTGCATGACTCATTAAATGAAGGAAACTGTACCAGAACCATCATTTTTCAGTCTGGAAAGAATTAAAAATCTATAACACATGCCCATTGCAAGTGCGAAACGTCTTTAAATAACATCGATAAGAAAGACTACAGTAAACAGATGCAATGCAACTAATATATAATCGTAAGATTGCCAGAAAGAAATAACTTGGCAGCCAAGGTATTTATTTAATTTGATCCATAAATCTTCATTCTAAGTTTGGTAGCGTTCTTAAAGTTATAAATAGAAATATTACAATTATTTTTAATCTATACTAATTTTAGTATTATCTTGAAGATGCGCCAAGCCAATAAGACATTACAACAAACACGTTCGATGAACCCAATCATATTATAAAGATGAGTTACTTCAGTTGTTGTACCTATTAATTCTAGATACTTCTTATTACTGTGCATAGAGCTACAAAGGTCTGGTAAAAGTGCATTGAAAATAGTAAATAATAAAATCTATAATTTATATATAGACCATAACAGGACAAGTTATGAAGACAATAAATTGCAATGGCTCGGGGCAACCTCACTATTATTGTGTTCTAGGAGTTTATGAAACAAGATTCAAGAATGGCATGTCTGCATTATATTTAATGGTTGCTTAAATTTAATTATAATTGCTTTGTTTCAATAAATAAAACAGATTTCGTTTTGTTTTGAACTTTTCATAATTCAAAAATATTGTTGATGTTACATATTGTTTTGTAAAATAACAAAAATACAAGTACGAGTACTTAACCTTTTTTTGAGCTTGGAACGTAATATGTCATGCTACCATGTATGCTCACAGATTGGAACACAAAATCTGACATCTGTAAGTACATCGAACCCTACACAACCCATTACAAAGCGCTTACGTAACCCACCGAGTTGAGCAACAGACAATTGAAGGCAATAAAGATGAAAACATTCTCGAGTGGGCAAGAAACACTATTAATGTAACATTAGGGGTACAAGCACTATACATCCATTGCTTTAAATTGATGACATCAATGCATTGTAAGGGCAAAAGGGACGTAACAAATTAACAAGCCAAGCAGAACGGTCATGAAATTTTAAACTCAAAAGAATACGACGCCTTTAGAAAAGTATTTGAATAGGTTGAAGACAATAGGGCGGGTCGACAAAAGGCCGTCCAGGTTTCGCGGTTGTGATGCAGGATAACAATAGTGTTCATGTGCGGTAGAGTAACTCAACATGCCCGCATACTACGATATAATAGCGAAGCGCTACAATTCTAAAATAGACACTTTCCTTTCAAATTTGTAATGCACGGTACGTAAATTTGGCAGGAAATAAAAAGGGGATAAAAATTAAGCCGTATTCGGTAGAGTGTGGCTAGGAATAGAAGCAAGTCAAGAAACCAATAAAGCTCCAGACGTTATTGTCCACAAGCGACGCGAGAGCAAGCCAGGCAAGTAGGGCAAATAATGTAGCCATTATCAATGACCGTTCAGGAAGCCAGCTATCAATCAACGACTAGATAATAGAGATGTTGAACCCCCGTGAAACGGAAGCAATCGTTTCGAACACAATAAGTACCACGGCGATATTGAAGAGCCTCATTAAGGGTAACATGATGTTGTTGTTCCTGTTTATAAACGTATTAAATAACACAAAATGGGCAAGCTGCCAGTCATAATAGAACGTTTACTTTTCATTGATTAACATCTTAATCACATGGCCTGCCATCGGCCAACACAAGGTGCTGATAGATGCCATTTATGGTGCGTGCAGGCAACTTGTAGTGATCACTGCTGATTCATAGTATGAAGGCCTTGGCTTGACTCATTCTACTAGTACTTAGCGCTACCGTTAGAAACTACCTGTTTTAGTTAAACATTGGTTACAACAAAGTCATGGAAATTTCACTTGGTCATTGACCATCCGACAAGATAGCAGCTATAGAAGAAAATCGAGTTCAAAAATTTTTGCCTTTTAATTAACTACACGATCGAGTAGAACAATAAAATTAATATTGATGGTGCATGTTTATTGCTGCACAAGCAAAATAAGCATCAGCAATAACAATAATATAATCATGTTTATGAACAAAACGTTGCATAAAATGGTCACAACAGTGATTTGTAGACGTTAATAGCGGCTGTGACGCTAACTATCCTTATATAACATAACAAACTGTGATTCATACATCGGACTGGTCGCATATTCGATAACATTATATGGTCACCAAGCATTTACAATCGGATTTGTCCGATTTATCATACGTGCCCTTTACTAACCCAGTACAAACATTCATTTATTATTCTTCACTCAATGATTGTTTCACTAAACGTGTATGATAATACTTATTCAACATATTTATTTGATATGAGTGCATAGGTCAAACCATATTTAGGTTTATTATTTCAACCTTGCACCAAATTACTGTTTAGTGAAATGTCAAGAGTCAACGATAACACAACCACATCATATTTCAATTCCCAAATCAATGCCGCGGGTAACACAACAAACTGGGGCCTGTCAACATTTAAAGAGTAAACAAAAACGATGTTTAAAAACAGAACAACGAAAACAATTAATGTTTTTTTCACACACGCAACTGTGTTTACTATAGTGTAAACAAATCGGATTACGATTTATACAACAATATGGTGTATTCTTGTAGCCGGTTTAGACGAGTGGGTTAGGACTTTCGACCCGAAGGTTATGTATTAATAAATATATATTATTATTATTTTTCAGAAATCAGTTAGTATCTTATGTATGGAATGCCATATTCTGAAAAATGTGGCCTTATATACCAAATATGTGTGACAGGAATACAGGATGTGGCAAAATATTACCTTTAACTTTTTACTTATCACGTATTGAAGAGCTTTTTTTATCCCCCAAAGAGATATGTTAACAAAGCCTTCAAGAAGAGCGATCAAGTTACGCTCAAGAAAGCCCTTGAAATACCTGACAATATGTACTTTAAGGTAAGCCAAACAAGGACCTTATTTCTGCAAATCGAAACGGATGTTAGGGGACCAATGATCCTATAGGCATAAACAAATTTTAATAGTTGACGAATAGTTAGCTTCCTGTGGTGTTGTGCGCATTTGATCGCGTTGTTCCAATCGAGTTGTCCGATCAATGTTACGGTCGGTAGTTTATCTGTGAATTCAATCTATTTATTGATAGGATGATCTCATGTGAGAGTTTCTTGTTTTAACTATTCTTATATTAAAATTTTAAAGAATTATAAACTTGAAATTATTTACAAAGTGGCAATTTAATAGAAAACTGTCTGTTTTCAAGATCATACCTGAGCTACTAAGATTTCAGGTCGATCTATCAGTTTTAGAGCCAAAACAAAGTATAACTAGCTTCAAATCTATACGATTACGTAAAAACTCTGACATAACACCCTTTTAACAATAACATTCTACATACCGAGACAGTAAGCCCGTGTAATCCAATAAATCTGTAAATCCTGTTACCAGTCGGCTTAAAGACCTCACTTATCATAAAGCAAACACAGAATGATATAGTGTTGTTCTAACGTTCATTGACATTGCTTTAATATTTGCTGCTGCTGCGTTATCAGAGTCACGTTATTGAGTCACACGAGCATTTATCAACTGAAAGTGTATTAATCAAAGCCAACCTATGGGATCGCTCCAATAAAACAATCGCCATCAGAGTAGGAAGCATATAATTCAACAAAGTACGCTATCTTCATGCAATTTACAAAACCAAACGATAGCGCGATCTAGAAAAGAGCCAATTTTAAGGGCGACATCTAGTTGTGTTTTTACTGAACTAAAATTGGGCATAATTTTTTTTACCTTTTCTCTTATTAGATACTACTCGTACTTGCTATCAATTACATTAGACAGAAAGTATGACAGGTAGACGACGCTGGAAAAAACATAATTCTGGCATTTTTACGCGATAGAATTCTTTATTGGGTCAAAAACACTGAACGAATGGCTCGTGATCGCTCGTGAGTCGTAATCATCTTATTTGTGAACTTCTTTCGTGTTTAAATTTATTAAAAACTTCTCGCAGTATTTATTGGACAAGTTAAAATCATAGTTACTGTTATTTTAAGAGTTACAGAGTAGATAACTTTCTAACAAGTAAAAAGATGGATAACAAAAGTGAACCAAGAAAAAACAAAATTCGTAGAACATAACACAAATTCCCAGTAGGCGTTGGATATAGCGTGTTTGTTTTAAATCTCTCGGGGTAAATGGACCTTTAAGGAAAATGGCTTAATCGATTTGAGACAGGGAAGGAAAACAAACAGCCATAGATTACAAGTAAATAAAGCTAAACGATAGGGTCAAAGAAAATGTAATAAGATTACGCGACGAACTTTTAGTAAGCAAAAATGTTCTTCTCGCGTCTACTAAGAATTGTTGAGAGATTTAACATAACTTTGGATACGTTGGAACCTGGTGGTGCCATCACTGTCTTAGTTATCTTCCTCCTTTTGTCTCACATGTACATAAGGTTGGCAGAACAAATATTCGTCTTCCATTTCTCTATCGTCATCACAGCACCCAGCGTCTTTTACACTCATATCGTCTTTCATTCCCTACACGTATATTGATCCATATAACATCCAGTATTCTTCTAGTAACAGCTCTCATGTGCATACCAAGGATGTCACAGTTATAGACATAATTGTGTAAACAAAATTCAAACTTAGATTCAGTAACAGTTGTAAAGTAAATCGAAATAGCTGCTAGTTATCAGTGACCTACCTACATCTATTCGTAAGTAATATCTAAATATATGATCGACAGTGTTTCGTAACAGAATGAACCAGGCTTCGATGCATCAACACAAACATGTTGCGTTTCATGTTCCATTCACTGACATTGTATATTTACGATCGAATAATATTTTGAATAGAGATGTGAATTACTTTGAATGGGTTAAAACAAAGCAACGATATTGCATCTTATCTTAAAAATAACTATCTAACACGGTTGAGATTAAAATGGTTTCATCATCCCACTTATGCCCCCACTTACGCCGACAACCCGCATGTCGGGTTGTCGGCACAACATGTTCTCTTCTTCCACTCTCCCCTATCACTCGTCATCTCCGTATCCACTGCTTTCTTACTCATATCTTCTTTCACACAATCCATCCATCTTTTCTTTGGTCTACCTCTACTCACATATCCATCCACATCCATTTCCATCACCCGTTTAGTTACGTGACTTTCATCCCTCCGCATTACATGCCCATACCACGCTAACCTATTGCTCTTCAACTTTTCAGTCACCGGTCAGATTAAAATGGTTTATAAATCTGATAAAGGTTCGGAATAGGAAATTACACTATGACTATATGAATTAGACAAAGAAATTACTTAGGCTTCATTTAAAAATCAAAGCGACATTGTATCATACCATTTAAACCATTTAAAGATTTTAGCTTATTTCTACGTTAACTTATTTACCTAAGTATGAATCACAAATGATTACAATAGCCATAAATTTTTATATCCTTTCATCGGACTTTAACCCAAATCGTGGCAAAGATATGGTAAGATACATTTAAAGTCAAGCACAACGATTTGTAAGGTATAAATTACAAAATATACTCCTAACAAGGAACCTGTCGAGACGAACAATGTAGGCGTACCTATATATATACCTAGTTTTATGCGCTAGCACGTAAGAATCTTTGAATCACCCACACAACAGCAACACTCGAGTCTGTAGATGGAGTCATCACACCAATTGCAGGTAACAATAGATTACGGACAGCTCGAGCATAGAAATGTACAGTTTTTATTAAAGCGAGCATGAAAGTTTATATTGCTACTGTAAAAAAAAAGCGAAGATACTGTTTTCCGTTTGATTTATAACATAGTTTCTGTGCCCCGCGGTTTGTATGGCCATTCTTACATGAATCGATATTTTTTGTAGATAAAATATGCAATAAGCATTCAAGAACGTTTAGATTTTAATTAGTGAAATAGTTTTTAAAATACATTAATGGTTACAGAGATTACCGATCAGCAAACGTAATACCTTTACCGTAAATCTAGCTATAGCCGGTTAAGCCAAGCCCGGTACAATTGTTCAATGTAAAATATTTAAAAAAAAAGTACGCGAGTGTCGTGAGCAGTCGATTGGAACGAAGTTTCAACTTTAAAATTTCGCATTTGTGAAATAAATTATTGTCAAATATTAAAATCCTAGTAGGTAATAAATAAAATAAATAAAAATAAAAAGGTAATAACAGTGTAACACTCTATGGACTGTTTCGCGTCTGCGCACTTAGCACTGTGACGTTTTGACCTATGTATGTGTCGTGACGGTAAAATTACCGCTTTTTTCTTTCTAGACCCCATGCGCGATACCGTCCGACAAGGAACTTCGTTTCAAAGATTAAGTAATGAATAGCGAGATAATGCTTATTCCACTATATTTAAAACATCAGCCGATAGAAGAAAACGGAAGAATGCTGTGCCGCATAACGTAGGAAAAGGACCAGAAGATGTCGATGACTGTCCCACTGCTGGGTAATTTTCAATTAGCATTCTTGTATCGTATTCGTACTTATACTCTAACTGCTCAATAAAACGCTAATTCGGTCAGCAAACCGCCAACCAAAAATAGCTATTTAATCGTCCAATTACACCTCATTGTAGTTGTATATTTGAATTACCGAAAATAGCTCTACGGCTATTTGCACCAACATTTTAACTCTCAGTTTAAGGTGCATTTACACGACACGGTATAAGCACGTACGATTTAGCATCGCATGCCAATTTTCCCGTGTAAATGCTCACCGCACGCTAAATGTCTTAAAAAGTGCGACGGTCATCGGGTCTAAGTTACTTAGTTACCTAGTCGCACGGTGAGCGCGCCGGCGGCTAAGTCTGCGGCGAGTAGGGTTACCATACGGAAAATTTAAAATGCGGACAAAGACCAGAGAAAAAAATCAATTTCAATGGAAAAGTCGCGTGTGTTGTTGGTACCACGTAAGTGAAGCCACGTGCGTTCCGCAAGCTCACATACCTAAATGTACGTATAGGTACACGTTGATATTTTTATCTTAATAATAATAATCGTCCTGTTGTGGGTGAATTTGATTATTTTTCTACTTAAAAAAAGCATCTTAAACATATTTTGTATCTTATTATCTTAGAAAAATCCTGATAATTCTAAAATAAAACGATATGTCTGGAGAAATTTTAACGTATGGTCACTGTAAAGTAGGCGGAACCTGGCCACAGATTACAGAGAGTACCAGTCATAGTTACCTAGTCATGCGTTTTAGCGTACGGTATAACGAGACTATACGATATAATGTTGTATGAACCTTTTTAAAATTTCGGCGTGCAAATCAAGTACACTTTGGTGTAGTGGTCTTGTCCGCCGGTTCTCAATATGAGATGTGCCGGTTCGATACCATTAGAAAATTATTTTAATTTTGCTTTTTTTTTTTTGCTTTACTATTTTGTATTTTTTTTATGTTGATTGCGAAAAAAGAAAATAAAATTTAAATTCAAGGTCCAAAAAGAGGTACCTACACTACTTGCCTAGAATAATTTTGTTTTATTTTTTCTTCACTAGTTTGTAATTATTTTATGTTAATGACGAAAAAAGAAAATAAAATCAAATTTCAAGGTCCAAAAAGAGGTACTTACACTACTTGCCTAGAATAATTTTCCTTTTTTTTTTCTTCACTAGTTTGTAATTTTTTATGTTAATGACGAAAAAAGCAAATAAAATCAAATTTCAAGGTCAAAGGGGTAGGTAAATCAGATAGGCTTCCAAAATTAATAAAAAGTAGGTAGGTACTTGGGTAAGTAAGTTCGTATGAGTACTACATAGGTAGGTAGGTACCTACTCGTACCTCCGTGGCTAAGTATGTAACTAAATAAGTAGGTAGCATTTACCTATTTGGTTACATTTTTTTTTTTTTTTTAAGACATTTTCACACAGCATCATCTAGCCCCAAACTAAGCAAAGCTTGCGTACTATGGGAACCAGATAACTGTAATACTACTTATATACTTTTGTTTGTAAATACATACATATTATACATAGAAACACCCAGACCCGAGACAAATATCTGTAGGTCATACAAACATTTGTCCCGCGGCGGGGATCGAACCCGCAACCTTCTGCGTCGCAGGCATACACATAACATATATATTACACATAATATTGTACATACACACGTATAGGCACAGATCATATTATGCTGTTATAGGGAATAGGTTTTGCTGTGGATCTACCTACAGCACCCTACAGTTAAAACTGAGGAGTTGGCCACACTGCCTGTGGCTGTGTATCTAACTATAGAAGTCTAGAGAAACGACAGAGAGTTGCTTCATTAATGTGTTTCTAAATAGGCAGGTACTTATCTACTGGGAAATTTTGCGAAATTGTGAATAAGTAGGTACCTACCTACTAGCTACTAGTATACTTACCTTACCTATAAATGTATAACCTACCTACCTAGAAGCCGTGTTGGTCGAATGGGGTTGTGCCTCGACTTTCAATCCGAAGGTCGTGGGTTCGAATCCCGGCCGTGCATCACTGGATTTTTCGTTTCGAAAAATTTATATGCGTTTATACCTGAGTACCTAGGTAACTACCAATAGGAATACTCTACGTAGGTACCTATTTTGGTACCATACTACCAATGTTGGTAGGTACCTAAATAAATACTTACACGTACCTAAGTAGGTAGATAGACGAGAATATGTACTTAGGTATGCTACCCGGGTAGGTAGGTACCTGCATACTTCTAAGTAGAGTTGAGAACCGTGTTAGCCTAGTGAGATGTACCTACGTACCCTCATCAACCTACCTCCGAAGGCTGCAGTTCGAATCCCAGACGCGCAGATATGTAAATTTATACCTAGGTAGGTACAAACTTTCCTAACTGTGAAGATTTTATTCTATAAAAATTTGTAGGTAACTTCACGAATGTCAAGATCTGTTGGAAGAACTGTACCTGTCTCAGCTTCCTTAGCATCATAGTAGCGAATTGTCTAGGTACCTACCGGAGAATAGATAAAAATGACAGTAATAATGACACTGTGAATGACACACACCACAGAACTATAGTTCTGTGACACACACTAATGCGTAGTTCGGACTAGTCTTGTATTTTAGTCGAGTAGCGAGTAACTTATTACCAAAACGTGTCCGAACAAAAAAGTAATTATCTAAGTACTACCTACCTACCTACCACATTGTTGGGATGGTAGGTACCTACCTAGTAGGTAGGTAGTTATGTGATACAGCTTTATGATAGTACCTAGGTAGGACCGACCTACCTGAGTACCTACCAACAGGACTAAACCTATTAAAATACTCTACGTAGGTACCTATTTTGGTACCATACTACCAATGTAGGTAGGTACCTAAATAAATACTTACACGTACCTAAGTAGGTAGATAGATGAGAATATGTACCTAGGTATGCTACCTACCCGGGTAGGTAGGTACCTATGTACATACTTCTAAGTAGTGTTGAGAACCGTGTTACCCTAGTGAGATGTACCTACGTACCCTCATCAACCTACATCCGAAGGCTGCGAGTTCGAATCCCAGACGCGCAGATATGTAAATTTATACCTAAGTAGGTACAAACTTACCTATCTGTGTGAAGATTTTATTCTATAAAAAATTGTAGGTAGATAGATAGGTACATAATATTTTGATACGTAGGTAGGTACCTACTACATTAGGTACCTACTGTTTGCCCAACGAGTCTAAGCATTCGTGAAGTTAGCCGTTTGTCTGCGCAGCAACCGCTTTTTCATACAAAATTGTGTTCTACGCAGACAAACGGCTAACTTCACGAATGCCTAGATCCGTTGGGCGAACTGTACTAGAGCACTATGTCAGACAACCTTCTCGTGTGCCCAAAGCTGCTAGTCCCTTAGGTACGGAAAAAAGACTTTCGCTCGGCACTGACGTTGCTACTACAGACAATGTCAGAAAATAAATATGGGGAAATATCCCGACAATCGAACCAATAACTGTTTGCCGCTGTCCTATTGGTGCTGCCTACTGCTCTGCCTCACTGTGCTGACCTCGTGTGCAAGCAGTACAGGTAACGTATTAGATAGGTACCTACCTATACATACAACCACGCAACTACCTATACAAATAAGTTGCCTGCGACATACATACGTAGGTAGTAGGTAATGTAGGTACGTACAGCCATTATCTTACTGGATAGGTAGGTAGGTACATAAGTACCTACCTACCTATCCAGTGTAATGTGCATCGAGCGGCGAGTGGTCGCCGAGTGCACGTCTGCGCGTGTTCAGATCCACCGAGCGAGCGAGCAAGACAGTGCGGAGAAGCGGATAGGTAGGTAGGTACATAAGTACCTACCTACCTATCCAGTGAGATAATGAGGTACTTACCTATAATAGTTTATACTATTATAGTAGGTAGGTACCTACTTATTAACAATTTCACAAAATGTCCCAGTAGGTAAGTACCTACCTATTTAGAAACACATTGATGAAGCAACTCTCTGTCGTTTCTCTAGACTTCTAGAGCTACATACAAAGCCACAGCCAGTGTAGCCAACTCCTCAGTTTTAACTGTAGGGTGCTGTAAAGTAGGTAGATCCACAGCAAAACCTATTATATCAAACGATCTGAAAAAAATGTCTACCGTGCCCTGGACTGGAAGTCGTGAACCACTTTCTTTTAGTTTTTGCTTCACTTTTTTCTGTTACGTATGAGTATCATTAGGTAAACCTACCATTAGATAGGTAGGTGTCATAGGATCCATACCATGTAGGTATGTACATACGTAGGTATGTAGGTACGTTGTCCTATGATAGTCAGCTTAAAATTGATAAAATTACCATCTAAGCAAGAAAGTAGTGTAAGTAGTTAAATACCTCTTTTTGGACCTTGAAATTTGATTTTATTTTCTTTTTTCGCCATTAACATAAAAAAATTACAAACTAGTAAAGCAAAAAAAAAAAGGAAAATGATTCTAGGCATGTAGTGTAAGTACCTTTTTTTGTACCTTGAATTTAAATTTTATTTTCTTTTTTCGCAATCAACATAAAAAAAATACAAAATAGTAAAGCAAAAAAAAAAAAGCAAAATTAAAATAATTTTCTAATAGTATCGAACCGGCACATCTCATATTGAGAACCGGCGGACAAGACCACTACACCAAAGTGTACTTGAATTGCACGCCGAAATTTTAAAAAGGTTCATACAACATTATATCGTATAGTCTCGTTATACCGTACGCTAAAACGCATGACTAGGTAACTATGACTGGTACTCTCTGTAATCTGTGGCCAGGTTCCGCCTACTTTACAGTGACCATACGTTAAAATTTCTCCAGACATGTCGTTTTATTTTAGAATTATCAGGATTTTTCTAAGATAATAAGATACAAAATATGTTTAAGATTCTTTTTTTAAGTAGAAAAATAATCAAATTCACCTACAACAGGACGATTATTATTATTAAGATAAAAATATCAACGTGTACCTATACGTACATTTAGGTATGTGAGCTTGCGGAACGCACGTGGCTTCACTTACGTGTTACCAACATAGACCTTGTCATAGGAGAAATTCTGAGCCCACGCGTACGCCCACGCCCACGAAAACGCCCACGCACTCGCGACTTTTCCATTGAAATAGATTTTTTTCTCTGGTCTTTGTCCGCGTTTAAAATTTTCCGTATGGTAACCCTACTCGCCGCAGTGTTAGCCACCCGGCGCGCTCACCGTGCGACTAAGTAACCTAGTCATACGGTATACCGTGTCGTGTAAATGCGCTAACTCTAACTGGAGACCGTACGCTGAATGGACTTAGCTTAGCAAAACGTGCGTCATACCGTATCGTCTAAATGCACCTTTAGTATGATATGATAACGTCAGATCATTTAGATAATATCAGATAATCTAGATATTATTACAGCTGTTGGTGCAAGCAAACTCGGTTTGTTTTGCTAACAGCGCAAATAGGAAACTATCTTTTTTATACCAATAATAACCTATTCTTAAGTTCGTTAGAAACTCCACACGACTCACTTAGATCAGACATTTTATTCTCATACATTATCACGGAAATGTTTATGGTTTCTGCTCAGGATCTTTGCAATTACTTTTATGATTGAAACGGAATCCTTAGTAATAAAATAATACTTACAGAGTCTGCCAAAACTGAGGGAGAGGCGTTTTCTGAGTTTTTGCATTTTACTCATAGCACCGCCTCTCTTTTCCCTCATTGTCACGCCTGTGGACAAAGAGAAAACAAATTAAAAACATACTTTAATTTTTGCTTCAACAATGCTGGTGATTACGTTGTTCACTGACTAACTTAAACCATAATTCAAACTTTTAAATGCGTTCACACTAAAACGGCACATAGAAAACCAATTACTTCTTTCTCAAAAACCTGAACACTATTAGTGTTCAGGTTTTTCAGAAAGAAGTTTCAAGAATCTCTTGTTATATCACCGTTACACCTCAAAGCAAATCTAAGCAATTATAAATTAGTACCGGATAACACTGCTAGGTCTAATGCATCTGAGGAAACCGTTGCAAATAATCGCACATTCTATAGACTCCAGTCACGCCAAAGCACAGTAAACTAGCTGTTACAGTAAATCAACTGGATCGTAAAATAAACAATAAACAAAGAATTGAAAATAGCTCATTAATGTATTAATGGACTATTATTATTTCGAACCCGTATCGAAGAAGAGAGTTATAGAAATCATGGGTAAAACTAAAAATGAGCTCGATCAATGCCTGTCTACGAAAGATCGTAAGATTATTTTTAGAAGTAACAGGATTATGAACGATGAATAAAAATTTATAGGGCTACAAAAGTCTCAACCACTATAATTATTATTGTCATTTGAATTTCAACAACATAAAACTTTTATAGCTTTGAATTTTTAATAACGTAAGTTGAAAGAAACTGTGAAAATAAACAATTAAATTGAGCCTTGAGTTTTGATATTTGCTTGTTTTTTCATTCCTGAAACCACAGCTGAAACTCAGAATGTTACCTTCATTAAAGTATATGACAATTTACGTAAGATGTTTACACTGAAAATAATTTTGATAAAGTTGACACATTAATTCAGTCGGCAAATAAGTCATGTTTAAATCCTGACATTGAAAGCATATTTATTGATATTACACTCAAGAGCACAGATCTTGAGAGTAAGTTTTGAAGGGAATTCAACGATGAACTAAGGAGGACAAGAAAAATAAATAAACAATACCAACTACTACATATACATAAAACCAAGTAAGAAGAGCTGATGTTGTTATTGGACTCATTTGTTTTCGTTTTGGCTGGCTGCTGAGAAAAATCTACAAAGACAAAGTTGATGATTATGATAAACAGCACATTGTCTAGCATTCAGATTCCCAAGACCTCAGAGTGTGAGAATTAGCTACATAATAATATGGTCCGAAATATAACACTAATATACCTACCAACAATACACAACTTTTGACACATTCAATAACATATAGGTGATGATTTTAAGATACACAATTAGTATTAAAGCAAAATTGATTTTGGCTGTGTTAACAAGAAAATGTAGCGCTCCTATGTATGATTGTCAATCCTGTGGTTATTTGTTTTTAAACTTGTTCAGAGCTCCATATATTGATGCCCATTCTCCTTTACAACAAGAGTCTTTAAACAAAATGATAGCGCCATCTTCTAGACGCGTGCGCACTTGGAAATGGAAGAATTCTCACAATCGTGTTTACGGAAACAGAGCTTGCCAAATCTGTTTTTCTCAGAGCTTCTACTAAAGTTTACTAAACGGTAAATCTGCGCATAATAATATAAGAAATCGTTGGCTGAAATGTATTTAATTTATTAACATCAATTATTTTCAATTATTTATTAATTCTTTTTTGGGAGGATATCTTTTGAGAATATCTTTGGAAATCGACGTGTGGAATACGTGTGGAGCTGACTAAGCTGCGAGTTTCCTTGAGTTTTATCGCTGTTCCTTCGCGAGCAATATCTTGAAAAATTAGGGCTTCACATTTTGGGCCTTGACTTCTTTACTTTCATTTAATTCTTCATACGCTCGCCCGAAATTCTAAACCAAGAAACAACACTGATCCTGTCGGTAAAGATCATTTATCTAATGAGTCAGCTTTAACAAAGGATTTAGCTAGCTTGCAGATGCATAGCCATATCGACAAACGGATTGTATGCAAAATTGCAAACCTGTTATAAGCGTTTAGTGTTGCTACTAATGGATTATGAAAGACGGATAAATTCATGGCTAGAGAAAAGACGGATAATCGGACTTTAAATACTTATTGCGGTCCGTTTTGAATCTATTTCTATTTCATTCAAAGTATTGAAATACCGAAGAACTATTTGTACATTTTATAACAATGTTTAGGTACGCCACGTTAAGTCTAGCCATGTCTAATCTACTAGGCATCACCTCGAATCTTGAGAATCATGTTTCAAACTTCAGGTTTTTATCATAAAAGTATGGCAGAATAAATATAAATAGCCGGATTTTATAAGTAAGCGTTATGTATTATTCAACGTTCCGCAAAACATGGCAATATTTCTGTATGGGATAGACAAGAAAAGTTTGCAACTACCGCGAAGATTTGACGCACTTCGCACGCGTGCTCATTGACTCTTTGCCAAGGGGCGCCAAGGCGTCGCCTCCCTGGTGGTTTTAGTTATAGATAAAAGCTTTAACTGAGCAATACATGCTTTAGAAGTTATACGCGTATTATCTCAGTTGCACATCAATAGATTTTTCGTTTTGTGAAATGTTTTGCGATACACGAACTTTAAATGGTAAAATACTTATGTAGTGAGAAATCCTGTAGGTTGTCAGAGCACCACACGTATTGACCATGCCTTTAAATCTTTAAAGGAGTCTACGACCACAAAATGATAGTTTAGGAAAGCGACGAGCTTTTAACACCCCTTCCGGGGTGTGTAAAGAAACTTTTTAAACTTTCTAGTCAGATTTTCTTCAATTTGGCTGGCGGCCCAATGCAAGCTAGGACTGCAGCCATTTGGTTTTATCGAATCAAGGATACGATCTTACTGCATTGGCCTAGAAAACGCACACTCAACCTACTCTCACAAAGTGATAAAATAATATGGCTAATCGAATTTTATTACTCCTCAATCGAATGAAAGATTTTATTGAACTATTCGGAATTCCAATTTAATGGAGCTACCACTACGGCACTATTTATATGTAGAACCAGAAATCAAACTATACAATTTGTGCTGGAGCATGTGTCGAACATGTTCGTGAAACAAGTGTGGCCAATCAAGAATAATATTGGTTCCACCGTGTTGATTCCGCGGGACAAGTTTTACCTGCCAACAGAAAGGCAAAAGACACTATTTCGTCGCGGTATGAACGTTTAGCAATTTAAATCTTGTTTGTTAGCGGATAAGGTTGAATATTGTATAGATTACTAGAAATCCGGCGCCACGAGCGACAGTCAACAATACAGGCTGCACAAACATGACCACCATGGGCAAACATTGACGATGTCATTCACTATCTAATCTGTAGAGAGACAGCGACATATCGTAGCGTACACTATGTCTATATACATGCGTTATGTAAGGTTTGGTAATGGGGTAACTGCAAATGCCTCAAACACATGCAAATAAACCAGTAATGATTATAAAACATCATCACTAAGCAACACAATGGCGTAATAGCATGTAATGAATATAGCGTGCAGTCATGTTGTCCTACTCATGCAATTCATCATCGTAATTCACAGTCCAAATACCCAATACTGGGTCTTCAATATCCTTTGATTAGGGCCATACAACATGATTCCTTAGATTTATGCCCCATTACTTTGGCTATATCATCCTGTCCCAATGGCTATCGTACATTTAACGTATATGATTTATTATTTAGCTAACTACCTATTTATTGATCTCAAGACACTATTATAGATCGTTACGCTGCAGTAGCAGTTAAGCTAGCAATTTCATACCCATTATTAATTATGCAGAAGCATAATGTTTGACAAATCCATTAAATAATTTGCGATTCACTAAGTAGTTACTTTTCATATACAATAATACAATTCCTTTAACGCTCAGTAAAAAATATAATAAATAGACGTCTTTTGCTACTTCTATTTTAATAATATCCACAACATCGCAAGACAGACTGAAGGTAAACTATTTATAGCCATACCTAGTTTGAGGGTTTCATGTAAGACGATGTGTTTACTTAGGTCTGCAGCGAAGTTTCCACGAAGGTACATCAATCGATACCTGAGTGATGCGAGTTTCTAAGAAATTTACGCAATTGAGATATGAAGCTTTTGTGAATACTCTTCAGTACTTTATATAGCTTCTATAGTCTGTCTGGTCTAATTTAACGGTTCCTACCTTCTTAAAAAATAGAACAGGCTATAAATACCACAAACACTTCAGGTTTTTACTTAACGAACACCATCAGATCATCAAGTAATTGCCGCGAAAGTAATAAAAATAAACACAAATCTTCCGATAAAACCGTGGTGATGCAAAACATTTCCGCGTGCCGGCTATGTCCAATGAACTCATTCCAACGCCCACGCCCAACAGGGTTGACAACTCAGTTATACGAATTACAACTTCGAGATGGGAAATTGAAAGTTTTTCATTTAATAATGAAATGTTTTGTGCCAGTTTAGTAAGTAAACAAGATGAAAATATGCCAACAATGTAGGAATAATCAAAGTATAAATATCGCAAAATTTAAATGAGCCAAGTGTGTATTTGGGCGTGCCTCTGAATACTTCAGACATCTTCAAAGAGCTTTAACTACCTATAGATCTTTGAGAATGTCTACCAAGCGGGGGATTCTGTCGTGATCCTTAATAGAAACCAACACATCCTTTAATAATTAAAAAAGGAAACAGAAATATTAAAAATATTGCAAACAACAATTCTAGGAAAAGCAATATTTCGTAGCAACCATTGACCCAAATTACAGTAAAATACGATAAATTATGCCAACTGCGCTCCCTGTTCCGCGGTGCGGCCGCATTTACAAGCGACAAATATCAGAACAGTTCCGTCAGACAAATTGAAAGACCTGCGATAAGTAATGCAAATAGATGACTGATCCCTCCTTAATAAATTATTCATAGTCAACCGAAATGAAAACGGAGTGAAAGCTGGACTCGTTGGAGCAGTAGATAATAAATAAGTACTTAGATATAGTTCACAATATCATGTCAAGTGTACCAAAGGAGGTTCCTTTTGTATGAGGCGCACTTATTCACACTGCAATCGAATGAACCACACGACGGAAAAAGATTAGTGAATACGTATCGGACTATAATGAGTATTTCAAAATGAACGTGACAAATAATGGGCTTTAAGAATACACAAAACACGTGGGTAGATAGTCCGCCTACCAAGAGACCGTGAAAAATCGAGGTGTATTTTTAAAAGTGACATTACGATAGGCACGTTCTCATCAGTAGACTTATATTATAATACTCAAAATCTATTGGTCACGTGAGATACGATACATATTGATATTTACATTAGAGTGGATGGGAAGAAACACTCAGTTTGATTGCCTGGGTATTACCGAATGTAGAGAGATCAAATAGGTACACACCTGGTAACAAGGCGCTTGTGATTTCAGCATGTGCTTAGGTGATGTGATGAATATGGAATAGTGCCGGCGAAGAGCGTGTTAAGCGGGCGGGCCAACAATCGAAGAGTGTAATGGATGGCTTAAATATAAATTACAGACGTATAGAAGTAGACATAACAAAGGAATTATAACAGGAAATATTAAACGTTCATTATAATGCCTAGAAATAGCAGGACAATGACCAATAATTAACAATTTTTGCAACAAGAATACTCGTAGAAGTGTTTTTGTTAAACAAGATTTAGTTATGATAATATGATAAAAGCTTTTATCATTATAACCGATAAGAATCCTAAAGACGAAATTAAAGAACCAAAAAGAAATTCGGCTGATATACCAGCCGGCTTACCATGGCAACGTTATCTGTACTTGAGTTCAGACAATTTTGAGTTTTATTGCGGTAGTAGAAAGAATGCTTTTGCCTTAGGTACCTCAAATATCACTTTACTCTACTCTACCTTAGAGATAGGGCGCTCATGGTAAGCAGGCTGGAAAGGTAGCTTGAAAATTATGAAACCTAAAGGAGCTTTTTCAAGATGCGATTCTTGGCACGTTTTTCTATGCCATTGGCCGAGTGAGCGTCGCAGTCGCACTTACTCTGACTTTTAGCATCCGATGATACTAAATCGTAGGTATCGGTTGATATACTTCCGTGTAAATGCTACTTAAACTTTAGTTGGATTATGGCTTGTTCTACAGAAGAAACGAATAATTAAATAATAGAAATTTGAGCTCTGCAATGCGAACTGTGTCAAAACCTGATCAGTGCTGGTTTATCGTCGCGAGTGGAACGTGCGAAAGTCGTTCGTCGACCTTGCCGTGAGCGTCGCTGGTCTCGCTGCGCCCGCGCATTCGACCGCGTGCCATTCCGCCTACAATGCACGGCGCTGCAATCGGTGTTGCCTTGTGCTGAGGTAAACAGCGGCAACAAAGGTTTATATTTCGTGTTGTTCCATTGATAGGTACATAGATATAGATGTAGAAAGTAATATTAATTCGATTAGAAATGGAATAATTAAACAGTTCTAAAGCAAATGCTTGCCGGAATTCTGTAATGCAATTGAGTAATAAGTTTACTATGCAAATGGTTTCGATGCATTCTGTAACAGTCAGCTCATAATTATTCAGCCGTAGCTTTCTTTGCAAACTTTATTGATACACACCGATTATAAACAATGATGACATCACTTTGATACTCTGGTCTATAAAATCAAGCGAAATGTATTTGCGATTGCGGTTTAATTGGAGCGTTTTAATTTTCATTCTCATTTGGGTCTGGGTGTTGTGCAGTTTATTTTAACCACGTCACAGGATTTAGGAATTTGTGTCTGTTGGGTGTTATTTATAGAGTAGATTAGAAAATATTGACACAGAGGCAAAATCATATTAAGAGGTTCATTTACTGAGAAATAACAGAAACTATGTATACAGAGAACGCTCAAAAAGGAAAAACACTAGAGGAAATAGAAAAAGATGAAAAAGAAGAAAATCTCAGAACCAATCCATTCCAAAAAAAAACATAAGTAATTGAAAATCAAACCATGTGCTTCTTTTCCTAGTAGAAATCTGTAGGAACAATCTTTGTATCAGACCTTGAACCCAGTTATAAAAACCTGTACACGTAATTTTGTATTCCAAGTTCCAACGATGTATGACTAAAAAACAACTGACGACTTGTATAGTTTTTCCATATCAAGAAGGCGGGTTGATTTTTTGTGTGTGTAGATGCATATGCAAGTTGCTTGTGTATGCGTCTCGCGAATGATCTTCCATGGACGAATGAGTGCTCCACTATCGCTTACGCACACCGAAACAAATACACACACAATTAAGACCAACCTGCCTGTATGATATAGAACAATTATATCATATTACGACAAGAGAAGCGCCGTCTACTAAGCAGTAGGAATAGCTATAATTTGAACCCAAGCCAAGAGTACGCACGAATTAACTGAACGCATGGTCGATTAGTGACCGCTTTATTTCGAAATCCTATAGTCTCAGTCTGCTTTAACAATATTATTTCCGTCATTGGACATTAACTGTTTGAATCGGTAAATAAATCTCAATAGTTCAATATTTTCGGCTAGCAAATAAATACAGACCTTGTGATGGTAAGCAAAGCGATGATATAATATAGATCACAAATTCACAAAACACCAAAATCCGTAATTTCCAATCTTTTTCTATCAAAAATTCCAAACTAATATAATAAAATGCGAGTTTGCTTGTTACGCTTCTTTGTCCAAACTTATGTTCTCTCGCGATACAGATTCGAGAGTAAGAAATCATATTACACCATTAGAAAAACATTTGTTTATTTTACAAAGAAGAATACATGAGAACAATTACATAATGATGATAATTTAATGCAATCACAAGATTATGAGTCATCGTCATTATTACGCTTCCTTAAATTAAAGTCTTTAGCATAACTGAATGAAGCCAGCAACGTTTATTTACCCACATCAATGGAATCTAATTGATGACTCAACATCAATGGTGGTTGATGGTGAATCATGCTAGCGATCAACAGTATTCCATCTTAGATAAGAATGCTCATTGAAGAACAGCTGACAGCTTAGTCAGAAATAGTTTTAACATGAGAAACAGTATAAATATAAACTTATTGATATTGAAAATTTGTAATAATGTTTGAAATCGGAAAGCTATAATGAGTCCGTTATAATGATGCTAAAGTTCGTTTTTAGTTAGAAAACTTTTCGAAACAATCAGGGTTATTGATTGTATGTAACTCTTGTATAAAGCACTTCCAGCAGAATTTTACATTCAACTTGTGATTTTCCTTTGACAATGAGCACAGTAATTGTAATTTTAAGGCTCTTTGCGGATTAAAATGTTCATTATTAAGCGAAGTTGTATTTCATTATAATTTGAAGTTCTTAGCTTAACAACGAAAATATTAATCATTGGTGGCAAATGTTTTGAAAGATCGTTTAAGGGACAATAGCCAAGGACAAGTCAGTCAGTGACTTCATTTTATATTATCATACAATACATCACATAGCTTTAGTCTCAGGCAAGGTGACCACGCCAAGGTGGCATGGAGATCACAAAACTTTTATGAATATTTCAAAATAAGTGAGAATAGTGTTGTGAAAAAGTACCATGCATGATGAAGAATTCGGAATGAAAGAGACGATTGCCAAGCGACTATGGAATATTGAATTCGCATCGATTTTAATTTCCGATCGCGAATACCATAGACCCACCCTCCCTCCACCTCTCATTACAATCAGCATCCGTACAACAATCGAAACCTGATATGAATACCAAAAATAAAATGTTAATGTACAAAATTGACTTGAATGAATATGCGACAGACGCTTGGTCAACGACCGTCTGCTTTTTACAAATGATAGTGACGATACATATAATCAAAAGCATTCATTCGAAGTTATTGTAGCATTAGTAGACATAAATGTAGTCATTGAAGAATAAGAAGCGAGTGCACACGGGGCGTGACCTCGAACCTGTGACCCTGCATACAATACGAGCAATTGTAATGTAAATGCGGATTTAAACCGTAGTGCCGCCGCTCTACTGGTACCGATTGTTGCGCAGATTTACACTTGACAGATCGTCTTACACGTGCCATTATTTAAACGAGATAGTATTGTATCATGCTAATGTCACCACATAAATATATGCAATGCAATTAAATTAGGATGCAATGACTAATGCAGAAGAAAATGCTTAAATATAGCAGCTTTTTATGAGAAAAGTAGTAATCTCAATGAAGATCAAGAAAGCGAAACAAAGCACTCAGCAACGCTGACTATTAATTACTCAAAGAGCTATATTATAATATTGGGTACGCGTTCTTATTTCCTTATTATTAAGGTCGAATTTCTTGTCAGTGATTAATGATAAGATAGTCAGTAGGTTTTTTTAATCATCTGTGGCTTAGGAAACTAACGACACGACATGTATTTATCTAACCTGAAAATGTCACGTATGATGTAGTACGTAGTTAGTCTATTCTTGTAACAAAAACTAAAGGAGAAACTGAGATAATAGAGAAACTGTATAACAACTCTTGCAGTAAATGTGACAGCGATAAGCAATTTATTAGCACAGAATCACGATTTTCAGCATGTTGATTTACAGTACAATATGCAGTTTACAAAGCGTGCATTGGTATGTATCGTGACTAGAGATATAGCTTAGTAGTTGTACAATAGTTTCCATATCATTGTTAGTCGCTGGCGTGGTCGTCGAGGCGTGGCCAAGTTGCGAGCCAGCGTGGCCAGCCAAGCGTTCTCTTCTCTCCCTGCGGATTCCGCTATTATGGGATTAATTTAGTTTAGCCATCAACTTCAAATTGTTAAACTTTTTATGACGTAAGACTGTAACTTTATCTTCGACCTATCAGCCGCATGTTTTGGCTCAGGTCTTATATTCAGATCAGGATCGTGGAGGATGGCACAAGCTTAAGGAGGCCTATACTTAGCAGTGGGTGAAGTCAGGCTGTGGATGATGATGATATATTCAGATATTGGGATGGGTTGCTTTTTGAATTCGTTAAGACTATTCGTTGAGATTATATTCTCAAGAGTTTCATTGATAGATGCAATTCCTCTTCTAATATATCCAAGATTTAATTGACCACGTATGATAATCTCAAGGACTTCGTCTGTGGAGATAACGGAAACCTTTACGAGATAAAACTACCATCGCTTTTTGCTATCTTGAAAATTACGTGTAATTGCAGCGAACAGCTTCCTTGTGGTAAACATAGACTATAAAGTTTATATGTGAGGGTAGCCGAGAACATAGTACATTGACCAGTAGATCAACACAATTAATGTTGCATGCATCTGACAGAGCAATAACCTACCTGCTGATAACCTAATTACGTATGTCTTGCTAAGTTTCCCTGGGGATTTCACAATGATCAAAAGACGTCTGAAAGATCGTCTGAATCATAATACCTACAGAGCAGAGTACTGTATGTACTCTGCTCTGTAGGTATTACTCGTGACGTGCTTTAAAAAATGTTATGCATACCATCAGTTAAGAGACGAAATTTTGTAAACATGTTTCCGTACACAAAAACTTAGGCCTATACATCTATATTAGATGATTTATACAGCGTCAGAAGGCAACCTATGCCTACACATAACGGGACGCTGTAGTCTGGGATATTGTTTGAGATGAAATAGGCTTGCCCAGCACCTAAACCATCCTCTTAGCTTAATCAACCTGGCCCACAGAAAAGACGATGTCGATACGTGTGGAGCTGACTAAGCTGCGGGTTTCTTCACGATGTTTTCCTTCACCGTTAAGAGCTCGTATTATAGCGCATATCAATTTTACGAAACGAAAAATCCATTGATGCTCGGCCGGGATTTGAACCCACAATCTTCGGATTGAAAGTCGAGGCATGACCCCATTCGACCAACACGGCTTTCGTACAAAACTAGTAATAGTCATTATGCGCTTTGATAGGCTGTAGAATCACAAGGTCTTTCGTAATTGTATAGCTTTTGTTACATGTGACATTGAAGTTGTTCGAAGATTGCCGACGGATCATTAAGTGGACTACGATAACATGCTTGAATATTCCAACGACTAGCTCATTCCGAAAAACTATTAGGTATTTAATAAATCGCCTGCTAAGAACCTGCTTGCTTTTTGAATAAATAAATATCTATTACTCAGATACTGCAAGCATTTAAATGATTCCAGGAAAATCTTTTAACAAAAACATTTGGTTTCAATAATATTGAAGATGCCATTGTTTAAGTGAATAAATACTTGGAATACACAAAAAAACAACTGAATGTTGAATGCAAGCCCTAAATTTGTGGAATAGGACAAAGGCGCAAACCAGTCGTACAGGAATCACGACCGGCTGGAAAATAACGGCATTTTTAAATACTTACTTCAAATTGTTACTTCGCAACATATTTTATTGCATACTGCTTTTAAAAAGAGTCAATTATAAAATAATCGCTTAGTATTTATGTAAACAATTTGATTGAAAGAATTCTCTTGAAAAACTTCAATATTTCAGCGTATATTTCTTAAATGTTTTGGCACAGATATTTGTTTTCAGGTGTGCTTATAAACAGGCCAGTGCAATAGTGATTGAAGCCAACAAGCTTGGGATGTTAATCGTACTCATGTTCCGGTCGTTGACCCGTGGCGCCGGCATCACCTGCGCTTGCGACGGATTGCCTGGCGGATGCCACCAAGGCCACGAGCTTTTGGGCTTCGTCTGACTCACACCACCTACTGGCACCATATCATTCATACACAATAACCACAGACGCTTTACAAATGCAACGGCTCGCACAGCTGTCATGCTTCCCGGAACTTTATAACCCTACCACTTCCTTGTATTTATAATCATTTCTCCGAAGTGCAAAATTGAACGTTTTTTTTACAAACCAGCGTCTCAAAATTCTGTTTTGACAGCCTCGTTAATAAATGCATGATGTTTGCAGAAAAAAGAAAGTTATACTTTCTCAGACACATCCGAGCAAGAAGCATCGTGTTAGTGAACTCACTGCAAATTTTAGTCTTAGACAATAATTCTCATGGAAACAATACGAGGTAGTTAATAAACACGAGAAACTGATAGACGGACGTTGTATTTTTGTATTAGCAACAAAACAAAACGAACATAAAACTTTAAGAGCTAGATTTAGATTACTTTATAAGAACAAAGACTAAGTATAAAAGTTGACCTTCAAACGAGCAGGTAGGGAATGGTGATTTCAGTTTAGTTGGCTTTGAACTTTTGTTACGTCTTGAACAAATAACTTGGTGAATATGATAGTTTTATATTAAAACCAAAATTATAAATTAATATAAGTAAATTATAATTGACAATAATAAAATAAATAAACAAAAAATTCAAGTTAAAAGTTCCTTGTGCAACTAAATACGTAACGGTGTGTGTACGGTGTATGTACATGTAGTATAAACAGTGTTTGAATCACGATAAGTGCAGTAGATACTCCTGTTACACGCCTCTCTGTCTGGATTAATGCATACGTGAGGGGCTGTGGTCTCGTGACAAAGAGTTTTACTATCAAAACAGAAAACAATAAAACGCAACAATGTTGTGATTTGCTAGCAATTCAAATCTACGAGCAATCAATACGTTCCATTGTTATGATAATATGTAGCGATAATAGTTCGTCAAATTACCTTCGGAAATCGTTGGTAGCACGTTGACAAAGTTGACAATCCCGACGCCTGTTATCTGACTCATTCACCAAAACTTGCAGTAATGACTTCCGAGAAACTTGTACCTACTGGGCTAGCAAAAACTAGCCGAAACAATACGGTCACACAGTTAGGACACTTATCACGTAGCCCACATAGATAATTTCCGTTGAAATGTATTATTCGCACTTCAAATATTCGCGTTTATGTCTTATTTAATATTTTGAAATGTTATAACGGTCACTTTTCACGTTTGATCCATATTAATAAAGAGAAATGTAAACTACTACATGAGAGCGGCCTAGATTTTTTTGTTGTCGCGTGGGTTGCGCGTACGCAGTCGTGTCGTCGATGCGAAGCGCCGAAGACAACTGGCTGGCATGTCTGGCACAAGCGGAGCCAACGCCCGTTCACCAGTTCACCTACTCTTATCTTTCGATGAATGTGTATGTGGTACTTGCTCATTCGACTTTGCGCTCGCTCAACTGGTTTCTTGCACAGCTTTACTGCATCGATCGTAGGTATAACTCTCAATTGCAGTAATAAAAGAGAGCTGAAAGTTCGCAGACGTCACGGTAACGGGCGATATGAAAGGAATTAGCGGTTGATTCATGGTTTATGTTTTTAATCAAGAATACTTCCTTGAAACATTTTTTATTAATATTAGAACTTATTCAAGTGAAATTTAATATACTTAGAAAAGAGAGCAAAACAGTATTGAAATTAAATCTTTGAATTAGATCGTACTAGCTACTGCGCGCGGCTTCGCCCGCGTGGTACCAACATTTTGAAAAGCCTATATATGCTATTCCAGGTCACTATCTACGCCTATTCCAAGTTTCATGCAAATCGGTTCACTGGTTTAAACACAACTATACAAACATCCAAACATCTAAACAAACTCACAAACTTTCAGCTTTATTATATTAGTGGGATTGTACGATTTCACTATTTTTTTTTGTTGCGTTTGTTATTGTCAGGAGAAGGTTCTTATGACAGAAAAAATTAAAAAATTGCGCGGAAAAAATGAATCATGCGCAGATCGACAGCATCGCAGACTTCATCTGACGGAAGATTTGATTTTTATATTGCACTAGCTGTAGTGCAATATAAAAATCAAATCTTCCGTTCATCAAAATATTCTACAATCTGCAATATACAAACGCGGAAACTAGTGGTCACATAAAAGTCGTCATAAACGTTATACATCATCTCTGCCAATCGTAGAAATGACACGACAGGATGTCTTCACAACAAGTTCTTAAAAAATGATGACTTTAGTTTTGAAGAAAACATTCCGTGAGTCGTGACATGATTACCGCGAAGTTTGTTGTCGTGAAAAGATAAGATAATTGATTGCGACCTAATTTATAACGCGGATAAGCTAAAGCGCTAAGCCTAAGCGTATTTAGTATTGTAAAAATTGTTATCGCTGCTTTTCTGTTGTTAAAAAGATAACTTTTCATCGATTTTGAATCCTACTTATAAAACACGACTAATGTTTGTAGGCTTTCAATCACGCCTTAAACGGTCGACAGTGGCTGATTTTTCATACAAATGCAGTGGCAAAATCAATTAAATTGTAACACTCTGTTCCTTCATCTTTATCAGTGGGACAATTTAGATGAAACTTAAAATCTACGGGTCATCCCTTTTTAAGGAAGTACAAAAATATTCTCTTTAGCCTAGCTAGTTGAGGAATAGTGCCACTTGATTAACACGGTTAGAATAGTTAAATTACTAAAATTTTTAGCTAAACCATACACAAATAACTAATGAAAACATGAAGCAATAAAGTTATTGAATAGTAAACAACTTGAATTTAGGTAATTTACATTCCAAAAGGTCACGGCTAAGCAAAATGCAGAATTCTGCCGTTTTTACAAACTATTGATCATTCGAGGTCAAATAATGACGCCAGTCTATCAAAGGATTACATAACTGACAAATAGGAAAACTGATGCTCATAACTCAATCAGGCAGGACCATTAAGTTGGGTTCCCCGAAAGTTGAATTCCCATTAAGTTGAGTCTCATTATGTTAGATTCCCATTATGTTGAACTCCCATTATGTTGAATCCCATTAAGTTGAGTCCTTTTATGGTGGATTCTATTATTTATATTTACTAGTTTATTTTACAAAGATAAAAAATATGTAAGTACTATTATTTATATTACAAAGAATCAAAATATCTGTAGATCTGAGTAGTTGTCTGCCGTACTCGGTGATACAGTCGACGTTTTCTCACAGATCATAAGGGGCATTATCAATCGATAATCCAGATTCAGATCAGCGCCAGATTTAGGCTGTATCTTTCTGTTTATTTTAAGAAATAAGAAAAAAACATTGAACTGTGTTGCACAAATATGATATTTAGTTAAGTAAACAGTTTGCCCATCGTGGGCGTACAATATGAGTATCTAATCTACTACCTACCTTCATAGAAAGTTATGGCAAAACTTACAATTAAGTAAAATTAGGTTACATTTGCCCAAGTTTACCTAAGCAAAGTATCTACTAGCTACTGAGCGCGGCTTCGCCCGCGTGGTATCAACATTTTGAATAGCCTATATGCTATTCCAGGTCACTATCTACGCGTATTCCAAGTTTCATCCAAATCGGTTCACTGGTTTAGGCGTGATTGAAACACAAACATCCAAACATCTAAACAAACTCACAAACTTTCAGCTTTATTATATTAGTGGGATTGTAGTTTTCTGATTATTCTAACGATCGAGATGTCATGCTATATTTCCTTCATGCGTTTGCCCAACGAGCTAAAAGGGGCTAAAATAAAGATTAAACCCGTAATCAACTGTTAAATCTTACTACGACATGATTAATATTTTACCCCACGACCGCCTTCAAACTTTTTACGAGAAAGCCTATTACTTTTGTTTAGTGATTTAAAATATTAAGAAAAGACACACCGAAGAGAGAATAGAGAGGGAATAAAAAAACTGTTTCGATAAAATATTGCCATAATAAATGTATGAAAAATAATCGTATAAACTGTCCTATGGGAAAAACATTACCTAGATACGTGGTTCTTATCGATTTTCATGTACATTGAACATGTATCGAGTGCACGAAAGGAGCCTCTTTGAGGCGCACTTATAATTCTTTCACCACACTAGGTCGAAAGAACAAGACAAGATAAGAAGCAGAAGAATATCGATGTTTAAATGGTATTCATTTAACTTTATAAGTACCGAGACAAAGTAACGACGTATCAATTTAAAACACATATCTAAACGGTTATATGATTAATTATTCAGACTCTGGTGACAATATTAAATGACAACCATAATCGATAGAATACCTAGCTGTGTTAAACCATTTCAAATTTTAGACAATTCCAAGACGAACTTAGGTAATTTGATAAGGTATCTTATTTTTCTGGGTTATGAGTTCAATCAATATAATTCGTAACTAAAAAGGAAATATGTTATATTAATAGGTTGTCGGTAGAAATAAAAGGAAATGAACAGCGATAAATAGCTCCAAGTACTCTCTACATTTTCATAATATTGTTACGAATACATCAAAGCCCACACGCAATACCTGTAACATATTTAACATTAAAGATAATGGCTCATAAAAGGAGATGTACTCACTTCTCTTCGAAGTACCGAAACCATCCTCGTGCCCGTTGCACGTACTGTCTTCATCATACTCGTAGACCTTGAAACTTTCTACGGAATACAGCTTGGCTGCTTTTCTAATTTTACTAACAAACCTAGCTTCCGCTAAGTATTACAAGTTCAAATCGCTTCACTAATGTGTAATCGAGTAGGTATGTGTACAATCGAGCACAACACAACCGATACGTCAAACTTTGATCACGTCCAAGCAATGTTTACGATTCGATAACTTACTACGCTATTGTAACACGAACAATGGAATTCCGGAATTCCGCAAAGTTCCGCGAATTCGGGAGACGGGTGAGCGCTAAGGCGGGCTGGCTTCGTCTGGGCCCCAGTTGCAGTGGCAAGGGCCGCCGCGCCGGCGCCCGGAACTGTGTCAACGGCGCCCGGAGCACCCCAACACCCCGGCCTTTCATAAATATGTAGCCTCGCTTTATGCTACACGTCAATAAAGCGTATGCAACTGCGATGCCGCATGACAATGAATTTTCATTAAAAGTGCGTCTGTCGTACGTAGGCTGTTTTTGTTGTTTCAATCTTCTTGTTCACACCTAGCTACACAACATACGTCTACACTATTTTATTTCTTTGTTCATACCTAAAGCAATATAACCTTAGTATTTAGGTAAAACAAATTATCTGATTGCAATCAATTTATCTCGCCAAAATTCAATAACTATTTGCTCAATATCCGACCAAAATAATTAACAATTTGGTTCGATTAACGCGAAATGTACGTCAGATTACTGATAATCTGTAATTCATTTTATACTAGCTACTGTTTTCGGTTTGTCTTGTATCAACACTAATATTATAAAGAGGAAGTTTGTTTGTGTTTTATAATAGGTGTTTCCAAACACACCTGACCGTCTGACATAGAGCTATTTATCGTATCGTAAGTATTTCCATACATGGTGAACTTAGCACACACGTCGTTACAGTAGAGCAAGGAAAAGTATGCAATAGTAAAAAGAAACTAATCGTTGGCGGTTAATATCGCAGGATTTAGAACCAGTCATGCATGAGGTCATATCAAGCCTAGATGACGTCACGCGATCGAAAAACCGATAAAACAAGTCCGTTGATATGAAGATTTGATAATTGTTAAATAAAATTAGCCAATTTTGCGTCATGGTCTTTTGAATATCCTAGAGACGAGTGTTTCTTACAAGACACAAGTCAAGTAAACACCATAAGCATTAGCTAACATGAACGACAGTGTTTTTAGGCCTAAAAGAAATCAAAACTTATTTGAAATATGTTGCATGGACTTGCGACGAGACTATTTTATAATAAGGTTCTAAACGGTGGTTCGATAGTTTACACATATGCCACGAGTATCACATACCTAAACAGCTTTATCGATTTCAAAATCACTATTTCACGATCGCTTTCAAAAGCTCTCCATCTTTATATCGCTATCCCGTTGATAAACTGAGTAGCACCCTTTCGGACCTTTGTGTTTTGAAGAGTTCCTTAACTAAGAGTATGTAAAATGACAAGAGTAGGTACTTCTAAAGGTCAGGACTTGAGAATGCTTTGAAGAGAATCGATATATCAAAAGGCACGCGAGGAATAGTCGAATATAGAATGACCTTGGGCCGTAAACAATGAGGGGGTCGCGCATTTTAACATTCAGGTTGTTTTAACTATCTATTCAGCTGGTCTATATTGCTGCAGTTTTATTTGTTGTAGCGCTTCCAAAATGGCCTCCTGAAAAATATCTACAATGCACCCTCGCAGTGACCCTACTATACAGGCTTTTCAGTCCTAGTGTGGGGAATAGAGGTTTAACCTGGGTACAGACCTATCATGAATCAATGTAATCTAGTTTAAGCGAATCTTTTGTACCGCTATACCTGTCTTTGGCACAATAAATTTATCTTATCTTATCTTATCTTACCCTGGTTCATAAAGAATACGGAACTGCATGACATACTTAAAGTCAACACAGTAGCTGAAGAGATCAAAACCGCTGCTCAAACTTATCAGGAAAAACTGAAAAGCCATCCTAATCAACTAGCACAACAACTCACAAAACCTACTTATAAGAGACAACTTAAAAGGAAAGATGTCATGCAGCATGTGGAATGCCTACTGGAGGAAAACCAGGAATGAACTCTGCCTGACATTAAACCCGCAAATTGGCTCATAGTTTGAAAACTGATTGCAGATAAAACTTGGGAAAAAAAATGTTGTGGCAGTTCTGTGCCAGGGGGATCCACTGCTTTTCTACCTCCGCAATATTGTCTGACCATATCGGTGTGGTGGGCAGTTGTCCAATAATATCAATCTATATCTATCTTCTCCTAGTACTCTCATAAATTGAAGGAAAACATTGCCAACTAGCTGGATGGTTGTGGAACCTAAAGTTGACTTTCGCACTCTGCCTGAGCAAATTATCTCTACGCTAGAATCCAATGTAGAGCAATGAGATAGGGAGGTCAGGCTGATTTTAAAAAACTAGTGAAACCAACAAGAAGATGAAGTTCCTAGTGCTTGTCAAAAATTTATTTTTATTTATTTTATTTATCGATTATAGACAAGCAGATGTTGCTGATATGTCTATATCACAGTGTTGAAATTGTCCGATTGTTCAAGATTGGTTAATCTTTTTGACCACTGATTTATTAATATTTAATCAGTACTAGCTGACCCGCGCGACAGCCGTTCACGCGTGATGGCGTGACCAAGGGATTTAGGGATGAATTTTTTCCGCGCAATTGTTTTATTTTTTTCTGTCATAAGAACCTTCTCCTGACAATAACAAACACAACAAAAAAGAATTAGTGAAATCGGTCCGGTGTAAACTATGGCCACAAATACGAGTTGAGACTTGAAAAGCACCCAAACCAGCTCGCGGGACAACTCACTGTCCCTGAAAGCATAGGTCGATTGAAAAAGAGGCGAGATCTCTTCGACTAGGACAGTCAGAAGGACCATGCGCTGATAAATAGAAAGGGCTGGCTCCGTTGGGAGTAGCGCCCTCAACGCAAAGAAGCTCACCACATCTGCTTATAGTCGGCATGACTGATCGCACGATGAGAATAAAAATAAAAAAAGTGAAATCGGTCCAGCCGTTCACGCGTGATGGCGTGACCAAGGGATATAGGGATTCATTTTTATATATAGAGATGACCACTGGGATCCCATAGAAAAGTTTTACGAGCTAGGTAATTCCTGTTCCTTTATATTTAATATTACCCGGACATTGTCGTAGTTAGTTTTTCTCAATTGACATTTGACATGCAGCAATCTGTAGTCATGAAACAGATTGTAGATTGGTAGACATTTCAAATCCTCTACAAAAGTTAGTAGGAAGGAAAAAGAGCATGCAATGAAAAAGTTCACTAAACCAGAAAAAAAAAACAAAAACGAATCTAGACATAGTCATAGACTATAAAAAGGTGTAAAAATTTTAAACTTTTGTAAACTTGAGCGGGTACCATAACAGCCCAACTGACAAACTTTACTTTTATAGAATGTTCATTTATTATTTTATGTAATGTACATTTTTTTTTTATTTAGGAGCAGCACATACTACTTGGATAGTACAAAAGTTAGAACCTACTTCTATCTAATTCAAACGAGTCAAACTAACATTTGGTCATTCGGTTGGCTGTTGATGAAATTGAATGTATTATGGTATGGAATCACTTAGTTAACGTGTAAATAATCTTAAAAATATCTAAAGCCAGTCAAGTGTTTTAGTAGGTATCTAAATCACCTGAATTCAATGTTTGTATATCTTTTCTAGTAGGTAGGTCTACACTACATTAACTTGAAAACAAGTTTAAAACTTTTTGAACAATGAAAACTCCTGAAATAGTTTCTGTATCAGATTCCTCAAGCCAATTCGAGTCGAATTCACATACTTTTACCAGTAATTATCTTGTCTTTATGGTAATATTTCATTAAAATTAATTGACAGCCACAAACTTACCATCTTTGACGTTCCTCGAAGACTGTGACGAAGACACTTCGGGAATAGTTTTAATATCACTAGCACAGTACATTTTATAAAAGCCTACACGTTAGTGCAAATGATTAACCCTCATCTAGAATTTTTTTACATAATTCAAACACATCGACTTGTTATTTATGATACATTTGCAAACACGAAACACGGCAGCCATTCCACATTCCGGTTGTAAATATTCATAGACAATAAATAAACTCTACAGATACCTAAATAAGGAGTTTGATACAACAAAAATTGACAGACGGTGAACGTTCAGACTTTAATGATTGATTTGTAATTTGTGCTTAGTTTGTCTGATAAATCTAAAGTTTGTTGTTTGTTTCATGGGTCACAGCTCAACTCTAGCAATCAGCTGCCAATGTCAGATTTTGAATGTCAATGAATCGCTCAGTCAGTCAGATGAGATGTCAAGTCGAACATCAGAATTTTACAGAATTCTATATCAGTCGGTTTTTGTGTTTCTTTCTGTTTCTGTTCATAGAGAAACATGTTTCTGTTGTAAAGTTTTATCTTTCACACAATCGTTTTAGATTTTTCGGAATTTTCGGTTTATGTGCAGATTAAAGTGACGAAGTGAGAGCTTTTTAAACATGATGCAACATCAGTACTGGGTAACTAAAAAGACTGTTCTAAAGAAATTGGGAACCAAAGAAGATGCTTGTGTAGTCGCTTCGGACGCTGAATTGGATGCAAAATTAGAGTTATTCCGATCAATATCCGATAGCTGCTTGCAGTTGCAGCGTGTTTTAGATCAATACCAGGAGCGGCTGTGTATTTTGGCTCAAGAGGAAAATGCTTTGGGGAAGTTCTTAAGGGACGCTGGTAAGACTGCCGACGCTGCTGGCAAACACATGGTATCAGCGGGGAAGGCGATTTCCTACTCCGGACAGCAGCGGTTATCAGTGCGAGGGCCGTTGTTGAGGCTTTATCATGAAGTGGAGACTTTTCGAGGTCGCGCAGTTAGTGATATGCGGGCTACGGTTTCCGCTATGGAAAAAGCGCGTATTGAATACCGCGCCGCTCTGAGTTGGATGAAGTCTACAAGCGCTCAGCTTGACCCTGACACCGGACGTGGATTGGACAACTTCCGGAAAGCGCAAAGACAAGTTCGTGAGAGCAAAAAGGTGTTTGATAAGTTGACACTTGATGTTCTGCAAAAGGTAAATAGATTATGTAATTTTTATGATTTTACTGTAAAACTAAATGTTTTTCTTGCACAGCTGAGATTGATCCCATGCTGATGATGCTGAGTAACTCTTATTTGTTTCAGATTGACCTGCTTGCCGCAGCCAGATGCAACATGTTCTCTCACGTGCTATTAAACTATCAGAACTCCTTCCTAAACTTTGTAACCAAAGTGTCACAAACTCTGGAAGCAACCGCAGATACCATGAAGTCGACTCCGCAATATGAGTTCTGTATACTGAAGGAGTTGTCACAGAGTCTTGGGGAGGGAAAGGAAGAGAAAGGAGAAGAGTCTAAAGAAGTGGTTCCTCAGGATAAGGATCAGATGCTGTTCTTCCAAGTAAGAAAACAATTTTACACCTAATACTACAGTTCGCCCAATGGATCTAGGCATTCGTGAAGTTAGCCATTTGTCTGCGCAGAACACAATTTTGTATGAAAAATTGGTCACTGCGCAGACAAACGGCTCACTTCACAAATGCCTAGATCCGTTGGGCGAACTGTACTAAAGTACTTACAGGTAGGGCAAACTTTTACCTATTGTATTGAAAATTTTGAAATGAAGGGATGTTTTTCGGTCTGATTTGTTGTGTTACTTCTATTTATTTTTCAAAAATGAACCCAGAGCTTTCTAGGAACAACTACAAAAGAAAAGGTAGCTCAAGGAGGTAAAATTTGCCCCTTCAGTCTGTTTACGTAAAAACAGGTTCACGACTGTATCTTTTTTATTTAACTTATTCCAGATCCTTTGAAGATGTCTAAGGGGTAGGTAAAGAGGCATGTCCAAACATATTTAATACATGCTCACATCTTGCAGAAGAAGTATTCCATACGTGACAGGTTGCAAACCCATCGCCACCTATAAGAACACTAATAAATAAATAAAATAAATAATAAAATGTTATAATATATTTCCAGGATGATTTTAAAGATGAAAGCGCTGCTCCACAAACAGAGGACCCAAAGCCAACTACAAATGAAACCCAGAAAGACCTGACTGAACCTTCCACTTCCACTAATCTTATTGAAGGTCTTGAAGGCATGCCTGAAGCTGGTCTAAGCTCTGATCTAGCTGGCCTGAGGATGGACTGTCCAGAAATGCCGGCCAATTTTGGGTCTTTTATGCCTTCACAGTTACTGCAAGTAAGTGAACGTCATTTTATTTATTATATATTTATGTTTAAAAACAGGAACTTCTCCTAAAATATCTTTTATTTTGTGATACCAACAATGATTTTTGATTTAGATGCATAAAGATGAGAATGTCTACCATTCTTTATTTTTATACGTATTAGCTGCGCCACCGCGGCGTGACCCGCGGTCCGTCTGGATTTTTAATTTTTTTGGGATAAAAAGGTAGCCTATGTAAGGACATAGGCATGTATCCCAGATTTTTTTGACTTGACTTGGAAGGCCGTACAACCATTATCCATGCCAATTTTCAGCATTCCCGTTGTGGTTTGGATGTGTAAAGCTAACAAACAGACAGAGCTACTTTCACATTTTTTTCACATTGTAATTAGTAAGGATACGGATTCCTGTGTTTTTTTTTTATTTCTTCTTTCCTTCTGTAATTAGTTGCCTCAATTCAGTATGCAGGTATTGATAGAAATCAATTAATGCCTATAATTGATATAATGCCTTTGTAGGGGTTGGAATAACCTGCAACATAATCATTCATTCATTCATTCATTCAAGCATAGGTACTATAATTTCAGGGTCTGAACACTAGTCTACTCCAAGGGCCTATGCCACCGAACAAGACTCCAGATGAGGCTTCTGGAGCTGTACAACCAAAGCCAGTCCCCAAGAAGGAAGACAAGGCAGCGTGGTTCAAACTCTTCGCTGAACTGGATCCGCTCGCCAACCCTGACAGCCTCTTAGGCACTAATGGTCAGAGTTCTACTGCTTAATACGCTTTAAATGTGAAGTTTAAACTGAGATTTAGTTATACAGTTTTCGAAGAAGTTGTAGAAGAAAGAACTAGCGAAGAAGTTGATTACAAAAGAATAGCTAAATTTGTACAATTCTATATCTTCAACATTTTTGTGCATACCCTATACTTAAGTAGCTTTTTTTGGGCTCAATATGTAACTTTTAAGTATCATTTAATAAACAGCAGTACCATAAATTTAAGGTCAAAATATTTCCAGTATTTCTGTAAATATTATCGAAAGAATTCAGTTCAAGATTAGTCAGATAGGAGCTATTCTATTTAACCCTGAAGTCTTAGTGCTTAGGAACGAAACTATAAGATGTATTATGATAGTTTAAGTACAGGTAACATTGTGTTTGCACTAAATAGCCAATTTTGCAGTATAAAGTATGCATCAATGTGATTTTCAGCCAATATTAAGATATCTTCATGAATGAAACTTGCGAAAAAACAGAGGCTAAAATGACTAGTTTGATTTTAATATTATGACTATTTATTTGGTGTTTGTTTTTTTACATTATAATTATTAGCGTCTGTTGTATTAACAGTCAGCTGAAGATTAAAAAGGTTTTGCATTCATTATCTACTTAATTGTATATCGGTGGTATTTATTCACAATATCCTAAAATCATAACTAACATAATATTATTTTGTGTAAAACATTCCATCTAATTACCATTAGGCTTTCATGTAATTAAGAATGAATTGTAAATGTAATATTTACTTACCAAAGATGTTTAGTTTAATTGTTTCTAGTCAAAAAGTGTTCACCATTAAGTGTACTTCACGGGAACAGATCCCATGAAGTTCACTTAATGGTGTTTTATCTAGTTAAAATTAGTCAGATTAAATAATATATTTCTATGGGTATGTAATGTACCTACCTACATAAGTAATGTTTATTTTTTGTACTTATTGTATCTGTGAGGGTACTTCATTTAATAAATGAAATAGGGTCGTTACCAACTTATTATTTTTTAGTGTTTCTGTAATTCTTTATTACGTTATATAGTTCTCCTCATCGATTTCGTCGACGACCCTGACTAATAATTTGTTATAATAATGTACTTAATTTACAATTTACTTATTTATTAATAAAATATTCAAATGTATCAATGGTAATATAGTTTTTCTTAACTAGCTTTAACCAGATCTCCAAACATTGAGTTATCTAAGCTCAATGTCAACATCCACAGAAATCATTGATTCTTAATTTTATCCAAGGAAATAATAGTTTATAATTTATTTGATATACTAAAGATACAGTGGGGAATTGCTCGAAAAAAACTTGAAGGTAGTATAGTACCTAATGTGCTCCTAATCTAGTGTACTCTGTGCCTCTGGTACAGAGCACAGTACAGTACAAAGTGAGGTTTGTAATAGTGAGTTTACGGTCTAGTCAGTCGTTGTGGCTTTGAGGAAAGAAAACTATTATTATTATCGATATCACGTTTTTTTGGCACATCCCTAATCGGCGGCCATTTTATGCTACACGAATGGCACGTTTTTTTAGTAGGTACCTATGCCAGGTCCTTATATTTCTTAGGTCATTGCGTTTCGTCGTTGGGGTCATAATATAATATAGTACCAAAAAGGTACCATGTTAAATCTATGGTTGGGTTTGCTTTAATTGGCCTACGATGTCATGTTTTTATTAATGTCAGTGTCATAATGTCATTTTTTTTGCCACATCCCCCCCCCCCTCCACTGCTCAATTCAACCAATCCGTCATCCGTCAGTCAAGTCAAGTCAATCAAATCAATTTCATTTAAATAAAATCCTGCAAAGATTATTGACGTGCTTTAGCGATTTTCAGCATTTATTTTCATTTACTTACATTGGGTTACTCCCAGTTACTCCTAAAACTCGTTGAGCATATAAATTGATTATTGGTTGAGTAGAGCTTCATTACTATAATAAGTGTGGGCTGATCCACAAACATGTTCAATTCATGTGAGTAAATATTTTGCTCTTCCAGTTTTAAACATTTTCTTCGTTTAGGTCTAAAAAGTAATATTTTTTGTAGTTTTACAAACCTTTCGGCTCGTCGAAGACCCGCCAACAAAGGTGCTAGAAGTTCGTTCCGACAGCTACGTCTCAAGGCCGATTCAGTATCGAGAGGAATCAATATTATTGTATGGACCAAAACTACCGAACGATGGTAAAAATACAAATAAAGAAAAATGCTACGAAATTGTGCTTCACAAGCCTTTCAATGAGAGCTTGCATCAAATGTACAGGTCAGTAAGATGACTCATAAATATTTTCCTCTGCAGTTTGTGGTTACTACCTATAATTTGCTTTGGCTTTTGCTAGTCATCAGATAAGGTACAATAGAACAATTTTCTTAATGTGTTTTTGTCTAAAACCAGGTTACTCACCTACAGGAATGGTTCAGTCGCTTAGTTCTTTGCTAAAATTGGTATGATGATGCATGATTGAAATATATTATTTAACCAACTGTAAGACAATGTATATTCATGTAGTACCTATGTACTAAGATGTCTCTCTCTATGTGCCTGACTACCACTAACCATACTTATCAGTTCCTCATTTGGTTGTATGGCAAAAATAAATCTGAAATACCTACCTTTTTTTTTTATCAACCTATGGTGTCCCACTGCTGGGCAAAGGTCTCCCCCAAAATTTTCCACACCATCCCTATCTCTGGCGATCTCCCACCACTCTCTCTTGAACCTGTCGAGATCGTCCCGCCAACGCCTAAAATAAATATTGAATTACCTACAATATAATTAATTAATTAATAATAATAATAATAATCAATAATTCGCCTGAAATACCTACGTAACAAATATTGTATCTTTATATTTTACTTCTTCACTACTTGTGTACATAGTCTGCAATTAAATAGGTCAATTATCCTTGTTATGTAAAAATTACCGTTGTCAACTTCTTTATCCTAAATACCAGCATAATTATGGTTGTATGTCTGATTATTCTTTTCCTTAAGTACTTCAAACTAGAAATACCACAGTAACAAATTGTGTGGCTCTATCGAAATTCCTAGCATTATGACAATAGGGAAAATAATAGTAAGGGTCACTTGAGAATTGAGATTCACTTTGCTATTCCTTGAAATATTATTTCAAAGTCGAAAAAGCATTTATTCAGTAGGACCGCTGGGAACACTTAGAATAGTCTTAAAACCAATTTTACTGAGCAACAAACACTGTTTGGGCCTAGCATTCTTTTAAGTGATCCATCTTAAAACTAAATAGTCAAGCTCCAGTGGGGAGTCAGTCAAACAAAATTGATTTGTCACCTTTAAATTCTATTTCATCATCCATCATCATGCAGACTTAGCTTTCTATATGCTGTTTGTGAAAATATGTCATGAGCCACTATTTTGTAGAATATGCAGTATCGCTATCGCAGTATATCAATCAACTAACCCTATTGTATAATAAATAGCTTTATCTCTGAACAAAGTTTGTCCACATTACTAGTTCATCACTAGTCTTCTTTGTCATGTAATTTCAAGAATCTGTTGAGTAGTTACGGCAAAAGTGTACCAAACAAAATTTACATTAATGATAATAGTTCTTGTATGAAGTAAGAGTGCTTGGTATGAATGTTGATGGATTTATGAGTAGAGGTAGGCCAGAAAAAAGATGATTGTGTGTGGATGGATTGTGTAAAGGGTGACATGAGTAAGAAAGAAGTGAGTGTTGAGATGACGGCTGATAGAGGAGAATGGAAGAAGAACACATGTTGTGCCGACCCCACATAATGTGGGAAAAGGGTAGGAAGATGATGATAATAGTTCTTGTCATTAAAATATTTATAGATGAAGTTATTACTTGTTTACAAGGGCTCAAAATTGTAGTGGGCAACTTATATTGAGGAAATAATTATATTAACAATACATTTTCAGTTTATTTCGAGCAGCAGATCTTGAGACGGGAGAAGAACGATTCATTGTCTACAAAGAAAGGATACCAGTATTTATTAAAATTACTAAAGAGGTATGTGTATGACAGTCTTATGTTGCTGTTAAAAAAGATCATTGTATTCTTAAATATCTGAGAAACTGTCTATTGTACAGCATGATGAAAGTCTCCAATTGTTCATGAAATTCTATCACTGACTGTACCTCAGGGATTTATCTAATCGCAATTGTTTAGTTTTATTTTATTTTATGTCATTTCAAATTGGTTCAAATGTCGTTCACCGGTTAATTCCACTCAAATTTTCTAAGATTATGCTATCATTAGACTTGTTGACCTTTCAACTCTGTCTCAGTGTCTACCAACGTTAATGATCACTTATCTATGTAGTATGTACTATAATATATCTATGTACTATGTTTCACTTATCTATGTACTATAATACAAATATAATTTCATTACATTTTTACCTGCCTATCTCTCTACTGATTATAAATAAGGTTTGTTAGCTATGTTGCTTTCAACACAGAATTCACGTCTCAGCACTACACAGTAATACAAAATTGTGCGCCTCGGTAAATTTCGTGCTTTGAAAACCAAATTCATCTGAATATGTAACCTATAGTGTCCGAATCTCGCCATTCTTCAAGATTCGAAGGTGACAGCTCGTGCGGCTTGATTCGGTATTGGTTGAACCATCGCATTACGTTAGTATTTCAGCATAGCGATTCATACTTCAAGCAGAACGCATCCGCCACGAAATCGTTCCGTGTAATTCGTCCAAAGTGACGTTTCTCGCACTGCGATTGATTGCGATCGGTTGAACTGTAGAAAGGTTTCGTTGCGGATACGTTCCGCTGAAGTCTGAATCGCTATGCAGAAGCTAGACGAAGATTGCCGAGGCGCACAATATTGTAGTACTACTATGTATGTATTTTTAAGCGTATTATTTTGACATATCTCTTTCCAGTGCACAGTAGCGAGTCTTCAGAAGCTATGCGATACGCTGTCTGAGCATCAATCGTGGTCTATCGCCCATTTGGTGGCGCATTTCGGCCTTTTCGAACTCTTCAACCATGAGGAAGTACAGAAGCATATGGATGAAGTGGATCCCGTTACGGGCAGCACACCTCTTATGGTTGGTATTTTACAAAAAAAAAACTGAAATAACTCCTGTGTATTGTACGTCGCGGAATTAAATTTTACGCCGCTCGCCGCCCTGTATATTCTCTGTTATAATTACAATTTATTTCAACAGGTGGCGGTACAATCGTGTAATTCGCGTATGGTGCAAAGCCTAGTATCGCTCAACTGTTCCCTGGATATCATAGATCGCGATGGTAACTCAGTATTCCACTACGCTGCGGCTAGTAACAAGGAGATTATTAATGTAAGTTTGATTCCTAAGCAAGTGTGTGATGAATGCTATCACAATAAATGGAACGAAACAAGACTATTCCCCAATCTCCAAGGTATGAAACATTCAATATCTGTTCAAGATATCTAGAGGGTAGTCAGAGACATGCCTAAATACTTAATTAAACCTTTACGCATTACAGCGCTCGTAGTGTAGCTTTTCGTTCTTAAAGATATTTTTAGCGTTCTGGACCTCACGTTAAATTGTCGGTCCCGACTCGTCAAAGCCATGACAAAGGCTTGAGGCGGCCTAAAAATTCCGTCATCACAATTGGCTGCTGATACTTACGTTACATTTTCGTCACGATCGGGATTTGAACTAACGTCTTATGATTGAAAGCATCTTTAATTTCCTAAAAAAAAAGATCTGTGAGAAATTGCCTAACTTGCTGTGTACAGTACAATTATGTTTTTTTTCGTATTATACAATATTAGCATATTTTCGCCAGGCATTAGCAGCCAAGGGCGTGTCAACACTCAATGTTTACAACCGTCAAGGCTACACCCCGCTACACATGGCTTGCCTAGCTGACGCACCCGACTGCGTTCGGGCGCTTATGTTGTCTGGGGCTGATGTTAACTTGACTGCCGCTAAACGGACGGGCTCACAGCCTGGTATGTAGATTAAAATAAGATAATTACAAACAAAAAACAGGACAAATTGAGAAGTGGAAGGTTGGCGTGGTATGGGCATGATGAGGAGGGATGAGAGTCATATAACACAACGAATGATGAGTATGAATGTGGATGTATATACCGGTAGGGGTAGGCTTAAGAAAAGATGGATGGACTGTGTGAATGCGGATATGTTTGTGAAAGGAGTGAGTTCGGATATGACGGGTGATAGAGGGAAATGGAAGAGAGAAACATGTTGTGCCGACCCCACTTAAGTGGGATAAGGGCAGGAAGAAGAAGAAGAAAAAACAGGCTCAATTTATAGCATTCCTTTCAAAACTTAGTGGTTTTTTTGATGCTTTAGTTATCTAAGTGTATATTATTTAAAAAAAAAAGTTTATGTAGCAGTGTACCTACACTGCGCTCAACGGATCTAGGCATTCGTAAAGTTAGTCTCGATGCGCACGAGACTATTTTGTATGAAATGTAATTTACTACGCAAATAATAATATTGAGTAAAGTAAATAATTTACAATGGACCCCGACTGACTGAATTATAATAATAATAATTATTATTATTTTTTTATTAACCTATATCATCCCACTGCTGGGCAAAGGTCTCCCCGAATTTCTTCCATCTGTCACGGTCTTCTGCCACGTCCCACCATAATTATTATTATAACGGGTATTTATCATGTACCTACTTTTTTCTTAATTAATAATAATTATGTCACCAAATCACGAAAGTTTAAGAAGTTTGACTGAATTATGGCAAACGTAGACTCTTCTGTGACAATGCAAATAAATATGGAGCTCGTAAAATACGTTGATTGAGTTGAAATTCGGTATATCGGTTAAGTTCCGACTACAATTTAAAAATATCGTGACAGGGTAAGTTTAATTAATTATTGATCTGATGATGGAGTCAGAAGCTGTTCAATAGAACCTCCGTGAATAATAGGAAGTTTGGGGTCATTTTAATCAGCTTATGATTATCTGTCAAATGCCTATATTCGAAAGTATATATAAGTAGTACATCAGTTATCTGGTTCCCATAGTACAAGATTTGCTTAGTTTGGGGCTAGATGATGCTGTGTGAAAATGTCCAGCATATTTAATATTTATTATTCGAATGAATATTAATCTATTCTATTATTATCACAGGTATAGTAGGACAGCTGCTTAAGGACAACCAGCCGAAGTTATATCAACAGGATATGAAATATGGAGGCACACCAATTCACTGGGCGATATCTCGCGAAGTGATCGAAGCACTGGCCGATAAAAATTGTGATATAAATGCACTTAACTTTGATGGGCGAACTGCATTGCATGTTATGGTGCTACGGGGAAGATTGGAGTGTGCTATTGCGCTTTTGTCTAGAGGTAAGTTATTATTTTTGTAGCTAGGTATAAGATTCTATTTTTGCTACAAGTTAAGTATCATTTTTATTTCTTTAAATACAACCGATCCTACCGGCTGCGCCACTCAAACTGACGTTACCTGTTCTTCAAAGTTGTTAAATGTTATTTCACTCAGTATTCAGTATATTTATTCACAAAAGACATGGTAAATTATACATAAGATAGAATTAAAATAGCAGAGAGAGATATCTCGCCCGAGTACAGGCACGTGAATTTAATACGTGATTTCTTTTTAAATGATTATAGCATCGTTTCGTATTTTACCGACCTTTGTGGCAGAAGGTTGCGGGTTCGATCCCCGCCGCGGGACAAATGTTTGTATGACCTGCAGATATTTCTCTCAGGTCTGGGTGTTTCTATGTATAATATGTATGTATTTACAAACAAATAGTATATAAGTAGTATATCAGTTATCTGGTTCCCATAATACAAGCTTTGCTTAGTTTGGGGCTAGATGATGCTGTGTGAAAATGTCCAGCATTATTTATTTATTTTATCTATCAACAAAGACTTGAAAAATTATATTTGTAAGTATTGTCGATTGTGTACTCTGTCCCATAATGTATCTATCTCCCTCCCACAGGCGCAGAACACTCAATACCAGACAAGGATGGCAATACACCTCTCCATATAGCCGTCAAACAATCAAACATAACTATTGTACAAGCATTAGTTGTTTTTGGTGCAGATCTCGAGGCGAAAGACAAAAATGGCTATACACCTAGACATTGCGTGCCGACAGAAATGTCGAATAGCAGTTATGATAAGATATTGTATATTTTACACGCTGTGGGTGCTAAAAGGTAAGAAAATGTTTATTTTGATGGTTTTTTATGTTGTTTCACATATTTTAATTCGTAGCGGCGCTCAACTGAGCCAACTACTGAATTCCCAATGTTTTTGCATTTGCATTTATTGCTTGCATTTTCAAATCTTTAATGATGATTCCTAATTCTAAGCGTAGATAACGTTATAAAATCAGTAAATATTAAATATACATTTACAATAAAATTAAATCATTTTTTTTTTATACTATTTAGTAAATGTCATAATCGAAATTATATTAAATAAATGTTTTTTAAGAATAAATTCTATACCTACTTAATAATTGTCGCATATAATATTATGGTGTAATTATCTTATCTCATAAAAAGTTAACTAACTGAGTAACTACTCGTCTTCATGTCTTAGTTTAACTTATTATATGACCATTTTAAGACCTCCAAGACTAGTTTGGGCCTCGCCGTTAACTGTTGTTTGTTGTTGTTTTTCTTAATCTTTTTGTATTTCATCGAGAAAATTAAATGAAAAGACTTATCAAAATTTTCGATTCCGACGGGATTCGAACCCGCAATTATACGACGATCCTCCTAAAGCCGGAGTCGCCTTTTACCAATTCGGCTACGGAATCCTTGTTCGTCGCAGTCGAAGTTCATATTCTATTTTGATAAGTCATTTCATTTTCTCGATGAAATATCTAAGTGTGGTATAACACTATAGAAATAATAAAAAAACTTTATGTTTTGTTTTTATCTATAATTTATCTAGAGTTCTCTTTATGGCAAAAAATATTCCATTCTTCCTCCAGATGTCCAAGCGAGTGGTCTAACTGTCCGCCATCTTGCTCTGCTCGTGGCGACTACAACGGAGTCCCGCCGCCCGCGATGGCTAAATTACCGACGCGAGAGATTGTCAACCAAATGTTAGCCGTCGCGGCGATGGAGCAGGCCGCTAATACTGACGCTAAGGATAAACTTGGCCGGTAAGAATAAATATAGGGCTTAAAAAAGCATAATAATTAATAGGAAATAAAGCGTCCTCTAGTGTATGAAAAGAGTCGCTTCAAGTCGCTTTCGAAAGAACTTGAAACTTGAAGAAACTTTTGGGAGGACAAGAAAAAAAAATTTATGTAACTGACGCGAGAGATTGTCAACCAAATGTTAGCCGTCGTCGCGGCGATGGAGCAGGCCGCTAATACGGTAGCTAAGGATAAACTTGGCCGGTAAGTAAGTTCGTATGAGTCAGTGGCCAACTGTAGTGGCTGGTAAGAAGTGGGCTTAATGAATAAATGATTTTCAATAACAATACATCTAAATAGCGATCTTATCTTTGGGTTTTAAAACGACCTTAAGACGACCTCTGTGGCGCAGTGGGCGCAGGTCCGCCTGCGACGCAGAAGGTTGCGGATTCGATCCCCGCCGCGGGACAAATGTTTGTATGACCTACAGATATTTGTCTCGGGTCTGGGTGTTCCTATGTATAATATGTATGTATTTACAAACAAAAAGTATATAAGTAGTATATCAGTTATCTGGTTCCCATAGTACAAGCTTTGCTTAGTTAGGGGCTAGATGATGCTGTGTGAAAATGTCCAGCATTTATTTATTATTATTTATTTATAAAACGATAAAATAAGTCTGTATCCACTAGGCGCGATGATTAATGTCTCCGATCAAGTAATCATACTGGCAGGATCTTCATTTTAATGAAGCGCTCGTTGTGTAGCTATTTTAGTCGTTCTTGATAGATCGTCAAAGTTAAAGTTACTTAAGTAGATAAATGACCGTCTAGACTAGACGGTCATTTATCTACTTAACGGTAGTGCTACTAGACGGTCTAGTGGCATTATCATAAACGCTTCCGAGTCGTTAAATTGTCGGTCCCGGCTATTAAGTCGCTAAGCCATGACGGAGGCCTTACTGCGGCATGAAAACTCCGTCGCCAGCGTTGGCCAACAGATAGATAGATAAAAGATTTATTTGACACCCATAACATTTCAACACAGACACAAAAACAAAGACAAGTAACAAGTAGGTAGGTGCACAAGTAAAAAATAGACTTGAAAAAATACAAGTAGTCGGGCACCTACATAGGTGGGTGCAACAGTGGTGTGTGCTGCTGTGAGCCAAAAAGGTCCAGTCTCAGCTTATTGTTTCTCCATGCCCGAAGGCACAGAGTAACGCTGATTTTCAGACTGGACCTGAGAAAAAGTGATATCACGAACAGAAAACAGCTCATGCAAACTTTCTTTTACAGGCTTCTCTGTCTAGACGGTGGTGGTATCAGAGGACTAGTCTTAGTTCAAACCCTCTTAAGTATAGAAGAAGCGATCGGTCGTCCAGTCGTTGAATGCTTCGACTGGATAGCCGGAACCAGCACCGGTGGGATCCTGGCCTTAGCTTTAGCAGCGGGAAAGTCGCTAAGAGACTGCCAGCGATTATATTTTAGGATGAAAGAGTACGCTTTTGTGGGCATGCGGCCTTACCCAAGCGAGCCGCTGGAGAATATCCTGAAAGATTGTTTAGGTAAGTTTTGTTATTGGTTGGACATGATGTGTTAGTAGGAAAGTCGCTAAGAGACTACAAGCGATTATACTTTAGGATGAAGGAGTACGCTTTTGTGGGCATGCGGCCTTATCCAAGCGAGCCGCTGGAAAATATTCTGAAAGATTGCTTAGGTAAGTTTGGTGGACATGATGCGTTAGTAGGAAAGTCGCTAAGAGACTACAAGCGATTATACTTTAGGATGAAGGAGTACGCTTTTGTGGGCATGCGGCCTTATCCAAGCGAGCTGCTGGAAAATATTCTGAAGGATTGTTTAAGTATGTTTTACCGTAGTAGGTATATGTCATTAACTATTTGAGTTTGTGACAGCTTGGGTACTTGACTATGTATAAAAATTTATGTGCGTAATTTACGTATTGTACGTGCTGTTTGAGCATGTGACTCAAAACGCGAAAAAAGAAAAAATAAACCCAAGCCTTGAAATATTTGGTTGAACACTTTTCGAGAATAATTCACTTTAAAAATTTGCCAGGTTATAAATACAAACATATTCTTCATAACAAATTTCATCTCAATCCGTTCAGCCGTTTCAACGTGATGGAGTCACAAACATCCATATTAACCAAACTTTTGCATTATAATAATACTATAATTATTTTCAGGCACAGAAACAGTAATGGCGGACATAGATAAGCCGAAACTGATGATTCTCGCGATCTTAGCAGATCGGAAACCGGTCGATCTGCACATATTCAGGAATTACAAGTCGGCGCAACATATCCTCAATGAGCATAACAAGACTAGCAGTGAGTATACTATTTCAATCAAACGGGAGCTTTAGAATATTATAATTTTACACAAATGAGGGTTTTATTTTATTTCATAATAGTTGTTTTTCGATACGCATTGAATAGGTACTGTTATCTCGTTTCACTATACAAACTTTCATCGCTTATTTTAGCATCTCCATTATTCATTTAGAAAAAAAGTTGTCCTTTCTTTATCACTAATAGTATGCAATAGAGGTGTTACTAATATATTCGTAATAGGTATACGTATTAGGTATACGGGACGCATTTCATAATAGTTAATACGAATCTTACCATATTATGTTATTTAATAATAGTCAAATTTGGGGGAGACCTTTGCCCAGCAGTGGGACGAAATAGGTTAATTAAAAAAAAAGCGAGCTATTGTGATGTTGCATGCACGCGTCGACGCGGCTATTTATATCATTCAGCGCGATTCAGTTTAACATATAATCCAATAACGGTATCATATTTTGTATTACAAAATCAGAAACTCTCGCTATTATTTGACTATTACCCAGTAATAGGTATGATACTATGTTATTGATAAAGCGTTATATTCAATAATATGATTACGAAAATTGCGTCCTAATATAACACCTCTAGTATGCAATATTTTTGTAATTTTATGCAATAAAGTATTTAAGTAAATAAATAATAGTGTACCTCTAGTTTTTTAACATATCTATACTTATCCATACTAATATTATAAAGCTGAAAATTAGAAGATTAGCGAGTCCAAACACAGCCCAAAACGCAACGGTAGCGCGATCTAATTTGTCTGTGTCGCTATCTAATGTAGTAAAATGTCTGTCTGTTTGTTACCTTGTCACGCCTAAACATCTGAACAGATTGGGCTGAAATATGACAATAAAGATTGTGTCCCAGAGACGGGCATAGGCTACTTTTTTTTCTAAAATAATCATAGAGAACGTGAAATAACGATTGAAAGTTTGTATGGGGACTTGAAGTTCCAGACAAAGGCAACTAGATGGCGTTGCTAACCTATGGCTGAGGTTGAGCTATTTTTGAATTTTTAAGAATTTCAGAAGATTCTTGCAGCTTTCAGTTCTATTTAGAGGTTTTCAAGTATGTTATTTTGTTGATGAAGTCGCGGGTACCAGCTAATCCTATACTTCTCCCAGGTCCAAGAGTAGACGCGGGTGATTCTTCCGTCATAGTATCGTTACCCGACCCGCCGACTCCGGAAGAACAGTTGGTTTGGCAAGCGGCTAGGGCCACGGGTGCGGCGCCATCTTACTTCCGTGCTTCCGGCAGGTAAATATTAAGATATTTACATCTTTACTTTTTTTTATGATGAATGGGTTGGTTCTTGACCTCGAAACTTACACAGGTAAGAATGAGGTCTACGATGGAGCGAGCCTACCCAGAAGGTGCCTATTAACTCTCTTCTTAAAAACAACAGGTGGCTCAGCGGAAATACAGACGCTGGAAGCTGACTCCAAATGTTTGCAGTGCGCATAATAAAAGAACTTTACTAACTTATTCGACCTCTAGTGGGCGAAGGGCCGCCTTCGACGCAATCTGTGGCGCAGTAGGCGAAGGCCCGCCTGCGACGCAAAAGGTTGCGGGTTCGATCCCCGCCGCAGGACCAATTTTTGTATGATTACAAATATTTGTAATAAGCAGCAAACTGTTTACAGGTACCTAGACGGAGGACTTATGGGCAACAACCCGACTTTAGACGCGTTGACTGAACTGGCGGAGTTAAGACTGGCGTACAAAGCAACGGGACAGTTGGAAGCCGCTGAGAAAACTAACTTGAGAGTTGTCATTTCTTGTGGCACTGGTAAGACTTTTTTCTTTTTAAAAATATTTACATACACATTTATAAAACCACGAATCTTTTCCGTATGGTTAATTAAATAAATTCTATTCTCTGACGACCTCTGTGGCGCAGTGGGCGAAAGGTCCGCCTGCGATGCAGAAGGTTGCGGGTTCGATCCCCGCCGTGGGACAAATGTTTGTATGACCTACAGATATTTGTCTCGGGTCTGGGTGTTCCTATGTATAATATGTATGTATTTACAAACAAAAAGTATATAAGTAGTTTATCAGTCATCTAGTACCCATACCACAAGCTCAAGCTTACTTTGGGGCTAGATGATGCTGTGTGAAAAGTCCAGCATTATTTATTTATTTATTTACTAGCTGACCCGCGCAACTTCGTCTGCGCATTATTAGGATTCAAGTGCAGGAGTGTTACCTAAAGTTTATTTACACTGTGTTTGAAGTGAATCAGACCAAGGAATCAAATTTTCCATACTAACTTTAACACCCTGTAAAACATATATATGGGTTGATTTTTTTTATTAGATAAGCCTATATTCAAGTACTTAAAGCATCTACGTGCCAAATTTCATCACAAACTATTAATATTCTCTTTGATAAAAATACGGTCTTTATTTAATAAACTTTAATAATTAATCTTCGATCAATTAATAATTTTAGTGGGATAGGATTATTTTAGGAATAAGATCAGAGAAATAAGTGTAAGCTAAAGCACAGGCTAAAGTAAACTTGACAAAACGCAACGATAGCGCGATCTAGAAAACGGTCAAAATTAGCAGCGCCATCTAGTTGTGTTAAGTCTAAGTAATCTAGTTGTGATCTGCATTCTTGACCTCGCAACGCTACCTGGTTGTGAAAATGAAAAACACAGATGGCGTTGCTAACCAACGCCAAGGAAAATTATTTTATTTTCTAGCTGGTTGGTACCCGAGACTTTGTCAGTAAAATAACATAAGTAGGTAGGGTACTTGAAAACCTATAAAAATTATCGAAAAGTCTAAGCAAAAATCTCCAATAGCTTTCAAAACTCAAAATGATCGAATCTCGACCTCCGCTATAGTAGAAACGCCACCTAGGACAAAAAAGTAAAAAGCAGTTTTGACCTCGGGTGTTACAGATGGCGTTCTAACCAAAGCCAAGGAAAAAGTATTTTAATATCAAAAAAATCTTAATTTCGGATGTATTGATGAGTGGAAATATACATGTTACATATTTATCATTAATTTAAAAATCATTTACCATGCAAAATGAGAAAAAAACAAAAAAATCTGCAATGCAAGAACATAGCAAAATGTGGCGGTCACCCATCATCTTTATGACCTCGCCTAGAGTCGCTGAACTTTTTTTCCCCATACAAACTTGCAACCCTTATTTTCACGCCCCCTTATAAATATTTAAAGAAAAAAGTAGCCTATGTCCGTCCCTGGGATATAATCTTTATCCGTGCCAAATTTCAGCTCAATCTGTTCAGCGGTTTGGGCGTGAAAGCGTAACAAACAGACAGACAGACAGACAGACAGAGTTACTTTCAGATTTATAATATTAGTATGGATTTATTCTTTAACAAAATCGTAAAAGGGCTACTAGCTAAAAGTTTTTTAGACAAATAGCCCAAAGTGTGTTTTTTTAGTTTTCTTATGTGTTTATATTTTTGTACGATTATTTCCCCATATTCGCAAAAAATAAATGATTTGAGTTAGTGTCAACTCTGGTGACGCAGATCTATTCTCTTTAATCCACAAACTTTAAAAAAAACACCTTCAAACATTCAAAATGGCTATTATAACTCAGTTAAGAGTGTGCAGGAGCCGCCATTTTGTAAGCGGGACAGCGATTGTGATTTGTTCGGCGTGTGAGAAGTACAGAGCTATAGATAGGCAACGTTATTTACAGCGCCAAAACACTTTTTACCTAATTACAAGTTAATAAACAACCAATCGAAAAATAAAAAGACACAACTAAAGAAATACTTGTAGGTTTCTTGACAAAACAAAAACCCACCAAAAAAAGTGTGCTGTTCCTGAGATAAATAGCAAAATTTGTGCAAAACATGTCATCATCTTCCTGCCCTTTTCCCACATTATGTGGGGTCGGCACAACATGTGTTCCTCTTCCATTCTCCTCTATCAGCCGTCATCTCAACACTCACTCCTTTCTGACTCATGTCATCCTTTACACAATCCATTCATCTTTTCTTTAGCCTACCTCTACTCGTAAATCCATCAACATTCATACCAAGCACTCTCCTAGTTACATGACCTTCTTCTCTTCTCATTACATGCCCATACCATGCTAGCCTGTGCAAAACATGTATTTAAAAAAATATACAGGGTGTAAAAAGATTACTACCGAAAACTGAGGGGTTGCAATCAGACCATGATCCTAAACATACTTAGCGAAAAAAAACTTTAATAAAATATTTGACTTAACTACTTCATTTTATGTTATTTTCGGTTATTGACTACTAGGCCAACATAATAAAACCATACCTACCTGATAATTTCATTAAAAATAGAAAAAAAAAAAATTAAAACTCAAAATCCAGCAATCTACGTAAAACAACGCGCCCAGTACATACGCAAACAGAAATCTTCAAACGCTGTTTTCTCCGGATATAATGTTTTTTTCGGAAAATCCTTTTGGATTTAGTTGTGTGTTGGGATGCTGTAACCACCCCTTTCGGCTTCGGTAGACGTCTTTTTACACCATGTATATTATCTAGAAAACTTTCACCAATCGCGTTTAAGTCCAAACTCGAAGTATCATTTCCCTAAATATGAAGGTTGTAGCTTTCACAGATTCTGAGATAAATAATGATTACGAACTACAAAATTACTTACATCGCTCCTGCACACTTTAAAAACTATGATTCTTAATTTCAGGTAACAACCCCGTGACGAGAACAAAGGACTTCGATGTTTTTAAACCGGAAAGTTTGTGGGATGCGGCGAGACTTGCCTGGGGTGTATCGGCTATTGGGAAACTTTTGGTTGATCAGGTAAAACAACCACACAGAAACAAACAAAAATAACTAAATATAGTTTGTTTTTATAAGAGTTGTGTTGGCCTAGTGTGATGTATCCTTGACTTTCAATCCGATGGTTGCGATTTTGAATCGCGGCTGTGCATCAATGTTTTTTATATAAAGGCATATTATGCGCATTAACACGAGCTCTAAACGGCAAAGTAAAACATCGTGAGGAAACTAGCTTAGTATTGGAACGAAGTTCCTTTTCGGACGATATCGAAGAAAAACAGGCTGGGGCTGGTAGAATAATTTCGTTCCATTTTACCGTCACGACCGTCACGTCACGAAATCGTCACAGTGCGAAGTGCGCAGCCGCGTACAGTCCATAGATTGTTACATTGTTAGTACGGAAGAGCGTTTGATTTGAATTTGAAATTCCCAGTATAGAAAAGTACTCTTTGCTTCGTTCACATTTGATTTAAATTTGAATTTGAAATGCCCAGTATAGAAAAGTACTCTTTGCTTCGTTCACATTTGATTTGAATTTGAATTTGAAATGCCCAGTATAGAAAAGTACTCTTGGCTTCGTTCACATTTGATTTGAATTTGAATTTGAAATGCCCAGTATAGAAAAGTACTCTTTGCTTCGTTCACATTTAATTTGAATTTGAAATGCCCAGTATAGAAAAGTACTCTTTGCTTCGTTCCAACAGAGTGTTCGACACTCACGTACTTTTTTTTCCTAATAGGCGGTGACGGGCTTGCAACCTGTTACGTATGGTATACAAACTTCTGCAAAATATGGATATGTGCCAAATTATGTATCAAGTAATGCCTTACTTGATACCTAATTTGGCACATATCATAGTCTAAGGGCCTTAGACTATAAAGGATCAAAAATATCTGAAAAAATGCGTACCGTGCGTGCTATTAACTTGCAATGTTTGTATGTTAAAAGTAGGTTGATTGAAATGAAATTTTGTACTAACATCGGAGAAGACTCTCACGGTAACCCATTAGCTTGTACTTGTTGAAGTTTTTTCAAAAAAACTTATTTAAACATCGTTTTTTTTCCAGGCGACACAATCCGATGGCCGGGTAACAGAGCGGGCTCGCGCCTGGTGTACAAGCCAAGGCGTGCCCTACTACAGATTCTCGCCGCAATTGTCGCGCGACATCGCCATGGACGAGCGGGATGACGCGCGACTTGTCACTATGCTGTGGGAGACGCAAGTTCACGCGAGACAACATCGCGATAAACTCGCTGAAATCGCGTCTTTGCTGCTTAATAGTATGTAAATTGTTATTTATACATTTTGAATACAACGAACGGACGCTAGTAAAAACATCCGCTAGAAAAAACACGACCTAAGGTGCGTTTTTTGACCTCAATATACGGGGTGTAAAAAGACGTCTACCGAAGCCGAAAGGGATAGGTACAGCATCCCAACACACAACCAAATCCAAAAGGATTTTCCGAAAAAATCATTATATCCGGAAAAACCGACCTCGCACATCTGGTTGAGCGTATGTACTGGGCGCGTTTTTATACGTAGACTAGCTGGTACCCGCGACTTCGTCAGCAAAATAACATACTTAAAAACATCTAAATAGAACTGAAATCTACAAGAATCAGCAACGCCATCTATTGCCTTTAACTGGAACTACCAACTCCCCATACAAACTTTCAACCCTTATTTCACGCCCTCCATGATTAATATCGACCTCGAAAGACGACCTCTGTAGCGCAGTGGGCGAATGCCCGCCTGCGACGCCAAAGGTTGCGGGTTCGATCCCCGCGGCGGGACCAATGTTTGTATGATCTACAAATATTTGTCTCGGGTCTGGGTGTTTCTATGTATAATATGTATGTATTTAGAAACAAAAAGTATATGAGTCGTATATCAGTCATCTAGTACCCATAACACAAGCTCTGCTTACTTTGGGGCTAGATGATGCTGTGTGAAAAAGTCCAGCATTATTATTATTATAATATATAGATTTTTTCTGTCATAAGAACCTTCTCCTGACAATAACAAACACAACAACAAAAAATTTAATGAAATCGGTCCAGCCTTTCACGCCTGATGCCGTGACCAAGGGAAATGGGGATTCATTTTTATATATAGAGATTGCTGGGTTTTAAGTTTTAATTGTTTTTTTTCTTTTATAAATGAAATTATTAGGTAGGTACGGTCTTATTATGTTGTACTAGTAGTGAATAGCTAAAAAATAAAATAAAATGACGTAGCTAAGTCAACATTTTTTTTGCGTTTTTTTTCGCTAAATATGTTCAGAATCATGGTCTGATTGCAACCCCTCAATTTTTGGTAGTAGTCTTTTTACACCCTGTATACTTGGTCGTAGGTTGAGACCGATTACAAAGTAGCTCGTAGTAGGAAACTTCTGATTTTTTGTGAAATATCGGATTTATCGCACAATTGTCGCGCGACTTGTTCAATGTTGTTTTATGCAAGGGGTTGTGCCTCTACTTTCAATCTGAAGGTCGTGGGTTCGAATCCTGGCCGTGCATCAAAATCTATATGCGCTATAACACGAGCTCTTATCGGTGAAGGAAAACATCGTGAGGAAACCCGCAGCTTAGTCAGTTCTACACGTATCGACGTCGTCTTTCCTGTGGGCCAGGCTGATTAAGCTGAGAGGATGGTTTAGGTGCTGGGCAAGCCTATTCCATCTCAAACAATGTCCCAGGCACTACAGCGTCCCGTTAAGTGTAGGCATGGATTGCCTCCTGACGCTGTATAAATCATCTAATATAGTTAAGGCCTAAGTATGTTCTCCATAAATTGTGGAGCGATTTTGAAAATTCATTTATCCATACTATCCATCCATACTAATATTATAAATCTGAAAGTAACTCTGTCTGTCTGTCTGTCTGTTTGTTACGCTTTCACGCCCAAACCGCTGAACAGATTAAGCTGAAATTTGGCATAGTTAAAGGTTGTATCCCAAGGAAGGACATAGGCTACTTTTTATCCCGAAAAAATGAAAAAATCCCGAGGGACCGCGGGTCACACCGAGGGAGCGCAGCTAGTTCTCAATAAATCAAATCACTCAAAATCCTTTGAATATGACATGTCTAAGATATTAATTTACGTAAATTTTTCTTTCAGATTAGAGTATCGCCGTCGAAAATAGCACAATTTACAATGAATTAATAATAAATATTGTAAGTAAACCAAATAATTATTGCATAATTTTTATTACGCACCGCGTTTGCGTCCGCTATTTAAGTTGTGATGTATAAAAGCTTTATTATTTAGCAGGGATTTATTTTTAATTATAAAAGATTAATTTATTGCGCATAAAATCGTATAAATTATTCATATTTTTTTATAAATTTGGCCAAAGTGTAAGCGGATGCTAAGTTATAAATAAATACTTAGATTTAATTTAATGAGTTTACGTGTTAAACAAAAAATAGTACGCTGTTTTTGTATATTTTTATACAAAGTTGCATGAAATGTTTTATTATTACTTAGTTGATAATTTAAAGATATATTTATGTTATATATGTCACAATACCTTTATTATTATGTTACTACGGGTGATTTGTGTAATTATAGAATAATAATTGTAATTATAGCAAACAATGTTACCGATAAATGACCAAATACGGTGTCTTACGATCTATGGCAATAAATTACTGCATGATATTAAAAAGTATATTATGTATAAGCTTTGGCTCTTTGACATCCCGTTTTGACATTGATGAATAAAAAAGTAGGTAAGAAAAAAAATATGAGATTTGACAGTGACTTAAACGGTTTATGTGGGCGAAAACTGTGTACTTATAACTTCAGTTGCAAGAATCGAAGTAGAATTATGAAGTAAGTACGAATTTTGTATGTTTCTTTATGTGAAGGATAATCTTCTAACACTGCACCTATTTCGTAATCACCATATAAAAGGTGAACTCAGGGCAGGTAGATAGCGGATAAAAAAAAAGAAATACAGATATTTATTAAATTGCGATGTTTATAAAATGTTAATAAAAAAAATAGCTAGTGTTGATGATGGACAGTAAAAACAACTTGTTATGTCAAGTGAAAAAAAGGGGGTGGAGAGACGCAACACGTTCCCGCGTATACAAATTTTACAATGACAATGACAGCTCGAGAAAACGTTCCGTTACTAACGTGTTGGTTGTGTGCGTCTCCCGTTCCGTACTCACACTTTTATTCAAAATTAGAATTAAAATGAAACAATAGTTTTATACAATATGAACTGTGAAATGTAAACAAATAAAATACCTACTTAAGCTAAATAATAAATTATCAATTAGTCTACGCGTCGGCTACAACTAGCTCAATAATAAGCCTCTCTTTTATAAGCCTGGTTTCTAAAATAAGATGCTGTGCTGTGTGCCTACAACGGTATATTGTTTGACCGAATCGACTTTATTAGGTGAAATGAGGCAACTGTAAAACACATTGAAACAAATAAAACTTTTACTTTTTATTGTATTTTAAAATAATCAAACCGATTCAATAGACATTTAGACATGTCTCGGTCTAGTCACATTTCAAACAAATTAAAAAAATAGAAAGAAGTTCTTCTTCTTCTTTCGTGTAAAAAGTAATTCGGTCAAACGTTATTATGCCAAATAACTAATACTGCCACTCAAAATAAATCAAATAATAGTGTTTTTGTATTAAATAGTTATTGACCTGCCCTTATTGTATTTTGAGTGCAATAAGATATTTATTAATATCTGCTAATGTAACAAGAAATTATATTTTTATTTTATTTTATGAAATGCATGAAATTACAGAGTAAAGTGTTTTAGTAATGCTGTTTCGCATATGGAAGAGATTTTAGTTTCGTTGACAATTGTGATATGCTATGTGCTGTGTATACTTTGTGTATAAATAAATTAGTATAATTAAATCGAATTCGTTTTATTTATTTCAATATAAAATGCTTCATTTTCCATTATTTTTTTTAGTTAGCCTATACTGTCCCACTGCTGGGCAAAGGCCTCCCTCGTTACCTTCCACACCTTGCGGCCTTCTTCATTTTCAACCGACTTCAAAAAAGGAGGAGGTTCTCAATTCGTCTGTATGTTTTTTTTTTTTTTTGTATCTTGTTACGCGATTGTTCCGCCATTTGTTGACCGATTTGCAAAATTCTTTTCATGTTTGAAAGGGTATACTCCAGAGGTGGTCCCATATAAATTGTATTCCTGAGGGATTGACAGTTTCCCCGTAAAACTCTAAACACCTTCCTCCACCTCCTAGCCATGTCACAAATAGAAATCGAATCGACAGCTTGACGCCCTGAGTCACACCGCGTTTCGAGTCAAACAACGAGAAAACCGACTTCAACGGTTTTCTTTTTAGTATAAAAACGTAATTATTATTAAGACTCAATTATGACTCGCGGTCCCTATCGGCAATATCTATCGGAATAAGTGAAGTAAGTAACTTCACTTATTCCGTGTTATGTAGCCTATACATAATTCCATCCAAATCCTTTCAGCCGTTTCTGAAGGGCTTGTGGTCGTACTTGCTTAGTCGATCTTGATAGATTGTCGAAGAATGATCCGTAAGTGGATGGGTGACCGCCAGTAGCGTTTGTATCTTCGCTTCCGTGCTTCGGAGGGCACGGTAAATCGTCGGCCCGGGCTATTTAAGTCCATGACGGAGGCCTTAAGGCGGCCTAAAAATTCTGTCACCAGAGTTGGTCACTGACTCATACGAACTTTCTTTTTTAGCGTGAGAGAGCTACTTACAAACATCGTTTGTTTTTAAAAGCAGATAGCCTTTTCAAAATACTTACTTAGTATTTTTCAGGTACCCCAGGGATCATCACAGTGTCTATTTTCAACCGACTTCAAAAAAGGAATTTACGTGATTGCTCTGCTATTTATTGACTGATTTGCAAAGTTCTTTTCTTGTTTGAAAGGGTATACTCCCGAGGTGGTCCCTTATAAATTTTATTCCTGAGAGATTGATAGTGTCCCGTAAAACTCTAAAAACCTTCGCTCCTAGCCATGTTACATATTTGTACTGACGATTCACTATTGTGACTCGTCAATTTGACATAAGTAATGCCAGAGGGTTATTCCCGTTAGTTTTTTCGTTCGTTTGATGAATATTCGGATGTTTCTTACTCCCCCCTTACCCCCTCTAGCATTACTTATGTCAAACTGACGAGGCACAATAGTAAATCGTCGTGCCGCGTTTCCTTCCGATCAGAGAGTCTATAATTTTGAAAAAATGCCATAAGTCGCAGGTGCATAGGTGGAGTCTAAGCGCTATCTGTCGATTCGATTTCTTTTCTATTTCGATTTATAAGGTGGTTTATCCTCACTTGACGCCCTGAGTCACGCCGCGTCCTGAGTCAAACATTGAAGTCGGTTTTCTTTTTAGTTTTTAAAATGTGATTATCCATAATGAAAAAAATTAAATATGATTCTTTCTATGAATCTTTATGACATCATTACAAACGGTTATCATTTTTTTATAAAATGTATGCAAAAAAATATATATATTTCGGTCCTGGATAAACTGTCATTACCTTGGTCCTTTAAACGGCAAAGAGATTTAATAAGTAATTGAAACAAGTATAATTTGCAAAGCATTTTATTTTTTATTAAAACTTACAATAATCACTAATGGAGGCTTATACAAAGACTCAATAATATCACATTTCTGATGTGGATATTATCAATCCACGACTAAACTATAGGTAAATCTAAAATTCACTAACTTAGCTAAGTACCGACAATACAAGCCAAATAAAGTACATAGGTGCCTGAATTATTGACAAGCCATAGCCAACTGCTAAAAGTCAATAAAATAAATCTATGAACAAAAAATAAAGGAGAATGAGCAATCTGGACCCAATTTAAAAACAAATTCCTGCACGGTTGACACCATGATGCTTTGGAAAAAGCTTTGAAAGCGCTACATTTGTATTTTTTTGCTTCGATTATTGATCAAAGTTTTTTTGTTTAAAAATCCATCTTGCAGACTCTTTACTAATCTTTTCTTTCGTTTCTTGTATGGTAGCTTTTATTTAATTTTTTAGCTCAAACTTAAACCGTCTTATTACAAAAAAATAAGAACAAAGTTTAGCGAAGCACTGACTAAAAAACTGTCTCTAGAAAAACGATCTTTACATACTCGTACATAGAATCATACATATATACAACATCGTACATAGATCGCTTTTTTGTAGTAACCGTTTTGTTTTGACATGTGTCAACATGATGTTAAACTAAGGTTTAACTTTTTTGTAATAAGGCCAATAGCGTTTAAGAAACTGACGTCAATGGTGTATGTACTCTTGGGGGTGAATAGTCCTTTAAAATGAACTAATGTACCAACCGGGCAATTGGTTTTGAGTCTAAATCAGGAACACCATAAGTGTACCCATCTCTCCTTTGATCATAAGAACTTTATTAGCTGCGAGATTCTACAGTTATTTTTTAAGTACACTCAGTATGTCTGTTAAGTACCATAATGTATCAAATATAAATTGTCCGTGTCTCTTTATTATTGCAATTTTCTTTAAATAAATATTGAGGTACTTTAAATATGTCTTACAATATAGGAACGTAATTCTTATAGGTATCTACGTAGGAAGACCGTATTGACGTCAAATTAAAAACCTTATGCCGTTGACATAAGAGTGATATTATAAGCCGATATCTAGGTCTCCCTATAGGGCCAAAGGCCGGCTAAGGTTGAACTAAGGTGCTAAAAGAAATGAGGCACCACAAAAATGTAAGTGGAATTACATAGAAAAAGAAAAGTTTTATTTTATTTAAGTATTTTTTAAGGATTCGTATAGAAACGTGTCAGTCCATTTTATAAGTACATTATAGTTTTATTATCATGTAATTCCACTCACTACCCAATTATAATAATAAAAAAACTTTAAATCATTCTGAATCATTATTTTATTCCATCTCGATGTTTGTTTTTGAAATGAGTTGCAAAAATCATTTGCTTATAATTGTTTTATGTAAAAGCGAAAAATTCCAAGCTCAAAACACAATTATCGTATTAAACAAGATAAAATTTTGGTTAAACACCGAGATAGAATCAAAACGCTATCGCTCACCCATATAGACGATATAATTAGTTAACAAGTCTTTTCCGATGTTTATGGAACAAATTTTCACCAACATCTTTACGAACACAAACGGAATAGACATATTTAACGATCTTAAGTTATATGATGTCAAACAATAAAATATTTTAAAACAGTTTTTGGATATTGACACAAATATTTTGGTAACGCTCATTAAATATAACTAAAAATCTGTACTTTGGTACACTATTTTTTATAAATGCTCTTTTTTATTTTTCGTGACATAAGTAAAGTTTTGGTACTTACGAATCAACGAAAAATAAGGCAGTACATACTACATTAATTTAAGGACAAGCTAAAATTCCCATGATTTGGTTAACTAAAAATTTATCTAAACAGATAATTATAAAAAATACTATTAGTGCATAAAACATCATTCTATTTGTTACAAAAGGCACATTGTGAATTTATGTGCATGGTAATTTTAGCCTGTGTAAGGTTTACGTATGAGATATGACCATTAAACTCAAAATAAATAAACCATTATCATTTAAGATTTAAGCAATCACACAGCCTGCGACCACATTTAGCTACTAACACGTCATGCATGATATTTTAATGGCAACTCATTTTCAAATTCCTTTTATAAAAATGTTCTGAAATACTTTAGAATTAGATCATGAATGAAAAAAAAATACAAAGGAGGAGAGAACAAATTGTTTATATAACATGTCATAAACTACGTGAGATGTTCCTCTGATTATACAGTTATGGCAAATAAGTACCTAACAAAATTTTATGAAATTTAACATACATAGCAAGTAGCATAACTGTGGTCGTCCCCTAACCAAATATCACAATAAGTAAACCTTTAGCACAAACAAAGAAGGGAATTTTAATATTAAGGTAATTTATGTCATAATATTCAAGCTATATTGATAAATTGTATCCATAATAATATATCCTATAATAACAGCATGTTTATCATTTATTATTTAATAGTTAGTGTTCTTATAGGCGGCGATGGGCTTGCAACCTGTCACGTATGGAATACTAACTTCTGCAAGATGTGGGCATGTATCAAATATGTGTTTGGACATGCCTCTGACTACCCCCCCTAGACATCTTCATAAGATCTGGAATAAGTAACATAAAAAAAGATCTGAGAGAATGTGTACCGCACCTTGGGGATACAGTCGTGAACCTGTTTACGTTTTATCATTTATTATGTTTATGAAAATTATGTTCATGAAAGTCAAATTCATTCGTACATTTACTATGACCTTTATCGGAGATTATCGTTCTAGAAACGATTATGTCTATCGATACGATTCCAATGCAAGAAAAATATCTGATTACACCCATATTTTAGGAATTTTATAAGTGTAATCTTGTTTAGATTCCGATATAGTAAGTGCTTACTAAGTGACTTAGGTACGGTACGGTATATGATATCTGACTCTATCAATTTCGCAGAGCTATAAAAGGATATTTTATACTTTTTGATTAACAATGAATATTCCAAATTGAAAGCGTAATGGACCATTTTTACTTGAATTATGAATCTTAGCTACTTATAATTGTATGTTCTCGTTTTTATTTACACAAAATTCCCTACTTCTTTTGTGCCACGGATATTCCGCCAAATATTTATTGTACCTACACATGCTAGGAGCCAATATTTTGAAGCATACGCGATCATATTGTTTCATAGAAACAAAAATATTAAGCTACCTATCTTCGAAGTTGCTTATTTGTTTGGCTTCGTTCATACAAAATATTTAATTAATCACTGAGAATTTTCTATGAACATTAAAACAGTACTTTTGACATAACAAAACAGCTTGTTATGTTATGTCAAGCTCAATCTGACACGCTCAATGGGTTAACAGTGGAAAAAACTTATCTGAACCGGTGACAGCGGCGCTAGTATCGCATTTGGTGTGACAGAAAAAAAAATTACAGTAAAATTCGTTAGTTCCTCTTTTGGCCACCGGTTCAGATAAGTTTGTGTAGGTATAGTTTAATTCGTCACTTCAAAATACCGACTCCTTTAATTATATTCAATGACCGTTCAGTAATCCTCAGGAAACTCCATGTTTGCGATAAGATTCCTCTTTTCCTCTTTACCTGGCTTAGAGTCGAGTAGCGTCGGCCGTATTGTCGATCTGGGTTCAAAGCATGGCTGTAACAAATGTTACTGATTAACTAAAATGTTCTAAAATAAATATAATTCGTGAAAGAAAATGTCATGCGTTTAGCTTGGTCAGTTTGGTTCGTTAAAATGAATCGTAATTGATTTGAGAAATGAAAATAAGAGAGAATCGTCCAAAAAATAAATATTTTTTTTTTCCATATTTTCAGTTAGTTGTTAATTACAAAAAAAATTATATCTTGTGGATCGTAGTAGTTGACCAACCACCTGAGGCCATATTCGCGTTCATTTTTTCGTTCGTTTGATGAATATTCGGATGCTTCCCACCACGATATCTGACTTCAAGGGCCAATTTTTCGGTTTGGAATATTTGGTCCTAGGTTAGGACCGTGTTTTAACGTTTGAAAAATTGGCCCCTGAAGTCAGAAATTGTTGTGGGAAGCATCCGAATATTCATCAAACGAACGAAAAAATGAACGCGAATATGTCCATGTCTACTAACAAACAACGCGTCAATGGATCTAGGCATTCTTGAAGTTAGACGTTTGATATAGTGTCGAAATGGTTAACTTCACGAATGCCTAGATTATTGGCCATTGTGAGGTGCAGATTATTTTTATTACCACTATTGACTTCACTTTTATTATATGTGAATGCGGTTTAAACAGGTTTTGCGATGCGGAAGGTTATAGTCATTGAGGTATCTAGGTATATAAGTACCTACTTATTCTTATTTTACTGTTAGGCGCCGTCTTTAATAGGTACTTTCACATTACTATCTACCTATGGTTGAATGAATATAAAAACATATAATTCATAACAACAACTTACGACTTTAAAAAAAAATATATAAACCATCATTTCCCTGCACATAACCTATTTTTATTTGTGGCGCGCCACAACATGTTTTCCTCTTCCACTCCGCTCTATCAGCCGTCATCTCAACACTCACTAAAAAAATAATTAAATGGATATAGGTACCTACTGTGTAAAACCTAAACCTATTTAAAGTAAGATCTGCAGTTATGCAATAAATTATTATGATTTAATGGTGTTGCCATTTTCCAAAGCCTGTTAGTTCCATGCCTTCATTCATAAAGTCAGTTAGAAAATATATAAAAAAATATTGCCTACCATGACCAGCCTATCACTAAGATTGACGCAAATTAGTTTAAACACTCTGGGCCTTACTAATAAACGGTGTAAAGTTATTCCTCGGAATAAACTAAAAATAACCATACATTTTGACAGTTTACTCTCAGGAATAAGTTTCATACCACGTTTGTTAGTAAGGGCCTAAGGCTTAGCACGCACTGCGAAACCACAGAAAAATGTAGCGATAGGTTTACTATACAACCGCACGCATTAGTGACTTTTTCAGAGACTGATTTAAAAAACGCAACTTGCTACGTTTTTACCGCGCGTTTGTGTCAGAGTAATATTATGGTGGCACACGCACAACGTTTAACCGCAGTGACTAAAAGTCTCTCTTCAGGTGATATTGACTGATATACGAAATGTAGTGTAACCATAGTCACAACACACGCTACTCGCCAGAAATCCATGATGATACTGATATATAATTAAGCAACACGCCACCCGCAGTGCGTTTAATCGCGATGCGTGCTAAGCCGAAAACATTTTCCTCTTAATTCTACAGTAGGTGAAGATAGAGTAGTCGTGGTAAGCGTGATGAACTGATCAGTAGTAGGAACTAGTATTTGTCCCTTACGTTTTCTAGGATTGGTATCGATCCGAGCGTATCGAGGGACCCCGGGTTATTGTTAGTTGCTGGTGCGTCATGCAAGGCGGTAAAATAAAATGTGAAACCTTGTGTAGTACTCGGCCCAAGCTCTAAAACCGTAGGTTGCTTGCCAAAGTATGATCGTCCTGTGTAATTAGGTTTGTATGAGCTAATTGTTTCAGGAGGTATTTAAAAAAACAAGCGAACTGGATGGGATCATAGGATTTGAATGAATGGGATTTCTTTGTGAACCTGGGCTATTTTAATATATATTTTACATTGCATTTAAATTATTATTTTTCTTAAAACATGGTGACTTTGGCGCCCATTGAAAATACCGCCCGTGTAAGTGTCCTGGGGGGTTATTCGCGTTCGTTTTTTCGTTCGTTTCATGAATATTCGAATGCTTCTTACTACGAGCTACATTGTATTCAGTCGATAAGATCAACGTTAAAACACGATCCTAACCTAGGACCAAATATTCCAAACCGAAAAATTGGCCTTTGAAGTCAGAAATCGTAGTAAGAAACATCCGAATATTTATCAAACGAAAGAAAATAAGAACGGGAATACGGCCCTGGTGTTTGCCCATATGGCTCCATAGCTTCCCATTATAAGTCACTTTTAAAGGTTAAAAACAACATTTTTGAAAATATTTCGTACTAGCTGACCGTCGCGGTGTTACCCGCGATTATTCGGGAAAACTTCACTTTCCCGGTATAAAATATAGCCTATGTTCACCAGGGATAATGTAGGATTCTAATGGTGAAAGAACTTTTCAAATCGGTCCAGTAGTTTCGGAGCCTATTCAATTCAAACAAGCAAATCTTTCCTCTTTATAATATTAGTATAGATGAAAATGTTGAATTTAGACTCTTAGACTTAGACACAATGCGAAAACATAAAGAGCTTATTCATTTTGATTACTTATCTAACTGTTTTTATTAAAATTACTGGACTTTACCCTAAACCATATCATAATTTTTTTCATTGCACGATTTAAATATTATTTTTTACAGCGGCTTGTAGTCTGAATGATAACTTTATGAGTAGGTGGGTAGACTTTATACAAGGTGTAACAAGACTACTCACAAAAACACTCACAATCAATTTATTTTTATAGGCTCTGCGTTTTCTCACGATGTTTTCCTTCACCGTTTGAGAGTAGTTAGCTCTATTACGCGCAAGATTGATATCAAACTTTTGCAATCATCATTTCCTTCATCCTACTTTTATTTAGGGTCGGCACAAAAGGTTTTTCTCTTCCACGCTCAAACTTTTGCAATTTAGATTATAATACTTAATTGTAAATTATTTACAAAAGAAAAATGTCTGTTAAGTACCTACTACGTCGTAATCCTCTCGATTTAATTAGGTAAATACCCGAAAAATCACGAGACAATGTTACACCCGGTAATTAGAATTCCCGATGATTTCATCCAGCGACAGTACCTAAAATTATATCTGCTAGGTTATGCTCCAAAAACAAATGACTCATATCATTATTTACTCGGTATTTAAACAATAAGCTACTCATAATTTCGGGAGGTTGGTAAACTGTTTTATTAAAAAAACAGTTCTGCCATTTGATGGCCAAATAACAGACAAATTACGTGAGTGATATCCATTATTCCGTTTGTTATTGTTAAGTATAATATTTAACAATTGCCATAAAAACGTGCACGAGCTAAACACAAACATTCACATAACAACAACATATTATTTATAAGTGCGTACGTGCTCCTTGAATTTGTTGAATAAATACCTAACACTCAATGGTCACACAGGTACCTACCTACGAGTACCTGCATTTATTTTCTGATAACCACGATACTGGGAGTCCACTAGGACTCCCAGTATCGTATCAGTCTAGTCCTGACACTAGTCATGACTAGACTAATACGACTAATAGACTGATAGACTGACAGACTGATACTAGTCATGACTAGATAGACTATGTATGTGTGTTAGGTGCTATTTATCTTTTTATCTGCCCTGCTAAATAATATCCTGAACAAATAAAAAAAAAATAAGTAAGCATACATTTTTAACTCAGAACAGAACCACACATCACGATAGTTTTTTATATCTCATTTTGGATTTTTTCTTGACATAAACTTACAGTTTCGCAGATGTTCATGTTACAGCAGTTTTCTATAGTGATCTCGCACTGGTCCGGTCGGGCAGTGAGCGGCGTCACATTCTTGTTCACGATAATACGTTTCTTTATCCTATAAAACAATTTAAAAATTAAAAAGAAAACAGACTTCAATGTTGGACTCAGGTCGAAAGTTACAAGCGAGGATGAGGTTTCTTGAGTTTTACCGGGAAAGAATCTATTATCAGAAATAAAATGTATATGGGACTCGTGGTAGGTGTATGCATGTGCAAAGCGCATTAAATTATCACGTTAAATTGTCGGCCCGGCTAATTTAGTCGTTAAACCATGATAGAGGCCTTAAGGCAGCCTAAAACTCCGTCACCAGAGTTGGCCACTGACTCATACGAACTAACTTACTTATTAACTTATTAAAAAATATCACATGATTAGGCATAAATGTTACCTACGCAAAAACAACCAGTTTGATAGTTGTCCGTCTAATTCCGCAGTAAGACACGGCCTTGGTGTTGCCTGTCAATCTACTTCCATAGTGTACCATAATGTGCCACTGCAGGGCAAAGCCCTCCCTTCCTTTCTTCCACTCAACTCTATTGTAAGCTAATGTTGTCCAATCGGGAGGCCAAGAATTAAGTTCACGCAAATCATAAGATCACGCAAATTCCGCGAGAATAGAACCTGCATTACGAGGTCGATTGAGTTATATCTTTCCAGTAAGATTCAGGAAAGAACAATGTCTAATAACAGCGTCGACAATTTCCTCAAATATTCGCAGAATCGAACAATAACTCCCGATAGTCTTCTATGTCAAGAATCTTCCCAGGGCCTTTGCTTTCAATTGAATATTTTATGGAGACCTTACTTAGAGGGCTATGCTATCCGGGTCCAGGTAAAAACTTATCTTTACCTACAGTTCGCCCAACGGATCTAGGCATTCGTGAAGTTAGCTGTTTGTCTGCGCAGTGACCGCTTTTTCATACAAAATTGTGTTTTGCGCAGACAAACGGCTAACTTCACGAATGCCTAAATCCATTGGAAGAACTGTACATCATAATGATCCATTGAAATTTATATGCACTTTAACACGAGCTCTTAACGGTGAAGGAAAAACATCGTGAGGAAACCCGCAGCTTAGTCAGCTCCACACGTATTGACGTCTTCTTTCCTGTGGGCCAAGCTGATTAAGCATGGAGGATAGTTTAGGTGCTGGGCAAGCCTATTCCATTTCAAACAATGTCCCAGGCACTATATACAGCGTCCCGTTAAGTGTAGGCATGGATTGCCTCCCGATGCTGTATAAATCATCTAATATAGATAGATAATTCTTTATTGCATACCATGACCACACTATCGCCACGGTAGAATAGAGTAAAATGACATAAGTATAAGCTTAGGCAAAAGCATCTTTTCTACGACCGCAATAAAACTCAAAATTGTCTGAACGAAATTGTCATTTCTCTATCCTACCGTAGAGATAGCGTGGTCGTGGTAAGGGGGCTAGACGCATCCTATGTCTGCTCAACGGTACCTACGCTTTATTGCGTGTCCCATTGTTTGAGATGGAATATGTTTTCTCAAAGGTACCTAAACCATTCTCTCAGCTTAATTGTCTTTATCATCACAGTCAAAATGTTGCATCTCTATGCATCATGTACCGCATATACAATGGGGAGTGCTCAGAAGAATTGTTTGGACTGATACCAGCCGCTGAATTCCGCCATCGTATGCAACGACAGCAATACTCATACCATCCACATCATGTGGATGGTTGGCAGTCCACAACTGTGCGGTTTTCACGCCAATTCCTGCCTCGCACAACAGACTTATGGAATCAGCTGTCGCCAGCGGTATTTCCAGACCGATACGACTTAGGCACCTTCAAGAAAAGAGCCTATTCCTACCTCAAAGGCCGGCAACGCATCTGCAGTGCTTCTTGATGCTGCAGTTGTCTGTGGGCGGTGGTAATCACTTACCATCAGGTGTGCCACATGCTCGTTTGCCCCCTCTTCCATAAAAAAAAAAAAAAAAAAAAAACGTGTGGAGTAAGCTGCTGGTTTCCTCACGATGTTTTCATTTACCGTTAAGAAATCGTGTTACTCGTAATTTGCATATTTTTATGTAACGAGAAATCCATTGATGCCAACCGGGAGTCAAACTTGCAACCTTCAGATTGAAAATCAAGCACATTTTACAGCCATCTAGCCAGTTAAAACTTTTTTACCTGCAGTTATACACAACATTAGGTATATAACGTGTTTGCAAGATTACGTGCCAACAGCAGAAGAAACATTATAAATAATAATAATAATAATAATAATGCTGGACTTTTCACACAGCATCATCTAGCCCCAAAGTAAGCAGAGCTTGTGTTATGGGTACTAGAATGACTGATAAACTACTTATATACTTTTTGTTTGTAAATACATACATATTTTAATAAATTATACATAGAATCACTCAGACCCGATGGTCTTACCTGGGCCTTTTCTTCAACTGCAGTATCTTCGTAAACAGCACCACAGAAGTGAGTACTAGCAGACCGCATAAAATTCCAAGGACCATTATAATAGGATCTCTGATTCCATCCCAGCCCTCATTGCAAGTCATGACGAATTCACCATCGGTAGGTCCAACGGACTCTGGTGCATACATTGACTTTGTGTTGTTGGTTTCACAGCTAAAAAAAATGTTTTATGTTAAGTATACTACTTTATATCTGGTTGGTAGGTCTTGAAGGTAAATATTGCATATTATAGACTAAGATGTGAGCGATCGTGAAATTTTTGGCCCTAATTGTGACTCATTATCAAGTCGCCCAGTGATCTAAGACACTAATTTAAACCCACAAATGAATAACTTACTTGCATATCGTTGGTGAGGCTGATGATGATGATATTGTAGGTGCACCAGTTTTTGTTTCTTTCTGAGCTGTTTGTTTTGAAAGTGGCTCTACTGTTGTTGTTACTACCTTCACAAACTCACATCTCGTGCCTTCGAAGTCTGTGGCACAATTACACACAGGTTTATGTTCCGAGTTAAGAGAGCACAATCCGTTGTTCAGGCAGAAACCAGTGCAAACGTTTATTTCACATCGCCCCCCGAGAAAACCCTCTTTACATCTGAAAATAAACTTTGACTGTAAGAGATGTAAGAAATAAGGCAATAAGGATTCTTGTTTATTCTATCTTGTTAGGTAACATTTTCAAAAAAATCTTTACCATTTGCCAAATGTCAATTTTTTTTAATACTTACTTTATTGAGCAAAATTTACAAAAAAATGCGCAATTAGCGAGCATAACGCCGAAGCCAGATTAGGTACTTTTAAGAAATTACCTGCAGGATGGTTGCCCATCACTGGATATACTGCAATCGCCTTGAAAGCAGTAATTCTGACACTTAGAGATATCACATCGTTCTCCTGTGTAACCAGGTGCACATTTGCAAATCTGCTTATTTTTGTCCTTCACACCGTGCACGCAAAACAGCCCCATGTCAGGAGGAACACTGAACGAAATACTCATCGCAGTCACATTCTGCGAAAAGTTGCTAAGACTCTTGCATTCTGGAATACCCTCTACCTGATCCCGAATTAGATACCTAGCTGCAATGCCATAAAGATTCTCATAGTACAAATGAATATACTCTTCGGGCTCCGAACCTTCTTTGGCATTCTTCGACAGTTTCCAAACAGTCTTATATCCACAATCGATCCAGTACAAACTATCATTAGAGACAGATAGCGTGTTAGGAAAATGGTTGGTGCCTACGTATAATGTCCTCCTATTCTTCCCATCAAGATCACTGCTCTCAATTGAGAAGTAGATGCCATCTCTGTCATCGATCCAGTAAAGGCGCTTTGTGCGTTGATCTATTACTATGGACACTGGCATGTGGATATCTTTGCTGATGATCGTTTCTCTGAGTAAGCCGTCAAAGCGCGCGCGTTCTATCGTCGGTTTAGATACGTTGGTATTGGTCCAATATACGTAGCTGAAATCAAAATTTGTTTTACATTCTCCGATAGGACGAATATACAGAATGTTTATAAATAAAATCACGCCTCTTTCCCGTCTTTTAGATATCTCCAAAGAATCTTGAATCCCTCTTGACTTCACCCTTTTCCAAAATGTCGCAAATAATGTTGAATGCAAAACTTACCCTCTACAGCTATCAACAGCGATACCCCTGGGGATCTCTTCGTCCATCTGAAGCCATAGGTTTCCATACGCTGAGTTATTGGATCCTTGTTTTAAAGACATTGAAAAGATGCTGTTCGTTTGAGAATCAGTCCAAAACAGCAAGCTATTAACTGGATCGAAAGCTAATTCTTGGATGCTCTCAGTGGACTTTTTTCTGACCAGAGACTGGTATTTCTTAGTTTCTAAATGGTAGCTGAAGATAGAAGCGTTGTCGCTCTCGCTGTCGACGAAGAGTAGCATGTTATGAGCTGCGTCGTAGGCCAGTGCTGTGAGGAACGTGAAGCTGTTGCGTTCATTGCTGTCTTTTGTTTGGTTTGTGTAGAATTCTAATTCGTTCCCGGTAGTTATCGCTAAATCTGAAACAAGAGAATATGTTTTATTAAGGGTGGTCTGGTCGCAGACCTATCCGCGCCGAACCGAAGTATCTTTTACCTAAAAGCTAAAGTTGAGATAGGATTAAATTAGTTTCTTAGTAAATACCCTAAGGTAAATAAAATTACCAACTTAGCGACATTTTTAAGTCACAAAATGCAAACCATCATATACCTAATTATTTTCATGACGAAACAAAAACTGTCGTAACATTACATAACAATAGAGAATAAGTGCCAAAGTAGTATCTACATTTTTTGGCATCTCGTTGATAATAAGAATACCTATTCATCTCGTGACTTTCAGTAGCGGTAGGTTAGTCTTCTACAGCTTACATAAGATGTCTAAGTTTAGTATCATTAGTATCAAAATGTGTAGAAACATCTAGTACAATGATCTTATTCTGCCTAAATACCTACTCTCCTATCCTGATCTTATTGTGTTCAAACATAACTTAAATTAAGCCTTCTCATATCAGAAATTGAAACAGGTAGGTAGGTACTTAGATTTATTACAGTTGGTATTTTGACAAAAAAATGGTTGTCTGTAAAGTCGGTTTACTGACAATTGTTGAACGTGACAACGCAAAGGCCGATTGTGCATCTTTGTCGCTCGTTCCGCGCTCTCGCTTGCACTTGCGCAAGCCTTACATGGAACGCCCCAAAGCGAGGTAACGCCTCATGACGTCATGTTTTTTCGTGCGTGCAGCCGGCTCTATCGAATTATAAGACGTAGTCACGTCAAAATAACAATGTTTTGCATCACAATATTCCTTGACCCACACAATGTGGGGTCGACTAGTTCTCAAGCACATAACAATCATGAGAGTTTGTCGAACACATTTGCACATATACGCGAACGATTTGCGAGATCGTGTCAATGTGAGATTTGAAATTGGTCTAACCGTCTCTTTACCGAATTGTTCTATTATTATATTTTACGGACAGTGACGAAAGTTCTTGAACATAAATATTGTGATGTTTTCTTTTTGCGTGTAGGTAAGCTAATCTCCGTTGTGTGGTGACGTCAATCAACACGAAGTTAGTGAAATTCTTTGTATAGCTCTCTCGTTTGTAAACAATCTCCTTTAGCGCTGAGAATGGGGACTGGTCTTTGTAACTAAGAATAGAAAAACACTTTTAAGGATCTGTGTTTAAGTGCCCATGAGAATGAGACCCATTAACGAATTATTAGATACTCTACTTTGAAAACCCTTTTTTAAATAAGACTAAATGACAAGACTAATAAGACTTATGACTAAATGCAATGCTCAAGCAAATATTTTGTTAAGACTTTAAACTGAACTTAATGATGTTTTAGGTAATTTATGTTATTTTAAAGACATATTATGTAGGTACATAACAATTGCCCACATTTTCCATAATTTTACTCTTTTCTGTCATGTAAACAGGCAGATTTTATCAACTAAATTCAACGAATAGGTTTTAATTCGTTGATAAAGCTCAAAGTTAAATAAACGTGGTTGTGATAAGATATTTTGTGAAAATGCGTCGTTTTTGACAACCAAAAGAAAAATTTTGAGATAATTTTGTCTCATACTCGTGCGATTAAATAAAACAACCTTCAATGTTATTTTTATTTTTGTGCATACGTAATAGAACCTTTAACGACTTTTATCCTGTAAACCTTGTTTACCTGTAATAAACATTGGCACTTCAATTTCTTACCACGATGTTTTTTTATTTGCATTTTTTAAATTCCGATACTTAGTTCCTTTTTCATCATCTCCCTGACCTTATCCCACGCTAAGTGGTCATGTCACTTAAGGTGCATTTACACGATGCGATTTCAACCCATACGATATCGTATCGCACGGCAATTTTCCACGTGTAAACGCTCATTGTATGCGATTTGTCATAGATAGCGCGACGCTCGTCGGCACGTTCAAAGGGCGGGGCTTAGCAAATCGTACGCAAAATTGCATCGTGTAAATGCACCTGTACTTCTTTTTTATTTTCTTTAATTTATGATAGGTAGGTAGGACGCACTTGTTGAATACCTTTCTCACTACTTGTTATTTCCATGTTTCTGAGAAGCTTGTCTGCAAATTCTTCATAATAACTTATTTTATCTTAGGTAGGTTTTATTTCATTGTGTTGATTTGAATCTTGGTATTTGTAAACATTTTATTTTTATACATTTATTTTGGCAACACTGAAACTGTACTGACTTTGAAGCGTGGCCTCTAAAATGTTCAATTTTGACTAGCTTCCGTTTAAAGCGGTTACAGCTACCTAATTGAATTAAAAGTGCAAAATACAGACCCATTTATTAAAATAAATCAAAGCTCTTATTAGTTGTAGTTTCTTCGGTATTTCTATATGTCTGATTTACGCTTGTTAAGTGATTAATTTGTTAACTAAATTTTTAACTAAATAATTTCGTTAATTGTGTGTGTAAACCAGCAATTTAGTGCTTTAGTTAACAAGTTGTCAACTAAACCGGTTTATTGAATGCTGGCTTATACGTAGGTATAGTTAGGTAAGTAACTAAATTATTTAGTTAACAATTTAATCACTTTACAAATCTTACAACTGATATTCATTTATTCAATAAGTATTTTTATTACTTACGTAGATAACGGTGAACTTTCATAATGAACTCTCAATACAAGGTCACCTATAATATATGTATACCTACTTACCTACTACGTTACGTTGTGACCGTGTTGGTCGAATGGGGTTGTGCTTCGACTTTCAATCCGAAGGTCGTGGGTTCGTATCCCGACCGTGCATCAATAGATTCTTCGTTTCGTAAAATTTATATGCATATATTTATATAAATTTATATATTTTTTAATTTAACACGAGCTCTTAACGGTGAAGGAAAACATCGTGAGGAAACCCGCAGCTTAGTCAGCTCCACACGTATTGACGTTGTCTTTCCTGTGGGCTAGGCTGATTAAGCTTGCAGTTTAGGTGCTGGGCAAGCTTATTCCATCTCAAACAATGTCCCAGGCACTGCAGTGTCCCGTTAAGTGTAGGCTTAGGTTGCCTCCTGACGTTGTATAAATAATCTATTAGGTAATGATATAAAGGCCTATATTACAGTCAGATATACAGTTCTGATCCTAAATGAAGTTTACTACGTTACGTAGGTTAGGTACTATCTATACTTACATAAATTACTAGTATAAAAATATGCGTATATACAGGGTGTAAAAAGACGTCTACCGAAGCCGAAAGGGGTAGGTACAGCATCCCAACACACAACCAAACCCAAAAGGATTTTCCGAAAAAATCATTATATCCGGAGAAAACCGACCTCGCACAGCTGGTCGAGCGTATGTACCGGGCGCGTTTTTATCCGTAGATTGCTGGATTTTGGGTTTAAATTGTTTTTTTCTTTTATAAATGAAATTATTAGGTTGGTATGGTCTTATTATGTTGTACTAGTAGTGAATAACTAGAAAATAAAATAAAATGTCGTAGCTAAGTCAAAAATTTTTTTGCGTTTTTTTTCGATAAATATGTTCAGAATCATGGTCTGATTGCAATCCCTCAGTTTTCGGTAGCAGTCTTTTTACACCCTGTATATTTTGTCAGTGTTTATAAATGCGTAAGACTCCATTACGTTGGTGGGTATGGGTACCTAGATTTTACAAGTTTGTAAGAGTCTAGTAGTATAAATAAAAATCATAGCAAGTTTTATAATGGCAACATACCTAATGAGTTGTGTAATTAAAACATAAAAATTCCCTATAATCAAGAACGGAAAAATACAGATCATCCATATAAGGTTAAAGACTGTCCACATTATTAAAATCTAGTTTCGGAAGAATATTCCTTGTCTTATGATTGTATTTTTCAATGGTTAATTAAACATGGTTTAAAGTAATAAAAAACGTATTACATATTTATTATCTGTATCCCAGTTTAGTTATGAGCTTTGACGGAGCGAGCGCTTTTCTATTTCATATTTCTTACATAAACATTGTTTATTATATTATCATATTCATTATCCATACTATCCATACTAATATTATAAAGCTGAAAATTAGAAAATTAGCGAGTTTATACATATGTTACACAGCCCAAAACACAACGATAGCGCGATCAAATTTTTCCTGTCGCCATCTATTATGTAGTAAAATATCTCTGTTTGTCTGTCTGTTTGTTACCTCAGATTATGCTGAAATATGACATGGATAAATATTATGTCCCAGGGACGGACATAGGCTACTTTTTTTTCAAAAATGATCATGGAGGGCGTGAAATAAAGGTTGAAAGTTTGTATGGGGAGTTGAAAGTTAATGGCAACTAGATGGCGTTGCTAACCTATGGCTGAGATTGAGATGGCGCTATTATTGCATTTTAAAAGTTTCAGAAGATTCTTGCAGTTTTCAGTTCTATTTAGAGGTCTTCAAGTAGGTACTTATGTTATTTTGCTGACGAAGTCGCGGGTACCAGCTAGTTATCTATAAATGGTTTAAGCTGTCATAGCAATGTTCTAATTTATTTACTTTTATTAATTAGCTTTAGAAGATGTAGTACTCGTTACCGAGTAATTTGCAAAAACTTTTTTGCCTGTGACCATATATTTTAGTGAATATCTCTGCAACTAGACCGTCACAAATAAAAAGAAGCACACCAGGCTGCATCACCTACGAGTCACTAAACATAAGGATAGCATCCAGGTCTCTGCGAGTTTGGCCACAGGGTTCTGATGTTAACGAAAAAACCCTCATTGAATCTGAATTTTACTTGTATTTGGTACTACCCCAGGTACCTACTAATCTGCGTCATTGAAAACCCAAAGCACAATCATAAACAGGTCCTCAATTCCCAATCGAATAATATCCTCTATACCTATATACAGGTGTAAAAAAAATACAATATCGGTCAAGCTATAAGTATAGTTAGGTAGGTACTTTATGCAAGTAGGTTACTGATATACCTACGAGTACTACCTTATAAAACCCTATAAACCTATAACCGGTTTATAAGTGCGAGAAGCAATGGCAGAAAACTTTGATATTATCACGAGCTCTAAACGGTAACCGAAAACATTGTAAACCAGCTAGTATCCATAACATTTCTTCGTCATCCCCTTTTCTTAGATATAGTATAGATAGACATCTTCAATATGATCTTGAATGCATAGATAAATGTGAGAAAATCTCTACCTTTCTATTTTAGGGTTCCGTACCCAAAGGGTAAACGGGACTCTATTACTAAGACTCCGCTGTCCGTCCATCTGTCCGTCTTTCACCAGGCTGTATCTCATGAACCGTGATAGACAGTTAAAATTTTCACAGATGATGTATTTCCGTTGCCGCTATAGCAACAAATGCTCCCGTACAACAAACGTATTTTTTTCTTGCCTTTTTATAGATTGGTCTTGGTGGGACTTGATCGGTTTTTAACCTACAGTCATAAGTAATACAATTTCATCTTTATTTTCTAAAGCTTGATTTGAACATGCTTTGACTGAAGATAGTTGATCGAAAACTGATATCAACTGTCCAATTGGACAGTGGACACGGAACCAGTGTCGCCGTATTTCACGCATAGCTTTAAAAACCGGATATAGGTACGTACATTTTTGTGAAGGGTAGTGCATCCAAGGTCGGTCGTTCACCGATTGCAAGCAAAAACTACTTCCGTTTGATATAAAGTTACTACACATATAATTTAGTGCACACACAGTAACACGGACTTAGTGAGAAGACTCAAACGAATCAAACCGTTTGATTTAGTGTAGTGTAAAATAATAAAGTGTATTAAAATAACACATGAACAAAGTGTCCAGTAAGAAAAGTGCCATTGGACACATTCTTAGTCGAGACAAATTTACTCATTGGCCTACTTGGCGAGATTGTAATATTATTAAGGTTTAATAATAATAGTTAGACACTAATTTAAATTAAAAAAAACATATAATTTAAAATCAAAAAGGTAATAAAATGTTTAAAGAAGTCAGAGGTGGGGAGACCGATTTGTACTCATTTAATTAGACATCTTCAAAATGCAAATCAGAAGTTATTTCAGGAACAAAAATAAGCAGAATCAATCAATTTTGAAGTCAGTTTTCTTTTAACTAGGTAACGTAATCATTGTAACCTAGATTTGGTAACTTTTGAAAGATTTCTGTAATTTCATGAAACTTCTAGACTATTGTTTTGTCACAGATAAAGATCAATGACTGTGACGATTTGAATACAATCCAAATAAAGTTATTCAAGTGAATACAATACCAATTTGAGTTTTACACATTCGGCTAAGTTGTTTTAAAAAGATCATTATCAAAATGTTGCAACGAAAGATACAAAAATAAACAAGACTGTTTTTTTATGATAAGTTGCTGTGCATAGATAGCGATAACTTACTAATTTAAATAATATAAGTGGAGGTATGTTTCGGAAAAATACGCGTAAATAAATAATGCTGGACATTTCACACAGCATCATCAAACTTTGTTTATTTATTTTTACTTAATAAATATTTATAACACAATGAAAATAGATTGCAACAGATTTAGTAGTCAGTAAAAAAGTAGTTATGTGACTTTAATCATAAATTAGGTAAGTAAGTAGGTAGAATATTCATAAAAATGTAACTGAGAAAAATATTATTATACTTAGCTGTTACATTTGATAAGGGCAAATTTTATAATACTTAACTTATAAAAATGTTATGCCCATTGCTATTAATCTTGAGCCAGTACCTACCTACCGACTAGGTAATTTGTTTTTTACTAGCATATTTTGAGGCAAAGGTTTCTCTAAGTTAAAATCAGGCAGAGGTGGAACTAACCACTTTATTTTTCATCATAAAATTTTATGTTAAATGCATGTTAGTTTTGTTTTTATTTGTAGGTACGCAAAACGCACTAGTATTGAAATATTTAAGTTCAGTAGGTACAGTAAAAATATTCAGTACTTTTGAGTCTGCCTGTACCTACTTGCATACGTGACTTCACCCACGTCTTAACTAGGGTTCGTCTTTCAAAGCTTGCTGTCTCTGATTACGATAAGTTAAGGTTACACTCGCAAAAGCGCTGTAAGCAAAATGACTGCTTTGTCGCTTCGCTTCTTATTACACTGACATCCAGAAAATATTAAGTAACTAGCCTTCACCCGCAACTTCGCTCGCGTGGCACTCAGCCCCCTTACGCACTAGCGGTGAACCGCGGGGGCGGCTAACCGCGCGGCTAAAATTTTAGTACAATTTTGTGGCGGTTAAGTGCGTACAATCCCTAGCGGTTGCATATTATTAAAACTGCAAAAGCGGCTCGCAAAGCGGCCCATGACATTCATAAAGCTCCTAAAACTATTGAAATAGAAACATACTCACAAACTTTTCGATTTATAATAGGTTACGTTTTACGTCGTGTATCTACCTATAGAAAGACACCTTGCCCTGGACCAATTAAGACTCCGTGCTCCTCAATTTTTCTTCAAACTTTTACCTCAATAACACTTAGAACTTAGAAATAGATAGGTCCCTAAAAGTGCACTTTCTAGTCAATTTTATCTGAAGCAAAGATTCCAATACGACGATTTATAATTAATTGAAATGTCAATTAGTAATCTTCCAGATAACTTATTAACCTTATAACGTCGGCTTACTAATTTTATCTTAAGTACAATAATGATCTTCATTCACGGATAGGTAAAGTTGACTTTTAGAGAATGTAATCGGTTATTTGACTGGTTTTGGGAACCATAATCTTCTTATGACGTCACTAGTTTATTGTGATGATAGGATTCTAGGGTCCTTTCCTGTATCTCTGTAGCATTAAGAGAGTTATTTAACCTTTTAATTACTTATCTTTCAAAATAATAAAGGTGAAAACAATTCATTGACACTTTTCACAGATGCTCGACAAAAAGTGTTATTTACTAACTAGTTAGGATTGCCCTTGGCAAAAGACGCATTTTTTTTATAAAAAGGGCCCTCCTTTTTTACAACAATAATTAAAAAAAAACAGCACATAAACAGTTGATTATAAACTAATTGGTAGTGACCGGACGGAAGTATAAAAAATGCCTTCATAACTAATTATTATTTCAAACGAGGACTTACTATAGGTAGGTAGGTATTAAAATAATCACGCCTAATCAGACCGATATGGATGAAACATGCAATTTTATGTAGATCGTAGCCTGGAATAGCATAATGGCTAGGTTATTAGTATTTAAAACATATATTAAGATCGCTTGAAACGATTCTTAGATGTCCCAATTCTTGTATTTTGTTGAGTTATCTAAATTAAGATAAGATTCTGTAAATAAATAGTGTATTTTGAAGTAGCTTACCTACTTAGTTGGTAAGTAGGTACCTACTACAATGCTACCACGACTGTATCCCCTGTAGACATACTGATAATTTTGAAAGTCTACGAACACATCCTACATTTTGCAGATACTCGTATTAGCAAAAAATTTGCAAACAAGCTGTATTCATTTGTTTAAAAACAATTCATTATTATTCCAAATTTCATTAATATGGATACAACCAGCACAAGTAAATATGTACCGTAACATAAAAAATAAATATCCTTAGGTAGGTACTTACCAGACTTTGTATAAATGGCAATAAATGTAATTAAAAGAATTACCTTATTTTTGAAGTTATAATTATCTAGGTTGGTATTGATATAAAATTGTATGATTTTATCTGTGCAAGTGATGTTATATCTGTGGCTGTCGATATCAAATATAAATACAAACATTGCGTGAACCAGTGAATTGCGCAAATTAATGGTTATAAACTTCATATTTATCATCTTATTATCCAGCGACAGTATTTTGATAAACTGTCACGTGGCCAAGTCACACTTTGCATTGACAGTTAAATGGTCTATTCCCATTGTATTATTTACTTGTACCACAATTTCAGCAAAATAAAACTTTACGTTACTATTAAAACTGTCTAAAATGATATAATGCAAGTTATTTAATGACAAAGTTATATTTATTTACAGAAACTAAGCTACTACATATATTTACAAAATACAACAGGGATAGTCAAGCGCGTGATCCGAGAGCTGGCACATTTTTGGCTCAAAGGATCAGCATTGCCATCCAGCGTTGTAATGCCGCCAGTGTTTTGGGCACGCTTCCGACTGACAGTGACTTGGATCAGTTGAGCTATCTATAGATCGCTTCTAACGATCCTTAGATAGCTTGACTAATCCTGTTGTATTTTGTAAATATTCATCATCATCATTCCCTTGCTCTTATCCCACGCTAAGTGGGGTCGTACATGTTGTAGAAGTTTTGGCTAATAATTTTGCAACCGGCCGCCTGCCGGTAAATAAATATTATGTACATTTAATAACTAACGATTTTAAAAATAAGTAGGTACCTACTTCATTTAAAAACAAACATCCAATTTCATCATATAAAAAAAATCCTAGATGGGAATAGAGCCCACGATTAAAAGCACAGAAGACAAAGGAACTACTAAGCTGTAAGGCCAGTCGACACTTTATAAAAGATTTGGGACATGGTCAGCTTGTGTTTATTATTTATATTGAATTCAAATAAATTCGATCTTGTAGTAGGTACCTACTGATTTTTTGCAATCATTTTTGGCACTTCAAAGTATACCTACTTCGTGTTACATATTAATCTTTAGACAAGCCAATACGCGGTTAAAAACACATAACATTTTACTTTCGTTACAAAGTACATTCCATTCGTATAAAAATTGATTTTATCAAGCGGTGAGTTGTTAACAAATTATTATTGATCCACATATAACGAGTCGTATAGAGGTCAATGGCCCAAGGAAAACGGTCACCCAATTTTTAAGACGAAGTAAATAGTCCTAGAAGTAGTTCCATCTGTACTTTGACATTTTCAGGTTTCAGCAGGATTCCTTCCATCTCCCAACTTCCAACTTCCATCCATAAAGACCTTAGAGATCTGAACTTGCACACTTTATAATAATATGTAAGTATAAGTAAATATATAATAGGTAAGTATAGTATATACTATTTATGATCTGGGGTATAAGTAAAATTTTCGTCTATCATTTTGCAATTTAAATCGCAGAAGCACTTAATGTTAGCAGTGTTGCCTTGAATACTAGTGCAAGGTTCGCCATTATTGTCACGATTCCGTGATACAATTGAATTTTAATTCGTTTAAGTTGTCGCTTTTATACTTATTATTATTATTTTTATCTAACCTAGGTATGTCACCAGCTGAGCATGTTTAAATCAATATACGAGATCCAGTATAATAAATAATAAATCAATAATATTAATGATATCGCATTTCATTTGTTGGGAGGCTTTATAAAATACGATTGAAAAACATCAATCTTATCGTCAGTTCATTGATATTTTTTTTTTTATTAAACCTAAACAAAGTTATTGGTAAACAACTTGGGGCTACGCACTTTTTTTTAAAAAAGGTTGAACGTTTATTATGTTTGATGGCAAAATAATTAAGATAAAAATTAATTTGACGTCCTGTAGCTCTGTAGCGCAGAGGTCCGCTTGCGACGCAGAAGGTTGCGGGTACCATCCCCGCCGCGGGACAAATGTTTATGTGATCTAAAAGTATTTGTCTCGGGTCTAGGTGTTTTCTATGTAGGTACATAATTTGTATGGATTTACAATCAAAAAGTATATAAGTATAGTACGTATATCAGACATGTAGTACCCATAACACAAGCTCTGCTTGGGCTAGATGATGTTGTGTGAAAAGTCCAGCATTATTTATTTTTACTTAACTAAGTTGCCAACATAATTTATGACAAGGAAATATCCAAACTTACAGTGTTAATTTTCCCTACGATAGGTAGTTAATAAGCATACCTAACAGGTAAGTAGATTTGATATTACTCGTGCCTGGCAGGCGAAGGGATATGTGAAATCGTTTTTAACGTTCAATTCTCATATTTCTAATAATAAAAAAAATACGGATAGGTACTTACCTAATTTAGAATAGGTCATATGCCTACTATGGAGGTTAGGTAGGTACTAGGTACCTACTTACTACCTATAAGTTTATCACTTAATGTTTTTTAATAATTAACCTACTAGTATTAGTAATCTACATATTCTTTTATCTAAATAAGAATATGAGTAGGTACTAGGTACTTCAGTAGGTATATATGATTATATATTTTTTAATTTAATGTCATTAAATATTTTAATTTAATGTCATTAATTTATTTACTTTTATTGTTAAAATATCTGCACAGCCTATTTGAAAACACCTGAGTTTAATAACATGTTAATTAAAATATGTTTACATGTAAAAATGCATAGAGGTTATATGAAAGACAAAATACCTACGTAAGAGTTTTAAATTAATAAAATAAAGTTGTCATGTCACATTTAAAAATAAATATAATAAAAACATGTTTCTTATAAATGTATAAACCTACATTTTAAAATTGATGCGCTTTTTGCAAGTCGGCATATTTAGATTTCGCAGTTTTCTCATGCTTTCCCAGATATCATGAAAGCAACCTGACTAAATAATGTAAGTAAATAGACGCTCGGAATGTAACAGAGTTGTACGACTACACGATTCGGTCGGGTTCTCGTAGATGGCCTACGTGACGAGCGGGCCCCTTGCAATGGCGTCGTGGCGCCAAACGAATCCGAACCCTATCGACATCGTCACCCCAAAACACTTATTAGCTACCTAGCTCAATGATTTATAAACAACTAATTTTCCGTTATGTAACAGCAAAAAATAGCACGTGTCAAGGATCACCTGATTTTGAAAATACTCACCCCAAGATTGTACAACGCCTATGGACAGCGCCGCTAAAATAATGAGGCACTGTGGTCTACACATTTTGTTTCATGAATTCTGCTAGTTAAAATTTAAATGCACATTAGTTTTGTGCGAGTTTCAGTCGATTAACCTTCGGTTGCGCGTCACACGACCGCGCTAGACGCGTCGTACTCCGAAACTGAATAAAGCCGGCGAAGTTAGCCGACGTAGCGCCGAAATCTAAATAGGTTCATTGAAAAGTATTTCGCACGTGCCACAGTTTAGCACACACCTACCACTTGTCTATCTTATCAAACACAATCTCATCAGTAGCCTTCAAAATAGTTCCGTAGGCAATGCGTGGTGCGCCCTTAATTACCTGATAACGTGATAAGTGGCTATCAAATTCTTGATAAACTTTTGAATCGATCTCTTTCAATGGCTTCTGTAAGTGCTTACTTAGACTTTCTCTCATTTCTCATTCTCTCAAGATTGATCAAGGAATGCACTATTTAATGAATATAAAATCTAATATATAAAATACATCAACGCGCTCCTTGGAATGATTGAAATCAGCGAAACTAGGCCAGTAACAAATGCTTTTTCAAAGATTCGCAGCGCGTTGCGTTTTTAATTACTTAATAACGGATACAATTTCGTGTATTAAATGCCGAAGGCTGTGGAAAAATGGATAATAACTGCGATCTGTATCTTGCAATATCTTATTAAATTAAACTAACATAAAAGATGGAGGAGCCTAAAATAAAGGTGGTCGCACGATCCAGCCGAGCCGAACGCGCTGAACTGTCAATTCAATAGAAGAAATGCTGAGACATCAGAAGCGAGCCGCATTTTCTGACGTCATCAGTATTTTTTGTAGAGAAAAATGACTGCGGCGAGTACGGCGAGGACAAATGTGCGATCAGCTTAAAAGAACTAAAAACTTTGATTATTGTAAAGATTGCTGTACCTACAGCAATCTTTACAATAATCAAAGCTTGTCATGTAGTTTCTTGCTATTTAGTAAATTTTACGTAGCGCTCCCTTAGATTTTAGGTGCCTATGCCTAACGTAAAAGATGCTTTGAATACTTATATAGCCGTGGGTAGAAGGATGGATATGTACATATAACTCGCAGCTCAACCGAAATCGGTATACGTCTTTCAAGTCTTGGCAAAATACTTCGGCTCAACAGATCCAATTCCGTCCCAATCCAAGGCAAGACAATATTGTATTGTGGTTTATTACAATAGCGCTAAAGTCTCTATTTGAAAAGCGAAGCTGTGACAAACTGATAATATACATCAAATCCGTCCTTCTCCATCCTTCAGTCAATCAATGCTCCGAACCAAAAAGTCGTACAAGTAAAAGAAAACTCTAGACAATTCAATAATATATTGTTTCTTATTCCAATGAAGATAAAGTCTTTATTCAAAAAACCGATCTGTAACGTAAACAGTACCTGTACATCGAATCCGTCTACGTCTTTCCGATGCTCAGAACCAAAAAGTTGTTAAAGTCTAACGAAACTCAAGATCATGCAATATTAAAATGTGTTTTATTTCAATGGCATTAAAGTCTTTATTCGAAAAAATGACGTAAACAGACCCTAACAGATCAAATCCATCCTTCTCCATCAGTCCAAAAGCTCCGATACCTATATTGTGTTTTATTTCAATACTGTTAAGGTCTTTAATCGAAAAGCTGAGTTTGACTGATTGATCTGAAGTACGACGTACGTATTTGACTGAAGAACGGACTAATATCAATTAGTAATTTCGATTTTAACTCCTAGGAATAAGGTCTATTATTGAAACTCAGGTTTGAGTTTACGACTGCTGCCGCGTCCATCTATCGTGCTGCATGGCGCTGTGTGTAGCTTCCGGGCAAACGAAATAAATAAAACGGAAGTTGCAATACAACTTCCGTTTTATTTATCTTAGTGCAAAGTGTTAATGAGCGTTTATTATAATAACATCAGGCTATTTTTTTATTAAATGGTAGTAATATATGTTAACGTAATTAATAAACTGGCCAATGTAATTTCATGTTTATTAAAATAAGACCAAAGTTTGACTTGAACTGTCTTTGTCATTACAACCATAGACGAGAGATGTCGGAGACCACAGACTAAAACAGCAATTATTACCATTCTCGATAGGGCTAAAAACTATATAAACCATAAACAATATATAAGGGATGCCGTACACCATCCCTTACAACTAGAAAAATATTTTGGAATAATAAACTAAAAAAACTTTAGGACTGTTGGAGCTGTTGAGTTGTGATTCAGGTATACATCATGATTAAAAAAATACCAGAAACCTACAGATCACGATTTTTAACTGAGTTACCCATGGCTATACTTATATAATATCTTGGAGTTTGCGAGGATACCCGCAGCATAATCGCGATTTAACGCGTATTACTCATAGGTGCATAGGTAAGTACGGCACTGAAAAATAAAAATGGTGTTTATAAATAACATTAGGTACAAGTCTAGTTTTTAAAAGGATATTAATGATAATAGTCTATTTATATGTAACATTTTTGGCTCAAAGGCCATCCAGCGTGGTAATGCCGCCAGTGTTTTGGGCACGCTTCCAACTGACAGTGACCTAGATCAGTTGAGCTATCTATAGATCGTTTCTAACGATCCTTAGATAGCTTGACTAATCCTGTTGTATTTTGTAAATATGTAGTAGCTTAGTTTCTGTAAATAAACTCTTTATGTAACAATTAGACGATAAATATGTAGGTAGATACAGGTAAATAACATGATTAAATTAAATATTATTGCCAATACGTATTTGCCATTTAGGATTTATTACACGATCTGAGTCAAGTATTTAGATTTCATAAATAATGTCATTTGTACAAAGTTCCGGTCACGATTTGATATTTCCTGATCTACTTCCCTATAAACCCGTTTACAGATCGCAAAATAATTATAAAAAGTTGTTAGCATGTGCAATTACAAGTCACTTGTACTTAGATAGGTAATTAATAATTCGACATAGCAACCGAATAATTGTCTATTTCGACAATTTAATTTATAAGATACTGGTGGACCCAGGCGCGACTTTGTCTGCGCATTGTTTTGTCATACAAACTTTAGAGATAGAACTAGGTACCTTGTTCCAACCCATGAAAACACTGAATTCATTTTTATAGATTTGCTGTCTTTAAAATATCAAGGCATAGTATATAGAACGAAATGACATCGCCATTTTGAAAAATCAAAAGTTATTGGTTGTCATGGCAACCGTAGAGCAGTGCTCTTTGTGTCAAACAGAGTACCTACTGCTAAAGTTTTTAAGCAATATTCCCGTTAGGTATCCGTTTACATATTTTTTGGTTTTCAGGAACGTTTTCGGGATAAAAAGTAGCCTATAATGCTATTCTGGAGTTATACCTTTCACCTAACCAAATTTATTGTAAACTGTTTCGTCGTTTGAGCCTGATCCGTACACAAACATCCAAACTTCCAAACATCCAAACAAACTCACAAACTTTCAGCTTTATTATATGGAGTGGGAAGCAACCTATAGCTACTAACAATTATTGATAATGTGAATGTTAGCCTATCTGTGAGTTGGCCACTGACTCATACACAAATTTACGCCTAAATCACTGCTAATTTTGATAAAATTTAGCATTGATATTTAGGTACATCCCCGGGAAGGACACAAGCTAGGTACTTTTTTTTAAATAATCGTGGAGAGGCTGAAATAAGTGTGTAATGTTTGAATTTTTGAAATATGGGGAAACGAGATAACAAAATTCAATGCGGACGACAGACGTTGCGGGGAATAACTAGTATCTCAATAAGAGCTTCATATAGGGTCTTTCATTTTAAACTTCAAATTATATTCTTATTTTTCTCTTTTTAGTGTGTAGAAGGTTCTTCTGTTTGTGTTCTGTGAAGTCGGTTCAATTTTTTTTTTCAAAAATTTTTTTTTTCACTTTTAGTGTAAGTAAATAAATACTGTGTAAATAAAAGTGTATGTGTAAATAATATAGTAAGCTACGAGTACATTAAGACTTTGCTTATCGTAGCTTAAGTAGGAAAGGATAAGAGAAGTCATGGGCAGACCTACTAAAGGACACACCGGAGTTCAGCAAGGGGGAAAACTATCAATCCATAAGGAAAAGAAAATATTTTGGACTACCTCGGATGTAATACCCTTTCAAACTATTTAATGTTTGACTCAGATTGTGAGTCAGGGTGTGTTGTGTAGTGAGAATGAGGTTTTTTGAATGTTACGGGAAAACTGACAATCCCTCAGGAAAAAAAATATATGGCGCCACCTTGAGAGTATACCTCTTTCTAACAAAAAAAAAATTTTTGGAAATCGGGCCACATTTTTCTTAAAGTTCAGTGATTGTTTTAGTTTTACGGGAAAACTATTAATCCCTCAGAAATAAAATTTATATGGGACCACTATGAGAGTATACCCTTTCAAACAAAAAAAAAATTTTGGAAATCGGTCCACAACTGACGGAAATATCGGTGAACATACATAAAAAAAAAAAAAAACATACATACAGCCGAACATATAACCTCCTCCTTTTTTTGAAGTCGGTTAAAAATAACTATACGTGGTGTAAAGTTATGTCATGCATAGGTAAACTCAAAATTTGTATGGTTATTCATGGGTCTTCTTTCGCCATTTCTGAAGGAGTGACTCTGCTATTTTATTTGGTTTTCTCGTGTTTTACTTGGTTTTATTATGTAATTTCGGTGGCATTTTACTAATGAAGCCTTGGGTACGTAACAGGAGATTTGGCAAATGGAATGGGGGAGTATTCAAGTAGATTTTTCATTTGACGAAAGATTTCCGTTGGAGTTTTGAAATGACAAGCCGCCATGTTTTTTTCAAAACCAAATTGACATGACTTGACTTGACTTGACATGAATTCATATATAAAACTTGACATTGGCAGAATTATACTGTTAATACAGTTAGCTGCCATTAATAAAAAGAAGAAGAAGAAGGTTATGCATGACATAACTTTATGTCTAGTTTATTAGTTAGGGCCCTAATTCAGCCGGTCGGCAAAATATGTTTCATTTCTCAATTTTCCTCTTTCACTCAATTTTATATCATCATTTTATCCCTTACCTACTTTTTGCATGTAGCTACAGATCCACTTGGAAAACAACTAAGTACCTACTTACCTACCTACGTAGGTAAGTTACCATTTTGCGTTAAAATAAAATAAATAGGAGACGAATTCATTGGTAATGCCTAATAAAAATTAAAATGACTAATTAATGAGGTAAGTAATACAAAAACATGGTGCTGAGGACACAGAGTGAGCTATGACACCTTGTACCAAAATAAATATAGAATTCTAAACCAGTTTTAGTATTTTAGTATAGCGCCATCTAACGGAATGAGCTTATACTACTTAGCTCTACGGAATCCAACAGGTGTATTTTGTAGCAAAAACATAATATTTTTTGCAAAGTATAGAGGAACCTACGTTTGAAGATTGTTACGATATAAGGCGCTAGGTGGAGCTACTAGTACCAAATAAGCAAATGGAGATTTTTTTTAAATTGGAAATCACTACAACTACAAAAAAAATTGTGTTCTCGAGCCCAAACACGTGTAGGTAAGCCACAGACCTAAAAAACTTTTGCTACGCTCAATAAGGACAACCTTTTTAGGTTCTTGTAGTTCCAAATTAACACCTGGCTCCACCATTAGATCAGATCTTTATCACCGACAGAGGTAAATTTTCACATTTCAACCACTTATCGGTGAAATAGCTGTTGAAAAAGAATTTCAAATTCCAAATTTGATTTTTTTTTTATTTAGGAAACAAAAACATGGTACAAAAAAAAAATAGGAAACGATAATGTCCGCATTAGTTTAGAAAAACTGTGTCGCAGAAATTAACGTTGAAAAGAAACATAAGTAAATAAACTAAATACCTTTCTTGAAATGCCTTTTTTTGAAGGCACGAAATAACAAAACCAAAAACCACACTTACGTATTACATTAGTTGAAACTTAGACCCTTCTGACTCACACTGAAAAAAAAGAGCAGACTTCACACGAACCACGTGTAACGAGGGTCTTTCATCTAGGAGCGCATACATAATTGCATTGAACCACATACTATACAGCTATACACATTATCTGTACTTGTCCCTAGGGGTGGATAGTGCAAGTGAATGCATTTATACCCTTTGACTAAATCATGCCATTTGTTTAGGGCTCAAGGGATTATAATAATTGAATTAGACGTTCCTATTGAATATAGGTTTGTAAATTTTTGTGGAATAGTTATAATTTGAAATCATGGCAACCATGTCGCTGCCTCCGGGGAATAAACGGATAACTGCCATTATCTTAGTTTTAGTGTTATGCCATATTTGGGATCTCTGGGTGCTAATACATCTGCTCAATTTTTTTCGTAACATTCGTACAATTATTCACGGAGATACAAAATATTACAATACTTTTCGATGTTTCTAGACATGCCTAAACTTACAAGAATAAAGTTGTAATATAATATTATCAAAATGTACCCACACCTTTTAATATGACAAAGAGTCATACAATTATATTCACGTAAGAAATATTCGTCTATACAATGGTAAACGCAGGTTATCATTTTATTCTCGTGAAAACATGTCCATGCGTTTCGTATAATACCGCTGTTAGAGTCTGTGCGAAAGGGAACCGTCATAAGATTTGATTGTTAAAGCGGTGTATAATAACCGTATTTGTTAGGTTGACAACATTTAAGTGCGACTAACGCAATTTTGAACATTCTAGGACGTCAACTTGCAAAAAAATCAATGGTATGGATCAATGGTTATAAGATTTTGTTAGGTACCTAGTTCTATTTTAAATTAAACCAATCATGGTAGTCAACAACTAACATACAATTAATGGACTACCGTGGGCTGATTAATATGAGCCCAAACTCGGGTAGTTTACTGCTACTCACTGAGGAGTTCCATTGAACAGCTCCTGATTTAATCATCAGATCAGCTCATCGTCACCATATTTTTAAAACATTAGAGTTGAAACTCGAACGATGTCTTAAGTTCCAACTCAATAGGACTATTTTCTGAGTAGTTCTGTTGAACAACTCCTCACTCCATCAATATGGTGACAGCGAAATTATCAGAAGCTCACTGTCACCATACTTTTAAATTGTAGACTAGATTGAGAAACCCTATGTCCAGTCTACTTCGATTTTAAGTAATTTCCTTGATGTGTTCTCCAGAACGACGATAATATTGACTAAGACGTTAAAGAGGATGAATACGTGATGAATAAAGTTGCCACAGGTCTCAGGGACGATATGCAAACCAAGGAAAAGATGGATATTAGGAAATGCAGAAGATGGATGAAAGGAAAGTGCATGTTACCGCGATGCAAATGAGTTGGATGTATGTATGCTTGTGTATCCCACCCATGGTTAGATAAGAAAAACTTTTACATCTTTAATAAATGATTTATAAAGCGCCATGAGGAAACTTACCTATGCCTACGCTCAATAGGACGCTGTAATGCCCGGGACATTGTTTGAGATGGCTTGAGGCTTGCCTAGCACGTATAGACAACTTCTTATATTTACGTAGTTTAGAGCTGATTAAGCTACAGAATTCTTCACCATGTTTTCCGTCATCGTTAAGAGCTCATGTTAACGGGTAAGTAAGATAAGGAATGAGTACCTATATACGGGGAGGGAAGTTTGAAAGTGGCACCTATTTCCAAATAAATTGGCATGGTAAGGACAAGTTATGAGGTGGAATATGAGTGTGGCTGGAGGTATGCTAGTATAAAAAGGCTAGAGAAGAAGTGGTTGCAATGTGTGAGAGATGATATGAATGTAAAAGGAGTGGACGCACAGCTGTTGACGAATTATAAGAGTGAGTGGAGGAATAACATTATGGCATGGACCAGAGCGTGAACTACCCCCTGTGTCGACCTATCTTATCATGAGATAAGGGCAGGGGAATGTTGATGATGAAATATGCTAATTGCTAATATTTTTATGTGATTTTATGTCTGATTTTTATCTTTATTATAAAAAAATCAAAGAAAATCTAGAAGTTTTTAATGCTTGACATAGCTGAAGGCTTGAAAAGACTTATGAAATAGTTATGGTTATTTCTTACTCATCATTATTTTATTTCAAGGCAAGGTAACCTTGTTCTAATACTTTAGAACAGTTTTGAAGAGGTTTGCTAGTTAAAAAGTACTCAAAAACATCTTAAAAATAATAAAACAATAGGTGATTACTTCTACCTAACTTTATTTAAAAGCGCTTAACATAAACGAAGTGACACAATATTTACGAGATTAGAATTATAATCACCTATTATCATATACACTTCGACCCTAAAAAAGCGTTGAATAAAATGGTAGGACCGTGGTACACGTGGTACAATATTAGGTTTACGCTAGAAAATACGGTGAATAAAATGATAACCGACATTAGGCAACATGGACGATGATTAATGTTGACTAACAAGAAGATAACTTCTTGTTTTCAAAATATCTCTTCTTACGCATAAATTACGCGTGTGTCAGCATAACATTCAGATTTCATAAAAAATCAGCTATGCTTAAAGCTATCAACCATCCGTCTACGTCCAGTATTAGTGAAGTTATTAACGAAAACATGTTTATTGCTTCTCCTGAAAAGTTGTGTTTTTGCAGTTATCCTTTTATTCCCCGGAGGCAGCGATGTATGGAATGCTGCAAAATGTGAGTATACTTATTGGAACGAAGTTTCTTTTCGGACGGTATCGAAGAAAAAAAAGACTGAGACTGGAAAAATAATTTTGTTCCATTTTACCGTCACGACACCTGTATATGTCAAATCGACACAGTGCGACATGCGCAGCCCCGACACAGTCCATAGATTGTTACGTTGTTAGAACGGAAGAGCGTTTCTAGGATACCTAATTGACAATTGTCAATTTATTATATTCCCAGTATAGAAAAGTACCTTCGTTCCAACCGAGTGTTCCACGACACTCACGTTCTTTTTTATATAAAAATAATTAATGTATTTGAATGTGCCTCTGACTGCCCCCTTGATTTAAAACTGGACTTCACGAATGCCTAGATCAGTTGACCTTACTCACCTATACATGTATTATGTGCCTATACGTCATACCACACAAGAGAAAAGTACGTCTTCTCTACGAAGATATTATTAAAGGACATAATATTTCGGTTTTTTCTAAAGCGTAACAAGCTTCTACCTAAAATTTTGTTAAAAAGACTATTATGAGCTATAATAAATAAAATTCAAATACAGCACCTAAGCTTTAAAAGATACTTTATGTACAGTAACAAACAAGTAAATCTCTTGTTTTACACAAAGCACTTTATGTGCAAAGTTGGGTTTGAACGACTGGAGTTGGTAAGCTTAGAGATACAGCTTGAAAAATATGGGCTAACGTCCACGATACTCTAAAGTTAAACTTAGGTAGGTGTAGGTATGTATGAATATAGGATCCAAAACTTAGGATAGATAGATCCTAGATAGATAAAAGATTTATTAAGGATTGTGTTCGTAAGTATTTTGAAAACTACATTGTATATTATCATCTCAATAAAACAATTTAATTACAGAAACTAAACTACCTACCACAACTTAGGTATAATTATCTTTATTACATTAGAATCAGTTGGACCATCTAAGGATCGCTGAAAACGACTGAGATAGCTCAACTGATTCCAGCCAGCCAGAAGCTATTTTGCAACTTCAAAGTCAGTTATCTTAATCTTATCTTATCTTTAGTTTTCAGGCATACCTTCCCAGCTCACTCCGCTTTTTGTTGTATTTTAAAATATTCTTACAAACGTTGATCCATAAAATGAATTCTGTACAATACACATCACTTACCAAGCTGTATTTTCAAGGGTAATTTGGCTACGTTACAAGTAAAATGTCAGAATGTAGCGATTTGCATGGCAATTGGTGGTGTTGTGCCAAATTCTCATATCTGTGACACCATTGATAATTGCTGCTGGGATGTGTTTGAATTACGTGTCGAAGTGCTCTGGGCATTGGTTTATTGGCTTCTAGTGGATACTATCGACATTTGTTCGAAATACTCGTACAATATTATTAATGTGAAAGAAAGATTTCCCTGTATGTGTGTTAAATTTTCATTTCTAAACCGTTCAACAGATTATACTGAAACTGTGGCATTATGTAAATTCTATTGCATTGGTGTAGCATCACAGATAGAGGCAAGAGCTCCTTTTTTTTGTTTTAACTCCCCTTCATAGTGAGTGTACCTCTGAACTTCGACAGTCCTTTATTTCGACACGTCGAGTGTAGGTAAATGTGCGAATAATTGCCCGAATATTTAGACGTTTTACCTTTTCATGAATTTAAAAGAATTCCATTGCCTATTCCAGTCTTTGGACAAATGGAGTATGGGCGTAGGTGGAGATAGCTACCTAATTATATTAAAACTGTTACCTAGTTTTAGTTTACTGTTAACCAGTTTCTAGATCAGATGCAGCTAAAAAGACCATCAAACCAGTGTGGTGAAATAATTTTAAGGACTCCTGACAGAGGTCAGAAGTCCCTAAAATTCTTTCACCACACTGCTTCGATGAAAACGACGAAAAGAAGCCACAGCAGTTTATCTCCTTTCCACCCCTATCTGCCTTAGTTGAATCACAATACCCATACCCACTAGGTTAGTTCGCATTATGTTAGTTCATTAAGTGTTACCGTCTGCCACCGCGTGGGGACAGTTTGTGGGGGCAGACGGTAATAATACAAGCTTTCCTCTTCCCGTCGCTTTGGTGGAAACCGGCCTTAAGTGTACCATGTGTCAAGCCAAACTGGTTTTGCACGAAAGTGTCATAACTAAGCCGCGCCTACGGAATTCGAACGAGCACTACTCGACATTCAATTTTCTTGTGGTTCAAATATGTCCTTACATTTATTTTATTTGCATTACTCGTATTGCCTACGTTTATTATAAGTACTTTGAGAATATTATGTCTACCATAAGAATAGTTTACGCAACTCGTAAAAATATTTTGACAATTCTGAAATCATATCAAAATGGAATCCAGAAAAATCGTCGTTACCGAATTAATTATAAAAAATACAGCTTACAAATTAATAAATTCATGTTGTGCCAACCCCACATAATGTGGGAAAAGGGCAGGAAGATGATGATGATGACAGCTAAGGCATGTATTATAATACGTTGTAGGGAATTCGTTAGCTTCGACATCGGGAATGCCCTACGCGACCATTTGGATATTTGAAAAGACCATTGGAGTCGAGTCGAAGTTGGACACTACCGCCGCATTCGTTGGTTAAGATTCCGAAAACGAATCGATCGGTCTTTCGAACGAATTCTAATCCCCTCCAGGATGTTAATAAAAAAAATAACGTGAGTGTCGTGGAACACTCGGATGGCACGAAGTTTCATCTTTGACATTTGGCATCAAATATTTTTTTTATTAAAATCCTAGAAACGCTCTTCCGTACTAAAAATGCAACAATCTATGGACTGTTTCGCGACCTCGCACTTCGTGACGATTTGACATATACATACATGGTCGCATTCGACGCAAAAATCTAACACTTTTCGTCTAGCCCCCATCCGATACCGTCCGAAAAGGAACTTCGTTCCAAATAACCATCCAGGGTGGGAGCCAGGGTGGCGAGTGAGAAGAGGTAAAATGATGATGATAGTTTTACTATAGTATAAGATAAGCAACCCTTACAAACTCGTACCTGTAACTCGTTAACCACCACGAGCAGGTGTCGGAGTTAAACTAAAATATTTATGTTGAGCGACCTTACCCGGTTATTTTAACTGAGGCTGAAACCAGACGACCTCGAGTTCTTGACTAGCTCATCAGTCAACGTAATGTTACGAGAAAAAAAAGATCTCGCAATAATTCATCTGAAAATATTTTCTTTTATCATAGCTAAGTACATTCTTGGTCACCTTTGAATAAAAAGAAAAAAAAAACAATCATTTGTTCAAATGTTTTGGAGATGCTACAGACTCTACTCACGTGGAACTTGTAACATCCCTTCTATTCGGTCAGGGGCTAAAAATCATTTTGGTAAACCGTTAAATCAAGACAAAAAAAGTTTAAATTATTGCAGGTAACATTAAGTCAAACACAAAAAAAGGAATTTACCTAAGTTGTTTAAAAAAATGGCATAGCTAGGTTTCCCTATAAACCGAAGCATTTCACTACGGATAAGAATAATTTTGTGTAATTTACCTTATTTACGTAAGTAGGTACCTAAAGACTGCTAATCTTTAATTAAAAGGAAAAATAAACAACATTTTCTCTATAAATACGACGCTCGAAGAAATAACAGTAGAGTCAAGGAAATTAAGGCCATTAAACTGCGACCATAAATCCGTTTTGAAATTAATTCCAGCACACAGATCTTTCAAAACAATACTCCGAGTTTGATACTCAGCTTCCCAAAATACTAGGCAACTAGAGAACGACAAAGTTCTAACGACTAACAAAACTATATTTATCAACCTAGTGTTTTAAATTATAGAACTTTGTCATAGTTCTGCGAATTGCATGTGCAACGTGCAGTTTTTAGGTTGTAGCGTGTGTTTTATCTCTATCCCTGTCTAGCGTACGTGTTCTAGTAGAGTGTGAATGAGCGGGAATTATCAGGTAGATTGTGTAAGCCGGCGTCTCAGCTCAGCGATGCAGTATAGTGTTGGAACTCAGGCGAGGCGGACGGCTTTCCGTTTTTCAATTTCATATTACGTATTTACAAACTTTGTAGTGTTTTGTTTTGATAGTGACACCTTTCTGCGGATGTAGCGTTTAGTGTGGCCGAGCTAAAACCGTTCAATTGTTTTTTTTGTGCTGTGTTTAACCTTGTGTTTGTTGATTGACGTGTTATTTTGGCGGTATGATGTAATTTGGAGGTGACGGGTTTGATTCCCGAGCTATGCGGCCGGGCTGCTGATATGCATACTTCTATGATGATGGTGAGTTTTTTATTTAAGCAATGACTGAGACGAGTCGATATTTAAAAGAATGTCAAGGAATTTTTAATGGTCTTTAACTAGACCTTGTGTTAAACTTCTGACGTGATTAGAAAATTCTATTTCATAAAAATCACTCTGATTTTATCAGATTCATTCAGATATTTATAAACATTGTTTTTAGTTGTGCTTATAAATTATTATCGTTTTGAAATATAACACAAAACATCAATTATATCTCACGCCAACCACTATATCTGTAATGTACAACAAAGTTCCTAGAATACTGTTTTACCGTTCATTTTAGCATTTTTAGCGAAATTAAATCGTAAGCGTATTACTTGAGAATAAACGGACCGATTACTTAGGCTTTTTTAAATTTAAGTTCTTGGTATTTTGTACGAATTATACAACTAAAATGAATTTGAACAGGACAAGTTAACAGATAGTATGAAACAAATTAGGGAATCGCGTTGAGATCTTTCATAGGTAATATTGATATTTTTCGTAGCAGCGTAGCATACCGTGCTACGATTTTTCCAAATAAATGTAATTTGAAAGCTATAGTGTCAAAAAGAGTTATATTTTCTACAGATTTTCTGTCTTTTAAATAATAGGCTTATTGTACTCTTTTTTGAAAACTGTTTAAATCAATCTTGAGGTCATAATAAACCAGTAGAATTTTTGTTATTTTTTTTTAACCGTAAAATGCCTTAAAAATGCATTTCAATTTATGATTTATAATAGTCGCGCGGAAACGCTAGCCGCCATGCTGCTAAGGTTTGTGACGTCACTATGGTTTGTGAACAATACGACTGTCAAAGATAGATTTAGAAAAGTAATCAAATTTTCTAAGCTGAGTGACGTCACGTCCGGAACCAGTATGGCCGTCGGCGTTTTTAGTCCATAGTGGAATAGACGAAAAATTATGATATTTAAAATTGAATTATAAAATGTATATTGCATTTTATGAATAAATATCGACGTTTATCGTTTACTTTTAACGAAACCTATTGTATACATGCATTTTTATATGTTTTCTTACATGGTGTAAAATACCCTATTGTTATCCGTAAAAACCAAAGCCGCGGTCGAATTCAGCGAAAATTAAAACAAAAATACGCGCAAAAACGTTTCATTGTACTCGCAAACAATGAATTCTGCGCTATATTCGTCTGTTTCCTCAATTAAATAAGTTTTGAATAGCACAGCTAGCCGATATTTATGTTACTGACAGACATCGCAAACACATGTTCGTCATTTATGCATTAGCCGTTTTTACTGTCATACAAACTGAGTATACGAAGCTTAAAGAGTTCATGGTTTGATGATGATGGAGAGACCATGAGATGATGAGACATATGTAGCGCAGTGGGCGAAGGCCCGCCTGCGACGCAAAAGGTTGCGGGTTCGATCCCCGCAGCGGGACCAATGTTTGTATGATCTACAAATATTTGTCTCGGGTCTGGGTGTTTCTATGTATAATATGTATGTATTTACAAACAAAAAGTATATAAGTAGTATATCAAGCATCTAGTACCCATAACACAAGCTCTGCTTACTTTGGGGCTAGATGATGCTGTGTGAAATGTCCAGCATTATTTATTTATTTATTATTTATTATATGCCTAGGCGGGCTGTCATGTATGGAGCAATACCAAATTTAATGAGTAAGTCAAATAATAGACCGCTTTTGTTGTCCATAACTTTTTAACGAAATACTCTAAATAGGAAGAAATAGAGTTCAAATTCGTACAAGTTGCATTCATCATATGCACCCGACCAATCTTCTTTTCACTGATGTTCCTTTCCATCCAAAGGTTGCCTGGAAGAGATCGCTTCTTAGCGATAAGGCCGCCCATTGTACATTTTTATCTGGTTTTTGTTTTGTTTTTGTCTGTGTTAATTTTATTAATGGTGTGCAATAAAGAATTTTTTTTCATTCATTCAAAAAGTTGTCAGTGTTATTCATGCAAAATGTTTGTCATCAATGGGCAAGTGCCAAATATGAATGTGGACGTGCGTCTGACTACTCTTTCAGACGAAATGAAACGACTGATCACTCTTAAACGAGCTTGAAGCATACCATCCTTTATTCCATCATGTTTACTCCGAAAACAAAACAATGCATTTAGTTCCAATACGATTTGTATTTTGTTCAATTGAAAAGCTGTTTCAGTTATATTTCGAACGACTCTGCAATCTGTTTGTGTTCGTACTTTTCACTGTTTATGTAACATCAAATGTATTCAATTGGGTTCATACTTTGTGCATTAAACTTTGGAAATACTACCAATTTGCCTTATTAAGACAAATACGTCTACGCTGGGGACTATTGTTCCATAAAGGATTTTTCGTTTCGGGTACTTTACCAATAAAAGTAGAAGTTTTTTATTAAATTCAATTCAATGACTCATCTTTCAAATAATGGCGTGTTCGTCGTAAAGTTGGATGGAGATCTCTTTTAGCGAAGGCCCATTGTAATACATTTTAAGTGCTTTAAATTTAATTAATATTTTTTTTTTAATTTTAATTTAATTTTAAGTGCTCTGTACTTAAGTTTGGTTTTTATATTTTCAATAAAGATTCTGAAATAATCATTCGCTAATTTACATAGAATTAGCTAGCTCGTTCTCGTAATTGCTTGAAGCGCCATCCAATCAATGAAGACCAAATTACACGGAAATAGTACATCGCAGCTATCATTGAGACAAATTAGAAGTGCTTATTGGATTTACAAACAAACTCTACCATTTGAATACCTTTTTACAACTAGTTTACACAAGCGACTTCGCACCCACGTTACCTGCTTGTATTTTTGACAAAAAATGTAATTTTCGTTTTTTTTAATCTGAAATATAGTTTTTCAAAATTAACCTAGTACCTAAAACTTTCTAACTACAAAGGAAAAACAGCTTTTTTTTAAAGGTTTTAATTAAATAATAATTCTAAATTGCACTTAAAATCTTCTGATTGTTAAATGTTTTTATAATACTGTGTTTATATAAACTATAATATTAAAAAGTAAGTCATTAGAAATAATATTAGATTTACAATGGCTACATTGTTATTAGCAAAAAGGAAAGAAAGTAGGATCTACAATACAAGCGTAAGAGCTTATTGTGCCACAAGCCATTATTATTAAGAAAAATACTTAATATATACTATTGTACGTGTATGTCATACAAAAAATAAATGATTTGATTTGATTTGATTTAGCTGTTCTACATGCGGCAAAATATTGCTACACCTGAATTTCTCACCATCTTTTTCTTTAAAAATATCCTTCCAAATATCCTTCAAGTAGGTATTACAAAGACATATTTGCGACAAAAATAAAGATAAAATATACTCAGAGAAGACCAAGCAACGTAAATTAATATTAATGTTTCGAACAGACAGTCTAGACAACCGTGTGGAGTTCCTAGGAAAATAAATGAGCAAAATACAATAGCTTTGTTTTTCTATTGTCTGCAGGTAACTTATTTTATTTGTTCAATTGTCGATGTTTTCTTCGCTGGCGTAACAGCTCACAAGGAGAGTTTCTCGCACGCGAGTGGCGATTTCTTCTAGGCAATAATATGGTCGCCTAGAACAAATCGCGCCGCTCGCTTGCTAGTAACTCTCCTCTCCGCTTTACGTAGCTTTAGTTTTCCGAGTTACGGGTCGTGGGTTCGATTTCAATCCAGGATAAATATTTGTAGATTCTTCTGTGTCTGATGATGCTATATGTAAAAGTTTGATTCGTAAAATATTGATAGGTATCCGTAAAACTTTACCTAATTACGTCGTCCGTGCTTGTAATTTTCTACGTGATTTATGGAAAACCGACAGTCATACATAAATTATGTATGACTGTCAGTTTTTCTTTTAGTTGTAAAACGTTAGACTTATTCAAAAGATATACTATGCTTTAACAAAGTTATAAAATCAAAAAAATGACCAAATCAACTTAAACTGAGCTTAACCTACCTGCTGGGAAGGCCAACATCGTTTGGTGGGTGTGGCATTAATTACAATACACATAAATTATGTTTGTAGGCTTATCATTGAAGGCCGACCCACGTGACCTAGAACTCTATACGACACGCTAGGCCTAGGCAACTAAATTCTATCTGAAAACGAGAGTATTTGCTTTACTTACGTTTTAAAAAGTAGAAAGAACACCAACTTGCAATGTTCGAGTCGAAAATTGCAAGAGAGGATAAGATATTTAGATTTTTGTAGGAAAAGTACCTATCTATCACTCATAAAACCCTTTCAAACAAAAAATTAATTTTCCAAATCGGTCCAAGAGTCGAGTCGCATAATAAAAAAAACATCTATTTCACTGTCACTGAATTTTATTCCTTTTTGATTTAAATTGTTGCAAGTGTACCTTGAAATGACAGCCTTTGCACTTGATAATCAAGGGTCACTATCAGTCGTTCACTCTCATTACTGATAGAGGATTAATCCACCAGGAGCGACGAACGACGCACCAGAGTGATAAGCGGCTACATAGTAGGTACCTACTACTTTGGTACTGCATACCTACCTACTACAAAGCAGCTCGTAGTGTGTGCCTGTATAGGGTCAAAATAACAGTTTGCGTGAGCTTCGCTCGCGTGGTACCAACAAAATAGCCTACAGGCTACGATCTACATCCATTCTAAGATTCATACAAAATTTCAGATTTAAGTATAATTAGTAGGTAAGGATTGGTCCATCATTTTGTATGATAACTTGTGCGAACGACAACACGTACAGAATATCTGCCGATCTTTCAAACATTTGGTCTCTCAGCGTGAATCGAACCCGCAACCTTCTGCCTTCTGCGCCACAGATATCTTTTCGTTTAAAACATCTGTGTTGTAATATTCAAAAATGTTTACCATAAATAGCTACAGAACTGATAATGACCTCTGGAATTTGAACTTTGTCAGAATAATTCGGTTGAGCAAAAACAATTTGCACACGACAGCTCAATTCACATCTTTATGTAACGGTAATTATGATTGCGTCTACGGCCATTTAATAGATTCACCAGACAGACTTGCATAACAAAACATGAATGTATGTTTGGGCGTAGATAATAGTACTTACTTTCTCGTACAAAGAGCCCCATTAAGTAAGTTAAGAGGCGCACAATCCTTTCGCCACACTAGATGTTCCTTGTTACACTCATATCACAGATAATTATTAAGTAAGCTGCAAATTATGGATTTATTTGATTTATAAAAATAAGTAAGTCATAATACCGCAAAAATGCTTTTGAGTTATCTATTTGATACGTATTATAATTAGTAGTCTGAATGAAGCTATACTATCAGCTAGCCTGCTAGTTTTTATGTGCGAATTTCAAGGCAACTGTGTTGATTATATCTACTGTATACTTTGTGGTACTTTGTGGAGTGATTGACCTTACAACTTTTTTTGACACATGACTTGTATAAAAAATAGTTTCAAGACTAAATTTCAGAATCGAATTAGAGCATTTTATTTTCTGAAACCTGCAATATTTTTGAAAGACCTTTATAGCGACGTGCATGGGAGCCAAATTTTCGTCATTATTATATTGATGCTAGCTCCTAAACTAAGTCACGGACTGACTGACAGATAGACGAATGGAAATAATATCAAAACCCTTGTTTACTACAAATACTTTAGGAAAAAAATTACAAACAAAGAAACACCGCAATTTTAAGTTAGTTATATTTATTATTGAAGTATGACATCACTGGGTTCATTCCAAGAAAAAACTATTAAGAAGCATATTTACAAAGCCGTTCTTGTTCCTATCGTGGTACAATGAAACAAATGTATTGATTATTCAGCTTTTCCTCAACCTATTTTTTTAATCGACCGCACACGTTTTGACCAGGCGGATGAAGCTAAGAGGACAGCTTCTGACCAAGCTACGGGCTTCCTCACGATTTAAATTCTTCTCAGTAAAAGAGACATTTTTTTTTTTCTTAAAATTAAATCAAGGTTTCCAAGGGTTTTGAATACTGGCTTCTACAAATCCTTAAAACCAAAATTATGCAGTCTCAAATTACTTTCAAAGCACAGTTGGGGATAATTGCATAGCGTTACTATAATACTAAACAAATTAGGGCAAAACGGCTTATAGCGAACGTTAAAATTAAACATAAAAAACCTTTGAATATCCCCTTGGAAAAATGAAGCCTGACCAAGTGTGAGTTGGACACGAATACTAAGGGTTCCGAACCGTTCTGGGTGTGATCTGGATCAGCTGCTATCTCTAGATTATTTTGCACGATCTGAGATGCCTCAACACATTTATGTGTAGGTATAATGGTAAATTATGTAGGTAAATGTGTAGTAGATTCGATTCTTTTTGGCAAAAAGTGCAAAAAACTGGACTCTTGTACGAGTATGAGAACTTCCTTTTCAATATTATTTTATTTCGAGTATGGAACCCTACATATGGCATTTAGGGCTATAATTCAAAGACCATACAATAGTATTCGACCCCTGGGCACAATAATCCATTGATAAACCGCATTATAAACCTATAATAAAATATAGACCGTATTTACACAGGAACAGATGTTAAAATAGAGCGTTTTTTCTCATCAAATGATTCCTTGTTCATTCATAATCCGAAGAATAGAATTCTCCCGGGCAGAGCGTAATTTGTGCCGGGAAAGTAATCGTATGAAAAAGTTTATAAAAATGATTCAACAACCTTGAGTAAGTAAAAGATGGATCATTTTGAAAGAGAGGAAAAAGTATGAACACGCTATTTTACATCACAAATTATAATTTTGTAGCTTTTTCATGCACATTTATTTAAGTACATTAAACATCATTATATTATCCACTTAATAAAATGGGGTTTGATGAGGCGAAATATGTATGTTCGGTATTCTACCTCGCGTCGTAGCAAGTAGAAATCCGTGGTTCTGTCTATTGAACTATGTACCTACTTAGTTAGGAACTATATACCTGCATCCAAGACAAGCAAACCGTGGACAGAGGCTAGTTAAACAGATTTATAGCCCGATAAAGATGCGATACAATGTATGTAGGTACTTTCTGATAAAGATAAGAACTCGGTATCGACCGATAGAACGCCTGCTGTCATGTTTTTCTGTTAAAAAACTTATTTTTATCCGTAATCTATTTCGTCTTTCCACTTCCCTCTATTGTATTGTGAGTTATATACTTCAATATGCTCATCGACTCGTGGTCCCACTGGGATTGTACCACTATTACTCGTGGTCCCACTATCCCCAATATATTGAATAGGAGTCCAAAAGGGCTAATTAATTCGACAAAACTTAAGATAATCACGTTTCGATTCGAATGACTATTGCAATTCATACCTCAGATCGGAAACAATATTATTTTGAAAACAGCTAATGTTTCGCTAAAATTTTTCTGACAGTCGAATAGGCTTCCACCACGGGGTTCGTATTCACGTTCCTTTTTTCGTTCGTTTGATGAATATTCGGATGCTATTTACTACAATTTCTGACTTCAAGGGCCAATTTTTGGTTTTGGAATATTTGATTCTAGGTTAGGACCGTGTTTTGACGTTTGAAAAATTTACTTATCAACTCAGAAATCGTAGTAAATAACATCCAAATATTCATCAAACGAACGAAAAATGGAACGCGAATATGGCCCTAGGGTTTTACTAGAGAAATGATAAACTGGTAGGTTTACACACACGCTATTGTCAATTCAGCAGATTGTTTTTTTTTTGCCATTATCTGCCGCTATAACTGATGTCGTACTTTCAACATCTGCCAGTTTACATCTGTCCAATCTACTACACAATTTTGTTTTGACCTTGTTTTACACATGGAACTAATATCATACGAATCGCTTCCTAAAAAGTGGTGATAGATACTTTGTTTCTTCTCTTCAAAAGAAAAGTTCCTTCAAGAATTTTCCGTGCAAAATAGCAATACAAATTATAATAAAACCAAGGTCAATGACTTGTTAACGATATGCTAATTGTTCTCGCTTCGATGAATGTTGACAAAGGTATTCTTAGCGTTCAATTGACCGGAGCAAAGGACAAAACTCGTAAGAAATACAAGTAGAACAGAATGAGGGCTTTGTTTTTGAGTCATATCTTTAAACCTGGGGTTACCTGGGTTTCCTTTGGTCCTAACTGTTATACTAAATTGATCATGTGTTTTATTATAACAGCATTTATACCGTAACTATAGCTAATTAGAAGTAACTAAAATTGGCCTTTTACATCTTTATTAGATGATTTACACAGCGTCCGACGGCAGTTCCGGGACGCTGTAGTGCCTGGGACATTGTTTGAGATGGAATAGGCTTGCCCAGCACCTAAACCATCCTCTCAGCTCAATCAGCCGCCCACAGGAGAGACGACGTCAATACGTGTGGAGCTGACTAAGCTGCGGGTTTCCTCACGATGTTTTCCTTCACTGTTAGGAGCTCGTTTAAAAGCGCAAAAAAACAATTGATGCACGGCCGGGATTTGAACCCACGACCTTCGGATTGAAAGTCGAGGCACGGCTCTTTTAGAAACCCTTTTTTCGTATAAACCTTTATCATAAGAATATCAAAAAAAGTTGTAAAATATTCTCTAACGGATTTCCCAAAAATACAAAGCATTCTTCCAAATTCCAGAAACTTTCTCGAACGTTCGTTGGCTACCTTGCTTCAAATAAGTGCCTCCATTTGAAATTGAAGTCGGATTCGTTATGAAATATGTAAATGCATTTATAATTCATCCTCAAGAGTTATTTGACGCTGATCCCGGGCGAACGTCTGCGCTTAGACAAGTGACTCTCAGTAAGCGTATACAAAGCTCTCGTATGAAAAAACTTAGGCCTTTAAATCTCTTTTAAATTAGGCCTTTAAATATTTTTTTTTCTAAGGAAAATTATTTTCATTGAAGTAGGGTTTGCTCAGTACTTAAATATAATATAAATGATTAGATACAAATAAACTATACCTAAAACACGAATTAGAATGAAGATTGTGCTCTCCAAAATATCAAAAAAAATTACTTGACTATTGTGATCCCTAAAAATGTCTAAATAATGACGTGGTTCTTGCACTACTTTGTGTATTTTTGCAAACTTTTATATGGCTTGCAAAGCAAGCATGTTTATCCGGGTCAAAATTTTAAACTGATTTGAGCGACTTCCCGGTGAGCCAAAACTGAACTACTAAATCGCAAAGAATCTTGACAATTGAACCGTTTTCGTTACAAGTGGCTGTCCACTTGTCTAGCCCCCAGCCCGAGTCGAGTGCTTTGAATACAAACATTACCATCACCTGGCGAGGTTCTGGTGTTATGAATAATATTACAACATGGGATTAACTTTGTTATCGAGTTAGCTTATTTTAAAGGAATTTCATAGCACTTTGTCCTTCTCAAAGCATAAAAAATACAATACTTGTTCTTAAAGAGCAGGTACCAGAATAAAAATATCAATCACAACTCAAATCACAACGCTTTTATTTTATCAACCGACTTCAAAAAAGGAGGAGGTTCTCAAGTCGTCTGTATGTCTTTTTTTTTTTTTGTATCTTGTTACGCGATTGTTCCGCCATTTGTTGACCGATTTGCAAAATTCTTTTTATGTTTGAAAGGGTATACTCCAGAGGTGGTCCCATATAAATTTTATTCCTGAGGGATTGATAGTTTCCCCGTAAAACTCTAAACAAAACACCTTCCCTCCTAGCCATGTCACAAATAGAAATCGAATCGACAGCTTGACGCCCTGAGTCACACCGCGTTTCGAGTCAAACATTGAAGTCGGTTTCCTTTTTAGTATAAAAACGTAATTATGGAGAAAATAAAAGTTTTCCTATTTCTATTTCTACATACCTTGGTGACATAATGCCTGATACACGATGATTACAGGTTTGTAACTATCGGCGATATTGAAGTATCTTTTGGGCGAGTCCGATAACGGCACCTTCAAGGACATTGTGAGAACAGGACACCAAGTTCTAAGTGATATTACATTGTTTTTTTTTCTACTTTTTATACTTACCTATATTGTCTGAGAGCCGTGTTGGTCGAATGGGGTTGTGCCTCGACTTTCAATCCGAAGGTTGTGGGTTCAAATCCCGGTCGTGCATCAATGTATTTTTCGTTTCGTAAAATTTATATGCGCTATAACACGAGCTCTTAACAGCGAAGAAAAACATCGTAAGGAAACCCGCAGCTTAGTCAGCTCCACACGTATTGACGTCGTCTTTCCTGTAGGCCAGGTTGATTAAGCTGAGAGGATGGTTTAGGTGCTGGGCAAGCCTATTCCATCTCTAAACAATGTCCCAGGCACTACAGCGTCCCGTTAAGTGTAGGCATGGATTGTCTCCTGACGCTGTATAAATCATTTAATATAGATGTAAAGGCCTAAGTTTTTTTTTATATTGTCTAATGATGCATAACGATCTGGAAGCCAAGAAACGTTAGAAACGCAGAAGATAGCGAAGAGTGCAATTCAGTTTTACCTTTTTTTTTACGAAGGCAGGTGTAAGTTTGTTTCTGTGTGCGCAAGCTCACACAGAAACAACGTGCATGTGCAATTACACACACAATTAAGACAGTCCGCCTTCGTGATATAGAACAACTATACTTCGCATTGATATACACGTAGTCAGGAAGTGAGCACCATTTTACCTTGTTCAGCCCAGCTGTGAATCAAGCGGATGCGCGCGCATGTGCTGGCTAAAATTAACACATCACGGGTAAAAAGAGCTATTGTAAACAGTTCACTATGTTTTAATTATGGAACGGTTTTTAACTGGCCTGTTTTGAGTGATTTTCTTCGCAGGAAATAGGTCAACTGGCCTATGTTAAGTTACATCATTATTTTTTTCTTGTAATGATACAATCATTAGATTAAACTTAAACGAATTGCATCACTTTATTTTAGAAGTATATATAACATAGGTCTATTAATTCTATGCGCACTGCAAAAATTTTCTGTATTTCCGCTGAGCTACGACCCTGTTGTTTTTAAGAAGAGAGTTAATAGGCACCTAATCTGGGTAGGCTCGCTCCATCGTAGACCTCACTCTTGCCTGTGTAAGTTTCGTAGTCAACCCATTCAACATAAAAAAAAAACTAAGTCTAAAGTTCCTATTAGTCCATAAGCTTATTTCATTTGTGTGCAGTGCAACGAAGATACAAAAACAGCTCAAATCACCGACCGCAGGTAAAGTGCATAAAAGCTGACGGCATTGCCTCGTTTTTGCAATTGGCTAACATATCTTCGTTACGAGATAAGCTCCAGCGCAGCGTCACCTTAAATTTTTACGAAACATACTTTTTTATTTAGGTATTCATTCAAGGTTACAACTCTATAATGCATAGAGTTTGTCTATCTACGTGTAGTTGAGCCAGTAACTGTTGCGAGATGAGCTTGATTTAGGCGGGCTTACTGCCAACTTCTATGCGGCAGTTCTATTCTACGTATATTTTACTACAACTTTAAATACAATTTGGATGGATTGATAGAATTGTTTGTTTCTCCTTCATGTTGAAATGGATGAACGAATTTGGTTGAAATTTGTTATAGTAGCTTATTGGCAGAAATGGTATTCTTGGTTTAGGATCTCGGAAAATAAAAGTATTTCCAAAAGGACTGCGGAGCGCAGGTTGGCATTACATACCAAACCATAGTCATTGCTACAAGTACAAAATCCATCCACAAAGCAGCGACTAAACTTAAAAGTCTAAGATCCATGATAAAGTGACTGATAAATAAAAATCTGAACAAAGCAAAGCATTTAACTATCCTTTGAAGAAACGTAGGTACGTGAAACTATGAACGCTATCTGTTGGATAAGTAGAGGCTATCCGACACTTTGTCAGGAATTGTTGGAAGCGCTATGTAGTGAGTGTATTTGAGATCACGGTTCCAGGAAGCTATGGATCACCGGACGTCACTTTGTCATGTAGACGGGAAGCGCGGTAGCTCTTTACATCTATGCTCTAACTGAATACATCACAACATAATGCATTACTTACTTTACGTATATCGTGCGTCCAAATGAAAAAAATAAAGGATTATTGAAGTAAAAACTTCTTTAGCCGCGTTTGGCATTTTTCCGTGTTTTATTGTTACCGTGGTACGACACCATCCTCTTACTAATACGTACCTTAATTTCGTCAAATATTCTTATCTTCACAATGCTCTATTTGGGAGAGTGGCCGCCTCGAATGAGACTGCCCCGAGTTCGAATCCCAGTGGGATAGTAGCTTTTTGCACTTTATTTTTTTTTTATTTTAGTACCGTTACCGAAACCACGTTCACGTTTTCACTCACTCCCAGAGTGCCAGAATTTTTATCTTATTTATGTATGTAAAAACTTAACCACAAAAATTGCCACGAGAATTTGAGTTCAAAGAGGCCGGTTAATCTTATGCTAGGATACGAGTAATACCTAGGTATTATGCTAAATGGTACTACGAATGTAATCATTTGGCAAGACATGGGAACTAGGAAATCGTGGATTCGATTCAAAACATCTCCGTTTTGTTTATCTTTCGCTGGGAAACAGAAGTTTGATGCTGAGAATACACGCTGACGTATGCGTGTTTACGCAAGTGTCGTGTGATAGTGATTTCTGAGCGATCTGTCTACTTTTTTTATAGCTGCGTGAAGAGATGCCAATCTAACTACCTTATCTGAAAAGTATTTTTAAACAAGCTTGCCTATTCCATCCATGTTTCTAGAACTATGATAGAATAGACCTAAAAAAGCATTCACACTGAAGAATTTCAACCCATACAATATCGTATCGCACTGCATTTTTTAGGTTCATTGGCTGCTAAAGTCTTAGTAAGGGTCGGTTCACATCTGACGGAAGACGCGTCGCGTATTATCGATCGCGTAACGCCAGAACAGACAATTATATGAGAAAACAACCTTTCGCACTTAGCCGATGTTGCGCAATGAATGCATTCCGCGACCCTAAGTGCGACACTCGCTCGAGAAAATTGAGACAAAAATCGCATCGTGTAAATGCACTTTAAAATCTGCTACTTAAATAGACGATAACACAAGTTATTTATGAGGAAATAGCACTTGTGTCAATACTATTTTCTTATCGATTATTGCACCTAGAAACGTGACTTATCTTGAAAAAATATTTATTGATTTCTTATGTAGTGTTTATTAGTGACTTAGGTATAAAATAGTTTTTAACGACATAAGACCTTGGCTCACTTAACTGAAATCGGCTATAGAGACAATGGCTGTAGAGCTATATAGATGAGGATTATAAAGATTCCGATACAAGAATAATGACAATAATATTGAATCATCAACGGCCCTAGTCCCACGCGTGACCTCAGGATGCTAGTTGTTGTACGCCTAATTAGGAAGTATGAATTGAGATTCAAACGCTACTCAAGGTAAATTAAATTAGATACTTAAACACGAGTCTAGTAAGTACTTAGTTTAATAAGTAATAGGATACCTTTTGACGTGTCTACGTCTTATAATTCGATAGAGCCGGCTGCACGCACGAAAAAACATAACGTCATGAGGCGTTACCTCGCTCTGAGGCGTTCCATGTAAGGCTTGAAGTGCAAGCGAGAGCGCGGAACGAGCGACAAAGAAGCACAATCGGCCTTTGCGTTCGGCAGCGTTCGACATCCGTCTCTCTCCTACTTGAGTGAGCGATGCGTAGACGTTGTCACGTCCAACTATCGTCAGTAAACCGACTTTACAGACAACCAATTTTTTTTTTTATAAAGTACCTATCGATTTTCGTCTCTCTTCTATTAAGTGTTTTCAAAAATCTTTAAAAGTGTAAGTGGAATCACCAAAAAACTTATAAAAAGTAGGTACAGGTACCTATTTTTTAGGTAAGTAGGTAGGGCTAAGCAGAATCACGCAACTTAGGGACCAGTAGTTGCTTTTTTTCTTGTTAGCGGTAAAATAATTGAGAAGATCGTTTGCAGTCGACAAATTACACTTAAATTGAAGTTATTTGCTATTCTTGTTATTATGATTTTTTGTGTTTTTATTCCTGAATTGAATTGTTAATAATCAACTTTCACACAAGAAAGTTATGTGTTATTTGACCTTTATAATTTGGCACGCAACGACATATGTAAAACTTTAGTAGGAACTCTATTTAAGAAGACAAGTCTACTTTTAACTTTAATTAAAGTTACTCAACTAAATATTTAGTAGTATAAACCAATCACAAAATTCCTACGCATCATTCAATGTAATTGACCAGAAAATATTACAACCATCTTATGTTCGTTTTCGTTTACTATTATCATGATACTAAAGATCAGATTACACGTACCGAGTGGATAACTGAGACAGTAAAATTCTAAGCCGAGAGAGTTCAGCACTCGCTTATGTATCTTCATGTTCAGTCAGTGCATGAACAATGGGAGACTTTAGAGTTTCATTTTCATGATAATATGTGGGAAAATGTTTTTTGTTTCTTTTATTAAAAGCAATAGTGCAAGGCGAAGCATCCAATAAAAGCAAAAATTTTGGTTTTAATATGAGCTCCGATTATATAAAGACTCATAAACATCAGATGTTTATAATATTTTGTTGTTGACACTTTCAACTCGGTATGTGTAATCCCGCCATAACTGAACTAATACTATCTGTGTCACCATACTAGCTGTTATTTAATCTGTGCGTCACGGATCGTGGTTCCGATAATTTCTCTCGATTTCGATTTCACTGCACTACGCGCGTGCGCATGAAAACATAAACAGGCAAGTGCGAGTGGGTGTCATGTAGCTTCTGTTCTGTAATGCATCCAAAAAGATGGACCAATTTTGATTTCGTTCAAATAGTGTATTTAAAAGGTGCCTTGATTGGAGAGTGTCCATTGACCAACCGTTTGAGAGTGTCAAGGTTAAACTTGGTTACATTGCTACGATGCAAATAAATTAATGTTATTTTTTTTAAGATACATAACACAACATAACTTTTTTTAAATTATTAAAAAATCAAAGAATATCTTGCATACAATACAACTACAAAGAAAATACTCGTTTGTTTATAAAACGAAACCTTAAAATGTTTGTAGAGTAATGTGTGAGACGGCACGAAATTAATTATTGTTTATGATAACATAACTATTCTTTATTTAATGAGAAATACTTTGATTATTTAATAAATGACTTATCCTAGTAATGTCCGTCTTTCTGAATACGGCGTACACCATATACGATGCATTTGTCTTTGAATAAGGGGACGGAAACGTGTTTATTGCATAACAATACCGCACTGACCTGCGGAACTGTGTCTGTGACGAACTGGACTTAACCTACTTCAACTGACCTGCTGCGGACAAGACTGGCCTATTTTAATATTTAGTTAGGTACGTTTTTACCTTTAAACCGAATGGAAAAAGTTGGAACAAGTGTTGTTAAAATACATTTTTGAATATCATATACTTAAGTCAAAAGTCAAAAAGCATTTTTTCAGTAGGACCGCTGGGATCACTTTGAAACGTCTTAAAACTAGGTGATTCTCCTGTTCCTTCGCGACAAGCTTTTAATGAACGAAGCGGTTATGATGCTTACGTTCGTTATTGATAGATCGGCAACGTTTATTGCAGTCACAATTAATGTAGATGGGTGACCGCTTGCTTCAAATTGTCCTCAAGTGAGAGATTAAAATGAGCCTAAACGCGGATATTTTACAAGATATTCACTAAGGATGTTCCATTGAATAGTTCCTGACTCCATCATCAAACTCATAAGTGTGCCAAAATTCAGTTCAATTGGACACTGGGAAGTTGGTCAAAAGCTTGAAAGATTGGACCCGGACAAAGATTACAAGAAGCTTGTAAAACAAAACAAAAGATTCCAGACTACTGCTACTGTGGATGAGTGTAAATAGTGCCTAATTATCTCAGTCCAAAGTTTATGCGACCGCCGCGCCCTCGCCGGCAATGAGAACTCACTTTATGTGATAGCATAAGCATAAACTTTATACTAATTAGCTGTCCATTCTGAAAACTAGCTGAGGTACAGTCAACTGCAATAAAAGTATTTAAAAAATAATGCCACTCAAAAAGTCATAGTTCGGAAAAAACTAAACGACTTTACTACCTGTACGTTCATCAGTTTTAAAATTGTGGGAAATACAGTACACATCCTGATGGAGGCGATGTAGGTACATTACCTAACTACCAACTGATCAAATATTTGCGCAATTTAAAAAGAAAATAATCATGCGGCAATTATCTGAAAAGCGGCCTAATCTCAAAGTGAATTCAAATACAATGAAAAGCTTTGAGCAAGTTTAAAAGTTTTTTTACAAACATGAATATCTAACGGTTTAACAACTTTAGTTGCTGACTGTTCAAAGATACCTAGTGTCAGAACTAGCTTGTCCGTATTCTTAAAATAGAACTTGAACATCACTTTCTTTCCGAATAATATTATTTTGAGAAAGTTTCATACATTTGTGGTTCAACAAAAAATGTTCATCACTAATGGATTAACAAGTGGAGGTAGGCCAAAGAAAATATGGATGGATTGTGTGAAAGACCACATCAGTAAGAAAGGAGTGAGTGTTGAGATGACGGCTGATAGAGGAGAATGGAAAAAGATTACAATAAATGTTATGCCAACTCTACGAGGAAGATGATGACTGAGGTTCCTACAAAAAAGGTTCATGTAGCGAATGTAGAGGGAGATAGCGAAAGAAACAGACAAACAAAGAAAAGAAGGATGGATTGTGTTGAAAGCTTTTTGAAAGACGAGATTGGTAAGGAACGAGTGAATGGTAATAGATCGGAATGAAAGAGAAAACCGGACTCACAAAGTGGGATAAGGAAAGGGATATGATGAGTACAGAAATAGATTTCTAGAACTGCGATGAGAATCTTTAGATTATTTACTGAGAAACTAGGTCTTGTAACTATGCCTTATACGTACAATTTGTGTCAATGTAGACCGCTCGTGAGCCAACAAAACGCGTAAATCACTACACCATACTACATAGACTTGGAACATAACCGGTCTTTTCACTTTCCTTCGGTTTAAATCCGGCTTTATTGACCAAGATAAAAATATACCTAGAATCATGGGACAATTGTGTTGTATGGGATAATGTTATTACTATCCTACTAATATTATTATCTGTAATTTCTTTCAATCACGTTGAAATGGATGAAACTTGATTACCTTTACATAAATCTAGCCTAAACTTTCATATTGATAGAGCAACAATCAATGATTTAAACTTCTCATTTGTATTACACCTTTTTAAAAGTTCCTATAATTCCGGCTTTTCATAATGCCTACAATATCTGTCTACAACTCTAGTGCTGTGTAAGCTATTGCGTAGTATTGAAATACATACATTAAATTGTTTGCTGGAAAAACGTCAAGCGGAAAAGGGGAAGGCTGTGTAATAACTTAGCACTTTAGTCATGCATTAAAGTGATCCCAGCGGTCCTACTGAATAAATGCTTTTTGACTTTGACTTTGAAATTGCATGTTTTATCATTTTCTGTTCACATTTATTGTTACTAGAATTTTCCCTTTCTAGTCCTATGCCTAGTTTACTTTCTACTGCATTAAAAAAGTGATGCGTTTGAAGTCTGTTTGTTCTAAACAAAGTGAACCTTCCTATCATGAGGTAGTGGAGTGTAGAGTTCTATTCATCATTGATGTTTCATCGATATGGATATTTTCGAGATGCATCACCATTCCTTCTTTGAGCATGTAGCATACATTGAAGGTGGATTGTGTGACAGGTTTAATGAGGTGGCGTGATTCGGACAAACCAGTTAGTCAGGGCTAGGGGAAAATGTTGTTAGAAAGAAATATGTATTATTGGTAATTCGGGCGCAACCATCTGTTTTGAGCTGTTATGGTATATAGCCAAGCTAGTTTTAGGTACTTGAAAATTGCTGACATTTTCTCTAGTCATACCATACTCCAGATACTCACTAAAACTTCATACCACCTTCACGAAGTCCACACAACAGAGACACTACAGAGTAATTTCTGAACACGTTACATGTGTAACGCGCTCCTAGTTCGTAAGAACGCAATCGAGAACTCGAGGGGCAGGAAGTCTCGATTGGTGCGGAGGAGTGTAAATTCTATTCTATACGCAGTGTTATAAGATATTCTCTACATTCACCAAGCGCTTACTGTGCGTTTGTTTTAAAAGGTCTGACCGATAAGGTTGCACACCGTAAACACCATTGTACAAAGATAATGACACAAACGGTATCAGTAAACGTTTATGCGATGTTACTTCGTAAGACGTGTTTGTCGTTGCTACTACTCTATATGCTTTCTTACTCTTTCATGCTGATACGGCTGAAAGGAATGAAATTTTTTGAGGAAGTAACTATACCCTGGATTAACGCATAAGCTACTTCTCCCGGAAACGTGAAGTAATCCCGAGGTACGCTGAACAGATCCAAACCAAATTGGTGTGCAAGAATAAAATACTGCTGGTAGAAGCAAGGCAAATATATTTCATAGAAAACCTAAGGCTTACAAACGGCAAAACGCAACGATAGCGCGATCTACGAATGGTACTAATTTAACCGCGCCATCTAGTTCTTTATACCCTAAAACATAATACATAAACAACCTTATTTCTTCTTCTTAGATCAATTATGACCTATTTACATAAAATACTCTAAACATACGCAGCTAGTACTAGTACCTATAGTAGTATAATACTAGAACAAAGTCGGACAGTGCAGAATTAAAGAAGCAGTAGGTGAAATCAGGCAGATGATGATGATGAATATGACAATATGTGTATAAATTGTATTGGTAACTGACATCATTTTCTTTGTATTATGATGTAATCTATAGTTTGAAAGCCGTGTTTGTGGTTAAGGCAATTCGATGTTTTGTGCTGTACATTGTGTTGCAACTATCTACCGAATGCACTTTTGAAATAACCTATTTTGTACAGCTACTACACTTCAAAAGTTTGCAAGTTGAGTTCGAAAAAAAAAAGTATCTAAAATGGAAACTTTCAATCCTTATATTATTGTAGGGTGTGTTTTATTTTAAGGTGGTCGCAAGATCCAACCGAGCCGAACGCCCCGAACTGTCAATTCAATAGAAGAAATATGCTGAGCCTGAGACGTCAGAAGCGAGCCGCATTTTCTTACGTCGTCATCAGTATTTTTTGTATTGAAAAATGACTGCGGCGAGTACGATGCGGACAAATGTGCGATCAGCTTTAGTTGGGAGAATAGTTTTTTTTTATTTATTTAAGGGTTTTGTCGCTTAGTGACATTATAAGTTTGTCAGTGTTTGATGTGTTTAAGATTAATTAGCTTTATTAAAGAATTAAGGTTAATCTTACATGAAAGAACAATTTATAAAAACATTAGGTAAGAACATCGAGCACATACCCAGCCACATGGGTAAGAACGACAAGAAATTTTAGTTAAAACATAGTCTCTGTTAAATTGATGTAAACCAAATAAAATTATGATAATTTTATCATAAGAGACTATGAGATGGCTCTTAATTTGAAAGTCAATTACCAATCACTCATTAAGGTCAAAAGTTCGATGAACTATGAATCTGTTTATTTTTTATGATTTTGGCCAAACCTGCGCGACCAAGACAACTGCGAAGTGGGAGCGTTTGCCGCGCGGCGGACGCTACCCATACTTTATCTATGGCGTTGTGGTCGCGTAGGTGTCTACGCGACCACAACGCGGGCATACATCTATAAATATTAAAGAGCTTGACCTGACTGACTGACTCATCATCGCCGATCCGAAACCGCTGAAGCTAAAAAGCTGAAATTTGAAGAGTAGCTTCCTTTTATAACATGGATGACTAATAATTTTTCGAAATTCAACCCCATAGGGTTGAAAAGGGGCGAAAGCGATTTTCTTGAAACCCAGTTTGAATACTAATAACTAAACATAAATGGACACATGTTTCAGGGTTTTTCAATACAACCCTCAATAGGGCTGAAATTTAATTTCAAAGTTCCATAATTTTTAATAGCGATATTGGCAAAACAGCGTTTACCGCGGGTCAGCTAGTTTATGATATTTTCATAAATAGGTATTCGTTTCGCCTTGCAGACGCTCCCTCATCTCGTTCCGCTTCACGCGTTACTGACGCGCAGGTTTGGCCGAACCTTGGAAAAACATCGTATATTACCTAAACTTACACTATTATTTAAAAAGGTGTAAAGAAACTAATATTCTATACAGCGACTGAAAATAGATTGTAGCTTAAGTAAATTGAACATAATTGGCTTAAGAGGGCAACACACGTGGAAGGACGGCATTAGCATAAAGAGAAATTAACAGAATTATGCATCATTTTCAATTAACATCAATGAAATTAATTAAACATATTAAAATTCAGCATTGGAATTTATGAATACGTAGTTAAAACTTTTGTTCCCATCCATACTATATGTATAATAATATTATAAATCTGAAAGTAACTCTGTCTGTTTGTTACGCTTTCACGCCCGAACCGCTGAACAGATTAAGCTGAAATTTGGCATAGTTAAAGGTTGTATCCCAGGGAAGGACATAGGCTACCTTTATCCCGAAAAATTAAAAAATCCCGAGGGACCGCGGGTCATACCGCGGGAGCGCAGCTAGTTATAAATAAAGCACATTGATTATGGGTCCGGTTCGTTCTCCACCAGGGGCCGTATTCCCGTTCCTAATTTCGTTGAATATTCGAATATTTCTTACTACGATTTCTGACTTCAAGGGCCAATTTTTCAGTTTAGAATATTTGTTCCTAGGTTAGGGCCGTGTTTTAACGTTAATTTTATCGACTAAATACAATATAGTTCGTAATAAGAATCATTCGAATATTCATCAATCAAACGAAAAAACGAACGCGAATAACCCCTTAGTTTCGTTTTCACCCGTTCCGTTCCGTTTTTTATACATTAGGTACGGTTGATTTTGGAACGCTGGGCAACTAGTGTTATAAAACTCGTACCTACTCTAGACTATACATATAGTACCTACAAGTATAAAAAAACTTAGACCTTTACATCTATATTAGATGATTTATACAGCGTCAGGAGACAACCTATGCCTACACTTAACGGGACGCTGTAGTGCCTGGGACATTGTTTGAGATGGAATAGGCTTGCCCAGCACCTAAACCATCCTCTCAGCTTGATCAGCCTGGCCAACAGGAAAGACGACGTCAATACGTGTGGAGCTGACTAAACTGCGGGTTTCCTCACGATGTTTTCCTTCACCGTTATGAGCTCGTGTTAAAGCGCATATAAATTTATCGAAACGAAAAATCCAGTGATGCACGGCCGGGATTCGAACCCACGACCTTCGGATTGAAAGTCGAGGCACAACCCCATTCGACCAACACGGCACGTATAGTACAAGTATAGTGTATCTTAATAATCCAGACTAGACCACTTTGTCTTAGGTTTTCACATTGTTTGTTAGGCATCCTTTTGTCATTGCACAAAATGAGTACAGATAGCGTATGTGGGTCAGACTTGACAAGAGTTAACGCCCTGAGACTTCAGCACTGGTTTCTTGTGTTATCGCTCAATGGGTGAAATAATTTAGATAAGTTATTTCATAGGTAAAACATAAATACATAAATAAGATATTGTCTGCCTGTCAGCAACCAAAAACCAATCCAACCAACCTAGATCGAATAATAAAGGAAAATAACTTAGCACAATTGCTCTTTCAAAATAAGGACATTGAATTGAAGTGACGGAGGCCTTATGGCGGCCTAAATCTCGATATATTGAATACGAACTTACTACTGAAAATTAGCTTACTTTAGACCTTAATCAGGGATGGTGAAACTGGTTTTTAAGGGTCTAATTTATATCAGGTGAGATAGGAGTGGTTAGACCTAGGACATTAATTATGATACTTCATGTGCTGGGTCACTCGTAAAATGAATCCCACCTAGGCTTGTCTACTTGTCAACAAACTATTCGGGTCAGACTAGCATAAATATCAATATATTCTTGCATTTTATGTGGTAATTTATTTCTTCGTTACGTTTAATCATTCCTTCTATTTTGTATTTATTTAAGCTTGATTTCAATCATCGCAAATCTGAAGATTTTTAAAATGTATAACACAAATCGTTTGTCTACCGCGGTACCATTAGATAGTACCATTGATTTGCACCCATGCGGGATTTGAACCTAAAACCTTGCTGATCCGGGTTCTGCCAACTGCGCTAATGGGCAATCAATGCAGTGGTTTCTATGGCAACATAAAAATACCTAAAATACTTTTCTGCATGAAATAAACAAGGACAGCATTTTTACGGACCACTTCGTAAACTTTCGGGACAAAAATACAAGTAAGTACAAAGTTTTCCTTTTAGATGTTTCGAGAGTTGTAAAGGTACATATTTTTCATTTTTGTGTAACTTAGTTTGGAGCAACCTTACTTTGTTTCATTTATCTTAGTTCTATAAATAATTTTCTACTTTATTAGGTAATGTATGTCCTTTCTAGATGGCTTTGAACAGGATATTTTTTGGAACGAAGTTCTTTTTCGGACGTTATCGAGGATGGAGGCTAGAAAAAAAAGCGATTTTACCGTCACGACATATCGCTGTCTCCGGGGGATAAAAGGATAACTGCAAAAACACAACATTACAGGAGAAGAAAAAAACGTGTTTCGGTGATAACTTCGCAATTGTTTAAAATGGTGCGCATGGTAGTGCGCAAAAAAAAGATGCGCAGAGTGCGAAAAGTGGTGCACAAGGTGCGCAAAATGTCAAAAAATTTAAATGTAAAAACTTCGTTTCAACCGAGTGTTCCACGACTCACGTACTTTAATATAAAATCTATACTGATGGTCCTCCCACGAGGTGTAAACCTGTATCGCAGAAAACCGATTTGTACAAACGAGGGGCAAAACTAAGTCATTGTAACAGAGGACTTGTGGACTATAGAAAATTAATTATACAAAAAGCTAAAGGACAATAACCTCCTCCTTTTTTGAAGTCGGTTAAAAAGGAGGTTGAGAGGGAGCGTAGGGCGCTCGCTGTAAGAGCTAACATGATAGCCCGCAGGCCTTCTGCTCCAGTTTTTACACATGCAGCCTGTGGGTGAATCATACGCAGAAGCGGTATAGCGCCTTACGGATTCAATATAATAACGCGTTCAGAGTGCTGATGGGGCTGCCTCGGTTCTGCAGCGCGTCTGGGATGTTCGCTGACGCGCGAGTTGACTGCTTTTACACCACCATGCGCAAGCGTGGAGCATCTCTGGTGCGCAGGGTCCGAGCCAGCTCCAACAGCATTCTCACCGTGTTCGCAAATAGGTTTGACTGCATTTATCTATACCACATCTCTAGGATGCATAATAATATTAAGTTTGTTTATGCTAAGTAATTTCTATGGACCAAATTATATTGATGTCTGAAATAAAGATTTAAATAAATAAATAAAAAAAGTAATACATCATATAAAAAAAGTAAGTACTGATACTGAGTTTAAAAACATATTATGACTAAGTAAGTATCGAGCAATAGTCAGGCACCAATAAATCGTATCAAAATCAAATCAAATGCATTACTATAATAACCTTCACTTTTTTTCATGTAGGCCGGCTACATGCCCCTCTAGGTAAAAAGACGAAGGTTAGTGGTAGCTATTCCATCGCTCTGGAAATCGATGAACGCTGAAATTATGAAAAAAATACGATAAGCCTCTACCACAAGATTTAAATTTGAATTTAAAACGATTCCGTAATCGAAAAAAGTCTTTTTTTTTTATAATTTTGTAAGCATTTTTACTCAGGATCGATTATTTCTTATCAAATCAGAATCAACATCAACAAAGATAACGGCCAAGGTTGTGGTTATCTTTATTTGGGGGAGAGGGAGGTTAGTGTCCCTTATAGAGATGGTCGGCCCCGGAGGACTCGACTTAAAGGTGGGTCGAAGTGATAGCGGTTTAAAAGTTCTGGAGGTCGCTCTGTGCACGAAATTCTTTTGTACATTGTGGGCACGTGACTCTTATTTTTGATTTCCCTTAACTACCCCTGCTGTTTAAAGATTTGAATTTTCATAGATCTGATTTTATCATATTTGTGAAACAAATATTTTTTTTAAATAAATGGCTGTAATAATAATAATAAAAAATGTATATATTTTTTTTAATTATATAATAACGGGCTGTCTCGGTCATTTTTATTTACGAAAAATATAAGTAAGAACAAGTCGTTAGTAAGAAGTAATTCCCGTCTAAAATAAATAGTAGATTGTTAGCCTAGGGTTGAAAAGAATCAATTCCCGAGGTAGTTAGACTAGTGTATAGTCCGAGTAGGAATTGATTCTTTTACCCGTGGCAAACACTCTACTTTTCATTTAGAATATGTGAAAAAAGATTTTCTATGACACAATTTGCCTCGTCTGTAATGGAATCTGGTGTCAATATTTCGCTTGAACTAATTTTTAATATTCAATTCAAATCTTGCAAAATGGTGACACCAGTTCTATTTGTAAAGTTCATTCCGGCCCGAGGGTTGGGATGAATTTGTATGGGTTTTTCCCTCCCTATGAAAGGAAAGCAGCATCTTCCACCCAATAATCAAATCAAAACAACACTACTTTCTGAGTTAATTTATTTACAGAAACTAAGCTACTACATATTTACATATATTTACAAAATACAACAGGATTAGTCAAGCTACCTAAGGATCGTTATAAACGATCTATAGATAGCTCAACTGATCCAGGTCACTGTCAGTCGGAAGCGTGCTCAAAACACTGGCGGCATTACCACGCTGGATGGCAATGCTGATCCTTTGAGCCAAAAATGTGCCAGCTCTCGGATCACGCGTCGCTTCGACCAGACGCCCTGAAAGAATTTTGAAAACCCGAAGGGCTCCAGAACCCCACGGACCTAGGGTCTCAACCCCAAATGGTTCAAATATATAAACCCTATCAACTTTCTGAGTATAAGAAATGAACAATCTTTATATTTAGGTAAGACCAAACCCGAACCGAACCGAGACGTTGTTAATTCGGCAGTGAATGGAGGCGGGCATCTGGAGGCGCTAACGACTAGGGATAACACTTGTGCCGACAATAGTACATAGTACTGTTACGCAGGCAAGCGTTCAAGTGCAATCAGCTTAATGGAATCACTGGATACTACCGAATGATGTTAAAACATTTTAACTTTAATGGTACTATCGTATAGCATGGCCAAAAGTTTTATGTGCCTTCAGTCAGGCATGATAGGGATTAAGAAAATGAAGAAAATGGTATTATTAGTATTCTTAAACTTCATTATTTTTATTTTTGGTTGCTAGTAATAATTCCAGTTTAAATAATCAAATGATGGTTATTGAAATATACTCTGATAGATGTACAGTAGAGTCTTAATAAGGCACTCTATGAGTATAGAACCCGAAAAACGAGATCTTTCGTGAATTAAAGTTTAATGAAATCACGGGGTGGAGTGTACCCCCTTCTCCCCTATTCCCAAGGTGGCCGAACAGAGCATTTTTCACACCTTTTGCTCTCTAGTGCCTACGCAGAAAAACTCGCACTGTTGTCTAATAGAATACAAGATTTTGAATTGCAATAATATAGGTAAGTATTTTCTAAAAGACAAAATAAAAAATAAAAGAAAAAATCTGGAAGACTTTGACAATTTATAAATATACTTTTAAAGGTCCTTTGCTTGACTATAATTGGTAATGAAGGCCAATAATTAACCTTTTTGAAACTAACATGTCCGAGGACATGAAGAATCCTATTTTCTTTACCTCGCGACCATCTACGTTCTCCCATAACTAGACAAGGTCTTCCTCAATTGCTTCCTCTAGCTTGAGTCCTATTTATCCATCTAATGACTATGTAGTAACAAACCTTCTTGTGATAAAATGAACCACTTTATATGAAACGAGAAAGGTCGCATGACCAATTGACCAAAAAGCTTCGCTAATTTCTCCCTAATAAAAGTAATGCATGTTATCGGCCCTCTATCAATACGGCCTTGCGTTCGTTTTACTACAATCAATCACAATTTACGGGACCCTTTTGCCCCCTATTGACCGATTTAAAACACCACTATAACTTGAACTCTAATTTGTACTACGCGCTCATGTTTCTCGGGTCTACTTACGATAGACTCACCGTTCAATCTTGGACTCTACTTTCAAACTCGTTGTGTGGAATCACAGGTCTGTATGTTTTGGCGTTTAGCTCTAGGTTTTGAGGATCTTTGTATTCTGCCAGTGTATCTTGAGCTATAGATTCTTGTTCAATATATCTGTAGGTGGGTCTATTTATTGTGGTGATGCACCGGTAGTTTGATAACGAACTGGAATGCGGTCCTGGGGTTATTACTCGCTATCTCATGTAATGAGTTCTACTGTACGACCTGCTTTATTTATTATATAACACTTATTTGGTTCAATAGAGCAGATTGGGGCACTTTAATTTGTTATTTAGAAGTAAGTGATTTTTTAATGTTATACTCACATAATACATTTTCCTCTGAAAATATTACTAACAGATAGATATCTAAGTCACTTTTTATAAACACGAAAACGACAAGTTTCGATTCAATATCGATGTTATTTCGATCTGGAAATTTCATATAAAAACCGATTCAGAAAATATAGTATGTTGCAATGCAACTAAGATCTTAATACATTAATTTTGAGGACTACAACGTTCATTATCACGTCCAATTTAATTCCATTTCCCTTATTCCCTGTAAAAATAAGACTCTATTCTGTAAGTGTCGGGTCGGTATTAAATTTTTACCATCCCCATTTGCTCGTAGACGGCACAACTGTTGAATAAAATAGTGGATTAAGGAACACTCCTTAAATGGATGTACTTACTCGACTTTCTGCCTGTAGGACTTTAGGGCTATCACATAGTTTTAACTAGCTTCCGACCGTGTTCTCACTCGGAAGCTAGCGAATAAGCTAAGGGATAGTGTAACATAAAAAAAACTGTATGAGTTTAAAAGGTGTTTCATTAAAATAGATTTTTATCATATTCAAAACCAACTTTTAAAAGAAAACGCCGTAAAGATAAAATATTAAACAGACTCACGACTGTAACCCAAAAAAAGCAATTAGACTTTAAACATTCAAATAGGTACCATTCGAACGATTTAAACGAAACCATATTTAAGAGCTAAATACCATTCCAAGAGTTTCAATCGGCTATTACTCACGATAATGAGACGCAAACCCACTTGAGAGATTGATTCTCCAATAAGTTCACTATTTACGATGCTAAATTACTTTAATAATTAAAGTTCTGCAATCTGATAGAGCGGAAGCGAGTGGCGATTATCCTACGTCAGGCGCTCTACGCTTCACGTCAAGTTAACGAGCCTGTTGAGTCGTTGTAAAGATAGAATGCTTCAAACAGCACCTAAACTCCTAAGCTGGATCAGCTTTATCTTGAAGAAAACTGAATAAGCCACGATTCCCTCATTTTTACTTTTACCTTTTGCACATTTTAAATTTCTTAAAAAAAATTAAATGCATAATCCCACGGATCTATAGTATAGATACATACGTACCTACTACACCCCTCTAGCCTTAAACCTTGTTGCTTGCCTAAATTGCTTTAAGCCTAAATGCTTGTTCTTCAAGCTAAATGACTCTCTTGAGAACCATGTATCCAAACTTTTAAGCATTTCCGTGTTAGCAAAGACTGCTATGTCATATATAACCTACCGCTAAACCACCAAACTGCCATTCAGTGACATAATTCGGTGCACTCTTAATTAACCTACTACGAAAAAATTATCTTAATATGCTCACCGTGTTACAAAAATGTTAAATTCCTGAAACGTTTCACAAAAGCACTTTTAAAGGTTAAATAGAAGTAAGATATCACCATATTCAGACAGTTTTCCTAAAGCCTAAGCCATTCAGCTCAGAAGTATGACGTAAGTAAGTAATCTCTAGCTCCCAGACTATAATTTTCTCAGATTCTCTCACGGTAAGCAGCTCTGACCCTACATTACCATGGAAATGCCCCAATTTACACACGTAAATGGCAACCCTGGATTCTGGGGGTTTTTGCGCACACAGCAATGTTGCCAACTTACCATGTAGGGATGCGGAAAGTAGCCGTTTTCTAGTTGACTTGTCATTGCTATTTTTACGTAGAGTCAATCTCTACGTAAATTTAGTTGTGATGTAGAGAAATGACTGTTTCAGCATATTACGTAAAATATTTGCAAAGGTATAGACAGCATATCATTTACATGTTTGACTGGTTGATTCACCAAAGTCAGAAAATAATCGGCTAAGGGTTAATCTGCTAGTCAAATATAGGCCTCTAAAAATCAGGGCATCCCGGTCAAATTGCAAAGCCCGGCTACTTGTGACAGTCAGTCAGACAGGTCATATGGCTTGTAAGAAAGTAAGTCACACAACTAAGCAACAAAAGCTGTAAAATAACATTCCTATCGCTTGTATGTACAACCTTATTATGAAAATTGATATATTCTACCGTTTACATTACTATTCATGATTCCTGAGTCACGACCCTCGTTCCTAAGAGCTGAAAACGTAGATGAGCTTGATACCCGAGAGGAAATTCCTTTATTTGAGTGACCAAAATGAAGGGATGCTAGATATTATTCAACTGGCGGTCTCTGGAGCGTAAACTAATCTACATGAGCGAGGTTCTGCGTGAAATGGTACTGAATAAGTAAAACGTTCGATACTAAGGAGGTTCAATGGTACTACTCTAGTTATTGAGCATGGGTAGATAAAACTGGAGGAATTCCTTTGATGCCCATTGGTGGATCTTACAAACTTATTGGGAACTCAAATCTGATATTGATTTGCCAAACAGTTACCGACTGACAGTCATTTACGTCCTAACGGTTCGATGATTCGATACCTAAAACTGATCCAGAAGTTTGACAGAAGCAAAAGGAGGCTTACATCCAGCATTGAATACAGAAATATTGATGATAATGAACATATTTTGTTAACTTTACAATAAAGCTAATTATTCAGTTTTCCTTTAGTGACAGACATGCTATTCCCAAATAAAAAATATTCATCCATTTTGGTGTACTCGTCACCGAGTAATTAGCAAATACTTTTTTGCCCGTGACCATTATATTTTAGTGAATATCTCTGCAACTAGACCGTGACAAATAAAAAGAAGCACACCAGGCTGCATCACCTACGAGTCACTAAACATTAGGATAGCATCCAGGTCTCTACGTGCTTGGCCACAGGGTTCTGATGTTAACAATGTTTGAATGTTTTATTATGCGGTGACTTTTCGGCTATAATGACACTCACTAATTATTATCGAACAAATTTATGCAACTACACAACAAATTAAGTACTTTAAGTACTTCAAAACTATCACGAAGACCTTAAATTCCTTTTAAAATCGAAAATGAGCGAAAGTGTACCCTACCGTCAAAACCGGTAACCAGCCTACCTCTACACGTACAACAAAAATGGGAACACCATTACCATAAGCAGATTGACTGAAATTGAATGCGTGCTGATGAGGTTGTAACACAGGTTTTAAATGGCGATGCTGTGTGGGCTTATGGGGCTTCATCTACTTCTTTCTTGTAGGTGGTACTAAGTACATACCAAATATCACCAAAAATTCAGTTCTCTTTCCAATAATTTTATGCACCTGCTGGTCTAGTCTAGCTAATGCCTTATGCACTTACCATCTCAGAACTTTACTAACCCCCGGGACCGTATTCCCGTTCTTATTTTCGTTCGTTTGATGAATATTCGGATGTTTCTTACTACGATTTCTGACTTCAAGGGCCAATTTTTCGGTTTGGTCCTAGGTTAGAATCGCGTTTTAACGTTGATCTTATCGACCGAATACAATGTAGCTCATAGTAATAAGCATCCGAATATTCATCAAAAGAACGAAAAACTAATGCGAATAACTCCCCGGTTTCTATATTCAACGGACATTCGTAAGAGCTACGACTCATTTCCACATACAAAAGTTTGACAGCTAACTGTTAGTTGTCAAACTTTTGTAGAGACAAACATATCTGAACCGGTGGCCAAAAGAGGAACTAACGAATTTAACTTTATTTATTTTTCTGCCAACATCAAATGCGATAATCAGCGTCTCCCTCACCGGTCCAGATATGTTTGTGTCACTTTATGTAGAAACGAGTCGTAGCTCCTTTTTTTTTTTTTACTAACAGAAAAAGGGCTTTGTCTCTGAGCGACTATAATATACCGCCCAATCAGTAACATCTTAGCTCAGTCTTCTTATTCTTCTTGGTTTCACTTCACTTCTTGGTTTCTTCTTCTTCTTCTTTTTATTCCTTCTTCTTCTTTTTAATAATGGTAACTGTTTCATTTCACTTCAAATATGTACCTATTCATGTCACGTCAATTTGATTTTGAAAAAACATGGCAGCTTGTCATTTAAAAACTCCAACGGAAATCTTTCGTCAAATGAGAAATCTTCTTGAATACTCCCCCACTTCATTTGCCAAATCTCCTGTTACGTATCCAAGGCTTCATTAGTAAAATGCCACCGAAATTACATAATAAAACCTAGTAAAACACGAGAACACTAAATAAAATAGCAGAGCCTTCAAAAATGGCAGGTCTCCGGAGTCGTAGCTCTTACCTACGAATGTCTGTTGATTATAGAAACCGAGGGTAAGTGTTTATCCACGCCTTTAAAATTAAAAATGTAAGTGAAACCTTTCTCTAACAGAATAATCTCGGTTTTTAGAAACGCGATATTTTTATAAAATCATTAAAATTAACGAACCGGATCTTAACGAAACGAATCCAAAGCAAACTCCAAGTAAAATTAATTTCAATGGCTGACTTAAAACGCTGTTCAAAAATATGACCTTATAATAACAAAGTTTATGTTATTATATAAGTTATTTTCAAAGGATCTTAAGTCCGCCTAAAGAAATAATTGGATGTCAACATTAAGGGTGCAGTCGTGGATATGCTTACATTTATTACTTATTTAAGAACAAAGTTGATAGGTATTATTTCAGAGGAAGGTACCTAGAGCCCCTACTTTTGGGGTTAATTCTCCTCTATTACCTAACCCCTAAAGTAGGGGCTCTACCAAAAATTTATCCAGGATTAGCAAGCAAAATCCTGGTTCAAAAAGTTCAAAGTGCTGCGCTATCGTATCAACACTATTTTAATCACTATCTTAATAAAAATAAAATCTATTTTTGCATAGCCCGACGCGGTCCATTAAAGGAAACTGAGCCCATTTGGGTTAAAAACGGCCCGATACAGATAATTTAAATTGGAATTTATTTTATCGTCGCCGCCGGGAAACTTTTTTGATTTATTGGCACAGAGTTCGATGTCACGCTCCGTTAGCTTGTTGCTATAAAACGGCGACCGTCATATTAACTCCTGTCAATCTTACCGCGGCGCCAGACCTAGCTACAAATGTTTGTTCAAACTTTTGAAGCAAGTCTGGCCGCCGGTAATGAGAAACGGGAATCGCTTAACGTCTTGGGTATACTTGTTAGCCTCTCAGATTCAAGTCAAACACAATTATAATAATAATAATAATAATGCTGGACATTTTCACACAGCATCATCTAGCCCCAAACTAAGCAAAGCTTGTACTATGGGAACCAGATAACTGATATACTAATTATATACTTTTTTTTTGTAAATACATACATATTATACATAGAAACACCCAGACCCGAGACAAATATCTGTAGGTCAGACAAATATCTGTAGGTCATACAATTACTCAGCAACTATAGTGGTTTTGCATTGGGTTTAATGTGAATACTTTCGCTTTTATAAATCTAAATACTCCTTCAATTCTCAATTCTCCGCAAGGTTCAAGAATATCAGAAAAGAATGATAAAATTAATTAGGTACTCGTACCTAAATATGTATAAGTAAAACTACGAGAAGGTATAAAACTTTTTGAAAGCATGTTAAGGTACAACAATATTTCGATCATTACTTCCGTTATAGTAGGACGGTCCCAGTTACTCAAAAAGTAACATGAGGGTATTTCAGAAACATTTCGATACGCAACATACTAGCGCCTGAAAATGTAAGAGATTTTATCTGTTGAGATATGAAAACTTGTAGGTACATCTGGGGAACTCTATTTAGCTCCATTAGCATTTTGCTTCAGTTCGAAGAAACCAATGCTATCATCATCATCATCATCCGCAGCCTTTTTCATCCCACTGCTGGGCATAGGCCTCTCTTCGCTTGTGCCAGCCTTCCTTATCCTGTGCCAGTTGGACCCATGTACGACCTGCTGTTTTTATAATGTCGTCGACCCATCTAGCCGCCGGACGACCAATGATAATGTTATCCTAATTGCTCTTTTTTGAGACCAAAAATCATATTAAAAATATGTTTGTAATAAGTTGCAACTAACAGGCATTTTACTTTAACTAATGAAGCTTTCTTATAAACAAGCTACTTAATTATTTTTATGAAGTTTCTATACCAAAATCAACGAGTCCATAGAAAAATATACCTTTTTTTCTGCACCCTGTTTAAATAACCTTCCAGTAAATGGCCGTATTGGCAATAAGGCCACTGGGGAATGTAATTGGGCCACGTTAGCCGACGCTGGTGGAATTGTATTTTTCCATGAACAGAACTACACTCAGGGACTACCAATTACCTATTCAAAATCGATACTGATGATTTCGTGAATTTTCTAAGGTTTTCTCTAACAAATAAAAACTTCCCCTTGTGAAAAACATGTTTTTTTTATGATAAATGTTGTTTGTTGGTCTGCTCTTGACCTCGAAACTTACACAGGTAAAAATGAGGTCTACGATGGAGCGAGCCTACCCAGAAGGTGCCTATTAACTCTCTTCTTAAAAACAACAGGGTCGTAGCTCAGCGGAAATACAGACGTTGGAAGCTGATTCCAAATGGTTTGAAATTTCTCGAGAAGAAACCAGTTAGTGTTCTATCAGGTGCCTTCACAGGGCTTGGAGAAAAATAATCATGTATCATAACATCACTTTTAAGAAAGGGTCTTTTGTTTGTTTTTACAAGTAATAAAACTTCATCACTAGAATTTCTGCATTTGGACAAAAGATGAGTGATCTATATAGATCATAGGTAACTATAATACTCAGCTAACTATACCTAATAGCTATTATCTTATTATTATTGTGTCATAACCATCTAGTATCTAGTACCCATAACACAAGCTCTGCTTACTTTGGGGCTAGATGATGCTGTGTGAAAAGTCCAGCATTATTTATTTATTTATTTTATTTATAACAAACAGAAATGGTTATTTTACTGCTCATACTGATATTAACTGTATCGACAATATCAGTAAACTTTAGCTTTGGTTACCTTTAAAGCCGTCACCGTCTTTTAACGTTCACTTTTTATTTTTTTTATTTTATTTTAAAAATTTTTGGAAAACTTACAGCTAGATAAAACAAAGTAGGTACTAAGATTATAGAACACACACCCACTTGACGATGATGCATGTTTAATTAAAGCCAATTACAAGTTTCCACTTACAGAAAAGGCGTGTTTAAAGACAAAAGTTCTAATGTCGACAACGAAGAGACTTAATCACTCATCCGTATTTTTACGTTTTGTATGTGCATGTGCGCACGTGAGTTTATATTGTAAGTACCTATCAGAGAACAAACTTGAGTTTATGATTAGATTTGCATATTTTATTCATCGCTTCGACTACCTGAGAAAGTACCATTAGTTGTCAAGTCCATGCTTTCATTAGTTATAGTATGGATAAACGTTATCCCATCCACCTAGTCTCGACCTAATAACGTCAGTAATAAAACGACGACGGCTTCTTAGAAAACGAAGCATAAGTGAAAACTAATCTATCGAAGATCTCTACAGGCATAATCCGGGCTTATGACCGAGTCTGGATATTGTCTGTCATCAGCTGTACCTTTATTATCTTGGTGGTAAGGTTGAAATTTCTCTAGCTAAGCTTCTAGCTTTCACGATAGTTAGCGAGATCAATCTGCTGGTTATGTTTGACTACAGAAGCGATTTGTTTGTGTTCTGTTTTGGTCATGACTCCGGGCTTGCTTAGGTTTGTCAATATATTCACATACCAGGAATAAATGGCTTCTGTGGGTCATCAGGGATGGCTTATACCTTAGTTTACAAGCATTTACGTCTAAACATGCTCTTAATTTAGTCATATTATACTATTTAGTATAATATGACTATTTAGTATATATCAAACGATTAGTAGGTAAACCGTTTAACTTAATTTATAAGAAGTAAGTTTGAAGAACTTTCAAGTTATAAAAAAAATCATCATCATCATCATCATCATCAGCCTATGGCAGTCCACTGCTGGACATGCTGGTCCACTAGTGCGCACCATTGCGCCCTGTCCTCAGCTCGACGCATCCAGCTTCTGCCGGCAGCCTTTCCCAGATCGTCACTCCACCTGGCTGGAGAGGCAAAGTTGTCGACATAGCTCAAAGAATCAGCAAGCTGAAGTGGCAGTGGGCTGGCCATATCTGCCGAAACACCGATAACCGTTGGGGATAAAAAAATACCTATTAGTAAATGTAGTTGATTTATTGAAAAAATAAGATAGTATTATATTTAGGTATTCATTTTATTATCATGATTATTATTATTATTAATGTCAGTTCAAAACGTACCTGCATAAAAAAGTAGTTTTGATGTTAACATCAGAACCCTGTGGCCAAGCACGTAGAGACCTGGATGCTATCCTAATGTTTAGTGACTCGTAGGTGATGCAGCCTGGTGTGCTTCTTTTTATTTGTGACGGTCTAGTTGCGGAGATATTCACTAAAATATATGGTCAAAGGCAAAAAAGTATTTGCAATTTACTCGGTAACGAGTACACCATAAAACATTTTTGAAAAAAAAAATTGAACCGACTTCACAGAACACAAACAGAAGAACCTTCTACACACTAAAAAGAGAAAAATAAGAATATAATTTGAAGTCGGTGCCAACTATTCATTTACATCTAAGAAATTCAAAAGAACTTGGGTGCAAAATTGTATCCTGGTACGCTATCGCTCGATTTCTTTTTTTTATAGGTACCTAATCGTATTCACTTGGCACCGACTTCAAATTATATTCTTATTTTTCTCTTTTTAGTGTGTAGAAGGTTCTTCTGTTTGTGTTCTGTGAAGTCGGTTCAATTTTTTTTTCAAAAATGTTTTATTTTTCACTTTTTAGTGTAAGTTAATAAATACTGTGTAAATAAAAGTGTATGTGTAAATAATATAGTAAGCTACGAGTACATTAAGACTTTGCTTATCGTAGCTTAAGTAGGAAAGGATAAGAGAAGTCATGGGCAGACCTACTAAAGGACACACCGGAGTTCAGCAAGGGGGAAAACTATCAATCCATAAGGAAAAGAAAATATTTTGGACTACCTCGGGTGTAATACCCTTTCAAACTATTTAATGTTTGACTCAGATTGTGAGTCAGGGTGTGTTGTGTAGTGAGAATGAGGTTTTTTGAATGTTACGGGAAAACTGTCAATCCCTCAGGAAAAAAAAATATATGGCGCCACCTTGAGAGTATACCTCTTTCTAACAAAAAAAATTTTGGAAATCGGTCCACAATTTTCTTAAAGTTCAGTGATTGTTTTAGTTTTACGGGAAAACTATTAATCCCTCAGGAAAAAAAAATATATGGCGCCACCTTGAGAGTATACCTCTTTGTAACAAAAAAAAAATTTTGGAAATCGGGCCACAATTTTCTTAAAGTTCAGTGATTGTTTTAGTTTTACGGGAAAACTATTAATCCCTCAGGAATCAAATTTATATGGGACCACTATAAGAGTATACCCTTTCAAACAAAAAAAAAATTTTGGAAATCGGTCTACAACTGACGGAAATATCGGTGAACATACATAAAAAAAAAAAAAAAAAAACATACATACAGCCGAACATATAACCTCCTCCTTTTTTTGAAGTCGGTTAAAAACGGATGCATCTTTTTTATTTGGTAATAGCATGTCTGTCACTAAAGAAAAACCGAATAATTAACAGTTTTGATTATGAAATATAACTAAAAACATTTTTGAAAAAAAAAATTGAACCGACTTCACAGAACACAAACAGAAGAACCTTCTACACACTAAAAAGAGAAAAATAAGAATATAATTTGAAGTCGGTGCCAACTATTCATTTACATCTAAGAAATTCAAAAGAACTTGGGTGCAAAATTGTATCCTGGTACGCTATCGCTCGATTTCTTTTTTTTATAGGTACCTAATCGTATTCACTTGGCACCGACTTCAAATTATATTCTTATTTTTCTCTTTTTAGTGTGTAGAAGGTTCTTCTGTTTGTGTTCTGTGAAGTCGGTTCAATTTTTTTTTTCAAAAATGTTTTATTTTTCACTTTTTAGTGTAAGTAAATAAATACTGTGTAAATAAAAGTGTATGTGTAAATAATATAGTAAGCTACGAGTACATTAAGACTTTGCTTATCGTAGCTTAAGTAGGAAAGGATAAGAGAAGTCATGGGCAGACCTACTAAAGGACACACCGGAGTTCAGCAAGGGGGAAAACTATCAATCCATAAGGAAAAGAAAATATTTTGGACTACCTCGGGTGTAATACCCTTTCAAACTATTTAATGTTTGACTCAGATTGTGAGTCAGGGTGTGTTGTGTAGTGAGAATGAGGTTTTTTGAATGTTACGGGAAAACTGTCAATCCCTCAGGAAAAAAAATATATGGCGCCACCTTGAGAGTGTGTCCTTTACACTTTCTAACAAAAAAAATTTTGGAAATCGGTCCACAATTTTCTTAAAGTTCAGTGATTGTTTTAGTTTAACGGGAAAACTATTAATCCCTCAGGAAAAAAAAATATATGGCGCCACCTTGAGAGTATACCTCTTTCTAACAAAAAAAAAATTTTGGAAATCGGGCCACAATTTTCTTAAAATTCAGTGACTGTTTTAGTTTTATGGGAAAACTATTAATCCCTCAGGAATAAAATTTATATGGGACCACTATAAGAGTATACCCTTTCAAACAAAAAAAAAATTTTGGAAATCGGTCCACAACTGACGGAAATATCGGTGAACATACATAAAAAAAAACATACATACAGCCGAACATATTACCTCCTCCTTTTTTTGAAGTCGGTTAAAAAGGTTACATCTAACGGTTCCGTTTTGGCCCTGACTGGTCTGAGTCAGCGTTTATAAATAGCGCGTGAAAAATGCAAGCTCGCGAAAACAAACAATGTTGCCATACGCTGGGATATACTACTAGTATTACGTCATACGGTGTGAGAAAACAGCTGAAGATCTCTCAGAACAATATCTTTTTTATATTACTTTATAAATTATAAATACATACATATATACAATCACCTACCTGATGCTATACTAAATGCTCTAAGCCGTAATACTTTCAAAACAAAATTGAAAAAGCCTACTATACTATAAATGAATATCTATTGGACAAGAATATTGACGCTATTTAATCTTATTTTATTTGGACATGGAAATACTTAACTTGAACCTTATTATTGTATTGTTTAATTTTATTTTAATGAAATATAATATAAAATGTACATATTGCATGCGCAAGACGTTGATTATGGCTAACCGTTGCTGTACCACTAACACCTGTTACATTTTTTACCCATAATACGCAATAAAACAATTTGATTTGATTTGATTTGATAAATGTACGTACCATCCAATCCAAACGGTTAGGTATTTTTTAAATCAAGTTTATTTGTAATGTCTGAAACTACTCACCCAATTAGTACTTTTTCGAGTATCAACCCTACGAGTTGTCGAGAAACATATTATTATAATTATACAGCACACGAATAATACAAATACAAAATAATAATAATGCTGGACTTTTTCACACAGCATCCTTTAGCCCCAAAGTAAGCAGAGCTTGTGTTATGGGTACTAGATGACATATATACTTTTATACATATTATATATATGATACATAGAAACACTCAGACCCAAGACGAATATTTGTAGATCATACAAATATTGGTCCCTCCGCGGGGATCGAACCCGCAACCTTTTGCGTCGCAGGCCTTCGCCCAATGTACCACAGAGGTCGTCAAAAAAAAAATAAACTAGCTTTTCTCTACAAGCTGTGAGGAACATGACGTTCCGCTATAAAGCCGGGCAGAAAGCCGGGAAAGTGCCAACTTGGGCCATTCATAAAACTCGGGCAATGAATGAGTTAGTTGGTTACTCTGGTTCTCTGAAATCAGCATACAACTTTATACCTCGTCATTTCAAAGCTGTTAACTTTAATTATTTAAATACCTTCTCTCAACTCTTCCTATTAATTTGAGTTATGTTTGTTGGTTTCTGTATTGTTTTTTGTAAAATGTAAATTGAGTTTGTTCGTTTATTTTTGTATTTTATGAATGTTTTACAAGTCTTACTTTTATTGAATGAATGAATGAACACTTTTATTGTACACCAATTAAAAAAAAACACCACATAAATAAAACACGTTCGAAATTAGTACAATGGGTGGCCTTATCGCTTACATTATCAATCCATACTATGGATATACTAGTATGTAAATGTGAACGTAACTCTGTATGTATGTCGGTGTGTTTACGCTTAAAGCACTTAATAGATTTTGATCAAATTTTCCTTTAACTTTACTAAGATATACCTACTTACTTAGTAGATTTACAAGTCAGTTTAAAATAAAATAAATGAAGAAAGTGAAAAAAAAACATGTTACTACTCTGTCTCACCTGACTCATTATCAAGAGATCATGCTCTCTTAATAACGGCTGTTATAAAACGTTCGCCATTTCTTGAAAATCAAAACCTAGAGGCGAGGCGAAGTAAATATTGCAAATTACACCTTAAATTCGAATGGATATTTTTGTAAGAAGTATTATGATATTAAAATGTAATTAAGGAACACACACACACACACACATACACATACAGTTTAAATTACCTTTTCTTCTTCTTCTTCTTATCGTGTCACCAGTTCATTCGAACCAGTGTGGTGAAAGGATTAAAAGGGCGCTTCAAAGAGGCTCCTTTAGTGCACTTATTTGTACCTACATAACATAGATCCATTTACCGCCTATCAAGAACAATGTATCAAAACAGTCATCAAGCAACTCGATACTACAACATTCCATATAGAGCTACACAATATGATAGCCTACAGATTATAATTATTTATATCGATATATCGAGCAATTATCGTTTATCGAGACAAAAACTTGACTATCGTGCAATGAGCTTTCTGTTTTATTAAAAAAAAACTGATGTCAGTGTATACCATTATGTTAAACCACGAAAATTAACACGAAAAATCTACTGGCATTATTAATTTGTAAGTTCTTAATTACTTTTACCCTAAAGAAAGCTAGGCCCCAAACCGCGTTTGCTGCCCTGGTTCTGCACAAGCGGGGATCCACTATTAGTGGACACTATGGGCATGCCCACAACCCTAATGACCGAGCGTGTGAGCGAAGCGTCTCAGTTTCGAGATTTAACCAAAATTGGCATACGAGTTTCTTGATAATATATTTAAAAAAATCGCTATAGGTAAGGTACATAGATCATGACCGAGTTCATGTTCCGATTCACACTTGGCTGATTTTCAGGTCTGCCCACAACCTTTGGATCCGCGCCTGGTTCTGCATTAGTTGCGAAGGAATAGAAGTAGAATTATCTAGCTCTATACTGTTCTATGTGATACCAACGGTCCTACTGAATAAATGCCATCAGACCTCACAGGACAGATAAGCTAGTGGCACTACACTTGGCTTGGCCATGACATATTCAGTAACGCGATCCCAGGAGAGAATGGAATGTCTGTAGGGTCGATTGTTGGGACATGTTACGTGCTGAATCGATGTTTCGAGTTTTGTAATGCACATCACTTTACACTGGTTTGCTTTGACTGTGAAGAATATTTCGAAATTAAAATGTACTAGGTAAGTAAGTCTTATTAGTATATTAGGTACTTATTTGAATGTTGAATTTATTTGATTTTTCTTATGATATTTTAAATGCTGTGATGATAATATTTAGTACTAGATACTCTTTTCCAAAATGAAAAGCAATAAACACACATCTTTAAAGAAATTGAGTCAAAACTTGAAAGAAAGATTTGTGAAAGAAAATGGTACGAAAACGATGAAAAGTCGCCGGAAATTGAATATCACCGAGCGGAAATCAAGTGTCATACTCTCTTTGTTCCCTTTATAGTCCCATAGTCATGTGCTATTTCTTACTGATGAAGAAATAAACGTGTTGACACCAAATGTAATTATATATTTTTCAACACACTTGTTCATAAAGTGACTTTATGGTCACCGCAATTAGGCACATAATGACACCCATAATCAAACTGTGACTTTTTCATTACTATAACTCACTAGTGAGTAATAGAATTTTTTTTAATTTTATTGATTGAGTTGCTTTGTTCTTAAAAAAGTTTTTATTCAGAAAAAAGATCGTGTTCAACAGAACAAATAAATTAATGTTCCTATTGCTTGCTCATTTTATGCAACTTCTTATTTAAATAGATAATTTTAAGTCGTACGTGTTTAATAAATAAAACTTTCACTCAAATATAACTTTTGTTTTCTCTGTAATAAAAGAAAACTTTAAATTCCCCATTTTGTACGTGGCAGAATAGGCGCAAACCCTGTGCGCGGCGCGGAAATATAGTCTGTGGCCGATCGCAATGCGCGCGCATAGGAAAACTGATTCATTTTTCCCGCAATAGCGAAACATTTTTCACAACTCGTTTTCACTGTTTGAAATTAGTTTTTATTGTTATTTTATTCACAAGTGTGTTGAAAAACGTCGTATGATACACGTGTGTATTGATGATTACCTTCCTCGGCTATATTAAGACCCTCGCCGATGGCTCGGGTCTCAATTATTTGCCTCGGCGGTAATCACCAATATTACACACTAGTACCATAATGTACTATTATTTCAAATAAAGGTTTACAGAAACTGATAGGTTTACAAATGAAATATATCAAATATATAAGTATATTTTTTAAGTATTTTATAAACTCTTCCAGCCTTAGAGCGTTTTCACACTATCCAATCCGATATCGGTATCGGACTACGATACGATATTGGAGGCAAGTCAAATGTATCAAATATGTACCGTCTTTCACATTATCCGATCCGATATCGGAGCTATCAATTTCATACATTTTACTTGTCCCGCCATCGTATCGGCGTCCGATACCGATATCGGATTGGATAATGTGAAACCGTTCTTAGGTACAGTAAGCTAACCATACAATATTATGTATATAGTTTATATCTGTCAACTTTATACCATGTCTATATAATAAGGCCGATAGAGCCAATTTTAATACTGCGCTTAGCAGTCGTTATATCTGTGATGTTATAGTTAAGTTTTTGTGAATAATTTAATTTAAATCATGAATTATGGTATGACTGAGGCTTCCATGTGTGTGTATCACGTGTGTATGTTCATTTTGTACCAAAATACGCGTCTTACTTATTCCAGAACTTTTTTCCCAATTTTATTTTGCATTCACAGTTGTTTAATGTTTATTAAAGTTGCTTATTTGACTATTCAAACATCTTGTAGCCATTTTATTAGTCCTTCCATATTCCACATCTTAACGGGTAACTTGACACTCGTCCTACTTTGTTAAACCACTTACGTTCTTTACCATCATTGCGGTACATTGAAGGCATAATTTGAGATAGTTCATGAACTAGCAAGAAAATCCTGCAATGTAGATCAAACATAATGAGGATTTCTCAACAACTGTGTTCTTGCGTCACTATTACGCGTAAACCAATTGTGTGAAATATGGAGCGCTGTAATATAGGAAGATTAGAGGTTTCTTTGTATTACACATCACGTGACTGTTACTACTGTAAATTACCTTATAAAACAGGGCTTGCAAAAGCAGGCATAACATCAATTTCTTTTAAGATTAATCAACAATCAACCATATACCTACACTAATATTATAGGCGGCGTTTAAACTTTGTCACCAAAGTTGGCAACATCCGATTTCCATAATTTTATTTTGTAAAAATAAAAGATGCAATTCTTCATTTCATCTCTCTCCACATTGGAGAGAGATAAAATGAAGGATTGCATCTCTGCACCGATAAGAATCAAATTCTCTAAAATAATAGCTAGGTGTTATGTGCAAAACGAAGCGTGTAGAGGAAATTACATTCATAACACGCAAGCTTCCAAAAATGGAGAAAGATTGCTAGGGGCTTTACACACGGGGCGCTTTTAACGCTACATTTTTGTGTGCCGAAATTGCGGACATTGCGGTACCTATTTCGCGACTCAAATTGAATTATTTTATGATAATTTAAAACTGTTTGTTTAAAATTATCTTTGTTGTAAAAAGTGTTGTACTTGTTTCATATTGCTAATTGTATAGAAGACGTCATGAAGTTTTATTTACTAAGGTTCCTTACTAGAATTTTATCGACTTGATTTAACAGTTTTAACCATAGTTAGAAAATGATTTCTAGTTGGGTGCAGTTGATGTTATATTTGTTTCCTGTTTTGTTCTAGTAAAATTTGAAAAATAATATTCTACTCAAGCTTGCCCATGACGGATGTTGATGAGCTTGAACGTCATACTATGAATGGTAGATACGCATATTTATCTTCACGAGAGAGTTGAATAGATACTCATCTAGACGTTTTATTCCAGTCATTAAGAAATAATAAATGACTAAGTCATAAAAAGTATGTGAGTGTTGTGGAACCTCCGTGGAACACTCGGTTGGAACGAAGTTTCAACTTTGAAATTTGGCATTTGTCAAATAAATCATTGTCAAATATTAAAATCATGTATTAACAGAGTAACAATCTATGAACTGTTTCGCGTCTGCGCACTTCGCAATGTGACGTTTTGACCTATGTATGTGTCGTGACGGTAAAATCGACCGGCTTTTTTTTTCTAGCCCCCAACCTCGATACCGTCCGAAAAGGAGCTTAGTACCAATAGGAACTATAAATAAATCTTATTAATGCGGGGATGCAGTAAATTGATAAATATAATAATGGTGTTTCTATGTATAATATGTATGTATTTACGAACAAAAGTATATAAGTAGTTTATCAGTCATCTAGTACCCATAACACAAGCTCAAGCTTACTTTGGGGCTAGATGATGTTGTGTGAAAAGTCCAGCATTATTTATTTATTTATTATATTATTTATTGATTTACGATTTACCTAAACCTTATTTATTGATAAAATATTGGTAGGTAAAGACATTCCACATACGCAAAATCACACCACTTTTCCGTAGTTTTGGTTTTTAAATTAGTTTCTGCAATGCAAAAAAAAAAGCGCGATATAGTTGAAGTACCGTCCTGTAAAAATAAATACACTGCCTGTGCTAAACTCTGAGTCACGCCACTCAGAAGTTTTCGTCTGAAACGGGCCTTAGTTAAGACGGGCAATTTAAAAACCCCATCCAATCAAAAACTGGTCTCTTGCTCAATTGGGCGTCAGCCTGAGCTCCTCGATTTATCAGGTTATTACGTGCTAGTGATGTGACTCCGAATCGCAGTCCGAAAATCTATTCTTTAACAAAAATCTATTATATTGCGGGAGCATTAATGTTATAGAAATCTTATGATTAATATAACATCATATTTACAAAATACAACAGGATTAGTCAAGCTATCGACTTAAGTTATGTTATGTTTTAGATCATGATAAAAATGGACTGTCTTAAACGTTAAAATATCAAATCACATACAAAAGTACTTATTGTACCCATTGTAGAGGCGCGTTTTTTGTTAATCACTAGGAGCATTTGGAACATTCTGTATGCGTAAATGTAATAATGTAACCAAGCACACTATGTATCAGCAGCGGAAGTGAAGCTGTCCGAATCGAAGTGACTTCTCCTTGATTCGGACTCCGAAAATTAAGTCTGTCCCATCACTAGCCTGCTCCTGGGAGCTGTTTCGTGAAGCTTGCGAAATCCAATTCGGACAAGGTATTGGCACTTGATATTTCGATGGATTGAGCTGAAACGTTCCAAGTTCTAGAAGCGATCAGTGTTGATAGGTTTTGTTTTTGAATAAGCTGACAAATGGATTTGTGGTGGTGTGTGTTTGTACGATCCAGAAAACTCATTTCTAAATTGGTTTGTGTGCACTTCCGATTTTTCCAGTACCAATTCTACTAATTGTTATTTTTATAAAAATGTCTTTATCCTTAAAAATACCCAAAGGAGTTGAAAATCCATATGCAAGGATTTTGCTAGCCAACTAGGCTACATTTGTATTTAAAAATAAATGTAAAGCGATTTTCTCTTTCAATCTTGTAACAGAGAAATCTAGATTTCTATTATAGTGCCTACTTGCAGTTTTTAAGATACTTACTACCAATAAACAAAGTTATTCTCATAGCAATAAAGTATACGGGGTACAAAAATAAACCCAACTGCTTCAGTAATTAGATGCATTTTCACTTTCATCTACCGTGAAACGGTTCTGGGATCCATGTAAGGTATTGTAGGTAATTGTAAGGGACTGGTTTGTATGTAAGTACAAAGAGGGATGGGGTCACTTTCTCACATTTATTAGCGTATTTTCACACTTTTAGTGGAACATTGCGGTTTGTAGGAAAATAATAAGTATAATTTATTTCAAAACATCTATGGTAAGTACACATTCTTTGCACTACTTTTCAACCGACTTCAAAAAAGGAGGAGGTTCTCAATTCGTCTGTATGATTTTTTTTTTTTTTTTTGTATCTTGTTACGCGATTGTTCCGCCATTTGTTGACCGATTTGCAAAATTCTTTTAATGTTTGAAAGGGTATACTCCAGAGGTGGTCCCATATAAATTTTATTCCTGAGGGATTGATAGTTTCCCCGTAAAACTCTAAACACCTTCCCTCCTAGCCATGTCACAAATAGAAATCGAATCGACAGCTTGACGCCCTGAGTCACACCGCGTTTCGAGTCAAACATTGAAGTCGGTTTTCTTTTTAGTATAAAAACGTAATACAAGTAAGGTAGGACAGTTTCTATATTATTATAGTTATGTGCAAAACCGTACCCTCTGTGCTAGAAAAATTCTGTGTTACGGCAGGATACAATTCGGCCTTCCCTATCATACATTTATACCTACATATCAGTACCTAGATAAATATTAAATAGCATGTTTTTTTAATGTTCGACTGTATTTATAAGGGCTACATTTAACAACGAACAGAAACTAGATAGAACACGAGCTAAGCGAACAGAATCTTGCTATGATTGTTCAAGAACTAGCTTTTCTGTTTGCTTCGCTCGCGTGGAATACAATTTTTAATACCGGGTAAAAATTTTGACTGATTCCATGGTTTATCCAAATCTGTTTACTGTTTAGCCGTGATTGAAATACAAACTATCAATACTAGATGATGAACACTGCAAAGCATTGATCGATGAACTTTCAAATAACCGATTTATTAGCTGGTATACTAATATGTATACTCATACTATACCATCTGTGGTATATTGACTAACTTTGATTTACTACTGGTAGAATGACGACTTGATCACCCACTCTTGCGGTTAATCAACTTAGTGGACACAGTTGGGTATTGATTTATTCAAATTGTGATAGTTTGCTATAGGCACATTATTGTCAACACGTACGCTTAGCACGCGCCGCATTTACTCTCTTTTTTTAACAAATAAATAAATGTAGGTATCTATAACTTTAATTTAAGGTAGGTACGTATGTCAATAAATTGAACTAATTTTTGTTCCAGGTAAGAACGAAGAACACAAACTAAACGGTGTCCAGCAAAAACTGTAAGTTTTACTACAGAGATAAAATATTGTAGAGCGCGATTATAGTTTTTACTGTACCTTTGAGTATGAACTATATGAACAGCTACACGACATGAACGCAGCTGCTTATAGCAGGATTCTAAGATTACCAGAAAATATGTTCAAATCTATTTGCAACTGTTGGTATCCTCCAGAGAGCACTGGTGAACTAGTGGTAGTGGCCCCGCCTTCAGATCGTAAGGTCGTGGGTTCAATTCCAGTCGTGCATCAAAGAGTTTTCCTATCGAAAAATGTATGTGCATTATGCCAGTACTCTCGAACGGCGAAGGAAAACATCGCGAGGAAACCGGCATGTCGTAGAACCTAAAAAGTTCGAAAACATATGTCAGGTGCACGAAAGGAACCTCTTTGAGGCGCACTTAAAATCCTTTCACCACACTCGTTCGAAAGAACTGGTGACACGATAAGAAGAAGAAGGTATCCTCAATGATTGTTAGCCAGTGGTTTTAGCAAGGTCCAATGAATGTTTTTGACGCTTTGAAACACAAAACATATTAAAATAATTACCTATCATTTTAGTCATGACCTAGAATGCCCTGTTTCATGGATAGAGTCTGGCAAATGAAAGTAGAGCCTGAAAAAAAGGCGGCGAATTCAAAAATATAAGCGTGTAACCCCATAAGGACATTTGGAAGAACACAACTTGATACTTGGTTATTATTTTCTAGTACCAAATATAATAATTATATTAAGTAAAAGTTAAAGTTATTTATTAATGGGTTGTCACGCTTATATTTTTTAATTTGCCGCCTTTTTTTCAGGGTCTACTTTCATTTACCAGACTCTATCAGAATCTACTAAGTATATCTGTAGATTGAGAGTTTTAAATGGTTTTCGTCGATGTTTATTATCAACGGAAACGACTACCTAGAAAAGTTTTTTTATTTTCCTAGTGTCACTTCACGCCGCTTTCTTCTGATTATCTTGTTGATTGAATATAGTTTTTGCATATAAAAGTGGATTTCAATTCATCACGGTGACCAATTAGTTTATGCTTAATGTTTTATAATCATTTTAAGAGTCAACGAACGTTTGAAATTAACATAAGGTGTCTTTATATTTAGTTTACTCGGAAAAGCGCAGAAACAGCATACATCTACGACAGTCGCATAAAAACTTGTCAATTTTGCAAGGCTTGGCGGTAATTTTGTAAAAATAAAATGAGATCGTAAAGTTTAATTATAATAAATATTGATATTACTTATAATAAAATTACATGATACTAATAAAATAATTTCATTTTTTTTACATTTTTGTAGCTCAAAGGATCAGCATTGCCATCCAGCGTGGTAATGCCGCCAGTGTTTTGGGCACGCCTCTGACTGACAGTGACCTGGATCAGTTGAGCTATCTATAGATCGTTTCTAACGATCCTTAGATAGCTTGACTAATCCTGTTGTATTTTGTAAATATGTAGTAGCTTCGTTTCTGTAAATAAACCTTTTTCAGTAATATTAATGTATTTCAAATTCAAATTATTTATTTCAGACAACTCATATGAAGTTAGTGTAGGGTCTTTATAGGGTCTTTCATTTTATACTAACTTAATTCACGAATTGGGTTCAAAAAATAAATTAAAAAATATTTATGTAATGATTTTTTTTTGTTTTTCTATGAAAACCCCGAGAAAATCGATAAAGACTATCTTTATTCTCCTTGAAAATCATTATGCAACAACTCAAAAAAAACAATAAATGATAAATTTTGAAGTGAAAACTTAAATGGCCTTAGGAATTGAATTGGTACGGTGAAACGTCTATTTACAACCCAAAAATGAGGCCCTGTCAGTTTGTGTAGTTTAAAGTGAAAGACCCTATAGTGTGTAAATATAATTAGGTAAATATACTTACTGCTTACTGCTTACTTTGGGGCTAGGTGATGCTATGTGAAAAGTCCAGTACTATTTATTTTTATTTATTTAATATGAAGTTAGTGTAAATATAGTGCTAAGGCTAAGAACATTTTCTTTCCTACCAGCAAAACTAGATTACCAGTAGTACCAGTTTCGTACAAACAAGTCCTAAGTACATGAACAAACGAGTAGTAGGTATGTCTGTTCGTGTCGAAGTAATCACGACTACAATTGTAATACTTTAGTTTACACTTCATATACGAGTATATGTAAGGGTGAACGAACTTGAAGTCTCGAATATTCTATAGCGGCGATGCCTAATCCATCTCAAACAATGTCTGGCACTACAGCGTCCCGTTGGGTGAAGGTACACTTATCCAATCTTCCTGACGCTGTAAAATCATTGCAAAGGCCTAGTTTTTTGATTTAACTGTTTTAGGTACTGAAGTAGTTGGTATGGAGTAGTCTTGGTATGGACATGTTATGAGGAGGGATGAAAACCATGTTACCCAAAGAGCAATGAATATGAGTGTGGCTGGGTATGCAAGAAGAGGAAGGCCGAAGAAGAAGCAGTTGGATTGTGTGAGAGATGATATGAATGTAAAAGGAGTGGATGCACAGTTGACAAGTGATAGGAGTGAGTGGAAGAAGAAGACATGTTGTGCCGACCCCACTTAGCGTGGGATAAGGTCAGGGAGATGATGAGGTACTGAAGTAGTTTCGAAGTAAGATAATAGTGCGAATATTATACAAATATTTTTACGCGATTTTCCTGTAAAAACCCAATAAAGCCGTGATATTTTTTAATGTGCAAAGGACATCAATACGCTACTCAGAAATATCCAGCAGTGAACTGCTAATAATTTAATTGTAGTTAAGAGCCATAAAGCTTCTAGTCTACCACCAAATTCGCAATCTCCAAACCAAATCCCAATTTCGCTTAGCAATGTAATGTAGGCATTTAGTTCTAGTTTTATCTAGATCTCGTTCCACTTGACTGTAATGACTGTTTACGATCCTGAAAGCTATGTAACTGTCATTTTACTGGCAATTATGCTAATAAAATGGTTTTCGGGTACTTACACTTATTGGAATGCCTTCAAGTTTTTAGGAGATGGGATTGGAAAAACGTCTCAGCTAAAGTATATCTTAAGGTGACCATTCGAAAACTTAAGGTTTTGGTTATTTCATATTCCAGTAAATATGGGAATGTTTTTTTTTTATATCAATGATATTAAAAAAATCATGGGTACTATTAGTATACAGATCTACAGCTTCGTTCAAAATACATCCATATTTGACCAAAATGATTAATATTAACCCCTTTACCCGTATAAGAAAAAAAGCCTATGTTTGACACCGTATCATAATAAATTTTCTTCCAACATTATTCTTTTCATATTCAAATCCGTATCACGCTCGAACGTTTTTATGTATGAATATTATCCGTTTTCGCGAAAATAAATAATATTCGCATAAACAAGCTTGGGGCGTCAGAAAGCTGATGATACCGGCCATAGGATATGAAATTCCGCAGAGGAATGTAGACCACACTATCGATTTAAATAGAAGGAGGTACACGAATGCTAGTCTAGTGACCTCCTGTGACATTAATTAGCATTGGTTTCGACAAAATAATTATGTCAAACACCACAATAAGAGGGTAAAAATTAACTTATGTTTGGGACCAGCATAAATACCGGCATACATTTATGTCAAATACCGCGTCCTTGACAATTTGCGTGAAACTATCGGTCTGCCTTATTAAAACTAATTGACCTTATTAATAAGCGGGGTGTAAAGTTACGCCAGGTTTAAACTCAAAAATTGTATAGTTAGACCCATCGTAACTTTACACCACGTTTATTATTATGTCTATATGAGTTTAAATAATGCTCTTAAATGGTTTATTTTTACTTTTTCATGAACGGCAACAGCCTTTCATTTTACATTAAAAATTCAAATTCTATATAATGTTTATTCCATGAACATCTTTATCTAATTTTATATTTATCATAATTGTTAACCCATACTGTGCGAATGAGCAAGGACGTGCCAGGCCATAATACTTGCTACGGTTCATACTACCAAGTAGAGACATAGCTCTACAATATGACTCAGAGGGAAAACCAATATCATTTGATCACGTAGGTTTTCGCCGTCCTCTGCTGTCTCTTAATTCTACATATACCTAACTATTGCGGAACAAATATGGTGAGGAGAGCTTTTCATCATCATCATCATCATCATTGGCAGCTCAAATAATAGCCCACTGCTGGACATAAGCCTCCTCCCTCAAACGCCACTCTAATCGGTCCCGAGCTGATCTCATCCATGTCTTTCACTCAATGGCCTCAGAGCTTTTAATATCCTACTAATCTCATTAGTTTATTGTACCTCTTACTATTGAATTCTGATATTGTACGATATTTATCGGCAGTCAAATCTATAGGCATAGTATACTAACCCAGTACCCCAATCCGAGGTCACAGCACGTGACCGGACTGCAGATGCCCACTTACAACTGTTTAGACGTGCTCAGAAAAGGACAATTTCTTTTGTGTTTTAAGATTTTTTATCGAACTTTAAACACGTGTTTAAAAGTCCTTGATTAGGGCCTTAGGCTTTTTATTTGTCTTTGTTTGTAGTTGGTATTGCTTTTTATTTATAAAAAAAACACCTTTGTATAGCTAACCTACTATACAGTGGTGTTTTTTCCCTTACGAAACAGCGATTTTTGTATCAGTGAGCTTTCTGGCTATGTAATAATCCAAGTTCTTTGGGCCTATAAGCACTAAGATATTTGGGAAATTCATTATCCTTAAAAATAAATCCATAAGTAACTATACAAAAATTAAATAAAAAAAATTGTATCAGTCAATCGTATTTCATTTCAAAATATGAATGAATTATGCAAATTGTATTTAGTTACGCTGTTCATGTTTGTAAAGTGTATCTAATTTGAATAGAAACAGAAGTAGATAAATAACCAACATATGCGCATTAAACTATTTTACATATCTTTAACGAATATTCTTGAAAAGTAGGAAGTTATATATATTTTTAATAATAAGAGGTTTTATGAGGAATATCGGATTTTAATTGATAGAAAAACCATCGCAGTCGATGTTTAAAACAACACTGCCGTTGTTGGGTAGTTTAGGATCCGCCAGCATTTCAAACGAATTGAGCTGATCGCACATTTTGTCAGCGCCGTACGCGCCGCAGTCATTTTCTATACAAAAAATTGACGTCAGCATATGCAGCTGGCTTCTGACGTCTCGGCGTTTCTTCTATTGAATTGACAATTCGGCGCGGATAAGTCTGCGACCACTTTCATAATACGGCTCCGGTTAGTCTTAGATCGTAATCAGTTCTAAGTATGTAAAAGTCGAAACCTAAATACACAAACGACTACAAAACAGAAGCGAGGTAGGTAATAGATTAAAATTCAATGCAAATGGACATTGTTACACGCACAAAGAGTGATAGAAAGTACAGTCACGTACAATCGTGTGTAGCTTGCAACTTGGCATGCTAGGTGACTTTCAGCGTGGTATACTTTGATGGGTGACCGCTATATGATTTAGATTACTAGCTACGAATGTCACCACAACAATAGCTAGTCATACAAACCTTTTGTAAAATTACACGTTTGTGTTTAAATCGTTTTTTAACCCCCGACGCAAAAAGAGAGGGGTGGTGGTATTGTAGCTTTGTGTCATAGATAATTTTATCCCGAGTGTTTTTAGCCATTTTTCATGAAAATTTGTTCAGCCGTTTGAAGATCATCAGCTCTTTTCTAGTTGATGAGGTGATCTGACTACCTTATGTCTATTTTTTCTAGAAGTGGTTTTTTCGTAGCACTTGACTTGTTATTTACTTATTTAATCCTCCTTTATATTATTCTGCAAGCTATTCTGAAAATATGCAAGAATCATTTTATGTTTAGGTTTTAGTGGCTGTAATCTTCATGAAGAAGGAACATATTGTAAAGAAAATAAAACTTTTTATGATTTAAGTCTTTTCCAAATCGCTTCTGTTTTTATCTTTGGATTGAGGCTCTCATGTAACTTATTTATTACTAGCTGCGCTCCCGCGGTGTGACCCGCGGTCCCTCGGGATTTTTTAATTTTTTCGGGATAAAAAGTAGCCTATATCCTTCCCTGGGATACAAACTTTAACTATGCCAAATTTCAGCTTGATCTGTTCAGTGGTTTGGGCGTGAAAGCGTAACAAACAGACAGACAGACAGACAGACAGAGTTACTTTCAAATTTATAATATTAGTATGGAGTATGGATAAATGCAAAGTTTTGGATGGATGGATGTTTGTTGCTTCTTTACGTTGAAACTGCTGAGCGACAAACCTTGTGGACGTATCCAGCTGAATTAGCTCATTATGCTTCTATACCGCGGAACCGTGGAGCGCAAGTAGTTTTATTATTTTTCTTAGTAAACAACTTAACTTTTTTTAATTTAAATGATTTTAGCTACAAGTTTAGTAAGTATTTTTTTTTGTAGTAGCTAAATTCCTTAATGTTGCTACAAAATCCTACTCTTTCTTTTAAAAATTCATTCAATTCTACCAAGTAAACCTCACCCACATTTCATTTTGTTTTTACCCTCTTTTCCTTACTTGATGCACTTACGGGTTTCCTCGAAGAAATGAGACGTCCTGAGAGGGAAGCCATGTTTTCTTCACGTCAGTTGATACATTCCCGGAAAGTTCACATGACCATTGGACACAATAATCATCAGTTGGTTCGAGTGGTCGGTTTTGAAATGTCAGACAGACACATTATGTAGGTAATAAACCCGGATAAATAATTTTTTGAATGCATTTTTTTTACAAAAACAAAATGCTGCAAAGCATCTAGAATAGATAAACAACACCTGTTGTATGTCATGCAAAGCAATGGGCAAAAACTAGTTCAATAATACAAAATCACCCGTAGACATTGTGTCGCGAGCGTAATTTAAGAGCTGAATTATGTATGAGGACGTAAAGAGTCAAATCCACACATGTATTATCATATAACTCCTGCGGTTTCGTTTCTGTGTTTTGTATTTTTTATGTAGAGTAATGCTAATGAGTAATAATTGTATCGTCCAAGAAAGATCTTTATGAGATGCACTCAGAGAAACCTTTCACCACAAAAAAACTGGGTCGAAAAATCTAAAGACAAGAAATCAAAATATTGACTGATGAACCTATCTACAGATTCCTGTCAAGCCTAGTGTATTGGTTGCCTGTACTTACGCTGTGTACAGCCACTACCTACAACACCTGAAATAAAAAATATCACTCAACTTTATATCGCTTTACTTATACCAATTATACCTACAAGAAATAGCACTAATAATTGTGTCTTTTTATTCAAACACCCACAGTGACAGCTAATACTTAAATGGTCATTCGCTTTGACATTGGCATTGATATTCACACTGGCACGCTGCGCGGGCGCAACGTGAAAGCGTTTTAAGTTGACCGCGAACACACATAGTTTCTCTAATACATTTTTTATGTGTGAGAACTAGTTCAATGTAGATTGATGGCAATTTGACCTACAATATTTTGTACGACACAATTTGGTAAAACCAAATTAGTAAAGAATATTGGAAAATTCTCCTTTTCGTGTTCCTAGTTCTTTTGAACCAGTGTGGTTAAAGGATTATATCATAAGTGTGCCAATCAAAGAGATTATTTATATTGAACACTACCCACTTTTTCCCACATCCCCTGCAGCGGAACCATGTGCGATCTCACTCAACGTGTTTTACCTTTTCACTATAGGATCGTTGAAACAATCTGTAGATAGCTCAACAGTTCAGGTCAATCAGAAAGCACACGGCGGCTGTCTTCTAATAGCATTTGTCTACAAACTTTTTGGCGATATTAATAGGATCATACCACTTACATTTCAATTTAATCAAGTCTATGATTTACAGTCAATTATTAGATAATTTACAGCAGATTAGAGACCATAATGCCGTATTATTATTGCTAAATTATGCATCACCTTAACCTAGATATTGAGTTTTGGCCTCAGTTTAATCAAAGAGTAACAGGTTTGCCTACTTTTAAATTTAGAATTGATTTATACTATTGCGCTTCTAATTTTAAAACCTATAGTTTTATCTCTCAAAATGAGCGTGCGAAAATAACATAAAATATCACATAATATTCACGAATGAAAACCAAACCCATATTTTACATGCGAGTGAAGCCACTTGAAAAGCTAGGTTTTCAAGGAAAATTGATTAACTTGACATTGTTCATCAAACAATTTTCAAACGATCTAAAGACCTAAAAATAATCTATTGTCACCTTATCAAGCGGCCTTGCCTTATCCAGCGGATAGCTTATCAACTGTCAAATTGACAGGTAATTGGGCTGACAAGCGTTGAAGGGCATTTGGACAGTTTCAATAGCGCGTTTTTCGTGGAAAAATGACAGCATTTTGACAGCTCATTTGTCAGGATTTAGTTCAGAACCGGGAAGAGGTTTTTCATTATGTCGAGAAAAGCAATTTTAAGTTGTATTCAGACAATGTAATGATGACAGCCAATTTTTCTCGTAGGATTACGGAGAATGACATCTTAAATTAAATTCATTGTATTTTTGTATGAACAAGGAATAAACAAGAAGCCGGAAGACATGCAGTGATTCTATAGACGGGATTCGCAATTTAACATACTCCGCCGAAAACAATTTAACTAAGGCGATCTATTAATCAAGAACGTGTTACTTGAAGTGTTACTTTCTGAGAGTCTTATCATACTGGCGGTTGACGAGCGGATTTAAAGCGAAGTGGTCGGGCGGCCGCGGCGTTCACGCCGCGGATTCGCGACGCATTGTAAGCTTGTAAGACCGAAAGAACTTAGCTTAAATCGTATTTTGTTGTAAAAAGTATTCTTTATTAGGACAGGTTGGCTTTTTACGACGAGTGTACAAAATGGAGTTCACGCGTGCTAATCCGCGGCGAAGCCGCCGCGTGTCCGCTCCGCTTTGAATCCGCTCGTCGACCGCCAGTGTGATAAGGCTGTAAAAAGAGTCAGAGACTTCATAAGTGGTTTATTACTATTACAAAATGATCTAAAGACCGTCAAAACATTAACTAGCTGTTCAAGTCTACGATATAATAATACAACTTAGCTTTATTTCCAGACTTTGAAAGAAAGAAGTTTTGCGAAGAGTTTGTGAGCAAAGATCTCTACTGCAAGCTGTTGAGAACAGAATAGGTAAAATGATAGGCCATCTTATACGACATGACAGTTTCATGAATAACATCATAGAAGGGAAAGTGGAAGGAAGGAGGGGTATAGGAAGACCGAGAACTAGTTATATGAGTCAAGTGAAGGAGAAGGTAGCTGTCATATCGTATAAAGAGATCAAGGAGGCTGCCCTGGATATATATAAATGGAAAACGATGCATTAGTTATGCCGACAAGGGACAATCCCAAGAAAAGAACTAATTTTAAGACAAGTACTAATTTACTAATTTTAAGACTACTATAACCGCAGGTTAAAATAACCAACGATAATACGTAGATTAAGCTGACCATGGAACTATTTATAAAAAATCTCCATACAATATACAACTCGTTAATTTTTTACCATGAGTTTTTTTTTGCGGTCTTTGCCCTTGAGGCTCATCTAGGAGATCCACATTTGGTTGACTTTAAAATTGGTTCTCTGTTTAATGTTCTATAGATTTAAGATTCAGATGAACACGATGGCTGATTCTTATCAAGAACAATATCATCATTCGGAGCATCGTTCACCCTCAGTTGGGTAGACCTCTTCGCTTTTGTCATTCCTGCCGATCTAAAGCCAGCTGACAATATACTCACTACTAGACGATAGCACTCGTGAAACTACGTACAGTCCGCGTCACCAACTGGTAACACCTTCGTACGAGCCTCGCAGGAACAAACTGCCTATTAGGGGGGTTACCAGTTGGTGACGATGACCGTACTAACAATCAAAATAAAAAAATATTCTTAAATAATTTTTCAGAAAAACCCTGGGATCAGAATCATAGAAGTCTTAAATTAAAAGCTAAGTGATTCTACGTTTTCCTTCGCAACCAATTCCGTAAAGAACCAAGCAACAACAATTTACTTTTAGGCGATCAATCAACCGATCGAATAAATAAAGCTCGTTATAAAGTAAGTTACTAGGAATTAACGCCTAAAAGTTCGGCTGGCACCTCATTCCCTTTACCAAACTTAATCCACTTTGTTTGTTCCTCTATAGTCCTTTTCACATAGGAACGGTTCCGTGACAACGCTCTTTTATGTTAATTTCTGAAATATTAAAAAAAAGGAAATAGACAAAATATGTTTTTTTGAAGTTGTATCTTTTAGTTTTTTTACACGATTTAATTTATTTCAAAATTGTTCATTGTTGTACAGCGTAAAACGTAAAAGTTATATGTGTCAGGGATACGTTCCTACGTGAAAAATACTATAAACAATTTTTTGTTTTCTACGGCCTCGGAAATAGGTACAAATCGATCTCAATAGCCAAACAAAAGCGAGCACTTATACTTAATTTATGAAGGTCACAGTGAACATAACCATTTGTAAATCAGAGATCAACTTAATTTACCATCAGAACCAAGTATCAAGTCATTAACCGACTTCAAAAAAAGGAGGAGGTTATATGTTCGGCTGTATGTATGTTTTTTTTTTTTTTTTTTTTTTTTTTTTTTTTTTATGTATGTTCACCGATATTTCCGTCAGTTGTGGACCGATTTCCAAAATTTTTTTTTTGTTTGAAAGGGTATACTCTTATAGTGGTCCCATATAAATTTTATTCCTGAGGGATTCATAGTTTTCCCGTAAAACTAAAACAATCACTGAACTTTAAGAAAATTGTGGCCCGATTTCCAAAATTTTTTTTTTGTTACAAAGAGGTATACTCTCAAGGTGGCACCATATATTTTTTTTCCTGAGGGATTAATAGTTTTCCCGTAAAACTAAAACAATCACTGAACTTTAAGAAAATTGTGGACCGATTTCCAAAATTTTTTTTGTTAGAAAGTGTAAAGGACACACTCTCAAGGTGGCGCCATATATTTTTTTTTCCTGAGGGATTGACAGTTTTCCCGTAACATTCAAAAAACCTCATTCTCACTAAACAACACACCCTGACTCACAATCTGAGTCAAACATTAAATAGTTTGAAAGGGTATTACACCCGAGGTAGTCCAAAATATTTTCTTTTTCCTTATGGATTGATAGTTTTCCCCCTTGCTGAACTTCGGTGTGTCCTTTAGTAGGTCTGCCCATGACTTCTCTTATCCTTTCCTACTTAAGCTACGATAAGCAAAGTCTTAATGTACTCGTAGCTTACTATATTATTTACACATACACTTTTATTTACACAGTATTTATTTACTTACACTAAAAAGTGAAAAATAAAACATTTTTGAAAAAAAAAATTGAACCGACTTCACAGAACACAAACAGAAGAACCTTCTACACACTAAAAAGAGAAAAATAAGAATATAATTTGAAGTCGGTGCCAAGTGAATACGATTAAGTACCTATCAAAAAAAGAAATCGAGCGATAGCGTACCAGGATACAATTTTGCACCCAAGTTCTTTTGAATTTCTTAGATGTAAATGAATAGTTGGCACCGACTTCAAATTATATTCTTATTTTTCTCTTTTTAGTGTGTAGAAGGTTCTTCTGTTTGTGTTCTGTGAAGTCGGTTCAATTTTTTTTTTCAAAAATGTTTTATTTTCTAAATGAGTTTTTATGATAATGGTCACATCCGCCCACACCTCCTTAATTGTGACCCTTTTCAATGTCAACTCAAATATATGACGAACGCCATCTTTGGCATAAGAACCATAGTATAGTGCCGTCGGCTTATCTGTTTAGAAAAAAAATTGAAAGCTTATTTTCAAAGCTATACTCACAAACAGTAACGTATGAACTGGTGCTAACTCCTTAGTATTCTAGGCACGAAGGAAAAATAGTAAAGTTGATCAGCTCGGCTCGTCGACGGCTGCTATACCTACGTGATTTGGTATTCACCAACTTCTTTCTATTCTTTTGAATTTATCATTTTTTGTATACAAAATATCGGGATTCCTTGTGTTCGGGGTTCGTTATAATAGTAGTTATAGGTAAGTAAGTTCGTATGAGTCAATGGCCAATTTTTGGTGCACATAACTTACAAGAACTTTTAGAAGAACCATCTGCTAGCTTACAAACCATCAATAGCTAGATTATTTAGGCGAAATCGAAATCCTAAAAGGGCACAATAATCACTTGGATAAACTAAAAGCCTCGGATGAAGACAAACAAACTTTCTAAAGTCCCTTTTCTCATTAGTTAAACGTTCCCAAAGTTGTTCCTCACCTATTTTTGCCTCTTCGTAATTACTTTCTGAGTTGACGGGTTCGTTTTGACTATATATAGTAGGTATACAATTATCCAACACAGGCTTTTAAGTTCTGACTTTAAAAGAGCTTCAGTCAGTTCTCTATGGAAAAGCCTTTGCTATCTTGCTTAGCTTTTTGAATTTTACTAACTTTACTTTTAATTTTACAACTAAGTTAGTTAAGAAATTAGCCTAAGTTTAGATCTAAGATGGATCACCTAAAAAAAGCTAGGTCCCAAACCATGTTCGTTGCCCTGGTTCTTCACGGTATTGGTCGCGAAGGAACAGGAGTAGAATCACCTAGTTTTAAGACGTTTCAAAGTGATCCCAGCGGTCCTACTGAACAAATGATTTTTGACTTTGACTTCGAAATTAAATACCTAATGAAAATAACGATAATGGCGAAAAAAGAACAAATTGTGTTGTGAATTATCTGTCCTTGGTGGAAATCGAACCCAATCGAGCTACAGCGCAGAAAGCTACTGCCAACAGAGCTGTAAGACCTGTCAAACATGTATCATCATCATCTTCCTGCCCTTATCCCAAATATCTATGTAGAGTCGTTACAACATGTATTTCTCTTTCATTCTTCCTCGATCTTTTGTCATGTCAGCACTCACTCTTTTCTTACTCAATAAAAAAATTACTAAAAATATTTTAATTAAAAATGAGCTCTGAGAAGCTTGCGTCTTATAAATTCATATGTACCTACCTACTTAGGTTTTTAGTTTAACATATTTATCCACGTCAGCGCAAGATTGCTAACCCTTTTTCTCGGATAATTGCTTTGTTCATCATTCTTAGCTTATTAAATGCCAGAAAAACGTGTGAACGGACGGACAATCTGAAAATGAATACCTAGTAGCTGTGTTGGCATTGTTGTATGTGGGTTTGAATCTCGATGATCATTTATCTACACATTTATCTACACATTACGGCAAAGCTAATTTTTGTAACCTATAATGCACGATTTTCGTAAAAACTTTTTACCAATACCAATTTTTTGGAAATCGGTTTATAATAATATAGGGTCGTTTAACTATGACGGAGGTCTTCTCGGGCAGAATAAAAACTCTGATAAAGCCACTTGCATCGCGAACCTTGCAAGTCCAATACATTACATTTTACGAAAGTCGCCAAAGTCCCCATAAATTAATTGTAAAGCTGTATTTTGTATTACGTAAATTTACTTTCATTGCCTTTATTGGTGAATGGACCTTTATTTTTGATCGGTGCATGATGCAAGTAACCTTTCGGTTATTGAATCCAATTTCGAAATTTAATTTCAATGCTATTTGAAAAAAAACCCCAAAATTTTGTTTTTTAAGATCTTTCAAAATAAGATTGCACTTTTTACTTTGTAAAACGTAAACAGTAAACAGGTTCACGACTGTATCCCCAAGGTGCGGTAGACATTCTCTCAGATCTTTTTATGTTACTTATTCCAGATCCTTGATGTCTAAGAGAGTCAGAGGCACGTCCAAACATATTTGATACAAGCCCACATCTTGCAGTAGTTAGTATTCCTTACGTGACAGGTTGCAAGCCCATCGCCGCCAATAAGAACACTAACTGGTTTCCTCACGATGTTTTCCTTCACCGTTTAGAGCGCGTGTTAAAGCGCATATAAATTTTACGAAAACGCAAAATCCATTGATGCACGGCCGGGATTTGAACCCACGACCTTCGGATTGAAAGTCGAGGTATAACCCCATTCGGCCAACACGGCTTTACTTTGTCATGGTCATAATAATCTTGTATCTTGTAATTTTTTTTAGGTTTGTGGCCAAAACAGATTGAGCAAAAACGATTGAGCAATTGATTGAGCGTACGTCAATTTCAATTTGAACTAATCAAACTTTTCGGTGGTCAAAATTAATCATGTATTGTTGTCTAGGAGATTTCACTACTCAATTTAGTTCTCTTACAAAACAGATTTGAAGCCCAATAGTCATCAGTTCTTCAGTCATCGTCACTGTAGATGATTCATGGTGTTCAAATATAGAGTAGTCGGTGGAGGAGTAGCATCTACCTACCCATGTTTTGTCATGTTTGTAGGTACTTACTTATAATTATAAATAGCAAGAGTACCTTGAAACATGCAAACGATTGCCGTTTACACGTCTTGTCGATCCAAAATAAGTCGTTCAATAATAGAATTAAAAATAGAATTAAATAAAATTTTATTAAATTCTATTCACGCCAGTGTGGACCGATAGGGATGAAACTTGGAATACTTACTTCATATAATATAGATCGAAACCTAGATAGATAAATAGATAGATTAGATAATAACATTATAGGTGTGAAACAATTTTGAAAACCGTTACATACTTTATTATACATACGTTATTACTGTTTGACGTGACTACGTCTTATAATTCGACAGAGCCGGCTGCACGCACGAAAAACATGACGTCATGAGGCGTTACCTCGCTCTGGGGCGTTCCATGTAAGGCTTGCGCAAGTGCAAGCGAGAGCGCGGAACGAGCGACAAAGAAGCACAATCGGCCTTTGCGTTGTCACGTTCAACTATTGTCAGTAAACCGACTTTACAGACAACCATTTTTTTTACTAAATTTATGAATTACAAACAAACAAATCTTTACTCTTTATATTAATACCCACAGATAAACATTAAGTACCTATAGATAAACATGTTTCGCTTATTGCTTACTTAATGATGAATACCTGTGTAATGGAAGATTAGATTAATGTTCAGAGAGAAAACATTGAGTTAAGACAAACTTATGGGCCAGTTTCACCAAAGTCAAGTTTAACAGCTGGTTAATAAATCGACCGTTAGCCGTTTATCAGCGCAGTGAACGCTTTTTCATACAAAATTGTGTTCTACGCAGACAAACGGCTCTCTGTCACTCTCGGATTTTTGGTTGTTCTGACATATTTTTAATTTTAAACGATGTCAACTGCTAGTTAGCTAACCGGCCGCCGACCAGCGATTAGATTTAGCGGCTTGTTAATGAAGATATTCCTTTGTTAGAGCATGATGGATCACAAAGCAATTGTAAAGGTCTGTTAAATACTTAATCCGTTGTTATGTCTCTTACTAAATTTGATGTCAAATTAACTAACGCTCTGTTAGATAAAGTTTGGTGAAACTAGCCCTTAAAGTTTTAAAGTTTAAACGCCAGCCTGGAAAACTCTTGTTATTTAAGCTGAATAATAAAATTCATTTTAATGGCTCATAATTATAGGAACTACGAGTATGTGAAAAGGCACTAGTGCTATAAATTTACGAAATCTGGCTCCGCCGGGAATAGCAACGATAAACGTGGATGTATGTACTTATTTATATGTACGAATACATACAGACGTCTAGACGATGTGTTTAGTCACCGTCTGACACACCTACCTTATGTTTCACACTTGTGTGCATAAAGAAAGGACCACAAATAGGTGTAAAATATTTTCATGGTGTATTACTTTTTCGACCCACAGGTTCGTCCCACAAATATTTTATTTCTGTTTCGTACCAAAATATGTCGTCGTTGCGACCCGCTACAAAATGTATTAAAATATTTTTCCGTTTCGACCCACAAAATATTTCTGTTTCGTGCCATTATGTTAGCGTTGAAAGCATCAAACATTAAATTTTTTTGAGTCATGATGAAAATAAATATATTTATTTAGTAACAAAGGTACCTTACCTAATACTACAATGGTAAATTCGTAAAATACATGACTAAACAGTTCCAAGCACGGATTTAAAGAAATGAGGTCCCAAGTCACTCCCAGTCGGAAGCATTCCCAAAACATTGACGGCTTACTCGCTGAATGGTAATAATCCTTTTAACCAAAAATGAGCCAGTAGTTCACCTTTAATTTTGAAAACGCGATGATGCGCGACTTTTGTGTGTGATAATCAGCAGGATCTAGAAATCTTAGTTTTAAGCACAACCATTTACTCTGTAATCTAGGTTCACAAACAATAAAAAAATTGCTGATTTTTTTAGTTAAATCCGTAAATAATGTAGGTAAGTATGTGTATTTAGACCCGATATGATTTAACTCCATCACTAGTGATACAATGAGTGCCAGCATTCCTTCGAAGCGATAAGTCGACACCTCGCTTCGTGGAAGCAACGCTTATCACTTTCTACTTCCGATCTTATTCAACTTGCACATTCTTATACTTTTTTGCACTTAGATAAGCAAACAAAGAATAAGAAGAAGATTTCTTTATAATTTTTAATTTTTTATGGTGTGGTAGAAAGAAAGTTTTTTTTTTTTTATTTACTTAAACATTACTTACGCAACACACTAAACCTAAAATATCAATATATAATATATATTATATATAATCTATTATTATAAGAATCTTTGTCCTGACTGACTGACTGACTGACTGATTGACTGACTGATAGACAACGTACAGCCTAAACCGCTGGTCGTAGAGACTTGAAATTTTGAGGGTATGTCCGTCTTGGTGCGTAGGGGTGTACTAAGAAGGGATTTTTTGAAATTCAACCCCTAAAGGGGTGAAAAGGGGTAAAAACGATTGTATGAAAAATCGTATTCCTGGCACTTGGAGACATGAAATTTAGAATTATGATAGTTCAACGCTTTTAATGAAAGTCTACATTCAAAAAAATTCAAAACTACCCCTAGAAGGGGATGTAGGGGGTGTTAATGTTTGTATGGGGTTTTTTGAATGCGTGGTCCGATTTGCTTGAAACTCTGTATGATTATTTAAAAATGTAAATAAAAAATTTCCGCACTCTAATAATTTCATAACTACCCCTAAACTGGGGTGAAAGGGGTGTTAAAGTTTGCGTAGGATTTTTTAATACGTGGTTCAATTTGGTCGAAACTCGGTATGAGTATTTAGCAGTAGTGTAATAAAAATAGCTGCATGTTTTTTTTTTCAAAATCTACCCTTTAATGGGGGTGAAAAAGGGGAAGTACAGTACAGATTCTATGGGAGCCATAAGTCCATTGGGAGTGGAAGTGGGGTATTTGGGGAAGGGATAACGTATAAGGGATAAGCGGGAAAAAGTGGAATGAAGCGGGATAAACCGGGAGAATGCGGGATAATGCGGGGGGAAAAGCGGGATAATGCGGGGGGAAAAGCGGGATAAACAGGAAAAAAGCTGGATAAACAGGAAAAAAGCTGGATAATGCGGGATAAACCGGGAAAAAGCGGGATAATGCAGAAAAGGCGGGGGAAAAGCGGGATAAACTGGAAAAAAGCAGGATAAAGCGGGGGGAAAGCAAGTTAAACTGGGAAAAAGCAGGATAATGCGGGATAAAGTGGGATAAAGCGGGGAAAAAGCGGGATAAACCAAGAAAATGCGGGAGAATAGGGGGATAAACTGGGAAAAAGCGGGGTAATACGGGATAAAGCTGGGGAAAAGCGGGATAAACTGGGGAAAAGCAGGATAATGTGGGATAAAGTGGGGAAAAGGTAGGATAAACCGGGATAAAGCGGGGGAAAAGCGAAATAAACTGGGGAAAAGCAGGATAATGCGGGATAAAGTGGGAAAAAAGCGGGATAAACTGGGAAAAATCAGGATAAAGTGGGGGGAAAGCAGAAAAAAGTGGGATAAACCGGGAAAAAGAGGGATAATGTGGGGGGAAAGTAGGATCAAGCGGGAAAAAGTGGGATAAACTGGGAAAAGACAGGATCATGCAGGATAAAGTGAGGTAAAAGCGGGATAAAGCAGGGAAAAGGCAGGATAAGCGGGAAGAAGCTGTATAGTGCGGGAAAAGCGGGGTAAACTGGGAAAAAGAGGGATAAAGCAGGGAAAAAACGAGATAATGTGGGATAAAGCGGGATAATTCGGGATAAAGCGTGGAAAAAGCGGGATCAAGCGAGAAAAATGGGATGATGCGGGATAAAGTGGGGGGAAATGGGATAATGTGGGATAAGTGGGAAATAACGGGAAAAAATTATAAAATCATATTCCTGGCACTTAGAGACATGAAATTTAGAATTATGATAGTTCAACAGTTTTAATGAAAGTCTGCATTCAAAAAGCTTCAAAACTACCTACTACCCCTAGAAGGGGGTGTTGATGTTTGTATGGGGTTTATCGAATGCGTTGTCCGATTCGCTTGAAACTCGGTATGAGTATTAATTAGTGTAATTACAAAATGTATGAATTCAAAATGCAAAAATGCAAAAAAAAAAAAAAAACTACCCCTAGAAGGGGGTGTTAATGTTTGTATGGGGTTTTTGAATGCGTGGTTCGATTCGCTGGAAACTCGCTATGTGTGAGTACTGAGTAATATTTTATATATATTTTTTTTACTCCACTATAAAGGGGGTGAAAGAGGGAGTAACAGTTGCTATGAGAACCATAAGTCCTAAAAACTTGAAACTTGGAGGGTACATTCTTCTTCTGCTGCATTTTAGGATTTCGTAGGGGTGGGGTGAACTTTTGTATTTAGGGGGTGGGTTGAAAGGGAGGGCTGTAAATAATTCCTGAAACAGGGTGTTGGCGGTGATTAAGTATGTGTGGTATTTCTTAAGTGGGAGTGAGATTGGAAGTGGGGTTAATGGATTTATGGATTTATGGATTTGTGAGTTTATGGGGGGGCGGCAGATTAAAATGTGAGAGTGAGATTGTGAGTCACATTAAGAGTGAGAGCGAGATAAGGGTTAGATTGAGGGTCAGATTTAGAGTGAGATTAGGACTCAGACTCAGTCATCAAAGTTGAACTTGCAGTCACAGTCACTCAGTTTAGTTAATGTGATGAAAAGCTTAAGCTTACTCAAGTGATAAGGGCTATGTTGATATGTACCACGTGAACGAAGTCGCGGGCGTTCCGCTAGTATATATATAATTACGATTGACAAATTTTGCACAGCAGAGTCCAAGCAAATAAGGCCCCAACTCAGCATTGTGCTGGATAGTGCCTTACCATTCGGCCATTTTCGGGAATCGAAAATGATAAGGCTTTTCATCTCTCAAAGATTTCTTTACTTACAAATTGTTAAAACGGTTCCTTGTTTATTTATGTTCTGAAGCTTGGTTTAAATAAGTTTAGTAAGTTCTCTATACAATACAAATCTGTAGATTTTTGAAGGATAGTCAGTGGTAGGTAATCCTACTATTCTTAGTAGGCTACCTAAGATAAAAATCTGAGTATGTTTGTGTTTTAATCACGCCCTAACTAGTAAACCCATTGAATGAAACTTTTATATGTAAAGCATATCCCTGTAGCAAGTAGGCTATTGAAAATGTTGATACTACGCGAGCAAAGCTTGTTCATACCTTTAAATATTTCTGGAGCTATTTATACGAGTATTTACAAGTAGAAGTGTTGTAACGTTAATATGGTCAGGTCATAATAATTCGGTCACAGCCATAAATAACTCCTTAATCGAGTAACCCTAGCTACCGTTGATCGTAAGGTGAACTTAAGTGGCAATATTATTAGCTATTAAGAGTTTGGTTTAATAGGTTTCAGAGTTGGTTTTTCATTAGCTCACACGAACTTACTTTTTATAGGTACTATAATTAAAATAGTCTAAGCTGATCGACGTTTGTTAAAAAGATGGCTCATATATTACGTTACACCACGGGCCGCTGCGGTACTATTGTGTATTGAATAGGTCATCAAAAGATGTTCCCATTAGATAATCCGCTACGAAAAATCAAGGAGAACTAACCAAGGGGTTCGACCTATAGGTTTATATTGAAACTGCGTGTACAATGACAAAGATAAGAAAAGGACCTACGTACAGTACGTTTACGGACAGGCGGCGCTGCTTGCGACGCGTTAAGTATTTTGACTGTTTACGAAGAGGCAATGGCTGCTGCGGCACGCGTCATCGCAAGCCTAAACACAAATATATAGCAATGTATGGTGACGATTACGTTCAGGCGACGGCGGTGGCGGCGGCCGTCGTATGCGTTGTTCGCGTTTATTTGACACGACCGCATGGCAATGTCAAATAAATGCATGCAAAAACGTCTCTCCGTAAACTCATAGGAACATGGCTATACATTTGACTTTAGCGCGTGCCGCGTCGCACGCAGCGCCGCCTATCCGTAAACGAGCACTTATAAAGTATCCTGTTAGATTATATCCGAAATAAGATGCGGTTAGGACGATTTCGATTATATTATATATTATTATATTATATATTCGGTGTGATATTAATAGATGTGATATTATGGTTCGGCTTTTTGAATAGTTCTTAACAAATACATAGGTTAAATGCAGATAAATATAGAACCTCCTTTTTATAAGTCGGTTAAAAAGGTAAATAATAAGGAAAAGCGGGTGTTGATATTTTTTTGTATATTTTCGTGATACTAAACCAAGGCTTTCAGCATGTGCTTATTTTTACGGTAATACGGTGATGGAACGGAAGATTTCCTGCGTGTTACTTTTACGGGGGACGGATAGTCAGTCCCTTACATTCTAAACACACTTGGGGAAAACCTTCCGGGACGATACTCAACTATTTTGTAAAAACGTGCTCACGACTGTATTTTCGACAGTGTTTAGTTTAGTTTATTTATTAATAACAGATAAGTTACAGGTCCAATTACTAAATGTCTTATAAATTATTACATTTCTTTAAATATGCACTTAATAATTATGGTAATAGTATACCTACCTGTGTAAGGTAGATATCCATGAAAATTAGACGGTTCTCTCAAGATCATTTTATTATTGTCTCTGACACGTCATAATACTAACTAGAAGGCTGGTGAATGATGATGTTGTCCAAAACGTTTTCTACAGCCCCAAAAGACTGCAAGACTGCAAGCTGAATTTGACACAGTCCTAAGACTGAATTATTGTGAAATAGGTAAGTATAGTATATGAGTTACAATGGTAATCAATTTTCTGAGTGACTAGCAGAAAGATATCAATGATGATGACTTTATTAAGGAAATCTGAAGGATCTCTCTGAATAAATAAAGGTTGGAAGGTCCAGTAGTATCTAGAAGGGTATTGTACTTCCTGTTTGACCTACGATCCGGGTAGATTTATGAACTAGGGGTCATTTGCAAGGCGGCCGTAGGACCAAATCAAATTGAATGGCCCATTGGTCTGAAACAGCTTTATTGCGGAACCTTTTTGGGATTCAGTGAACGGAATCATATTTTCAATTTCTACGGCTCGGTCAAGCAGGTATGGAATAAATAACTGAAATAAAATACAATGTATGGGATAGCTGGTATAGGAAGGCCTAAGCGAATATACTTGGAGCAATTTGATGACAATTTGGAGAAACCAGGTGACTGAATCGTATCGTACGTATCAAGTGAAAATCTGTGCTCCATCAACTCTTCAGAAAAGCATCAAGAACGTCACGCTTAAGGTTTTCTTACCGAACATGAAAACTGTAAATTCTAAAACCACATTGTGAAGACATTACCGTAAAGCTACATCCTAAGTACTGGCAAAATAAAAGCGCATATTGTGAAAAGCACAGGAAAGGTATCAGAAAGGATTTGTGCAATGCATACAACCGTGAGCCATGGACGGTTCTGCTGGATTTTAGCGAAATATATTCCAAAATATATTTGCAAATAAGATTTTGTTACATGCTTCGAGGCAGTTTGCGAACGGATATACTTTAAAATATTGCAAGTTGTTTAATTTTAAAAATAAATGTACCAAAGCTCGATGTTTATTTTTATTCTTTTCTAAATCGGCATGACTTGTTGTAGTACCTATTTACGGATGACTATTTTTAACCGACTTCAAAAAAAGGAGGAGGTTATATGTTCGGCTGTATGTATGTTTTTTTTTTTTTTTTTATTTTTTTTTTTTTATGTATGTTCACCGATATTTCCGTCAGTTGTGGACCGATTTCCAAAATTTTTTTTTTGTTTGAAAGGGTATACTCTTATAGTGGTCCCATATAAATTTTATTCCTGAGGGATTAATAGTTTTCCCGTAAAACTAAAACAATCACTGAACTTTAAGAAAATTGTGGCCCGATTTCCAAAATTTCTTTTTTGTTAGAAAGAGGTATACTCTCAACGTGGCGCCACATATTTTTTTTTCCTGAGGGATTAATAGTTTTCCCGTAAAACTAAAACAATCACTGAACTTTAAGAAAACGATATTTCCGTCAGTTGTGGACCGATTTCCAAAATTTTTTTTTGTTTGAAAGGGTATACTCTTATAGTGGTCCCATATAAATTTTATTCCTGAGGGATTAATAGTTTTCCCGTAAAACTAAAACAATCACTGAACTTTAAGAAAATTGTGGCCCGATTTCCAAAATTTTTTTTTTGTTAGAAAGAGGTATACTCTCAAGGTGGCGCCACATATTTTTTTTTCCTGAGGGATTAATAGTTTTACCGTAAAACTAAAACAATCACTGAACTTTAAGAAAATTGTGGACCGATTTCCAAAATTTTTTTTTTGTTAAAAAGAGGTATACTCTCAAGGTGGCGCCATATATTTTTTTTCCTGAGGGATTGACAGTTTTCCCGTAACATTAAAAAAACCTCATTCTCACTACACAACACACCCTGACTCACAATCTGAGTCAAACATTAAATAGTTTGAAAGGGTATTACACCCGAGGTAGTACAAAATATTTCTTTTCCTTATGGATTGATAGTTTTCCCCCTTGCTGAACTCCGGTCTGTCCTTTAGTAGGTCTGCCCATGACTTCTCTTATCCTTTCCTACTTAAGCTACGATAAGCAAAGTCTTAATGTACACGTAGCTTACTATATTATTTACACATACACTTTTATTTACACAGTATTTATTTACTTACACTAAAAAGTGAAAAATAAAAATTTTTGAAAAAAAAAATTGAACCGACTTCACAGAACACAAACAGAAGAACCTTCTACACACTAAAAAGAGAAAAATAAGAATATAATTTGAAGTCGGTGCCAAGTAAATACGATTAGGTACCTATCAAAAAAAGAAATCGAGCGATAGCGTACCAGGATACAATTTTGCACCCAAGTTCTTTTGAATTTCTTAGATGTAAATGAATAGTTGGCACCGACTTCAAATTATATTCTTATTTTTCTCTTTTTAGTGTGTAGAAGGTTCTTCTGTTTGTGTTCTGTGAAGTCGGTTCAATTATTTTTTTCAAAATTTTTTATCTAGCTATAGTTAGAATCACTATGAAAACGGTAGAGGCATATTCAAGTCCGTCATATTTGACGCGTGCCCGCGTAGTGTTTTCCGTCACAATCTGATGCGCTTATTAGGGAAATTAAATGAATTTGAGATTAGAAGTCACGACCTTCGGTTTAAAAGTTAAGGTTGACCCTACTTTTCATGATAGAACTTTATTGCCTGTCTCTAAAAATTACTACAATCAATCAAGAGTTCACGAAAGAAACCTCTTTTAGGCGCACTTTATACTCTCCTCTCACTGTTTCGTAAGAACTAGTGACATGACTAGAAGCAGAAGACTACAACCTACCCCTTTCTCTAGTAAAGTTTAGCTAAGATAAACTATTGTAATCCTTTATCTGAAATAAATCTTATCTTATCTTATCTATCTTATCCTTTATTGTTATAAATAAAACTTGTCTAATAAATTCAAATGACTAGGTAATGTTTACTCGAGTACGAAATCATAAATTCAGCCAAAACTTGAGGCTAACGTTATAAATATGCAGTGAACAGTAAATCAATTAGGGCAGGCTTAATCTAGAAGTAGGGCAGGTAGAGTTTGTGAATTAATTTGCTGGATTTAAGTGGATTAACTTGCTGTAGACGCACAGAAACATTAAACTACAATTTGGCTGTAATAAAGTACGACTTGTGACGAAAATTATTTTCATCACCTAGTTGAAATCTGAGCAGGATTTTGAATTATAGTTTTCTCGTAATAGGAGGAGATAGTGCAATAGACGTGCAGATTTTACAACAGAAGAATAGTTTATGTAGGTATCATATCGAAAATAAGATACGTTTTCAGGGACAAAAGGGTAAGATTGGTGTGTCCAATATTATAGGTAAGTAGGAATTCTTAATGAGATGTGAGATTAGCTAGAAGAAGATTTGGATTGAAATGCAAAATAAATAGAGACACGTAAGTATTTCAGAACTTTTCATTTTACCCCCTATAAGGGGCAAAAGCTCAACGAGGCAAAGAAGATCGGGGAGTCCTGGAGTGAGATCAAGCGCGAAGACCGTTCTAGATAGAAAGTCACTGTGGACGCCCTTTGCCCCATCGAGGGGACATAGGAACCTAAAGAAGAAAGGGGTAAAGATGAAAAGCGGTATGCCTAACAGGTTTATTATGAAAAACGCGAGCAAACCCGCGTTCTAAAGCTAGTTCGTAATAAAAACTAAATGGACAAAATAACCTCGTCCCATATCAATGTCCAAGCGAATTTACAGGTAAGTGATAGTAATAAAGTTATCATGTAACCAGACGACATGATCCCCTGCGTGAGGTGACAACGTGAATTATTTTAGTTTTGTGTTGTTGGACGTTTGTTCTTATTATATTTTGATGGCTGTGTTAGCCTAGTGGGTTTCACCTCGAATTTCACTCTTAAGGTGATTGAGAGTTATAAAGTCTCATCATCATCATCTTCCTGCCCTTTCCCACATTATGTGGGGTCGGCACAACATGTGTTCTTCCATTCTCCTCTATCAGCTGTCATCTCAACACTCACTTCTTTCTTACTCATGTCATCCTTTACACAATCCATCCATCTTTTCTTTGGCCTACCTCTACTCGTAAATCCATCAAAATTCACACCTCCCTTAGTTACATGACCTTCTTCCCTTCTCATTACATAAAAAAAAGTGTATGATTATTATAAGAACTATAGCGTTCTAACACCGAAGCTCGTGTCTGTTTTCTCGTGAGGAAACCCGCAGTTTAGTCAGCTGCGTAGTTAGTATTGACGTTGTCTTTCCTGTGGGACGATTATGCTGAGTAGGTGGTTTAGTTTTGGACAAGCTTCTTCTTCTTATCGAACAATTTCTCAGACACAAAAATTTCCCATTGGGTGTCGACGAATTTTTAAAATTAGTACGTACTTAGTAAAAATGTAAAGGCCTGAGTTTTTTATAGCGTTTTACAAAAACGACCTCGGTCACATCTAGACTAGAACTACGAGTATTAGGAAGTCAATTCTATTTCATTCAGTTATTCTTTCAATTTGAAGGCTAGAGCCCTAGTGCAGATGAGCAGGACTATCATTAAATACAACCAACTATTGGCCGATAGAAAGTCTGCAGTCTGCGAAGTCTCTTTGTGAACACGTATCTGCGTCTAATAGTTGGCTGTTCCATCTTCCTCGGGAGTTGTACCTATAATGTTGCAGTGGTTATCGTCCCACATTTGGTTCCATAACTTTGTAGACAATGGATCCCCACATGGCCGTATACAATCAGCATCAAAATTTGTTGATGTTTATAGGGTTTCTAAAATAGTTTAAATCTTGAAAACTGGTGATAACTTGTGAATTTCATTATTTTGGTATTGATTTTGATTCGTTGAGTCCGCATTTATTGAAAAGCGGTAGTATTCGCCTTGTTTTGCACTTTATATAGATATAATTGTACGCGAGAGGGGCAAGATAGAGGAGACTGGCATAGAAGAAGGGAGGCCTATACCCAGCAGTGGGTGTTACCAGGCTGAGATGATGATGATGATGATAGATAGAATTAAAAAAAAACCTTTAGTTATTATAACAAAATCAAACAAACACCTAAGTATCTTCAGTAGCGACTTAGAAAGTTAAGTTGTAGGTAGTTTAGCTAGATGATGATGATGGCAAAGCTTTTTCTCGACTGTACTGCCTTTGAATAGTCCATTAGCAGTGATTCAGCGACATCTGTTGCTCGCATTGTATGCAAATAACGTTCCAATTCGCAATGAATCGATTTTTAATAACTACGGCGCGTGATTCAATTTTGTAATCAAAATCAACACATATTTTATTCCTTTTCAAAGACTTGTATTCAGAATAAAAATTTTTGAAAAAAAAAATTGAACCGACTTCACAGAACACAAACAGGAGAACCTTCTACACACTAAAAAGAGAAAAATAAGAATATAATTTGAAGTCGGTGCCAACTATTCATTTACATCTAAGAAATTCAAAAGAACTTGGGTGCAAAATTGTATCCTGGTACGCTATCGCTCGATTTCTTTTTTTGATAGGTACCTAATCGTATTCACTTGGCACCGACTTCAAATTATATTCTTATTTTTCTCTTTTTAGTGTGTAGAAGGTTCTCCTGTTTGTGTTCTGTGAAGTCGGTTCAATTTTTTTTTTCAAAAATTTTTATTTTTCACTTTTTAGTGTAAGTAAATAAATACTGTGTTAGAGATATCCTGGTGACGTCACAACGACCACGTGGGCCAGAGCATAAAACGAGCGAGCAGGGCAGCGCGCACACACTTTTCGCTTGACTTTCAGACTTGATAGACGTATTGTCGTATTAGGAACTTTGTATTTTGGAGTTGTATAGCTGTCAGAGTATTCTAGTGTTGATTTCTGGATTTAAATTATAAGTGTCGGTTAAGTTCTACTTTTAGGTTGATTGGTTGTTATTTTTTTTTAATAAATATTTCTGTAATTTTCCAAGATCAGAGCGTGGGATAAAGAAAACCATACACGCAGCTTTGATCGTTCGCCATTCGTTTTTATTTTATTTTTCGAACAGTGAACATGTGTGTTTTTGTAGTGAAGTAGGTTTGTGTGAGTTTTAGTGGCTGCAAAACAATCGTAAGTACCCTCATTTTTGTAGAGCATTGTCAGGACGTTTTGTCCAGGACTAGAGATCGAGAGCATGTACGTAGGAGAGAACGAACACGTAGTAGGAGTCGTGATTGTCATTATTCTGCGTCTAATAGTCGGTATTCGCCAGTAAATGACAATCGCCGTCGCAGTTTTTCAACTGACCGTCGTGATTGTGTGCGGAGACGTGATAATTTACGTGGTTCTTGTAGTAGCTTGCGTAGGCATAGTCGAAGTGAAAGATTTCGTGAAAGGATTTCCTTAGATAGGATTTTGAATTGTCTTGAAGTTATCGAGGGTAGGTTTTTTATCGAACAATGGATCATCACGTTTAACTAATGATGGCCATGCGTTATCATCATTGCCTCCGGTCATACAGACGCCTGTTAGTGAGCCGAATTTAGTTGTTACCGGAGTAGTCACCGATGATAGAATTTTACTAAAACTATAAGTAAGTGGCATCGTCGAGAATAATAACGTGAGTAGTATTGTCGGAGTTTTAGCGACATTTCTAAAATCTCGTGAGTTTTAAATAATCGCCTTTCGATCCGAGTATGTATTCATGATTTTGACGTGTGTGCGGGTAGATTGTGGTTGACTCTTGAGCAATTGAGGCGATTGAGAATGCCTCTGGTGGATAGGTAAATGTTTGCGTGGCGATGCAAAGTCATGGTTCAACGGTTGGATTATAAACGATAGGTCATGGAGTAAACTTCAAAACTGAGTTTAGATAACTCTTTCCTTACAACGTTAACATATCTAGGTACTGCTTTGTTTGAGGTTATGTGTACGAACTCTAATAAGTTCTCGACTAATGCGATTACCTACTCGAGAATACGCTTGCGCTGAGCTGCGCTCACTTAGTGACAGGTAGCTCAACATTTCTGTTGGTAACGTCGTTGAAAATGTTTCAGATACCTATCGCTTCAGATGATTACCAGATAGCTGCTGAGGGGTCATCTTGAGACAATACTGCGGTCGAGGACGTACCGCTCTGCCAGGAACGGCCGTGTTAGAGATATCCTGGTGACGTCACAACGACCACGTGGGCCAGAGCATAAAACGAGCGAGCAGGGCAGCGCGCACACACTTTTCGCTTGACTTTCAGACTTGATAGACGTATTGTCGTATTAGGAACTTTGTATTTTGGAGTTGTATAGCTGTCAGAGTATTCTAGTGTTGATTTCTGGATTTAAATTATAAGTGTCGGTTAAGTTCTACTTTTAGGTTGATTGGTTGTTATTTTTTTTTAATAAATATTTCTGTAATTTTCCAAGAACTGTGTAAATAAAAGTGTATGTGTAAATAATATAGTAAGCTACGAGTACATTAAGACTTTGCTTATCGTAGCTTAAGTAGGAAAGGATAAGAGAAGTCATGGGCAGACCTACTAAAGGACAGACCGGAGTTCAGCAAGGGGGAAAACTATCAATCCATAAGGAAAAGAAATATTTTGTACTGCCTCGGGTGTAATACCCTTTCAAACTATTTAATGTTTGACTCAGATTGTGAGTCAGGGTGTGTTGTGTAGTGAGAATGAGGTTTTTTTAATGTTACGGGAAAACTGTCAATCCCTCAGGAAAAAAAAATATATGGCGCCACCTTGAGAGTATATCTCTTTTTAAAAAAAAAAAAAATTTTGGAAATCGGTCCACAATTTTCTTAAAGTTCAGTGATTGTTTTAGTTTTACGGGAAAACTATTAATCCCTCAGGAAAAAAAAATATGTGGCGCCACCTTGAGAGTATGCCTCTTTCTAACAAAAAAAAAATTTTGGAAATCGGGCCACAATTTTCTTAAAGTTCAATGATTGTTTTAGTTTTACGGGAAAACTATTAATCCCTCAGGAATAAAATTTATATGGGACCACTATAAGAGTATACCCTTTCAAACAAAAAAAAATTTTGGAAATCGGTTCACAACTGACGGAAATATCGTTTTCTTAAAGTTCAGTGATTGTTTTAGTTTTACGGGAAAACTATTAATCCCTCAGGAAAAAAAAATATGTGGCGCCACGTTGAGAGTATACCTCTTTCTAACAAAAAAAAAATTTTGGAAATCGGGCCACAATTTTCTTAAAGTTCAGTGATTGTTTTAGTTTTACGGGAAAACTATTAATCCCTCAGGAATAAAATTTATATGGGACCACTATAAGAGTATACCCTTTCAAACAAAAAAAAAACTTTGGAAATCGGTCCACAACTGACGGAAATATCGGTGAACATACATAAAAAAAAAAAAAAAAAAAAAAAAAAAAAAACATACATACAGCCGAACATATAACCTCCTCCTTTTTTTGAAGTCGGTTAAAAATAACTAGAAGGCTCTTCTGTCATGATAAGTACAAATATTTACTGATAAAATTATGTTAACAATTGTTGTACCAATCTGACGACGGCGTTTTTTGCCACCCACCATGGCTGACTAGGACCGACGTTAATGCCACCAGCGGACACTTATCCATTTTTGTAACCGTAAAGAATGTAGCTTAACTTCGACGATATATCAAACACAAGCACTACATCACGAGCGCTTCAGTACTTTATAATGTTAATTCTGAACTTTCTCTTTCAGTTATAGAAATAAATTAGGTACTTTCTGCTTTAACACAATGAAGCAAAATATAATAAGAACGTATTACAACCAAGATAACTAAACTGATAAAAAAAACAGTAGCAAACGTATTGAATGACTTCATTCCCATTCACAGAGTATTACATATCGATGGAGCTATTTGGCATAGTACCGTCCAGTAGAATATAATTTCAACTCTACACTAACGTAATAAGGTTTAAAATGAGCGGGTTTCATAATGAGTTTTGCTCTGGCCCTGAGGACTCGAATACTAAAAGCGCTATTATAATAAACGGACGAAAGTTAATCGATATGACGAACCTCATTAAGCTGTAAGTATCTACCCACTTAAAGGTAAAGTTCTGTGAAGTGCGACAAGTTAGGCGACAAAATGTTTGGTAATCATGATGAAATGAGGTCGCTGTATGAGTAAAAGAGAATGTAGAAATTGGATTTATACGCTTGACGCACTATTATAGAATTAAAGAATCGGTATAGACGTTTAACAAAAATAAAAGGAATACCTACCTAGAGTTTATAAGCAAATAATTACGTTTTAAAAACTAAAAAGAAAACCGATTCGATCACCAAACAAATTGAAATAGAATAGAAATCGAATCAAAAAAATAGCGCTTAGACTCCACCTGCGGCTAAGGGCATTAATTACCAAAAGATTAACGGGAAAACTATCAATCCCTCAGGAATAAAATTTATATGGGACCAACTCGAGAGTATACCTTTTTCAAACAAAAAAATGGAAATTGGTCTACAATTGCCGGGAATATCGGTGAACATACATAAAAAAAAAACATACATACAGCCGAACATATGTATAATCTCCTCCTTTTTTGAAGTCGGGAAAAATAGCTGCATTTAACCTTCTAATCTGTATCAAAACTGCGATGCAACTAAAATGTAAACCATCAAACTATTAAGGCCTAAAAACCACTAGCCACTACCTTTACGAATTACTACTAATATGAGAATTGGATGTCGCAAATTGCTCAAACTTCGAAAATTGTAAAGGTACATGTCGCATAGTTCGGAACTCCACCTTAACATAGCCTATCGGTTGGACATTGCATAGTGATTGCACGGACTTCAGAAGAAAGTACTTCTCAGACAAGTTTATGCAATAAGTTTCCGCGAGATGGCTGGCAGTGAGAGCTTTGAGCTTTGCTTGCCGATTTTTGTCGACATAAGCCTCTTACCACTTTTGTTTTGTTATTTAAACCTGTGCTTTTAAACATGGTGCTCCACCTGGTCTTACTTACTATCGTTTAGAGAGAAGATTCTCTGTGATTTAGGGCGAGGATTTTGCGGCGCGGGATGAAAGTTTTCACAATCTGCAAGTTTGTTGTTTAGTGAATACTAAGTACTAAAAGCTTGTGTGTCTCTTGGGTGTAACTTATTTAAATTGCACCCCAATCAGGGCTGGAATAACTACCTAAACTGATGATGTGGATACCATTGGTTGTGCAAAAAATAAAATAAATAATCTACTCATAACACCAAACCATACTTTCAATAATGAAAAATTCATGAGTATCCATATTTTGGGCATTCTTGCAGATCCTTTCATACCCAAATGGGGGTCGCACTATAAAACTTAGGGTGCAACCGGCGATAAAGTTAAAACCACATGTGTCGCACTCTCGCGGCACTTTTGGGAAGCTAGATCACTACAATCGACAGCCAACACATTCGATCATATATCTCGCCAACACGGTTCTTGTTTTGACAACACTCTTGTTTTGACTGACCCAGCTGTCTCCTTTTGAACTAGAATAAGGCACTATAAGATATTTATGAAACACGACCTCATAACCCAATACTGAAACAATATTAGTTGAATTTTTTATTGAAAAAAACTATGCCGATAATTTCGAAAACAAGCTTACCTATATTTAAATGTTCTTTTGGCGGCGATTGGTTTGGTTGTGCCAAAATGGGACTATCTACCCTTTAGGCATTTTCAAAGCATCTGCAATACACAAAAGTTCTATGAAAACACACCTTGGGGACACACTTCGTAAATTATCGTACATGGATGAATTTTTCTTCGTTATGGGCTACGAATCTTCGGTTTCGTACGCGGCCTCGTGAACGGCAATTGTGATCCTATTTGTACTTTTGCGGTCACACCCTAAAATAACTAACCTGCATGGTATACAAATGTTATTTTTCGTAAGTAGAGCAACCACCTGTACCGTTGCATATTCTAGTCCACCATTAGGGAACCCATAAAAAACAATAGTCGTCTTGAGTGCATCGGGACACGGCATTACAGCTAATGGGCTTATGATGTCGGCCCTTCCGGCGACACTCCCTGCTAGTGATGTTCTCCGTGCTCATGCTTCGGATACGGAGGAAGCCTAGACTCTTGGCTGTTTCACCCATTGTTTTTTTTATCTTAGTTGTTTCTGTAATTTCGTTTTCTTTGAATGTAATACAGAGTTATTTATTACATTTCTCGTATCGAATATTCAATTCTTTTCTTAGGGCCTTAACAAAATTATATTCCTTGTACATATGGTAGGCATGACAACACAAGTTCGAATACAGATGAATAACCTATTTTTCGTCGACTTTTCTGTTCCTAGTGTCTAAGGAAAATAATCCCACATAATAATATTTCATGTACTACAAAATGCACGTAAGGATTTTGGGGATAAAATTACCGGTAAGACGCGACTACCAATGCGTTTTTTATGAAAAAAAAAAGTAATGTAAAGATTGCGTGGATGAATGACCGGATTACTTCTGAGTTCCGTAAGGTACACATCACTGCCTCCGTGGCAACTGTTTGGTAATCATGGCCGGTTTGTTTTGGTGCCGATAGCTTTGCTAGTATTTGCGTCGGCGTTTGAAAGTGTAACATAACTGCTTTGGTTTCCGTGCTAGGAACCTGGGTAGTTTCTGACACTCAAGATATAGGGAATCCTAGTCTGAGCTGAGGTCAGAACTAAGTATGTAATTAGTATGGTGGGCGATATTGTAATAAAACAATTCAAAGGTTCTTGAGTGAAGAAAATGTCTTGGGGATTCACTCGTCCTTTTTTCTGAAATCAAACAGTCATTGCAAACTACTGATAGCTGAACTGATCTAGGTCACTGCCAGTGCCCTAGGCATTAGCATAAGAACCAGAAAAATGCTAAACTACCATTAAAGGATAAGTCGCATTAATTCATCATAATTTGGAAGTAAAAAGCTATTAAAAGGTTCTCTGAATTGGGTTTTAAATATGAATACCATTATTCGACAGCTGGCATTTTAATTTCATGAAAAGCCGCGGCCCCGTGGGTAATCAAGGAAGCCAATCCACGGTTGTTTTAAGATACCTTAAGATTGCTTAGGTGGACAATACACAAGTCAGCTTTAGTACGGTGCCTATGCGGCGCCGCATATTAATCGCGTACCCACCAGACATGAGCATGTCAACATTTGGTAGGAACACCGTGCGTGGACTAGTCTAACATTTTAGGTTTGTACAATAAAAGGAAAGAGTAGATTGTTGTTAGGTATCTAGAGATACAATGTTTGCACGATGATAAGATGGAAAAGTGGTTTTAAAAGAAAGGATTAATTTACACAAATTTAGTTCTCTACAAATATAACTCGTATGTTGTAACAAACTGTGCCCCACGGTTATGCAGTTGAAAACGACTTGTGTGTGGTCCGCCGTGGGTCCGCCTAATTCACTTTAAATTTTTTTATCAGCCTCTTAATCAAAACCTCTTGTTTCAGGTAAGAAAATGGAAAACGTTAATGGAATAATTGAGGAAGAAGCCATAAGTAAGTTGTTCACTCGTGGTATAGCTTCGTCGAAGTTAAATCATATCACACGTCAGGTATTTTTTGTTAATTGTATATTTATTTTTCAAAAAAAGTTAATATCATTTTGTAATAACATGAATATCATTGTTATCATATCATGAATATTCCTAATGTTCATATTAGGTATACCTACTTATAGGGTATCCTTTCATTGTTTGTGTTTATATATATTACATTATATATGATATACCCTGTATACAAACAATGAAAGGAGGCCCTATATACCTCGAAAATAACGAAAACATTGATGAAACATGTTAAAAACCAAAGTAACATGATCATTCTTCATAATCACATAAGTATTTCAGCCCACATTATATATTTTCGAAGCACTTTCTCGAAATCCCGTCACGAATATGAAATAGGCGCGTACAACTCATATTTTAAACCACGTCTAAACCGTTTCGCTGGCTCAAGAAAATGCCGTCGAGAAAACGTGCACTTTAATATATTGCATTCGATGTATTTTGCCTGGTTTTCTAGACGGCCGTTCATGAACGGTCGTTGTCACCTTCCACACTTTGCGATCTTTTGCAGTTTTGCTAGGATTTCAGGTTGTCACGCCAGCGCTTTCTAGGCCTGATACTTGTAATAATAGTTGATAGAAGATTATAAATGGGTATAAGTTTATAATAATAAGTATAGATCTCATCTAGATTATCGCATTCGATTTAAAAAATATTTGTGATTTTAATTTATAGTGAATAAATAACTGAAAGACTTATCTGGCTGCATGCGGAGGACATAACTGCTAGCAAAGAATTATCACTGAATTTGAACTAATTTCATGATTTTTGGTCCAATACGATAAAGTGTGTATCCAAATAGCGGTTGTTCACTGACGGCCGTCAAAAACATCTAGCTAGGAAACCAAGGTTTTCTAAAAGCGTTCAAGAGTTTTATTTCCTTGGTGTATTTAATCTGGTTTCAGACATTTGTTGGAAATGTAAGTACTAAGCGTAGCGCTTTTTATGTTCTTTAAGAAACGTAAGTGTTGAACACCGTCACACCGCCCACGTAAGTCGGGGGGTAAGTTCCACTAATAGCTGATCGCACGATCCAAGTAAAACCAGAAGAAACCAAGAAGTGTAGTGATAGAGAAGATGAAGAAAGAAGACTGACCTAAGATGTTACCGATTGGGCGGTATAGTCGCTCAGCGACAAAGCCCTTTTCTTTTATGTTTAAATAAATAAATAAATAAATCCGCACCGAACGCGCCGAATTGTCAATTCAATTGTGTCAAATGCTGAGACGTCAGAAGCGAGCCGCATTTTCTGACGTCATCAGTATTTTTTCTTTAGAAAAATGACTGCGGCGCGTATGGCGCGGACATAATATGTGCGATCAGCTAATAGCTTTGGTGAGAACCGACCCATAATCTGGGGACATATTTCACGGTCTTTATAATGTAACGCGTGAACATGGTATGTTCTAAACATGAATCAAAATAATCCGACAATATTGTCGGGTAAAAAATGCGTGACGCTTCATCGCGTTTCAAAGGGTTTGTCTGCAGTTATCGCGATTCAAATTTGTATTATAACAAAATAGATGCTCCTTACTTCGAAGGGCACGTTTAGATGGGTTCTTCCACGTAGTCAAACTATTTAGTCAAACGGTTTAGATGCCGTTCCTGGCTACAAAGTCCCCAAGCTAACGGAGGCATTCGAGTTGACCACTCATTACACACTTACGCGAGCAAAGGCGTGAGCGGATGTTAGTCAATAATAGATAAAACTTTACAGGTAGTTAAACGTTTTTTACGCGTCGTCAAGAATATTATGCGTCAATTACTTTGTCACTTCACATAATTAATTACCTACTTCGAAATGTTTCACAAACTAAGCATAATTTCGATCTAGCTAGACCACTTTCTTTCTGGTAATTATCTAATTACTCTCTATCTCGTTAGTGGTCAACCGAGCACGATCATGTCTGGTTTCACTTTCTTTTATTTTGACGGACAGTTGATTAAAAGTAGACACTTCTAAGGCCGCGTTTCCACCTGCAAGAAAACTCTATGAAATGTCTGAACAGTCCGGTCGACAGTTTGCTAGTTTTTACATAAAAATCCATAGCATCTGCACCTGTCGGACAGGTTGTATGACATTACTCGCGGAAATTTTCGTTGGAAATGAGGCCTTATATTGTTCCTAGGCTTAAAGTCTAATGTCGTGCAAGAAAACTCTGTGAAATGTCTTCCGGTCGACAGTTTGCTAGTTTTTACATAAAAATCCATAGCATCTGCATCTATTGGACAGGTTGTATGACATTGCTCGCGGAAGTTTTCGTTGGAAATGAGGCCTTATATTGTTCCTAGGCTTAACGTCTAATGTCGTTAATAAATGCTAAATTTTATGCATGCGATGTAAAAAAAATGCGCTAATTAATGGCATTAGATGCAAATTAGACTCTAGCATTACCTTGTTTTACCGAAGGTCCTAAGTCTGTAGTGACTGGGACATTGATTGGATTAAGCTTGTCCAGCAGCCATACCCTCCTGTCAGCTTATTCGGCCTTGCTAATAAGATGTGACCCACACGCAGTAATTATGTTTAAATATCTGAATGGATCTCTACGAAAACTTTTTATACCTTATTGTAAAGTAAAAATCGCTCCACATGCGCAGAAGGACCAAACCCTATGATCCAGAATGACCTAACCCAGGAGTGCGTGCCACGCCTAGGGCTTCTTTATCAGGCATCTACTAGCCACAGCTAAATAGAACAATACCAGTTCTCTAACTACCTACTTAATGCGTGAGAGATATCATCAGGTACGCAAAACTTTTTGAGGTTATGTCTTGTTTGTATCTATGTATAAAAAATTACGTGAGTGTCGTGGAACACTCGTTTGGAACGAAGTAAAGAGTACTTTTCTATACTGAGAATATAATAAATTAATGGTCAATTAGGTATTCTAGAAACGCTCTTCCGTACTAACAATATCTATGGACTGTGTCCCGGCTGCGCATTTCGCACTGTGACGATTTGACATATACATGTGTCTTGACGGTAAAATGGAACACATTTTTTTTCCAGCCTCTCATTTTTTTCTTCGATACCGTCCGAAAAAGAACTTCGTTCCAAAAACGTTGATCATTTTCGAATTAAATTAAGTTCTAGTATAAAGTTATTTGTTAGTCAATATTCTTTCTGTGACAAAATAGACGAATGTACTTTTGTACTAAAGAAGTTGTCATAAAATACTTGGAAGAAATCAAAAATTTACAACCATCCTCAAAACCTCTATTCATACGAAATGTTTGCACACAATCACGCAATACTCTCACATTATCACACCTTGGACACTCGACGAAACTCCATACAAGCCGCGGTATTCATTACTAACTAGCATAAAAAACATATGTAGATGTTGTTGACAGCGTCAGGAGGCAACCTATGCCTACACTTAACGGGATGCTGTACTGCCTAGGACACTTGTTTAAGATGGGATAGGCTTGCCTTGGGGGAGTGTCCATACTCTACGTAGTATTATAAAATAACCTCTGACAATAGTGAGGCAAATCTTATGTAATTCACCTGAAATGAGAGCAACCAATACATCTCAAGGACTGACAGGTCTAATAATACTTGCGATCCAGTAAAGCCTACCACCTTGCTATTGTTTTCTTAGTACATGTTTTCTCATGTTTAGGTATAATTACTCGTATTTTGTGTTATAGCTACTACACGTATTGTGTACGGATAATATTTAGTTGAGAGCCTACAACTCAGCTTAACTTATAATTGCGTTCATTATTTTTGGCAGAAAACTACAGTAGTTTCAAAACTTATATCTTACTAAGTAAGTATTATAAAAGTAAGTTTGAATTTGAAGGCCAAAAAGCAGATGTTTAATCATCTGCTTTTTGGCCAGGAAAAGTTAAGTTTTCCCCTTATTTTATAAATATGGGACCGCATAGCTAGCTAGCTATGCTAGCTGTTCTATTCTATAGGGCGCCTTCAAATTAGCCGTAAAGTGTCGCTGCTTTATAAATGCATATAGATTTAAAACGCGTGGTGGCAGCGCTGCGGCAGTCAGTTCATTGCTCGACTAGTTCGTTTCTTAGGTGATCGTTTTCTTAGGCTTCTTATTTTGTATTTTGTCTAAAGTCCTGTTTTCTTCATCAAAATTCGTCATGAACTTTGCGGCTAATTTGAAGGCGCCCTAAGATAATATAAACTGGGAAAAAACCAACCAGAAACAATAAAAAAAAATCTAATTGAAACCTAATATTTCTATTATTAACTTGCAAACTGATCAGAACGCTACTATACTTCATCTAATATGCTTACCTCCCCGACCTCAGGAACGCGCTACAAAAATGCCGCTATTCCAGAAATTGCGATGAATTCCCGAAATTGCTGAGAATTCCCGAAATGTCCCGAACTGACCCGGAGGTGCGGACACCAAAGCGGTCTCCTGCCTTAATAGTCTTAGATCTTAGCACCAGTTTTTGAGATCAATACGAATAAGCTAGATGTACAAATATTTTATTAATACAATATGCGAGATAATCCAATCGAGCCCCGAAAACTCTGCACAATAAACACCGAAAAGTGGGTCAAATTCTGCAAGATTACACCACGGAAATGTTTTTTTTTTTAAATATGTCAGCACTTAAATTAAATAAAAAACAATATGAGGAGGTGGCCGGAACTCTATTTAAATATAAGTACAATCATAAAAGATCATAATAATTAAAGTTCTGATACAAAGATCTACAGTTTTCTGTCTCAAGTTTGACTCTGAATTAAATACTGAATCTGTTTCTTAGGATTTCAAAGACCAACTCGCAGCGATCAGAAATCTAGACTAGTGCTAAGATCTCAGATTAGAGCATTCCCGCTGACCTAGACTAGATTGTTACTTTTTATGGAACTAGAAATTGTTGGTCTTTTATGAAACCACTTGAATTTTTCATGGTATTTTTATTCTAATAATAAAACTAGGTAGGTACTTACTTATTTAATAACGTTTCTTTTACTACAGAAGGTACGTACCTTTTTACAGAAGGTCAATTATAGAAATTATCGTAGGTAAAGGACAAATGTTCAAATTAATTAAAAATCCAAAAATAAATCTTCGGATTCATTTGGCAGCCCTTGATATAATTACCGAAGATACATTGACGAAATAAGCCCAGTTCAACGACCCTTCATTCCTCTTAAATGATGCCACAGATTATTCAACAGTTACTACTATCGATCTGATAGAAACAGGCAAACAGCTGATGCCAATGTGTGTGGGCGATAAAAATTACGTGGGAATTGTATTACAATGATTTTGGGAAAGCTTGTAAGTTCGTGAATGTGTTTTATAAAGCCAAACAAATTGACAAGAATTCAGGAATAACCTACATTTTTTATAAGTATTTTGGTCTGTTCTATCTTAGAAAACTCACTACATAAAAAACTTAAAGCCTTTATTTATCTACAAACTTAAATTTTATGTTGTAGGTACTAGAATTTATACAGCGTAAACAATCTATGCCCACACTCAATGGGACGCTGTAGTGCCTGGCATATTCAAAGTCAAAGTCAAAGTCAAAAAGCATTTATTCAGTAGGACCGCAGGGATCACTTTGAAACGTCTTAAAACTAGGTGATTCTATTCCTGTTCCTTCGCGACCAATACCGTGAAGAATCAGGGCAACAAACACGGTTTGGTGCCTAGCTTTTTTTAGGTGATCCATCTTAGATCTAAACTTAGGCTAATTTCTTAACTAACTTAGTTGTAAAATTAAAAGTAAAGTTAGTAAAATTCAAGAAGCTAAGCAAGATAGCAAAGGCATTGTGCACACATCAGCTGTCGAGGTGCAGAGCGACATTTATCATTAATATAATCACCAATAGCTACGCTTTCTTTATAAGATTATTTTTTATGTAACTTTTAAATCTTCGAATAGGCAATTTAGTGGCATTATCTGGAAGTTTATTATAAAAGAGTACGGTATTTCCCATGAAAATATTGTTTGAGGTGGAACTGATACCTACTTATCGCCAACCAAACCATCCTCTCAGCTTTAATCTCCTAATCCATTTTTTGTGGATTAGTAGAAGAGACAAGATTATGTGTAGGGCTGAAGCTTTCAGGCTGAGGGATATTTTATCCAATACAGGTGTAGCGGTTTCAACTCACACACTTGAACAGAACACTCGGTTCAAGTCAACAAAAACTTTATCGCTGAATCGGAAACAGCTAAGCAACCACTTTCTTGCCTCGCTACCTTCACTTACCTACCCACACACTCGCTTATAATGCTTTTCACTCAGTTTTCCTTGCGTCCCAGTCATTGTCATTATTGAATACTGGCTCTGGCTCACGACTTTGTTCTCTGGTGTTTTAGACGCGGGAAAAAATAGGTTGCTAATGTTTAGTGTGTATTTGTGAGTGTGTTTCTGTGATTTTGTTTTCTTTGTTAAAAATTTCACTCGATCGAGTGTTTTTTGTTGGTTAAAAAAAGCTGTTTAGGTGTTTGTAATGAGGTTTTTGTCATTTTTATTTTCATTTAGTAAGCAATAGCTTTTCTTTCCAGACTTTTAAGATGCTAAATGTACTATCGTATATTTTCGGTGATAATTTCGGGGAAAAAATCACCAATAGCATCACCTCATTTTCCTAAGCTCGCTCAACGCGGCTCTGTGATTGGTAGATTCCTTTCTCGGAGACCTCTCTGCTTTCTCGAACAAACGCTGCTTCATTAGTCGGTCAGTCACTAGCTAATAATTTTATATATTCATATTGTAATGAGGTGGAATCACGAGACGTTTGAAATGAATTACTAGAATTATTGTCGTGTAAAGTGTACAAGTAAAAGTTTTAAGTTATGCTTGTTTTAAATAGAAAGTCCTAGCTAAGTACATAAACCTGAGTTCTAGTCTAGCTTAATTATATAACTTGTGGTAATAAATAAATAAAGAAATAGACATGAGTGATTTGAATATTCATAGCAGCACAAATTACTTTTTTTTTATTAAATAAAGACGTAAACTGAATACATACTTTTCTTTTTGAGTAGCTGTAATATAAATAAATTTAGACTTAGACAAAATTAAAAATAAGTCCTTATCCTCCAAATTGGTTATCCTCCAGGCATACCTAATATCAAAGGTGTATTTGGGCATGCCTCTGACTAACACGTATGACGTAGTAGTCAGAGGCATGGCATGCCCTATAGTCTGTATTATAGACTCTATAATATAGATTATTCAAAGTATCTTCTATATATCTATTTATTCAGCCCAGTTGCACCCACTGCTGAGTATAGGCCTCCTCTCTACAACGCCACTCTTCTCGATCCTGTGCAGTCCTTTCCCACGCTTTCCTAGCTACATTTACGATGTCAAAGGATCTTAGATGACTTAAAATGAGTGGATCTGTAGTTTACATCAGAACCCTGAGGCCAAACAAGTAGAGACCTGGATGCTATCCTAATGTTTAGTGACTCGTAGGTACCGTGCCTTAAAAATACAGCCGTATTCCTATTCCGTTGTGTTTTCGTAACTAAACAATGCAAATTTAAATTAACATAATAATGCATATAGTGATTTGAATTAGCATACAGACTATTCGGTTCAACAAACTCACCCCTAAAAGTTATTTCAGTGCGAAATAGGACGTGGCATGACCTAGTATGCACTAGCTAATCCCCCTATTCAACAACGCCTTAAATAAATGTTGGTATAGCACCACAGTTTGCGCAAAGTCAACGACACAAGTACATACATTTTTAGTACCTACTGAAAAAGTTTATTTACAGAAACTAAGCTACTACATATCTACATATATTTACAAAATACAACAGGATTAGTCAAGCTATCTAAGGATCGCTAGAAACGATGTATAGATAGCTCAACTGATCCAGGTCACTGTCAGTCGGAAGCGTACTTATAAAATAACCTTGGCAGCCAGTTTAAAATAAAACCATGAAGAATTCGTTGTGGTTTATCAGGTGTCGTGTGCAGCGTCTTTGAATACGGATGCACGTGCTTCAACTACTCGACCGGCTAACAAATGAAAACATTCCATTAGTATAACTGTAAATCAGGCAGAGGGTTCAGTTTATTTACAGTCAAAGTATAGTTGTTCTATATAACGAAGGCGGGTTGGTCTTTCTTGTGTGTGAGATGCACATGCACGTCATTTCTGTGTGCGTAAGCTTTGGAACGCTCAATGAACGAATGAGCGCTCAGTATCGCTTACGTAAACAGAAATGAATCTACACACAATTATAACCAACCTGCCTTCGTAAGATAAAACAACTGTACCTGTAAACAGGAATAGGTGCAAAATGTTTAGCGCAAAGGAAGTAGGTTAGCCACCTGGGTCTGCACCTAGGTTTATTTTCATAGCCGTGGCTTACTTTCATTGAAAGCTGAATCCAGGTATTTGTTTATGAAAGCTTTCATTTATATTCTTTTTATATCTGAATATTTTTTGCAGTAGCACGAGGTTTAAAAATTCCTTGAAAACTTGTTAGATTCGAATTCACGGTGAAGAAAATGCTCCAAAAACTTTAGTCACCTCACTCTCTCTCACCATGTCTTTCTTTCGTATCCTTGAACCCACTTCTACTGTTGATTAGACTGAGATCTGTATTATGGGTATAAAAAAATATGAGTATCAAGGTGCATATTTGTTTCACCGTTGGATTCAAACTTGCGTCTAAGCCGAGCCTAGCTCTGCTGACGAGGTCGGTACTTACCTATCTACCACTGAATACAGATCCTCTACACCAGTGATGAAAATTCTCAAAACTAGTGAACAGCAATAAGTTCTAGCTATTTATAATGTAGGACGCTTACGCCATAGTAATTATATGCACCATAGATCTAAAGCTAAACAGCATGGGAAACTGCGTCATATCCTGTGACGTCAGCGCACGTGTGCAACGCAACGCATTTCCTTAGCTAAAATGTTATTAAAATTGTCACTTAGTGATGAATTCTTGACATCATCATCATCAGTAGCCCGATTTCACCCACTGCTGGGCATAGGCCTCCCTGCGCTTTCGCCATTCTTCCCGGTCCTGTGCCAGCCTGATCCACTGTCGGCCTACGAGGTTAATGATATCGTCCACCAACCTCGCTGCCGGACGTCCGACACTTCTCTTACCAGTTCTGGGCCACCATTCTGTCATCCTTTTACACCACCTGTCGTCACCACGTCTTGCCAGGTGTTCCGCCCAACTCCACTCGAGTTCCATTACCCGCATACCGACCTCCATGACTTTTGTTCGTCTCCGGATCTCAGTATTGGGTTCTTGACATACTCCCATAATATTAAGCATTAAAGTAGACAATCCAAATAATTTCAATGAATAAATTGCTTTTGAATTTGAATTGGTAACTTTGGTCGGCGAGTTAACCTAAAACTGACCGCCTATTAAACGAAGATGGAAATCATCATTTTTATAGTAAAAATGCGATGAAATTACTATTTTGATGTGCCAAGTATTATACCAAGTCATAGGTTCTCAAATGCTCTGAATGAAAAAAAATGACAACCGATGGTGGCTACATGATAGTTTACTTCTAAAGTCTGCGCCACAAAGGTCCAGCGAAACTTACGAAGCAGAATTTACGAAAAAGCTATTACACTTAATTTTTACACCTACATACTCTGATATAGGTATTTATGAGTAAGGAGAGCTTAGCTAATCTACAGCACTCTACAGTAGCTACATTAAGCTGCTTATCGCTGTAAAAGAGCGATAAAGACAACAAAAGACTTTCACTATGAGATAATCAGCGCAGCCTCTTATCTTACGCAAATTAGCTTTCTGATGCATAGTTGCATCCATGATTTACAGTGTTGAGGCCTTTTGACATACATTTTGTGGGAGTATATTATACTTTTACAGCTTTTCGCCGTGTGTAGTTATTTTTGGATGACTCGTTCTATATATCTTCTATTCTACGACGTAGACTAGTTTACTAAATAAAAATGGGTATCATTTAAGCTATCACCAATTTAATTAGTTTTGTGTTTCTTAAATAATAGGGTTTGTCCTCAAAATAGTAGATCTGTCACCAAAATGTAGTCACCAAATAATGCAAAATCAGTTCCAAAATTAATCACCTAAAATCCTGAGATATAAGGTCTAGTACCAAATAAATGTTTTTGTATGTATTATAATAGGTGTGTCCTAATAAGTATTTAAGCAAACTAACAGGACAGTACAACAGGCTTGTGTGTGGTTTTTCACCACACACCTAACCGCTCGTCGCTTCGCTCCTCGCAACCTATCCTATAGGTCTGTTAGCCTACTAGTAGGTAATACAAGAAGCACATTCGCATATACATACCTGGGAACAATTTTTGTTTATCTGAGAACGAAAATATTTCGTGGCGATAGATCTATTTATTAGGTGATACAACTTGATGACAAATATAAATTTTGGTGATAGAAAATATAGTTCCCAATAAAAATCTCTAAACGCCATTTACCCGATACCATTCTGCCTTTTTGCCTCTTACCACAAGAATATTAATTGCTCCGTTGAGTTAGAGAAAGCATGAAGCAAGAATGGTATCGTATAAATGGCACTATGAATCTAAAACAAAGAAGGTTAAGTTTATTCATTATGCAGTTATCTGTGATATATTCATTATTTAACTAATATTTTAGTTTCCAGCGTAGGTTCCGGCGAAAATCTGTTCGTTTGCACTTTTGATGTAGAATAAAAATGGATGTTCTGCATTGAAAACAATTTGCTCTAACGGTTGGGATATTTGTACAATTTCCACAGCTAAAATAATATAAACTGCATTAGAAAAAACAGTAAATAAATATTCAAAATGCTGGTTTCATGGGCCTTTTACGACATTCGCCGATGATAGACGAATGCCGACGGTCACGAACGTGTAGGAGGGCCTCATCACCTGAATTCGTTTGTCATCGTCTATCCATATAATAGTTCGGCGAATGTATAGAGTGGCCGTCACACAACATCACAATCATTTTACTGGCTCAGATTCATAGCATAAGTTGGATAGGTAGGATAGTACGAGTAGGATAATCCTACTATTCAAAATGTTGGTAGGTACTACGCGAGCGAAGCCGCGCGCAATAGCTAGTATAGTATCTTTAAGGAAGGTTGTGGAGGCGTAAAGTACCTTCAACGGATCTCAGCATTCGTGAAGTCAGCAGCAGTTTGTCTGCGCAGTGGCGCTTTTTCATACAAAATTGTGTACTGCGCATCGAAACGGCTAACTTCACGCATGCCTAGATCCATTGACTGTAATTACCTGTAGCTGCAACAGCTTGTGTGCCATTCTCATTAACATCGATGACGGTGACCTGATATGCGGCATTGACGACCATGGTATCGCCATCGATGATATTTGTCAAACCTGACTCAAACTCTTAAATCTGACGAACTCCCACCTGATTACAAAACAAGGAAATATAAATACCTATTTATAGTAGTAAGTAGTAGTAGTAGTAAGTACCTATTTTAATATTTTAAACTTTCGCGACTTGAAGTCATTTAAATTTTAAACGGGACTTAATTGCGTAGGTATGTAGAACTTATTTATTTACTTACCTCTACGTTTCGATACACATCTACCGTGGTCACGAGCAGACTTAAGTCCCGTACTTATAAAATTTAAATGAATATATTACCGAAGTTAGTTCATTATTATCATTATTTATATTATTCCACTGCTACTACCTATTGCTGGATAAAATTTTCTTACCGATTCATAAACTTGAATAATGTTTTCAGTGGTAAATATTTTGAATCTTGGTATCGACAATATGACTCTTAGTGGAAACATTCTCTTCATAGCGTTGTTCAGTAAGTGAGGCGATGTTTTCAGTTTTGATAGTACACTTGGCAAACCGGCCTTTGAAAATGGAAGAACAACCACAAACGAAGCTTCTTTCTTCAAGTAAGGTATTTCTATAACCTGTGAAAAATAGTACTTAGCAGTTCATCATCATTTTTCTAGTCAAAACTCCGTCGCTAGAGTTGGCCACTGACTCATACGAACTTACTTTGTACCTAAGGATATAATATTACTGGGTATATCCTTAAATAGATATGTTCATAAAATTACTCTTTTTTTTTTTACCAATTCTAAATTTTTTAAGAGATGAGTTATTGTCTACGAGTCATAACTACATCCAAGCTAATTTAAATAACTAAACCTATTGGGGCTTATTACAAGAAAATGAGCCGAGTTTAGACCAAGTCTAACTAAAAAACTGTCCCTAGAAAAACGATCTTTAACTACTCGTACATAGAACGCTTTTTTGTGGTAACAGGTTTTGTTTTGACATGTGTCAACATGGGGTTCAACTAAGGTTTTACGTTTTTGTAATAAGCAGCATTAAGTTTTTATTCATTATTAGCAGCTGTATAATTAAAATAAGGCACGGCGTTAAGTTGTCGATCCCGGCTAGCCATGACAGAGTTCTTGAGGTGGCCGCCTACAAACCAGTGGTTGGCCACCGATCCATAATAACTTAGTTTTAGCACGGCGCCACTGAAAACCAGCGCTCCATAAGACTGAGCTGCTGGAGCAAATGCCTTATTTTCAGTCACTTCAATTGGTTTATTTTTATTGCAAAGTGTTATTTTTTGTTTTGTGGAGAAAAAACCATTCAAACACTATTTTCTTAGTTGTTTCATAGAATTGATTTGGTACCTACCTGTGCTCCTAATTCATCACTTTTGTAATATCTGAAATAATCTCGTAGATACATCATTGGTACAGATATAACGCCTTTTGGAGTGTGAAATGGTTTTTTTGCTACATAAGTGAACTTCTGTTCCCAATCACCCTAAAATAGAAAAGTTATTTAGGTACCAGAATCTTAAGTTCTACATTTTAAATAACAAAAGTACTTAATACTAGGTACTTAAAAATACCGCCATTCAATGATAAGTTCTTATTTTTTTTTAACATCATTGCCGTTATTATAAATATTTTATATGAATTAAACTTTATAGCTGTGTATTCTGTGGCACAATTTTTATCTGACAAAAACATGTAAGTAAGTGGTTATAATTTAGGAAATAAGAAATGTTGACGAACACTTCAGATATCTAATTTGTGACTAAGTACTATAAATACTGCCTACCTTTTTTTTTTTTTTTTTTTTTTTTTTTTCGTCAGAAAATCCATTATGGATACCCAACCGCCGTGGGGACGGCGGAAGGGTTATGTCGGACTCTCACCGACTAAAAACTGACGTGTGGCCGGCCTCCATGCATGTCAAGGGGCTCCGGGATCTCCTACGGAACACGCCGGTGCCCCTCTCGCATTTTGCCTAAGCACTGTCCCGGGAATGACACCCATAGCCACGCCCGGCACCCTCGCGGTGCTTACGGCGGCGCTCGCCACAGGAGCGCCGCCGCCCTCCCGGGGTTCGCATCGTGGACAGCCGAAGTCCCCACTACGGCCACCCGCGAACCCGGAAAGTCCCCTGTTTGGCAGGGGATACCACTCCGCCCCCCTCATGGGGGGGCAGGCGGTGCGGGGCGGCCGTTAGCGCCCCGCCTCCGCCTCCTTCTCCGAGCGGGATCGGCCCTCTCACGATCCCGCTCAGCTGCCTCTTTCTGGACCAGAACGGCTTCACAGAAAGAGGCCACGGCCCTCCAGGCCGTGTCGTCTGCCAGCATAGCTGCCACTACGCTTGGCAGACTGAGATCCTGCCCGATCCTGTTGACCAAGACTCTACGCTCCGCGCACCACGCCGAGCAGTGCTCCAACGTGTGCTGAGCGGAGTCGAGGTCTGACCCACAGTGGTGACATTGTGGTGTCGTTTCGCGTCCGATCCTACTCAGGAACTCACCGAAACAACCGTGTCCGGTGAGTACCTGAGTAAGTCTATAGGTGACGTTCCCATATTCCCTCCCCAGCCAGGCTTCGAAGTTTGGCACCACAGCGCCGACGACGCGTTGGCGCGAGCTCCGCGGCTCGTCGAGCCGCTCGCGCCACATCCCGAGCGCACGCCGGCGCTCCTGCGCCCGCACTTCAGCAGGCGCGGCTCCGCTCCCATCGTCCTGACGGAGACGAACGTACACAAATACTGCCTACCTACCCTGACATTACCTATTACTTTTGACTTAATCTAATTTACCAATTAATTTTATATACTTACCAAATTGACATTGCAGTGCCTAACAGGGTGTATGTACCTCAACCACTAAGCCCACCTAGACCTAAGCAACACCTATGTACATACAAGCAATGAATAAATAAATGAATATGAATATGAATATAGCGTGAATGGCTTGTTCAAAAATATGCTTTACAATAATCGAGGATTTAATACCTATCCAAAAGTATTAAAGTGACCTCACCACAAAAGTTACGATATTCATAATAATTGATCCAGTGTCACTCTGAATGTGGTAATCAAATTTAAGATCAGATGCATTTTCAATTTCTCCTCGTATCTAAAAAAAACAAGAGATCAAAATAAACCAATTGTCCGTGCTCTATATAAAGGCTCCATTTCAAAAAGCTTTCCCAGTTTGCTTATGCGTATTCTTATATCGATCTATCGGAAAGGAAAAATCAACCATCAGCTGTCATTTCTTATGACAAAAATTTAAGCTATGAATCGGAAAAAGAGCTATTTGATTCGAAGGAATGACTCTATGAAGTTGGTTCTAGTTTCAAAAGACAAAACATCAAATTTTAATAAGTAGAATCTCACGAAAATTATTTGGTCTTAAATTGTATGTGTAGATTTGTTTCTGTGTGCGTAAGCGATAATGACCGCACATTCGTCCACGGAGCGTTCCGAGCTTTTGCATTACAGAAACAACGTGGATGTGCGTGCATCACATAATTAAGACCAACCCGTCTCCGTGAGATGGACAAACTATAAGTAGGTATAGATAAGTACCCATGCATTTATTTTTTTCTCCGCTCTCCCTGAACGGTGGAAATCCAATTGCTGCACGGATGATTTGAAGATCTTGTTAGTTGCTTTTACGAAATTTTTATTAAGCCGTATTTTATCTGACAGGAATATCCGGCTCGATACTGTCAACTTTACTCCGGGAACCCTTTTCAACATTTTTATCAGGTGTTTCGTCTCAGGTTCCAGCTGTAGAAATAATTAAAGCACAACAATTGTAGGTACGTAAAACTAGATTTTATTAGTCCAATTTAGAATGATAAAAGAAACGGTTGAACATACTTATTTTAGAATTCAAGCTTAGTGGAAACTACTTGTGAATTCGACATAATTAATATATTTTACTATGACATGACGTCTAAACTTCGGTGTTTGATTTTTTTAATATCATTATTCGTGATCGTATGTCCCTTTACTTTATAAAGCAGAGACCTGATGTTGGAACATCCCGATGGCTTGTAGCAGCTCCAGTTCAGTATCACCGCGAGAACCCAACGCAAGTTTCGCTAGCGGCAGCATAGCGGACAAGGGTGAACACGCCATAGAACGGACGCTAATATATGAGAGGAAATAATTCTGAAATATAATCATATTTTAAAATACGTATATTTATTTATTTATTTACTTTAACTAACACGGTAGGACCAATTACATTAATTAAAGAAAAACACACACAATTTAGAATTATAACAATTAATTAAGAAAGACGCTCACAGAAATACAAACATGCAGTCAAAATTTTTGACAAGCTATCAGCGAACAGGTCGCAGTCGGGGTCGGAGTCAAGAAGGGCGTTGAGTGCAGTGAGAGCGCGCGGGACGGGGGAATTGGCTCGAGCCACCGTGCGGCAGAACGGCACTGCAAACAACTTGTGCTTCCGACTCCGGAGATAGTTGTCGGGAACGTATAGTCGACACAGCACGCCACTCAGATCCAATGCGTCAATTTTGTTGTTGATGATTTTGCAGGCTGTTATTAGTTGTTATTAGTTGTTATTAGTGATGAGAGTGAAGCAAATAAGACGTCGTTTACACGATACTATTCTGGCATACCATTCTTGAGTCTCATCTCTCCGTTGAGTTTGAGAAAGCAAGAGGCAAGAATGGCGATAGCGTCACGTAGATAGTGACACAACTGGTGATGGATGAGGAAAGAGAAGCGGTTAAAAGGCCACAAACATGTAATATTGATACCTTACCACAGCAAATGATTTCCTTATAGATCCCCTTAGATCAAACTCATAGGCATCTGTCTTTTCCTTTTCATTCTGTCTCTCTTCAGAGGAGACATGAATATGAAAGCCTCCTTTCTTACATGATACCAAAATTACAGATAGGGTTATTGCTAGAAATTAGCAAATAAAATAAATGTTTTAAGTTCGATTACTAAATATTAATAATATGCGAATGATTATGAAATTATGAAGTAATAAAAAAATCGGTTATTTTAGACAACGCTGGACTTTTCACACAGCATCATCCCCAAAGTAAGCAGAGCTTGTGTTATGGGTACTAGATGACTGGTACACCTACTACTTAAATACTTTTTGTTTGTAAATACATACATATTAGACATACAAATTACAATAATGAATAAAGCATATAAAAAAGATATTGATCCAACTCTTATTAAATAAATTTATGTAGGTACTGACTAAAAAACACAATATTCTTGCTGAGTAAATACTGACACATATTTGGGTAAAATAAATAAAACTTTTATTCTGATACTTCACTTTTATTATGATCACAAAAATCATTTCCATTTCATGCTTATTTGATATCCGTGCAAACAACCGTAGTACATAACTATTAATAAAGACAAAAAACAACTATTCACAAAAAAATCTATGTGCTAACACAATGATGTTTATAGTTTATTTAATTCTTTGACTCATTATCATTAATGATCTATCATTATCATTATTAAGTTAAATACCAGCATAAGTTCCAACTAATACCTGCTCGTGTTCAAAGTTGACGTAAAATAAAAAGGGATGTTTGGCGTTAAAAATATTGTTATTTTGTTTTTGGTTACGATGAAGCTCCTTAGCTAAAACAAAACAGTGTGTTAGAAGAAAAAAAAAGTACTGAGCGAAGCGAGCACTGCAATCTGTTCGCTTCGCTCGCGGTAACGTGCTTTTGTTTCCGGATATGTATTTTCTTTAGACAATATTTTGAAAATAGTAAATCATACAATATACTGATTCGTATCAACGACTCTGACTACCAACCATCGGAAGTGTCTGCATGCTTCGAAAACTTTGCCACCTCATATCTCCTAAAGATACCATGATCCAAACTTCTATTCATACCTATACTGGGGCTACACACAGACAAATTTTCAGCCTTTATAGATAGATAGATAGATAGATAGATAGATATCTTTATTTCACAGAAAAATGTAACATTCGTCATTTAGTAGTGTTTCTAAGCCTATATTAGGTTTGTCTAAACACTACGTTCTCGTTGACAACAACATGTTTAGTAGGTACAAAGTTTGAGACATCGAAATATAATTAAGGTAGGTAAAGATAAGTAAAAAACGTAATCATAAGCAGACGCATAGAATGATAATGGTTGCACGAACACATCCAAAAGTGTTTGCATATTTTACTACGCTTGTATAAAATAATGAAGGTCGCTGGCTCTAGGCTGTTTGTTTGAATCAATTTATTTTTAATGGTTTTGATGTTATGGAATACTTAGTTGCCTTATACATTTTGAAACGATCCTATAAGCCTTCTAATCTATCAGAACTAAGAGTATCTCTAAAAAGAACACAGTCATGAATTCGTTATTTTGTTTACCTGGTGGTCCCGTAGTTTCTGTTCCATTTTCATTGATATCGAAGACAGCGACTTGCCACACAAGCTGAACTATCATTTGCGAATTCAAGATAATTCTGCTCAAACCTGAGTTGCCTTGAAATATCCGCTGAAGTCCCATCTAGATAGGAAACAGAAAAACTTTTTTGGATACGCTGATTGCGTAATCAGCGTCACTAACTGGTAGCCCCCGATGATGCACGAGACAAGCAGTTCAAACTGCCTTATTAGGGGGGTTATCAGTTGGTGATGCTTACTGTACTTTTGCGTAACAGTTGATGCATGTCCTCAAATTGAAAACCAATGACGTCCAGCGTAATTTTGTCAATTATCTAGTTTGTCCTCAATTCAACTACTGAGCTTTATTGGGATCCGCATTATGGAACTCAAATGGTGTTAGCAGGACACGTTGTTAGGGTCCATGATTGAGTGGTGGCCAAGAGAAAGTTATTCAAACTTTGGACGTCCGACGAGATTGGCAGATGACACCACCAAGGTCGTAGCATAGGACTAGCACGGGATCGTGTTGGATGGCACAAACAAAGGGAGGCCTATCCTGAGCGGGTTTAATAAAAATGATAATAGGATAGATTCATCCTAAGTTCATTACCGATTTATACATTGACTTCATATCAGTATTAGTGTGTATCGAAAATTTGGGCAGTGTAACTACGACTTTTATTTTAGTCATATTTTTCATTGCAATGTTTAGCTTATGTGGCGCCTTTCTTATACGTTCCAGTAATCTGATAAGCCCATCGTTTCTAAAAGGAAGTACGATGACTAAGTTAACTTTCTTTGCTTTAAATGGTAGCTCTAGTATCTGTAAAAAAAAAATACATACATTTATGCACAGAAAACACCCAGACCCGATTAAATTCTTTGGCAGTTATACAAAAACATTTAAGTGAACATGCACACCCACGTCAAGTGGGTGTGCATGTGTTCTATAATCTTAGTACCTACTTTGTTATCCCTAGCTCTAAGATTTCATTTTTTTTTTTATAAAATAAAATAAAAACAATTCTCGTATATCTAAGGACATATCTGTGATACAGCTGTAACAATCATCTTTGAGGCTTAGGTTCTTAGAAGCCTTTCACCACACTGATTTGTACTAGTGATAGAAAGAAGTTACGAATCTATCATTATTGTTACCTGAGCATGTAATTCATAGCTTATGTAATAATTGTAGTGACCTTGGCGACATATCATTGGCAAATGAACCAAACCATTTGGCGAATGAAATGCCTGCTCCCCTACGTTTCGGAACTGCTTGTTCCAATTTCCCTGAAAATACAGTAAAATTAACTCATATTTGTGAAAAAGTAAGCTTTTATGTTCTAGTCTTTCTCCAACATTAGAAAGTGCTGTTCTGTGAAATCTAGAATCCATCTTCTTCTTATAATTTAAGGATCTACTCATTGTCGGCACAACTGATGGATGAATCCCTTTCTATGTAGCTCTTTCCAGAGCTGCTTTCTTGACCTCCTTATACGACATGACGATAGCTACCTTCTCCTTTACTTGGCTCATGTAACTTATCCTCGTTCTTCCCCTTCCTCTTCTTCCTTATACTTTCCCTTCTATAGTATTCCAATTATAATATAATATTATAGTACTTATGTGGAATCCATATTGTATGTGAATCACGAATAGGAAGAATCGCTTTTATGTAGTCAATAGCATAAACCGATAGAAAATATGCAAAGTAAGGATTAGTACAATCTTACTACTCGTACTAAGTATTTTATTATTGGTCACGATGGAAAAGGAGTAGAATCACCTACTTTTATGATCCCAGCAATAATTGATTTTTGACTTAGAAAATTAAAATGCCTAGTTTGGAAAGACGGATGCATGGATGTTTGCTGACAAAATACAACTACCTACTAATAGGCTCTTTCCATAAATTTTGGACTGAACTTACACTTATTCTTGCAACATTGATTAGGATAGAGCTCTCACGTCCTATCAAAGCATTGAAATCAATATCCACTGCTGCTGATCTATTTGACTCATATTCAATCTGAAATAATTTAAATAATGTGAAAAATTAAAATTCTTTAAATTGGATAAGCGTTTAAAGTGGGCGGCCCCTAGACGTGCTACAAATAGAAAAGAAATCGAATCAACAGAAACTCTACCTGTGTCTAATGGCATTAATTGCCAAAACTGCATACATACATAATTATACATTTATGTCAAGCATCGCGGCACTTGACAAATAAAAAGAAGCACACCATGCTGTGTCAGCTACGAGTCACTAAACATTAGGATAGCATCCAGGCCCTTGATTCAGACTTCAGCGGACTGAATTCGGGTCGGAATAGGTCAGTTGTTCAACCGACCGCAACCTATCGCATGGCAAGAAACGTCAGTTTTGGATCAATTCCTGCACTATGAAGTCTGAATGCGTCAGTTGAACAGCAGACCGATTCTGACCGGAATGCGTTCCGCTGAAGTCTTAATCACTAGACAGATCTCTTGAGTGGCCACACAGTGATGTTAACGAGTTCCTGGCATTATGTCAAACTGACGATTTACTTAACATATAGTTATCTGACGATTCTATTTCTATTGTATTTCGATTTGTAACATGGCTAGGGGGCAGTTTATTTGAAGATGTTAAACAAAATCAGAGAAAAACTCGTTCAGAAACATCAATTTGAATTTTGCACCACTATTTTGCCAAACCAAACTCATAACCTTCCTGTAGCGCTAGTTACAAAGAAGAATTTACCCATTTATCCATCTTTTTCTTAGTGTATCCGATTTGTTCAAAGTGTAGTGGGAGAACGTTAGTCCTGAAGACCAAGTCCATGTCTTTATCAAACTTTGCTAGCACATGCACTTTGATTGTAACAAATATCTTGTTCGCTGCTATTATGGCAACCCCAGGAGATTCCATCAACCGTTTCACTAGATGCTTGAACTTAGGTTTTACCTAGTTATAAATTGTTACAATTTTTTTTTATTAAAAGCATAGTTTAAAGGAAAAAAAATCGTTCTACGTTGTACTTTTTTACTACAATAATTGGATAATAATTATTGTACATTGCACGTACGTGACTACCCTCTAAGAAACCTTAAAAGGATCTGTGGAATACTTAAAAAGATCTGAAAGAATGTCTGCCGCGCTTTGGGGATTCAGTCGTGACCCTGTTTGTGTACGTACGTCCAGAATTGGAAGAGACTGAGTTTAAAAAATTATATCCACCACACCAAAATTTTCCTATTCTATTTAGTTATACCTGTGATTTCCTCGGCACTCCACTGGCATTTAGCAGCTCTGATAGGCCGACATCCTCCGCGCCCATCGCCAGCTGACCGAGGCTTATCACAGCTGCCAGTGGCGAACATGCCGTGTTCGTAGCTCCACGTTGTAGTAGAAAATTCTAAAAAAGTTTCATAAGTCTTATACTAAAAGAAACTACTACTAAAGGAAACGAAAAAACAGACTCAAGGCACGGTGCTCATCTCAGTCCTTTGAAAAATGTCTACGTGGTTCTTGACATCTTAATCCGTATACCTCGATACCCTAAACATGGTATGATCATGATTTTATCCCCGATGCGCTGTAGAAAATTCCTGGAAGATTTGGGGGTCAGACAAAGGCATGCCAAAAACATATATCACATATAACACATATCTTTTGCTGACTAATTTGTCAAATAATAATCAAATGTTTACATACTATTGCAAATTCACGTCTAACAGTTCCATTCATATCCATCTCAAAGGGTGATAAATCTGGAATTCGTTCTAGTGAACTAGTATCTGATTCAAAATCATAACCATGATTCGATTTTTCATCCTGAGATGATTCCAAGATAAATAGTAATGCTAAAACTGAAAAATAATACCATGTTAGCAAAAGAGTTAGTTATTAAAGACTTGTAAGAATATTTGATTGACCACTGTTCAAACATAAACCAAAAGACTTACAAACCTATCACCATACTAGGTCGATCAATCATCATTATGATGTTTTTAACATTAACTATGTATTACAGAGTCGTTAATGTGATTATGTGATAATTTCGATTTTTTATAATCACTAAAGCTGAAATATTATTTTTAGAAAATAAACTACAATTTCATCAATAGGTACTTACTGAATTTGGAAGTGTTGTGTTGACGTTGATTTCAATTTCATGCCTATTAACTATGAGCACATTTTTTTAAATCAAACCGTAGACTGATGTAGACCTCGGTGGGCGAATGCTCGGTCGAGCAAGTTCGATTCCTGCACGACAATTCACAATCGAAGATATTTTACAGATCGAAGACACTCCTCATTGATATTTTGAATGCTGCAAAGATCGTTTGAATAGGTATTAGTATGGATCAGTCACGACTGTGTCTTGAAAGTGACGCTAAAAAACTAGATTAAACTAGGCTAATCATCGTCATTGTTTTCAATATGCGTTCACAGTTCAAAATAAACAAATTCTAAATCTGAACTCTGGATGCTAAAACTAGATGAGCTCAGTAGTTTTATTGTGTAACCTACAAACGGGCGGAAACATTCTTTCATGGGGTTATTAACTAACGCGTCGAAAATACTGAACAAAATAATAAATAAGACGTGAATGAGGGCTTTTACATCTTCCGACATTCAGAGCGGCGGCTTCACACGGTCTTCTTATTTTCCTAGTCCTGTCACATTCTTTCGACCCGATATATTCGGTGTTACGAAATAATTTAACGTGCGCCTCATAGAGGATCCTTTCATGCACTTCATAGTTGTAAAATAAAGTTTATCCTAAAATACTTATAGGATGTTTGTCTTTCAATCACGCTTATTTGGATGAAAATTGAATTAGATGAAAGTAGATCATAGCCTGGAATAGCATAGGCTATTTTAATGTTGGTAGAGTCTGCAATAAGATGTATAATACATTCCACAGTGTTTAAACCACAGATTTCGGAAAGTCTGGTCTGTGGTTTAAACTCATGTAGGTATAGATAAAAATATCCAACTATTTTCCGATATTTCTATTGATTTCATAAGTAGTTGTACCTACATGTTTAGTCATACGAGCGAAGCTGCGGGCGTGAGTTAGCTAAAAATACAAGAGTCGGTCGGTGTCATAGAATAGTTTACCATTTATTTCTCTGGTCGGTGTGAAAAAGCTTCCTCGCCGCCGGAAATACGTAGTTGAATGTGACAGTGTCAAGACTTGACACACGCATCTGTCAAACGAAGCTGAAGTCTTGCCGTCTCTGGGATTGATCGAGAAAGCGACGTGAAGAGACGTTGTTGGGAATAGTCGTCAATTTGGAGAAATAATGGCGATAGAAAAAAGTATTTTTTTTTGTCAGGTTTGTGTGAAAGAAATGTAGAGCTTTGAAAATAGAACAGTGAACAGCCTGCGTTGATCTCGATTTTGAACAAGATTAGTATCTCAAAGACCTTTTTTTTTAATATTCATATCAAAGGAACGTTTCTTCGTTTGCTTTGTCTTAAAAGTATCTTTGTAATGACAGTTCATCAGGTCATCATCAATCTCCTAAAACAAAATAAACTACAAGCTCTACTAAAAATTGAGATCGGTTTTTTAAAACTACGACATAATAAATGCTTTTAAAATGCTAACTAAAATAAATTATGCTTTTCTAGATTTTGTCTAAGATTAGAAAAACTTCAATAGCTTTCCAAATCTTATGTGGTTTCGAAACAAAGACGTCCCTTCTTCCCTATCGATTACTTAAACGAAAGGTGTAATGTTTCAAAGTCTTCATTACTGGGCCACTCAAACAAAGCGTTACATCATAGAATAAACTATTTCTGTATCGTGTGGTCTGTATGACTGATTCACGAGTGAAGAGCTCGTGGTCTTGTTTGCTTAGTCGTTCTTGATAGATCGTCGAAATTAAGCAACGTTCTAAACGGTCCGTAAGTGGATGGGTGACCGCCAGTGGCCTTTTCATCTGAGCGCTTCCGTGCTTCGCTTCGGAGGGCACGTTAAATTGTCGGTCCCGTCTATTTAAGCCGTTAAGCCATGACGGAGTAAAAACTGCAACACCAGAGTTGGCCACTGACTCATGCGAAATTACTTTTTTACGAGTGCTTTGAATCAAAGATTTAACTGGGTATATAATGGTATATAATGGCTGGGCTAGGAAAGCGACGGATGAAAGAAGAGTGCATGCGACAGAGATGCGAATGTTGAGATGGATGTGCGGTGCGGCGCGAATGGATAAGATGAGGAATGAATATATTAGGGGAAGTCTAAAGTAGCGCCGGTGACTGAAAAGTTTAAGAGCAATAGGTTAGCGTGGTATGGGCTTGTAATGCGGAGGGATGAAAGTCACGTAACTAAAAGGGTGATAGAAATGGATGTGGATGGATATGTGAGTAAAGGTAGACCAAAGAAAAGATGGATGGATTTTGTGAAAAAAGATATGAGTAAGAAAGGATTGGATACGGAGATGACGAGTGATAGGGGAGAGTGGAAGAAGAGAACAACACAGTAAACCCGCCGTTTAGTGAGCTCTACTCTACTGCAAGCTGTGCTCGTGGGCTTGTGCTCGTTTGACATAACTTTGGTCAGTGTCACCAATTAGTAGTTCCATTTAATAAGGCATTTTTAACAGCGTGCATCGTGCAGTTACCAGTTTGTGATAATACTAACCATGTTTATCAATTTCAACCTAATTTCCCAGGCACTAACAGCATCAACGGTTTGCCCCAGGCACTAAAGGCGTCTCGTTGAGTGTAGGCAACTTGTAGGAGGACCGAAGTTTCACTCAACTAAGGAAACATAATGAAAATACTTTATAGCTATTTGCTTTCTCAAAACGTATAGACGATTTGTCTAGTAGAAACGGCAATGCAAGTGCGGTAGGTAGAATTATAAATAGCACCTGTTTGAACTCTGCCCTACTTCCAATAGCGTGTCTGAGATGATGTGGGGCTTATCTAGTTAGCTTGAATAATCATGGCTAAATATAGATTCCTTTGCTTGCTAGGTAATTATTTTAGAGAAAAAACAAAGGGTCTTCGTGAGCTAAGCTACTGGAATCCCCTTTTGATAGATTTTCAAATTTATCATCAAAAATATATTTTATTTTTTTGGTAATAAGTTTGTATGATAATAATAAGGAATTGGGTGGGGGGCCCAGCAGTGGGACAATACAAGTTAAATAAAAAAAATAAAAAAAGTTTGTATGAGCTAGTAGACTAACTTTGACAAAGGTTTTAGCCAAACAGCATTTATTTTAATCAGATCACCAACCAAGGAGGTAGTTGATTCATTTCCTGTTATTACTGTGAGCAATCATGATTTTGGGCTTTCTTAACTTTTAGGTGTTTTAACTTTGCTGTTGTATTATTATATTACATCTATCAAAACCATTGGGAAACTTCCTAAAAACAAATTCAAAACAATCTATTAAGGTAAGATAATTTATTACCACTTAATTATCTTCAAAAAGAGTAACACAATAAGAAAATAAATTAACCCTCTCTATCACGTCCGAAAAAGGCTCATCCCAAATTAATTACGTCCCGTTCTTACGGTATTTTCGGACAGGAACATTCTAGATCATTCAATTTGAGATTGCTCTCACTTCTATACAAATCAGCCTCGTTCTGACTTGACTTTTTTCTAATTTGATTTTTAAAAGATTGTTTAATTGAATCTGTCATTTAAAAAAAAGAAACATATGTGTTTGGTTCTCCTTTGACTACTAAGCATCATCCAGGAGGATTTTACGAATCTTGTAAAATAAGGTAATGTTTTATTTTAATGTCTTAATTAATACCTAATTGTTAGTACAAACAAAACATTTGGTATAATATTGTTGCCAACAAAAACGCAAAAATAATCAATTTAAAATAATTGATACAAAACGATTCATCATACCAGATTTTACGCTTACATCTTCGATAGCCTACTTGAACTGAACGGAAAACTTCATTAGCCAGTGAAAAACAGCATCGACCTCACATCTCTTAATATAGATTATCTAGTCAAAGGCCGGAACCGCACACATCTCTACCACAGAAGCTTAATCCGGTTGCAGTTCAACAGTAACAACCACAGACATCAGGATCCGTGTATGAACTGTCACACACGAAAATTAATGTTTTATGTTTTATCTTCGGTACAGGTTAGGTATAAATTGAAATATTTGGGTGGATATATATATGGATGTTTGTTGCTCTTTCACGCTGAAACGGCTGAACGGATTTGGATGCAATTTGTTATCGAGATAGCTTATAATTTGCGTTTAAGTATACAGTATTATTTATCCAGCCAACGAATTAAAATCGCCTATAAGGCCGAGACACTGCGTAGCGGCTATGAGCGAGCAATGAATGATGACAGGAATTTACAACTTTCTTGCATAGGTAAAAAACTAAATGACGTGACAAAGATAACACGAGCTTGCTGCTTCAATCCACATAATTTTCAACTATAACTACAATACGAAACCTAAATCTGAGACCACTCTACCTTGAAAAAAACACTTTTGTCCTCCACATTGTTTCATGTTACATCCGCCGTGTCGTGTCGTGTCGTGTGCAGAGTGTGTATCCGTCTTTATTTTAAATTCCTCTGGTGCACTTGACTCATGTTGGGATTTATATTTAGATCCCGTCGATTCAACATCGTTTATTTCAGTTATTTTAAGTAAAGTGATTTCACTTTCACATTTTACTTAGCAAAATCGTGGTGTAGCTTGCCCAGTCGTTCTTGATAGATTGACGCAGTTTACGATGTGGGTGAAAAATACATTGGTGAGATAAAGTGTCGTTACTACGGAAAGACGGTAATGTGCGAAACACTTACTAAGACAATCTGTCAGCGAATAAAAGTTATTTCAAATTTGGAATTGGATTCAAATAAAGCTAGATGTGATGAAAGACCCATAGAGGAAGGACCAATGAAGGACCAACAGTTTATAATTATGAATTTGGAATTGTATTCAAAAATAAGCTAAGAGCAAGAAAAACGGAACTATACAGCTAAAGATTGAGTAGGATTGCATGCGAATAAAAACAACCCTATAGTGCACAAAATAAAAATAAAACTCGCGTTCCTGTGGGTATAAATAACTAGATTTGTGGAGCAGACGGAACGCGGACTGTTTTATTATTGTGAGGTAAATTTAACTATGCATAAAGCCCTACTTTACCTACATCACCTACACAATGTTGCTAATTCGTCTTTGACACAATGTGATCAAGCATCTCTGCCTGCCCTATAAAAAAAATTGAAATAAAATTTGAAATTATTCTTTGCTTGTCTTATTATAAACGCCACTTCAGTGTGGATACTAAAATATTGAACTTCCTTTCATTATAATCTTTCGTATTGCTATAAATACTTACCTACAATATGCTATAAATACTGCCACCTTTATCTACAAAAACCACATAACAGACGATCAGTTCGATGTTCACAGTATGTTGAGATAATAATCATGGGCGAGATCGTGAGTCTGCCGCGGGACGCGTCGCACATACGCTGCGTCGGCGCAGCTTATTTCAATATTTTTCAGACCAAGTATGAAACGAAAATTGTGCTCAAATCTGTTTAATACTAGAGTTATTGAAATGGGACTGAAAATGTGCAGAGTTATGCCAAATTTTAGACCAAAGGTTTTGTGAATAGTTGTGACCTAAAACTTAACTGTAACTGTGATAAATTCAAAATGTTTTATCAAATATTTTGCTCTAGTTTAAATAGTGTTTATATTGTGTCTGTAAGTTTTTGTTGATACGACTTAAAACTCTCTCCTCCAATAGTTTTGAGACTAAACATACCTGGTTACGAGTTGTTGAATCTCTGCTACCCAGTGTAGGTGTAAAGATATTTGTGATCTAAATAAAATTCATAAATTATATTTTATTAGTGATAAAAATGGTTGCGGTTGTAGGCGAAAGAACAAGCAATGAATATTTCAGATCGTTTTTACCTGTAAGTTTAGTTACCGTTTACTCTATTATTTTAAATTAAACAAAACCACATCTAATGATTGCTGAACCAAACGCTGAAAGTCGACATAACTTCTTAGAAGCATTTAGCACTTGCCTATCAGCGTGAAAGATCACAAAAAACAAATGTGTAGGTCTTAACAAATATTTTTTTAATCATCGAACAAGCATGGGTCATAAATTATTTCGAGTCTAAAAAGAAACATCAACTAGCCAACTTTGGTGACGAAATTTTGAAGCCCTAAAACAACCTAACATCAAATTAAATTAGGTTTTAAAAATCTTCATAATTTTCACTACGAATTCCAGAACCGGCTCAATTTGAAATGCCTCGACTATAGCGTTTTATTTTCATAACTTCCGCTCATCTTTTTTGAACTAGACAAGAAAAAATAGCTATTTACAACCCATAATTTTTTTGTTTATTTGCGATGTAAGTATTCCTGATTTTTCTCTATAATGCTCACCATTATTTCTTTCCTTGTCCCATTTTCATGTGACACAACAGATTCCTCATCCTCTACCACTACCACTCTGCTCTATCAGATAGACGTCATCTCAACATTCAATAACTCTATGTATTGATTAAAATACTTCCTGAAAAAAAGGGTTATCAATGTTGCAATGCGTATTAACATTTTATTTCCAACCTTGACCTCCCCAATCAATGCTATGTTTACCTACCAATGACTTTTTTCGGATACTCTATTGTTTTAATGCGTTCTCTGTTTTTCTATTTATGTTATTTATATGTTATTTATGTATGTTTTTCTATTAAGAAATGCAAACAAATATTATTAATAAGTACCTTTAACCCATACAATTTTAAAATTGACGCTAAGCCAAAAGTTTGTCCTTGAATAGTGTTTCATTTGTAGACAGCGAGGCGATTTTATTTCTGTTCCCAATTTACTCTCAACCACAACAATTCGGCTATATTGAGTTAGTGCGAAGATACGTATTGCTTAAATTAATTTGTTTATGTGAACACTTGAGTGGGAGTGGGCAAATTATTCCTATTAAATAAAATAATTGTTCTTTTATCTATATGTATCTTTTGGCCCGAGTTTAATGTTCTATCCGTTGAGGCAATTGTGGCGCATTCCCCCTTGATATTTACGAAATGCCAGGGTCATCCATTGACTTTACTGCCGTAGCCAAATCTAATATAAACATTTCTCAATTCCAGGCTGTGAATTCACCACCGGTCCCTCATCGGGACGTGTCGTCGGCGGCCTACCGACCCTACAACGAGGAGTATGCCTCCGTCCAGCGGCGCGTCGACCGGCCAGCCCCGCCTGAAGCCGACCCTGACCGCAAAAAAGACAAGAAGTGGTCCATCGGAAAACTGTTCAGAAGAAAGAAAAAGGAAGAAGAAAGTTCATCATCGGAAAGTGATGAAGGAGTCAGCACAAAGTCCCCGTCGAAAAGAAAGTCGAAAAAGTCAAAAAAGAAGACTCCTGCTGTCAACAACTTCGATCACATTGTAATAAGAGACACGAGGCGAGCGCAGAGCCTCGCCAAACCAAATATTCGAGATTTGACCGATGATGGAGTCCTCTCCGACCCTTCAGCGGGTTTCATCAGCTATAGAGCTAAAGCGCAAGAAATGTACGGCATGTCGAGGGAATCACTCAGTCTCAGAGACGACAGCACGAGCAAATCAGGAAAAACAGTATTAGATACCCCTACCAGAAAATCCAGAAAAGGCAGACTGAAAGCTCGAGTCGAAGCTCTGAGAAACAGTTTGCGAGGAGACACGAGCAGTGACGAGGATTCCCTAAAGTCTTCGAACTCTTCGTCGATGATTCGATTCCGGAGCGAAGATTCACTAATGAGATCTAGAGACAGTTCCTTGAACAAACGTTCGAGAAGCGCAAGGAACGAGAGATATATCAAAAGGTTATCGCGTGACGAAGAAAACCAACTAAATAAGGAAGCTGAGTTATTGCAGCAAGGTTATACGAAGGCCGAGGTTGAGATGTTGACGCGGACGCCCACTAGCCAGAGCAGTGGATACGGCACCTGCAAACGCGACCAAACAAATAAAGTCAAAACCGAACAACTCTACGCAAACGAGGCGACCCGTCGTCCCATGAAATCCGAATCTATATCATCATTCCCATCGACGCAAAGTTACCCATCATCCATTAATTTTAATGCTAAAGTTAACAATGAGCATATTAACTATTCCATCCAATACCCGAGCAATAACATACGCGATAGAAATTCGCTTTACGCAAATAATAATAGAGAGAGGAGCGTCAGTAGTAATCACTACGAGAGCCCCGAAAGTGTTATGTGTGTCAAGTTTCCTCTAGGAAATGTCACTAATATTAAAAGAGAAGAAAAAGCGCCTCCGGTGCCCCCTCCTAGGGACATGCAAAGAAAAGTTACAACTCCACTATCAATGTATTACGAAAACAGCCAAAAAATTGTACATGGAGTGCCAAATAACGATTTTGAGAGGATAATGAGGAGAAGTCAAGAAAGGTCTGTTCAAGGTTTCAATGGGCTACGAAGACCAATTTCAAACTCAGAAGATCACATAGCTATGCAAAACAACGAATACATTCAGAGTTTTCAGACTAAATCTGAGCAACCTAGGCGACCAGCGTCTGTCTCAGCCGAGCCAAACCATTACGGAATGTATGTGAATGGCTCTCCCTGGAGAAAGCCTAACATTATGAAACCAGAACCAGTACAAGCAAAGCATGACTATTTGTACTACGCTGATCAGAGTCCAAGATCTCGAAGACCTATAAGCGTCAAAATGGGTCAAAATGGCATTGAAAACCAATACCTCAGCGACTCGCAAGCGTCTTTGAATGTCGCAGATAGCGTGTACAGAAAACCAAGAAATGCATCAGACTTCTGGAGAAAAATTGATGACACAGAAAGACAAAAACGAAACCAAAATATTTATGCTAATCCTAGGAGCAATAGTGATTATTCTAACAATTTACAACTAAATAAAACTCAATCCTTCAACGACCAAAGTAAATTAAGACAAGATAATACTGATATTTTAAACAAAAATAGACCTATGTATAAGAGTACATCTATAGACACAACAGATGATGCCAAAATATGGAAAGCAACGACTGAATACAAGAGATCTATCACTGTAGAGCCTCCGAAAACTGTAACATCGCCCACATCGAAAACCCACGTGCGACACAAGTCCGATACTTATGTTCCTGCTACGTACCAAATGCCATCAGATGATGAGAAGAATTCTGAAAGACGAAAATCTACCAATCTCGACGATGCTCTCAACGAGTTAGAAGCAATATACAACAGTTTAGGTCTCGGTGATGAAGATCTGTTGGATAGAGCCGAACGTAGAGAGCTAATGACTCCAAAATATAACGACCATTTCAATGACTGGAATGGAAACGATGACGAAGTACAACTGCGAAGCCAGCCAACTACACCTTTGAGACGCGTGCCAAGAAGGTCAACGCTACCAGACAAATTACAAGATGACATGGCATTCCGTAGAATGAACTCATTCACAAAAGAAAAACCAAACAGCAAAGAGGCCCAGGCACAAATTAGTTACATGCTAGCGTCACCGGTTTACGTTCCATATGCATCAGATGATGACAGACAGTCTGAGCGTAATGAGCCTGATATCGTTTACGATGACGTTGTTTACAGAAACATAAAGCAAATGAACAATAGGCTAAAAACGGCTGATCCTCAGCCTCCGTTTGGGATACCGATTGGTCCAGTTTCACCAGCTCCTCAAAGTGATTATTTGCACGCTGTGCCAGATGGCAAAGGCCGGTCAAGATTTATACCAAGAAGGTCTCCAGATATTGTTGCTGATGACCTGGCGTTTAGGAGCTTGAGGAAAGACAATCGGCATTCAACTCATTTCAACTATGAAGACTTAAATGGTCATCTAAATAACAATCCAAGTTACAGTGAAATTCCACAAAAAGAGTCAGCTGCTACACTCAAGAAAAAGAGAGCTGTAAGATCTCTTTCAGCTAACATTTTCACTATGATCCAAAAAGAAATAGATGAGGCACTAAATATGAGCAGTAAACCAGCACCCATTCAAAAGGCTAATAGTAACAGTGATGTCATGAGGCGACTGCGTGACACGTTTGAAAACAACGACACCGAAAAGGAACACTACCCCCGTAATAAGGTAAAGCAAAGACACAATACTGTCAACCTCTTTGTCAATAACATTCACGCACCTTCTCATCATTTCGCAAAGGATGATTCATACATTCACAAAGACGAAAAACACCTCCCTAAACTTCCATCTTGTGATAAGTCCAAAAGTTCATCGCCATCAAACAGGTCTCCTCAGGCATCAAAACGCTCATCAAAAGATGAATTTCAGCATGTTCTCAGTATGCTTGCTCAGGAAGCCATGGATACCAGTAATAAGCTTGGGGTAGCGCTAGCAGAATTAGATAAGAATCGAAACAACGAAAAGAATGAAAAGAAGTCAGATGTTCAATCTCGGATATCTGACAGTAGGCTAAGCTTTCTAAATGCTTTGACCAACAATAAATCTACAGATGACCCACCTCCTGAAATTAAACTGGTTAATGTTCATGCTGAAGTAGTGCATGAGCCTAAAGAGGAGTTTAAAATAGTAGAAAACAACGAAGAATCTAAGGGCAAAAAAACAGAAGATAGTCTACTAGCTATCTCTGACCAGCTGCATAGAGTAGAGGATCAGCTAAAACACAGTATTGAAAAAGACCTTAATTTTGAAGATGAAAGTAAAACAGTATCAAATCATTCACCAAAAAGTGAGGAAAAGATAAAAGCTACTGAAACCACAGTATTATTACCAGAAAGTAAACAAACGCCTGATTTTATTCCACTTACCGTACAAAATGATTCAATAAAAATAGAGAGCTTGCATGAAAATGAAAGTAGGGTCGAGTCTAATCCTAAACCACCTGAAATAAAGTCCACAAACCCTTTTCTGAACATGGACAAAGAAATCAATGAAATCAACGCGTTCAAAGAACTGAAAGACGGTATTTCAGATTTGTTAGCTGGAATAACACAGGTTAACGAAAAACTGTTTCTATCAAAAGGGAGCGACGTAAATAAAGATAATAATCATGCTCCTCAAAAGGCATCTGGTATGATAGAAGCCAGTGAAAAGTATGATATTAGCCAAGTACAGAATAGTAAACCAGAAGCTCCCAATAGAGCTTCAGTTAATCTCTCTATTTACGAAGACGACTTAGAAATAAAGAAGGATGCGGCTGATTCTACGGAATACAATTCTTCGGAGGAACTAGCAACTATATTCAAACTTGACAAAAGTAAGAGGGGGAACGATAATAACAACGAAGATAAAGCGAGAGGAGAACTCAGTTCTCCAAAGCTCGTTCAGACTGTGAACCAGCATCTCAGACGACTATCTGTAGATCATACAGATGAGATTCCTAGTCAAAGCAACCCACTGCCAAACGCTGTGCCGTGGAGAAAGAGGCAAAATAGTTCCCAAAATGATCATCGAGGTACGTGGTTTGGCATGCATGGTGTTCGGGTTGCGCTTTGATCATTTTTGCATGCTTTTTCACCCTTGTTTTCGTCCGATTAATTAGATTTTGTGGTAGAATTGCCTAGGTAGGATACCTGTATTAACCTTATGACCCTTTTGTTCTTGAGTGTCAGTTCGTCAGCTAATTTAATTACTTATTAAATTTAGGTAGGTAGGTACATAATTTATTGTTTTTTATGATTTAGAGTTTGAAATCGGAATAAAATGTAGAAAAATAAGTTAAGTAAGCAGACAAACGGCTAACTTCACGAATGCCTAGATCCGTTGGGCGAACTGTAATCCTCCTTTGTGCCATACTATACATCTAGGTAGGTACTTAATTAAAGCAAATTAGTAAAAATTTTAAAATAGTATTTTGTACTTACATGGTAGGTACCTAAACAGGGCAATAAAGGCATGCTTACACTCTTACTGGTAGACCTAGCTTAGTTGATGTTTTCAAGCGGAACATTTTTTAACACTATTTAAGCATGTTCAAATTGACACTCAAGCCCTTTTCCTTTGATTGTGTTGTTTTTATTTGCATTGTTTTGACAGGCGATAGCACGTCGAAGCGCGACTGGCACGACAGTGGCACGCTAATGTTAGCTTGTACGTACACGCTGATGATCTCCCAGCACCTTGCAGACCTGGATTGGTTGACGCTACTCGGCTTGCTGCTCGCAATCGTGACGATAATCGCTATGCTGATAATATAACCAAGGCCTGTTTACATCAAATTATCTGCGAATGCATTCTTAGCTCACGCATAAAGGTCCTCGCACATATTGACGCCAGAAAAAAAGTTTCGGCGCGTAGGTACGACGCGGCTTCAATTATGTGCGAGGACCAAATAAATCAATAAATTGAATTTGAACCATCGTATAATAGAGAAATCTATTTAATAACCGCTTCTAATCACGTACAGTCAGCAACGAAAGCCGATTAACATTTTAGGTTTCACAAATCTGACTATTTCCGAAATCCGTAACATCATGACCAACATTTTTACTAATATTTGAAGATATAGTCATTTCGGAAGAAAAGTTTATTTTTTCTTGGTTATCGAAAACAAAAGCCATTTTAAAAAGTCCAACTGTTAATCGACTTTCGTTGCTGACTGTACCATGTTGATGTAATAAGGCCAAAAATTCATACAAGATTGGAGGTCTAACAAAAAAAAGAATAGAACCTTTATTTTTACCCTATTATTTTAACAAAAAAAATGAACCTACCTATTTTTAGACCACTTATCTTTGATACCTAAAAGTAGGTATCTAAGTACCTGCCTAATAATTATTTTTTGGAGCACATTCTATGGCACAGTGTAGTGTACTTATAGGTATAGCTTATGGTGCCTCATCATTAGGTATCTAGGTAGGTACTAGGTACCTAATAACTAAAAAATTATAAAGTAGGTGAGTATCCTACGAATAAGATTGATGAAAAAAGGTTATTGAAACAGTTACAGTGAAATTATTTTTATAAATATTATTATGATACTATTAACACTATTAACGGGATATTTACCATGATTCAATTTATCTGGAGTTTCCCGATATTTCGGCGCAGTACCACCCACTTGCAACCAGTTCTTCCGTGATCATGGCGTGTGCAACTGTGCCGAAATATCGGGAAACTCCCAATAAATTGAATCATGGTAAATATCCCGTTAATAGTGTTAATAGTGTTGATAACCATGATAGTTTTAAAAGTTATATTATTATGATGCTATGATAAAAATCATATTAATTTGATTCACGTGTAAAATATTCCACTTTATGCTACCTAGTGTTTAATCGATAATAGACTACCTATATAGGGTGTAAAAAGACTGCTACGCAAAAAAAATTTGACTTAGCTAAGTCATTTTATTTTATTTTCTAGTTATTCACTACTAGTACAACATAATAAGACCATACCTATCTAATAATTTCATTTATAAAAGAAAAAAAACAATTAAAACTCAAAATCCAGCAATCTACGTATAAAAACGCGCCCAGTACATACGCTCGACCAGCTGTGCGAGGTCAGTTTTCTCCGGATATAATGTTTTTTTCGGAAAATCCTTTTGGATTTGGTTCTGTGTTGGGATGCTGTACCTACCCCTTTCGGCTTCGGTAGACGTCTTTTTACACCCTGTATATTCGATAATAGGCAAATGACAAGTCTAGCCCTAGATATTTTTTTGCTGTGATTTATAATTTCGTACATAAGTAAATAGATACTTACTAATTACTATATTCAATCAATACAAATAATATTACCTACTCTGTTATGGACCCATCTACTTTATAAATACCTAGTAGGTAAAACTTTTGATTTGAAAAACTTATTAGTGCCAAATTTAATTTTTTTATGAAAAACCTAGTAGTGATCTATACTAAAATACGAAACATTGTTTTTTGTTTAAAAATAAATAGTGAGTTACATTTTTATCGCATGATTTTTGTATAATTCGTGATTTGCTACTCAATAAAAATGCATGCTATTGTGTTTTTGTGTCTAATTTAAGATTTAATTAAATAATAATATTGATTTATTTGATGACCAATCAATTTATCCAAATAAAACGTAGGTGAGTAGTTAACAAAAAGTTAGGTAGAGAAATACCTACCTTCATATAAAAATAAAAACAACAATATCAGATTATAAATAAATAAATAATGCTGGACTTATAATTTATACTAATTAAAGAACAAATGTTTTAATTGCTATTGATATTATGTAATTGATTATGTAGGTACCTACCTAAGTACCTAGGATAAATATATCTTTGTGTCATCTTAATTTTATTTTCTAGGTGAAAACTGATTGCCACTGTCACCCAGCTGCCAGCGAATAGATTAAACTTCGTAATTAAGTACCTAATTATGAATTTAAGTTGTATGACGTACCTACCTATCTATACTGAAGGCTCGCACATTTTTTACCGCACCGCATTGACGCGACGTTACGGTGCGTTTCGCCTGTGTGTGCTAGCCTTAATCTTCCTAATTTCTGTATGCTAATAAATACCTACCTACTATGTTTCTGTAGAGGCTTCCAGTTACATTAAAAGAGCGTTATTTATATGAGATTTTTTATGATTTAAATAAAATTCAGTTTATTGTTATGAATTGGTTTTATTTCTTGTCCACTTTATGTACCTACAGTCAGCAACGAAAGTCGATTAGGTAACATTATGTTTCACAAATCTAAATACTTAGGTACCTATTTCCGAAATCCGAAACTCATTTTTAAAATTTTTACTAATATTTGAAGATAAAGTCTTGGTTCATAATAATTTCCCACGAAAAGTTTATTTTTTCTAGGTTATTTGAATAAACGGCGCCGTTCAACTAGCGGCCTAAATGATATTAGGCAAATGGCTTGGAGCTATTACTTTTCACTCCTACTTGCCTAGCCAAGTCATTTCTAAGAATTTTAATAAAGCTATCATTATTGTTGAACTGGTTTGAGTAGCAATTAGTACCCAATTTCATAACTAGATGGCGCGACTAAGAATGACCAATTTTTAGATTGTGCTGACGAAGACGCACGGAGAACAATGTCGTCAAACCCATGCTTACTTTTTCAGATCTCTCTTAGATCAAAGTCAGTTGGTTGGTTAGGTTACCTATGTTAGGATAGTGAAAATCTACGCGCGAGGCTAGGCTCTACGCGGCCACCGATGCGCCTGAAATCTATCTGAAATTCCATAATAAAAGAATAGCCTAGGCATCATAGGAGTAGAATCATCTAGTTTTGAGACGTTTCAAAGTGATCCCAGCGGTCCTACTGAATAAATGATTTTTGACTTTTGACTTTTGATCCAGCCAGCCAGTTCATTAAAATGTAAAAGCATTTAATGAACTGAACTACTAACTTTAATGAAATTAACTGAAATTAACCAGACGGCTGAATATCATTCAGGCCGCTAGTTGAACGGCATCGTCAAATGACAAGGCGCATATAACCAGTTGGCTGCGACACATACCTACACGAAGTAAGTTTTACCTGCCCACCTGAGTTAAGTAAATGAATCACCTACCTACCTAGAAGTTACTACTCGATGGTACCCACTAGGAAGGTAGTTAGGTACCTACTTATTTTATCAGCTTTTAATGCTGACATTGGTATCTTCGCCGACAGATGGCCCACACTTGAGAGAGCGTGTCTAAGCTATAGTGAGGAGCCTAGCTCTTTGATGCCGTGGTAGTTTATTTGCTCAGTAGGTAAGTACTTAAATGATAGGTTTTAAAGTTAGCTGTTCTATGAGTTAGAGTTTTTATCTGTGTTATTTTATTTTATGTGAATGTTATTTTTATTTTTGTACCTAAGTAAGTAGGTAGGTACCTACCATAAAGCTGGCCACTGACTTATACGAACTTACGTATGTTACGGCCCAATCCACAGTGGATTGGGCCGTAACATACGTACGTAGCCACTACCTACCTAACCTAGGTAGGTGTACAGTGACACACAACAGTGAGGAATCTTTATTGAGAAATTTACCTACAAAACGATCGTAGATATTGAAGAAAAATACTAAGTAAGTATCTAGGTAGGTTGGTAAAAACTTTTTCCTGCTTCACTTGTGAAGTTTTTAGATTAAATATCCAACAGTAGTGACATCTATAATTGATTTCAAGAACTTTCTACAAAATGAGTCCACTTGAGGTGCCATCTAGTGACAAAAATGAAGTAGCTCTGTACGTAAACTCAGTTTGAAAGTTAGTACGTGAAAAATATGTCAGATGACGCTACAAAAAAAATTTACAAAACAGTATTATATTGTCTTTGCAAAACGCAGTCTTTGCTTGTGTAACTCTGCGCCAGATCTAGCTTTAAATGTTTCTTAGGTCAATGCACAGATTAGGTAGAGATAAATCAGATAGACATGTCAGGAACATTTTGGTGTAGACTTGTGTCACAGCCTATGTAGTAGTTACTTACTCCTGATTGGCTATCAGAAAATGATGTATGACATTTAAAATTTTATTTCATTCTTGTTTTTTTTTTTTTTACTGCAATGAGCAGAATGATCATTCTACCATATTAGCTGGGGTAGTACCTACCTACCTTTTGTTTTCGTTCCTATCTTATGGGAAGGAAGGTGTTGTGTTGATAGAAAACAACGAAAGTACAAAGATTCATTTATTTTGTTTCTTCAATTTTTTCCTTATATTTAATATGTGCTTTTTTTGCATTTCAGTAAGCACCCTGTTTTCTAGTCTTACAGTATCGGTCGAAGTCGTGTTTTAGGAGTCACAAATCGGGCCTCAAAATGCCTGTGGCACACTTGGAGTCCTGAAATCTCGTTCAAGCTCTTGTTTCTCAACGCATCACTGTTTATACAATCGAGACACTTTTTGAGTCTTTATTTATTTATTTATTTATTTATTTACAACTTAAGCTAACATTACAGATATTTTCTTATCTAAGGCGTTAACCTAGTGAGATCTTTAAAACTTAAACTTAACTTAACTATAGAGAGGCACAAGTGGTACAAAAAACAAACAAAAATAACAGCTCTTAAAACAAAAATAAAAATAAAATACACAGATAAAAAACTCTAACTCATAGAACACCTAACTTAAAAACTTATCATATAAGTACCTATACCTACTGAGCAAATAACTACCACGGCATCAATGAGCTAGGCTCCTCACTATAGCTTAGACACGCTCTCACAAGCGTGGGCCATCTGTCGGCAAAGATATCAACGTCTGCATTAGATGCAGACAGAGCGTTGAGGTGGCGTTGTGCACGGCATACCGGTGACTGCTGGCGAGCTACTGTACGTGCTGGCCTCGGAGCAAACAGCGGCACTCGCCCAGGGCGGAATCTAGCGCGATGCTCCGGCTACACACTGGGAATTTGTGAAATATAGCGTCCTTTCGCGTATTGGTGCAACCTGTTACAGCACAGCACTTAAAATACATCGCACTTAAGGTACAAACCGTACATTTGCAGCAAATATGGAACAGAAATAGCCGGAAATTAATCGACGCAAACTACTCGCTCAGCACAATAACAACAAATGCACATTGCACAGACGGTTATTTAGAGAGATACAAACAAACACACTCATTCATTCAATAGATCTCAATCGTTCATGACCCAAAATAGCGACTCATTCGCTGTCATACATCATTTTCTGAGCCATGCACAGATTATATACAAGTCCACGCTTTTGATTGGGAACATTTCTACCCGTGGGTCAATGTTCACCACTGATTTTATCTAAAAAAATAGAAAAAGAGTAATATTTTTGCTCTGTCGCACTAAGAACCGTCACTAAAAAACGTCTGTCAGAACTGACATTTATTTTGTTTGTCATTCAAATGATTTGAATCAATCAAACAAGCAAGCACACTTTGTCTGTCATTGTCAGTAGAATTTTTGCAAGGAACGTTTGTGTGTTGTGATTTTTATTTTGTAAAAATAGCTAGAATTATTATTCCCCAAACGAATTTGTTTTAGATATTGTTTTGTGATAAATAGTTATCGTGGTAATTTTGTAGTTATATTTATCAAGTTTTGTACGCCTTTGCACGTGATAACTGTGACCTGAACATCCAGTTCAGCCTACTTTCGTCTGTTCTGTTGACCTGACTCGCTCTGTGATTGTTTGAAAAGGTAACGGTTTTATTTATTTACAAAAAACAATTTACTTGGTTCACAAACCGTTGGTTTGGCGGGGCGTTGTTGGTAAGTAATGACAGACAATTACTTTTTGAATTTTGAAACTTTGATAAGCCTAAACTACTACCCTAACGTGAGTCTCTCCCGTGAAGCATTTGGTTAGAGATTGTGTCCCTGTTCAAATAGTTATCCCAACTCATCGGCTGTAGGGCAAGCTGTAGGTAAATAAATACTTAAACCAGGCTATTTTAAATACCTCATAATAGTAAAATTTTGTGATCATCATATTCCCAGGTTTCCAGCAATGAATGCTGATACTAGGATCATAACAAAGGCCTATCTTACTCCATCCATTTGATAGATATATATACAATATGTATAGTTTACTTACCTACTTCTAGTTATTATAGATTTCTGTTGGTGAAGTTATCATTAAAGTTATTTATTTATTTTATTTATCGATCATAGAGGAGCAGCTGTTGCTGATATGTCTATATCTCAGTGTTGAAATAGTCCTATTGTTCATAATTGGTTAATCTTGTTGAGCACTGATTTATTAGGTTGTGGCCAGTTGTCGAGCTTGTTCTTAAACAAATTGACCGAAGTAGCCGCAACAACATAATTTGGTAGTGCAATTGTGAACCACTCAGTTGCCAAAGAAGTGATAGGCAGTAAGTAAGCAGGCGGGGTCACGAATGAGATTAAGCTGATGGCCATGTGAAGGTCTTTGTTCGTCCTTTCTTCTCAAGATGCCTTGAATTATCAAAAAATAATGCTATCAAAGTAAGTACAGTTCTTCCAATGGATCTAGGCATTCGTGAAGTTAGCTGTTAGTCTGCGCAGAACACAATTTTGTATGAAAAAGTGGTCACTGCGCAGACAAACAACTAACTTCACGAATGCTAGATCCATTGAGCAAACTGTATGTGCCATCTCTACAATGACCTAGCAATATCATCTTCATATTTGGATATATTTGATAACAATATCAATAGGTTTAGGCAGCGCATTCTTAAGACCTTGATAAATTATTACTCAAATTCTAATGTTTGATTATTTAACTATATTATTCTATTAGTCGATAGGTATATTTTTATTAGTAGCATGCAACACTATTCTGTCATATTAAATAAAAAATAAAATAATGCTGGACATTTTCACACAGCATCATCTAGCCCCAAACTAAGCAAAGCTTGTACTATGGGAACCAGATAACTGATATACTACTTATATACTTTTTGTTTGTAAATACATACATATTATACATAGAAACACCCAGACCCGAGACAAATATCTGTAGGTCATACAAACATTTGTCCCGCGGCGGGGATCGAACCCGCAACCTTCTGCGTTGCAGGCGGACCTTCGCCCACTGCGCCACAGAGGTCGTCACTTGTACACACTATTCACTTGTAGGATTACGAATCTAGTTTTTAAAATTTTCTTTTGTATACTTTGTTTGTTTGTAAAGTGACTAAGATCTAGGTGGACCATACATTTCCGTAATTGCCTTGCAACTTTATTGCAGCACAAACAATATACAGGGTCTTTCATTTTAAACTAGGAAAAAGTTACTTAGCTAAGAGAGTCCACGTGATATACAGAAATTAGATTTCAATAGAATCAATATGAAACTGCATGACTGAAGAAAATGTACCTGCACCAGTTTCCATAAATAAAATTACCTACTTAATTACTAAATTACTTTTACCTAAAATGTGACCACAATAACAGTCCAGTTGGTTGTGGTTAGGCCTTCTACGCTTTGTAGGTTTTGGGTTTGATTCCCAAAAGAGAGCTTTTCAATTTGTTGGGATCTAGTGATTTTTATCGATTGATTTAATTTTATAAGAAAGTTTTTTAATTTGTTTAAATGTCGTGTTTCATCGCGCCTCAACCAGTGAACTGGTTTTGATGAACTTGAAATAGGTGTATTAGATAGATAATGGTCCCGAATCATCATCATTTGATTCCATATAAGAAAATTAACATTCAAACAGTTGGTAAGTACTGCAAGTGAAAGCTAGTGTAATACTTGTGGATAAGTCTGACTAAACTCCCTTAAGGTGCTCCACTGCTCTCATTCAAGTTTGCATAATCAGCATAATGCTCAAAAACGAATCTTGAAATAAATGGTACATTTATTACAGACGAATACGGTGAGTGAGCACCTTTGGGGAGTTCGGGAAGATGTAAGGAAAATATAAATCATCGCTGGGAAGCGATAACTCTTTAACGGCTCAACCGTTTAGGACACGGGGTTTCTATATTTAGACCAATTTAGACCTTCCGGGACCCTTAAGGCCAAATCAGTTATGGTCAAGCTATCAGGTCACTGGTCTGAACCAGAGAGCAATTTCTCGCCGCTTCATCACAAATTTTGTCGCACCTTTTTATGAGAAAGAGTACAGTTGTTTCTCCATGAAGTCCGTTGGTAAGCTGAGCTGTTATTGGACTTGAGCTAATGCGAGATATAGCTGGTGGTCCTTGGCTTAGTACAATACGAGTAAGATTAAGAAACTGTGGGGTTTAAATACGTATTTCAATTCCTTGGAAATATACTACGTCAACAATTGTGCCGGTAGGTTCAATATTGAATTCGATGGCTTTCCGACGAATCAAATTAACTCCTGCACTTTTTTTACCATGTGATCCGAACTTCTTTTATAACGAGAGTGCAGGTAGCTAGATATTCAAATAAATTGTACAAAAATATGCATACCTACCTAACCCAGTCTAAACTAGGTGTAGGTACCATAAAAAGCCCGGAGTTGTCAAAGATTTTTCCTGATCCTGGTTTAAGATTACAACCGTTGTTTGCGTGAGCGTGAGGGTTGAAAGAAAGCAATCTTTCACTGACGGAGATTGATGAGACCTATCCCGTTTGGACACACGACGTGACAGTTTACACAACCCGCAATCTTATCGATCGTCCTTATTGGGTCATCTATTAAAAGTAAGTAAGTTCGTATGAGTCAGTAGCCATTTAACGTGTCCTCCACAGCACAGAAGCGCTCAGATGAAAATGCCACTGGCGGTCACCTATCCACTTACAGACAGTTTCGAACGTTGCTTAACTTCGACGATCTGGCGCTTCATTATCTATTATAAACATTTAATTTTCCTAAGCATAATCATCGTAGTCTAGTCAAGGCTCTTAGTAGATTTTATTTTGTGGAATTAAAATGTATAACCTTGACCAAGCCTATCCTATCGCCCCAAACACCGTAATGAATTTTAGCTTACGGGTCAGCTGTTTTTAAACAAGCAATTTTCCCTCAAAGTACCTACAGTTCCTACCCAAAGCTTGTTACCCAAAACTTTGTTTATCTGACGATAGCAAAAATATAAGTGCTATTTTTGTTTGCGTTCCACTGAATAGGTTTGGGTCTGAGATAAGATTTGACCTCATTTTGAATCGATCCAAGATTGAATCTTCAACCTGCATACTTTTACTGCAGTCTTCAGATTCTCGCCGAGACATACCGAGGGGGGCCGAATTCCCGGGGTATATTGTCTAGGTCTACTCTTAACGTGCACTAAGCAACGAACTCTTGGCCTAGTATCATTTTACTGACCCCATCTCTTCGGTATCCTGTATACCGTGTATATTTTGTATATCGCGGCAAGGCAAGAACGATACATTTTGTAGGTAAAAAAAAACAATTTTCTCGAAAACTACAAAACTTTTTTTTTTTTTAATGCAGTTCTTATTTTTTCAAAATCGATTCCGTGACTCCTATCAACATAACTAAAAGTCAAAGGCAAAAGTCAAAGTCAAAAAGCATTTATTCAGTAGGACCGCTGGGATCACTTTGAAACGTCTTAAAACTTTTTATTTTTTTTATGGAAGAGGGGGCAAACGAGCCAGTGTGGCAAGTGCCACCGCCCACAGACAACTGCAGCATCAAGAAGCACTGCAGATGCGTTGCCGGCCTTTGAGGTAGGAATAGGCTCTTTTCTTGAAGGTGCTTAAGTCGTATCGGTTTGGAAATACCGCTGGCGACAGCTGATTCCATAAGTCTGTTGTGCGAGGCAGGAATTGGCGTGAAAACCGCACAGTTGTGGACTGCCAACCATCCACATGATGTGGATGGTATGAGTATTGCTGTCGTTGCATACGATGGCGGAATTCAGCAGCTGGTATCAGTCCAAACAATTCTTCTGAGCACTCCCCATTGTATATGCGGTGACGTGAAACTAGGTGATTCTACTCCTGTTCCTTCGACACTTGCTGTACCTATAGCGTTCTCCAAACTAGACAGTAAGTCGCGCCTAAGACATTCGATAAGAAGTCTCGCCGTCAATCGGGCAGCATTCAAAGTAGGTATCTCTTATTTGGACTCAATACAAGATAGTGATAGCAAGGTCTTATCTAATCGTTTGTTTCATATTTTAATGTTTGAGATCTTGCATTCTCCTCAACGACCTTCATAGTTAGATAAGCGAGTAGCCAGCTAAAGAGCGGGTCGTACAGATTCTATCATTATCATAGCCAGCAGCCTTATTGTCTAGCTTGAAATCCATTCCCATTTATCATCCCAATAGAACTCAACCAATCACATAATAGGAAAATGACAATTGAAGTCTAGAATGAGTTTCAAATGTCAAAATGAAGCCCATTGCCAGTTGAATTACACAATAATAATTTTTTCATTATCTGTCACCAGCTTTTTCGTCTATTTTTTTTTTGAATTGTGCAATGCAACGAATGCTCGTAAAAACAGTTTGGTATAAAATATGTTACACATTCAAAAGAGAGCATTAATTAAGTTGGTACATACAAAGCCTTTTAAAGTAGAGGTGAATTCAGGAATTGCAGTTACCATTGCATTTTTACTTATTACGTAAAACATTTTCACACAATGTTTTCAGACTTGGTTGGTTGTTAGCAAATATGACAGTAATTTGTATTGAAATCTAAAAATGTTCCCTTCGTACAATATCCATACTTCCATCCATACTAATATTATAAATGTGAAAATAACTCTGTCTGTCTGTTTGTTCCGCTTTCTCGCCCAAACCGCTGAACAGATTAAGCTGAAATTGGCATAGTTAAAGGTTGTATCCCAGGGAAGGACATAGGCTACCTTTTATCCCGAAAAAATGAAAAAATCCCGAGGGACCGCGGGTCACACCGCGGGAGCGCAGCTAGTAATCTATAATCCTTTCTTCTTTGTCACACGACGCTAGCACCTAGATTTCTTAGCTGTCACTTCATAATAAAACATCTAATCTTTATTTTTGACTAGCTGGTACCCGCGACTTCGTCAGCAAAATAACATACATGAAAACATATAAATACAACTGAAATCTGCAAGAATCTTCTGAAACTTTTAAAAATGCAATAATAGCGACCTCAGCCATAAATTAGCAACGCCATCTAGTTGCCTTTAACTGGAACTTCAAACTCCCCATACAAACTTTCAACCCTTATTTCACGCCCTCCATGATTAATATAGAGATTTTTTCTGTCATAAGAACCTTCTCCTGACAATAACAAACACAACAAAAAAAATTGTGAAATCGGTCCAGCCGTTCACGCGTGATGGCGTGACCAAGGGATATAGGGATTCAGTTTTATATTATAGAGATGTCTAGAATTTTATTCTTTTCCACGGTGTTCTTTGTTTTTCTATACTGCAGTAAGTGCATCAACATTATTACGGCGAGTGAAGCTCACGATGTCCGTCCGACCGTAAACATGAATTACGTTTACATTTACTGCAATAATCGCAGTTTCCGTTTATTGGCTGGGTATTACAGTTTCTTGAACCTACAACAACCCTGAGTTAAGCGAGGCTAGTTTCTTTTCTAGTACTCATTAACTTAACTACTAACTCGAGACGTGTTGGTCGAATGGAGTTGTTCCTCGACTTTCAATCCGAAGGTCGTGGGTTCGAATCCTGGCCGTGCATCAATGGATTTGTCGTTTCGTAAAATTTATATGCGCTATAATACGAGCTTAGCGGTGAAGGAAAACATCGTGAGGAAACCCGCAGCTTAGTCAGCTCCATACGTATTGACGTTGTCTTTTCTGTGGGCCAGGCTGATTAAGCTGAGAGGATGGTTTAGGTGCTGGGCAAGCCTATTCCATCTCAAACAATATCCCAGACACTACAGCGTCCCGTTAAGTGTAGGCATGGATTGCCTCCTGACGCTGTATAAATCATCTAATATAGATGTAAAGGCCTAAGTTACTCATTAACTTTCACTTTCTGTATGTGGTCAGTAAGTAGATGGGTGACCGCTAGGTTCATTATCAGCTGAGCGCTTACGTGCTTCAGAATGTAAGTCAAATTGACGATCCCGGCTATTTAGACGGCGGTGGCCTAAAAACTCCGTCATCAGACTTGCCAATTAACTCGAACTTACTTGCTTCAAGTGTTAGAGATGTGGATCTCTAACTTCAAAAGGTCAGTCTCATAAAAGGTTATAGTCGACTCACATTTTTTATATCGTACTTAGATCAAATCATTATGTCCACTTTAACTTTTTATAAGATACTTAGATTATTTTCTATGATAAGAGTGTGTATTGAACAATCATCATTAGCAGGTTGTTACAAATCCATTATATTAACTTCCAATCCTTTGGTTCCCATTGGGTTTGAATTCATCTTTAGCCATGAATGATTTGAATGATTTCAAAATGATTTGCACTTGACTGACCACAATTTCATGTATAAACATCGCAAGCCCGAAGAAAAATATTGATGTAAGTTTGTATACATCTTTCATCGATTTACTAAGTGCATTGCTCGACAACTTTTATACTACATCTTTAAATACGTTATTCGAAGCCTCGCCCACAAGTGTGGTAAATTCCCAATTTTATAGAAACTACGACATCATTATACTATTAAATAAAACATTTTATGTAAGCACATGTCAATGTAGTATTATTCTTAAGCCGTTTTCTTCCACTTTCTCGTAATTTACTAGATAGCTTATTATTAGCTTGTTTTCTCTTATTATCTATCGATATCAGCTCTCTTGGCACCATGTCTAATAATTCGGCCATTAACTTTGATCGGTTCTGTATTTTGTTACGAACTAGCTCGAAACTGCCTTCTGTGATCCGTGACGAGTTGGCACGCAAGGCCTGTTAGTTGATTAATAAACCATAATTGAATTACAATAGAGTATCAATTACATTGTACACTATTTAATACTTCTTCTATGCGAAAGACGTCTTCGGGTACTTGAAAATAGGGTATATAAGGTCTTATTCGTATCGAAGAAAAATAAAGGAAATCAATTTGAGACAAATGTTTGTAGTAGGTATCAAAATGTGACCTACTTAGTGGCAAAGAGTCAACAGAATCACTATTCGTTTTCTTTTATGTGAAGAAATTTAGGTCGTGTAATCGCTTGCAGAATTTTAATTCGGTATTTATTATATTATTTGCAATATCTACTGTAATTATACAGTTAGATTTTACTATGCATTGATATCTTATAAACAGGAAGGTACTTGACTTTCTAGTTGTACTTGCATTTCTCTTGATGTTAGTGATGGTGCCTAGTCGATTAAATTTAAAAAAAAAGTTCTCCAGCTGCCCACATGCTCACCTTTTTAGAAGTAGTAATAACATTATTCGGGCGTGAAACCGAAGGCTATGAAACGGGTAATGCCCTGTTAAATTTTTACAGGCCAAACTTTCATTACGACAGCTTTCTAGATAAACGCTCTAATCAATTAGAATTGTCCCTGCCGAACATAATTGTCTTTTGTCGTCTTGTATCTTCGTTTTATAGGGTGACTAGCTGGTACCCGCGACTTCGCCAGCAAAATAACATAAGTAGGTAGGTACTTGAAAACCTATAAAAAGAATCGAAAACTCTAATCAAAAATCTCTATTAACTTTTCAAAACTCAAATGATCGTATCGCGAGCTCCGCTATAGTAGAAACGCTACCTAGGAGAAAAAAGTAAAAAGCAGTTTTGACCTCGGCATGTTACATATTTATCATTAGTTTTAAAATCATTTATCACGCAAAATAAAAAAAAACAAAATCAAAAAAATCTGCAGTGCAAAAACATGAGCAAAAAGTTGCTCGGGCGGTCACCTATCTTTATGACCTCGCCCAGCGTCGCTCAACTTTTTTCCCCATACAAACTTGCAACCCTTATTTTCACGCCCCCTTATGATTATTTCAAGAATAAGTAAGCCTATGTCCGTCCCTGGGGTATAATCTTTATCCATGCCAAATTTCAGCTTAATCTGTTCAGCGGTTTGGGCGTGAAAAGGTAACAGACAGACAGACAGAGTTACTTTCACATTTATAATATTAGTAAAGTAAGGAAGGATAGTAAGTATGTAACTTTTAACCTCTATTTGTACAATTATTGAAAGCATCTCCACGCTTTTGCTTCGTAAACCTCCAAGCTCTGTATCGTATTCTTACTTTGAGGAAGAGTTACCCTGAGAATATTTAGGTCCGCGATGTCTTTCAATGCGATAAAGATAAATTGAATATCCCGGGTAAGGTCTAGACAAGATATTAACTTTTATTGGATTGTTTATTGACACTTCTGTACCCTCTTAGTATAATGCCTTACGCTACCATTTGAAAATAAAACAACGTAAAAGTACCAACTTATTTTCGTTCCACGTGTAGTAATTTTGATTATCCTTAATTTTACAACAATATTTTGCAATTTTGTGCAAATATTTTAAAAAGATAGTATATTTTTTTACAAAATCTCCCAATCATGCTAAACCTGTTATGGTAATTAGGCGATGCGATGTACCAGGCGTTAGATGATCACTTTCTCCTAATCTTGTGCTACTCTGATTAGAATCTGTGTCATCTTTGTCCATGATAGAATCGTTGATATTCCACTCTTGATTCACTAATCAAATCCACTAAGGGATTTGTTTCCACTTTTTATAAAATTTTTAGGGTTCCGTACCCCAAGGTTTAAAGGGTATTACTGTATTACTAAGACTACGCTGTCCATCCGTCTATTTGTCTGTCTGTCTGTCCGTCTGTCACCAGGCTGTATCTCATGAACCGTGATAGTTAGACAGTTGTCACAGATGATATATTTCTGTTGCTGCTATAACAACAAATAATAAAAAACAGAATTAAATAAATATTTAAGGGGGCTCCCATACAATAAACGTGACTTTTATTGACTTTTATGCTTCTAGATATGGAACCCTTCGTGCGTGAGTCCGACTCACACTTGGACGGTTTTTTATTTAACTTTGTATCCTGTATTGTCTTATTGTCTCGTAACCCGTCATTAGTTGTATATCTATGTAATGTAACATGCATTACATTCAGGTTTTCGGTCTAACAAAATAAACCCCAAGATTGTCCATTTTTAATTCACATGAACTTACGTGGTCCATTTTAGATTCTCAACACCCAATAGACAAGTCACATACATAGTTCTGATCTCACACAAAGGTTTCCTGTGTCATGTGTATCAGAAACTACGCGTACCATGGTACTGGTACCACAGGACCCAGACCCAGAACGGAACAATATTATGTAATATCGAGGCCGTCTAATCTGTTTATTGTTGGATCCCTCAGTGCCCCTTAGGGGTTCTTATTTATTTTACGACGTTATAATAGGTCCCGGAAGTACATTTACAGTTTATGATTTTTTATGCAAAACATATTTGTAATCAGCCCGAGGTTTTTGCGTTCTCGTTCCGCAAATGCATCTTTATCGCGGTTTTCTTCGGAGACATGAGAAACCGGCTTCCGCATGACGTGTCCGCGCGACTAATCGGCCGCGTCGCCAGTAACGCTCGTCGCGTCGCGCCAACAGGTGCTGTGGTACCTCCAGCGCACTTCTGCTACCCTGGTAGCTTGCCGGTTTACTCATAACCTAAATACGGACTTGTGTGTGAGCGTGTTTTTATGTCAAATAGGAGATTGAATTCAGGTATTTTACAAGTTTTATTAAAAATAGGTAATTGTAATAAAATTGACTTCGTTTCTTCATTTTATAGAAAGCTGTCTAGTAAACTTTTGTATCTCTTCTGAATATGGAAGAGTTATTCAGTTTGAGGAAGTTATTCCAAGGTCTTCGAGATCGGATTTACTTCAAAATCTTTTCATTTGGGAGTCCGATGAAAGATATTCGGGTTTCGTCCAGGAATTATAATAAGGCATTCAATGCTTTTATTCTATAAAATATCTGATTTGATAAAGTTTTTAAGTTGCTTTTGAAGTTTACTTGGCTTTAAAAGTTGCGAATAAAATAACCAACCAAGACAATCGGGTACTTAAATAGCCGTGTCATTGAACTTATTGTAACTTGATGAATGAATTTGAAACTTAGTTTTGCTACTATGCAGATTGTGTTATACTCATATTTGAACATTAAGCGCTTATCTACTTTTCTAGTAGGTAATACAATACAAACTTACATATCTTCATATTATTTCAATTCGAGGTCTTAATTTGCGTTGCATCATTGTTATACCATAGATCATAATATAATGATCGACCAATCCGATTTGATATGATTCAAAAACAACCAAAAATTTTCTTTTTTGCTTCAAAAACAACCAAAAATGAGATCTTGAAAATTGAGAAATGAAAATCTTGATGAGTGGGCATCAAAATCTTATCGATATAGCAACAAAAGTATGTCGCGAAAAATGTTGAAATTGAGATGTAAACGATTCAAATTTACACAAATCAATGGCTTTTTGTAAAAGGTGATTAATTATTGGCTGGTCTTGTAAATATAGAATAGGTTTATTTTATCAATACTGTTACCGGTTTTATTGCCAGCCATTGATCTCCGACTTTTACCACACTTTTACGACAAGCTGACGAAGTAGCCGTCCTACTTTTATCAGCTAGAATATTCGAATTATGCCAATTTAGATTTACTACCATATTGATTATTACAAGTTTGTGTTGTAAATTTGTAAATTCAATACTTAGTTTAGGATTTTTGGTTTAGATATATATAAATATAGATAGGAGTGAATGGAAGAAAAACATGTTGTGCCGACCCCACTCAGCGTGGGAAAGGGCAAGGGAATGATAGTTTAGACTCTAAACTTTAGAAAGATAAGGTTAGGTACCTACTTCCTTGCATAGTAACGTCCCTTTGAGTCGTACGATAGCGATATTCAGCTGTAGGTAAGCACAAAATTACACGTGCATAGCTAAAACTAGATAGTATGACCGTTTGACCCGCTTGCGAATGTTTAAAATAATTGTCATTGCCACTAGGTAAATCTAAAAATACACGTGATTCTAGTGTTGATTCATACTTAAATCTTGCTTTGTCCGAACCGTGAAAATTGGTTAAAAAGCAATGTTTTGCTGATCAGCAACAATACATTTTAACCATTCCATTTTATAATGTTCCATGGCGAAGTTTACATTGAGGAATAGAATTTTCGGGGTAGAAGCATATTTTTGTTAAAATTCTATTTCATGATTGTATTCAAGTTTGATTCAATTTGTTTAAATTACATTAATAATAATACATAGATAAATAATGAGGTTAGGAGCGTTTGGTTCACATCTTAATTTGACTAGTGCTGGACAATGGACATCTCACACAGCATCATCTGCCCCCATAAGAGTGAGAGAATTGAGCGTTCGTGGAGTGCTCAGTGATGTGTCTTCATGGCCGAGCCAGGAAACGTTTTAAATAGTGTGATTTTAGGTTGGTTGGTTTGGTAGTCTGTTTCGTAACAATTTCAAAAGTAATTTCGAAATGGTAAAACTGTATTTTCCTTAAACGATGGTGGATTCGATACATCGATACCTAATAAAGCCAACGGTGCTCAATGTCGTGTGCCAAAAAAGTCCGGTCCGCAGGCTGCGTTCAGCTGCCATATTATATTATTTATATACCGTATTCGTAATACTGTATCCATCGCGATTCTCCAAGGCGAGACTGGCTTTCGTCGAAATCCGGTCTGACGTACTTTTATTTGCTCGAACTCTATGCCCTTATTGCAGGTAAATAGGGATATTGGTTTCTTTAGTTAGTACCTTGCAGGAATGAAGAAAAACAAACCTGATTGCTTTATTTACATACCCAACCCAATCCTATTTGCCTACTTGGTTTAATTGGCACATGGCATTTGTGTATTAATGAGAAGATATCTATATTTTTATGTCCTCTTCAAAGTAACGTCAGGTAGAAATAGATAAGTAGTAATTTTCTGCTTTTAATCCTTTTCAGAACACTTATTTTCTAGCTCCTTTATATCCAGTTTTTTCCTAAAGAAAATCCGACGCAACAAGTTCCCACTCCGACTCATTCAGAAAAAATATTTTACATGGTACTTTTTACTATAGAAAATAGAGCGTTTCTTGGACTGTACTATACTCATTTTCCATGGTGTGGTGAGAAACTATAATATTAATGTTTTGTGATCTCGTCATAAAAGTTAAAAATATTGTCAAAATGTGTTATTTTTATACACGTATAGCCAAACTATATTTAGATTGTTTATCTTATAAATAAACCAGGATAATAATATAGGTACGTCATGGTACGAAGTTGAGTGTATGTATTCATTAGATTGTGTTATCATGTCGCGGATTCCATATTAACAGCTTTTGCGTGTAAAGAGATGTAAAATCACTTCCTGAACATCAGATTGATTATAGTTGATTATCGTATCCCGGTTCCCTGCACTCTGTGACTCATAAGTTTAATAACCATACAACTGGGTCGTACTCTTTTCCATCAGAACAAAAGCACGTTGATAGTCATAAAATTTTATAGGCATATCAGTAGAAAAAACAATTCAAACGTGTGTCGCAATTGGATAGTATTTGATCCCCTCGCCAATTCGCGTCCATTAAAACTTGCTAGCAATAAAAACTGTCGTCATAAATCACATGATATTTCATTTTGCATCTAATAAGTGTGTCAATTCTGAGTGCTACTTCTATCGTTTTCTTCTATATTCCATAAAACGTATGCTGATATAAATATGTTCGCAGTAAGTTTGTACATACTAATGTGATTTTTTCGAGAGCGTCAATGCGGCGTGAATGGTAATTCGTTTCATTAACCGATTAACCACGGTTGGCTCAGTTTTATTTTATTCGTTACCTTCTTGGAAATGTTATGAATCAATTTAATAGTTTTGTTTTGATGCTTTCACATTTACTTAACTAGACGTTTTCTTATTATTGACTGAATATAAGATGTTTTTGGCGTAGTGTAGTCGGAGCGTAGAATGAGTCACCAAGTAACCTAATGAAATAGGTAAACCAACTGTTTCTATCTCCTTGTTGTTGGAATTGTGTTCTATTTCTCACGTACGTGACATTTTTGGTGGATATAAATTCATTTAGCCTTGGCTGTCTTGTCTAAGTCCAATATTTTGTAGAAGCACTTTATTTACAGGGGCGCTCTTTTAATTATATGAACTTCATTATTATCCACTGATAGTCTACCTAAGTGGTTCCCAGTTATAAGGAAAGTGAATTCGCTGTCAGTACATTTGACAGCTAAATGTTTCCGAACGCAACAAGTATTTTTTCAGGCTTCATGTTTGCCCCGCTATGCGGATCTGGTGCATCGACTGCGGCCACCATTCGAAGTAATCGCCTGTGTGAATCAGACTGAGAGACGCACGCGATCAACTTGTTCCATTTGCAGACTGGTGGAGGCTGAGTTATTATTATGAGGGCCCGCGTGTGTCTTGTCTTGTTTAAATTTTTTACGTGTAGATAATATCGATCAACAGGACACAACATTATTGTTTGTTAAACGCTAAAAATATATCATTTTTAACTTGCTCAAATGTTTTGTAAGTGAGCTATGGTGGAGTGATAGTAAATACGTGCTAAAACTGTTGATATTTTTTAATAATCCAAGGACGAAAAGTATAAGCTATAGGAATAGCTTTTTAGCTATTCCTATAGCTTATACTACTACTAAGACTAAGGCTTAAACTACTATCAAAGAAAGGATCGACCAACATTATGAGAGTTCAAGGCTAGCCGCGAGGATCGTCTTCCAAGCGCCATTGTTCCATCGATCTGGAGGCTGAACACGATCTTTTGAAATAAACTTTAATGGATAGATAGATGAAAATTACAAAGCTTACGACAACAGCAATGAAGGATATAAAAATCTATTCGGGTTTGGTGCGAACTGCAAAATTAAAGATTATGTTACCAATATGATTATTGCCCTTGAGTTTCGTCCCTGTTTCTTGGTTGGGACAATTCTGAACGTTACATACATATTCGTTTTTATATCATGCAATGTTTTCCAGTTTATGCCAAATAAAAAGGAAATTTAAGTGAGAATTGAATTCTTTTCTACAAAGGTTCGTGCTCCAATTTCATTGGCGCCCTGTTGCTAAAAGATTATCCTTTTCACGCGTTATTTGTGGTCTTATTGTTATTACTTCGTTCGTACGTAGCACCAAATTTCCAATTGTTTCTCTACAGTGTAGGTAACATTGTTTATGTTTTATCTGCGAAGTAATAGTGAAACGATAATGCTTATTACCTAGAAATATCACAGTTAAAATGTACAGGCATTTTAACTGTGTATGTGACGTCTTTGACGTTATCGCAAAAAAGTTTAGCAAACACATTGCTTCTTTCTTTGAACTAAATTATTTTGACAGTTTTATCACTGGTATGGTACTCTATAAATCTAAAAAGATAAACGATATCTGTAATACTTTCGTTTCCGACACATCACGCCACACATAATCTGGCCAATCTTTTGTGATATCGTAAAGAGCAGATGCTACATTGTCATTCTCAATAATTCGAAGTTTCTCGAAGTTACGAGGTTATATCGGGTATATCTTGGGGATTATGAAGCAGTAACTTCGAATAGGAGATGCCATTGTTGTAAAGCTGTCTAGACAGAGCATCTTTGTTGGCTTATTAAAGTTGCACCAGGGAGCACCAACAGTAAAGTGGAACGCGAACGAATAATCTACATTTTCTGAGCTAGGGGAATTGGCGAGTTGCTTGCATAATTATGCAGGCTTTTACCTGTACTATACACATTATTTTCATTAGAAACGATGGACGAAAAGTGTTGGTTATTGCAAAAATTTTAATGTTCTAAGAGGTGGCTATAAGTATATATTTGTTTCTCATTCACTACCTGAATTGAAGTTTTCTTAACGCGACGGTTATGTCTATTCTAAAATAGTCTTCGGGGAAATCGTCTTGGTGCTTTTGTTGCGAATCCTCGCTTAAACTCTCCTCAATCATCTTAAAATAGCGTTGCCCTCAGATACTGTTCACAACATGCGTAAACATAACATTAAGTACAATGTCAATGCCAATTACAGTTTGCAGACTGTCTATAAGCATCGAGGTCGTTACTCATAAGCTGGCTTCAAAGGCTCCACCTGGATAGTATCAAGCGATTATGACCTTTAACATCATCGTTTATGATATACTTTCCTGTACGCACCTTACTTAAGCGTGATTAATGGTTTGTACAGTCATAAGGGAGGATTACAGGCCTAATGCAGTCATGTAAACGCGTTTTCCGTGGTAGAATCCTATCATGGAAAACGTCTAAACGTTGACGGCTTATCATAAATTAAGCTGCCAGGAACATATTTCAACCAAAATTATTACACATCCTTTCATATAAGAATTAACACAAAATTTTCTCAAAAAGCTTATGCTTTTTGTGAAAATTTTGTGTAAAATCAGTAGATTTTTTTAAAAACTAGGTGTGTACTCCTTTCGCGAATTTCGTAATCAATAACGTGATGATGAATCAGGATCACAAACACTCAATACAGGCAACAACAACGCATCATAGAAATAAAATATGTCGTATACTTACCAAGTTTAAGTATGTAACTTGGAAACTTACTCGTACGACAGGGCATGCTATCTCATTGTTTATTTTGAACATGTAAACAAGATGATGCTCCATATAGACAACTGGTACCTTATCTCTTTATTTTGGAATGTAACCCAATATTTTGTTTAGCCTCTCCCCGGCGTTGTTATTGCCTGATAAAGAGAGCCAAATGATACCCTGCTTATCTCAATAGGCTTAAAGATCTGATACCTAATTAAAACGTCATTAATCATCTCTATTTATCAACATAAAAGAGGCAACGACAAAAAACTTTAAAGAACCGTGAATAAATTCAAAGTATCGGAAAAAAGGTATTGAGTAGACCACTATTCAATAATTAGATATCTTTTTAATAGAAGGTCGTTGGTAAAGTTACTCAACCGAACCAAACGCATTACTGTAGTTAACAAGTGTGGTTAGCGGGGTTACCATATAGATAACCGATTTGCTATAATTGCTCTAAGACTGCGGACATCACATGAGCTGAGCGGTTCGCGTTAAAATCGACGTTTTCATTCCCAAAAAGTTTTCTTACACCAGCTCCATCCAATGCATAAACAGCTTCTCAGCTATGACTGAACTTTTAAATGGAGATATAACTGACGTTTTGCCATAAAATTCTAAAAGATAAATTATTAAGTAAATTAATCAATATTTTGTTTATTTAGCCTGGACAATGATCGCGCTGCATATCGCTCGTTACATGAATGATACACTCCTAGCGATTGACTACCAATGCGGTGGCGAAACTGTGATAGCGCTATTTGATCGATGTTTTGACATGGATATTCATGCTACTTTACTTATGTAGTAAAATTTCATTTCATTATAAATAAATTATGACTGGTGTGTTTACGGTTGCTGAAATTCGATAGCATTTTAATTGATCCAAGTTTCGTGTTCACCAAGGACAATTTGTATCACGACTCGACGCTAAATATGTCGGGCGATGTCAAGCAACGTTGCCCTAAAGTCTATAAAAATTTTTGAAAAAAAAAATTGAACCGACTTCACAGAACACAAACAGACGAACCTTCTACACACTAAAAAGAGAAAAATAAGAATATAATTTGAAGTCGGTGCCAACTATTCATTTACATCTAAGAAATTCAAAAGAACTTGGGTGCAAAATTGTATCCTGGTACGCTATCGCTCGATTTATTTTTTTATAGGTACCTAATCGTATTCACTTGGCACCGACTTCAAATTATATTCTTATTTTTCTCTTTTTAGTGTGTAGAAGGTTCGTCTGTTTGTGTTCTGTGAAGTCGGTTCAATTTTTTTTTTCAAAAATTTTTATTTTTCACTTTTTAGTGTAAGTAAATAAATACTGTGTAAGTAAATAAAAGTGTGAGTGTAAATAATATAGTAAGCTACATTAAGACCCTGCTTATCGTAGTTTAAGAAGGAAAGGATAAGAGAAGTCATGGGCAGGCCTACTAAAGGACACACCGGAGTTCAGCAAGGGGGAAAACTATCAATCCCTCAGGAAAAGAAAATATTTTGGACCACCTCGGGTGTAATACCCTTTCAAACTATATGTTTGACTCAGATTGTGAGTCAGGGTGTGTTGTGTAGTGAGAATGAGGTTTTTTGAATGTTACGGGAAAACTGTCAATCCCTCAGGAAAAAAAATTATATGGCGCCACCTTGAGAGTATACCTCTTTCTAACAAAAAAAAAATTTTGGAAATCGGTCCACAATTTTCTTAAAGTTCAGTGCTTTTTTTAGTTTTACGGGAAAAGTATCAAACCCTCAGGAATAAAATTTATATGGGACCACCTTGAGAGTATACCCTATCAAACAAAAGAAAAATTTTGGAAATCGGTCCACAACTGACGGAAATATCGCTGTACATACATTAAAAAAAAAAAAAAAAAAAAAAAAAAAAAACATACATACAGCCGAACATAGAACCTCCTTCTTTTTTTGAAGTCGGTTAATAAAAATTGAAAAATTTGCTAAAAAAAAATGTGAACGATAAGGACGAGACTAGATGTCTGGTGTCATCGTCTGATTTGTGGTAACATTTGTCCCCTAGTCAATACGAGGTTTTAGTTGCAATTTCAATTTGATCATATATTTAGTTGCTCTGTCTGAAATAACTAGTTTCTAAAATTGTGTTCAGTTCCCTATTATTCGTATCGTCCAGTAAACAATACCGATTTATTATCATTACACAAGCTGTGTTGTTATTATAGACGACATTATTCTACAACAGCTTTGTAATCTAGAAAAGCATGACCTAACTTGAATACAGGTTTTAAGATTCATTTCCCTGTAATTTTACAATACTGGTACCTACCATGGTATGATGTGATGCCCAACAATAGAACAAAGCGTATTGCGTTGGATTGCTGTGAAGCCGCGAACCGATACATTAAACATCATTGTTGGTCTCTGTTTGCCCCCGACCTTCATATTTACGCACATTTCCATAAACTGCCCTCGTGCGTCGAGCTCGTACACGTTATCTGACTCCCCGTGTAGATTTATTTTGTATCGGACAGCTCAAAGTTCAATTCATGACTGCTCTCAATACTAAGACTTATGTGTTAGTATAGTACCACTTTGTCTGTTCAATATTACCGTTCTGATTGTGTACTTTCTTTATTTTCAGGTTCTACACGATCATCGCCTTAGCCATAGTCTGTGTTCTTCACTGCCAATTATTCCGCCCTGCGTGCTAGATGCCGCCATGCTAGACCAGATCTATAGCTTTAAGAAATACGCTCAAACGCATCGTAAACTCGATAACTGCTGGCGTACATGACGTAGAGAGAAAGACATGAGTGTGTCTCAGGATGAGGCCCGAGCGGCCAGGATTCAGAAGTACAAGGAAGAAAGAAGGAAGCAGCTTACAGCCAAAACTGCAACGCTTTTCTCTGCAAACGTCACTGACCGGTAAAGTTCACAATATACTTTTTATGTATAGAAAATCTTTGTAACATAAAATCACAATACTTATACTTTTCTATTAAGAAAAACTTGTAACATCCAATCATCAAAGTGACATTATCCCTTCTTTTATTTTCAGGCGCACGAGAAAAGATCGTCCACCTTCAGATGAGACTGTAGAGCACCTCAAGTCTTCCTCGGAAATAAATCTTGCTGCAGCTTCAACATCAGTGCCTATTAGAACCACTCGTGCTTCCCGTTTAAGAGCCGCCGCTGCGACTCATTCCGACACTTCTCCTAGAAAATCTAATCGAAGTTCTTCCGCCCAATCGTTACTCGATGATAGTAAGATTAAAATAACGAAAACATCGAAAATCATCGAAAGAGATAAAAGAACTAGAAGACAAAGCAATGAAACTAAAAGCTCAGCAGCGATTAACGATGGTGCTAAATCGAAAATGAAACATTCCATTATATTAGAGAAAGACAAAAGTAATTTTATGACTAGTCCTAAAAACAATGACGAGAAACCTAGTACTAAAACCAATTCCAATGAAGGAAAAGTAAAAGACATAAACATACACGTGAACGGTGTAGAAGTTTTTGACGAAATTCTTGGTGACCATAGTTTAGAGAAGATTGATGATTTGTTCAATGACCTGGTAGCTGGGCAGAGCTGCATTGAACTTAAAGTCGATGATACAGGGCTCAATGGTAGTCATAGTTTTATAGATGCAAAAGTTGCTGTTGATAATGTGAAGATTGACAATAGTGTAGTGCCAAAAGTGGAAGATGTGAGGGGATTGCTCGGTGCTGTGTGTGTGAGGAAAGTGGAAAGGTTCAGTGAGCTGCTCAGCAATTTATGCTCTCCGTGTGAAGCTGATGTTCTCTTTGAGGATATCCTAGTCGAGAATGGAATCAACGGTGTTAGTGATTCGGTAAGTTCTAGGACTGATCGCATCTAGTTCTTTTTTTGTATTGATATACTCTAGTACTGTAAGTTTCGATTTTACCTATGATTTTATAATGTCGTAAGGTTTTTTTAATTGCTTGGGATCTTATTTGTTCCTAAAACCTACAAAATAAAACCTACAAAATATAATGTTCTGTAGCCAATGTTTTAGTGTGTTGAGAAAAGGAGGTTTACACAACTTAAAAACTTTCCCACATTTCAATATCCGTTGTATAGATGTCTAGACACAACTATTACCAATTAAAATCCCATTCCACTAATACATTTGCATATATGTTGTGCTTTCTATACTTGTTTTGCAACTCTTTTATCATGTGTGTTTATTGTTATTTACTTACGTTTTTTCTACTGTCTACAAGATGACTAAAATTACTTGCTAAGTGGTAATTTTCCTAATGGTTTTACTCCACGAATACTGAAACATATCTTATCTTTTACAAGAAGACTAACTTGTTCTTAAATCAGTTGTTTTTGGGGTCGATGAAGATGAATTATTTTGCAAAAAATTCGCTATATTTGTTGTGTTGCATTTAATTCGTCCATCTTTTCTTTCTGAGCTATGAATGTGTTGATGTATCCATACATTTCTTTATAATGAAACCTACTCATGTCGAATGAAATTCACCTATTCTCATGTCATGACTATTCCACGCTCACCGTACTTCTCGTAACTATTGTTTTTATAATTCGTAGAATATGTTTATTTTTTAGATTAAATATTGTTGATTTCTTAGATAACATCGTTTTCTATATTACTTATTTAGTAATTTTCGTTCGAAGTTCATTCTTACTAACTTAGTAATTTTCGTAAAAAGCCAAGCAATTGAGATTATTTCTTTATAGATTGGTATTATTAAAGTTTTTTCAATTAATTTCAACAGGTCGTCAGGGTCGTACATGGGCAAGACTGGCTCAAGATTGAGGCAAATGGAAAAAGCGAAGAGAGGCCTTTGCCCAGCAGTGGGATGAGAAGGGCTGATTATGATGATGAAATATATTATGTCACGTATTTTTGTCTCTTGAAATGTCCAACAGTCTTTGAATGCCTGAGTATCTGAGATAATGTTCTATCGGGCTTGGGTTAGTTGCATTTTTTGTTTCTTTAATAATATGCCAATGTCAATTGGAATTCTAATTATCGTTAGTCTTGTATGTTTTGAATAGTAGAATGATCGATTACTCTTATCAGCATTTGGGACTACGTCTAATGTATTTGTTATCTCTTATCAGAGCTATTAATGGTTTTTGTGTATTAATGATCTATTATCGCGATCGTTTATTCAGATGAATATTGACATGATACCAAAGTTTATGATTGATATTGTATACTTTTATTATTTTTAAGGATGGGAACTAGTATGGAACTTCAATCATTAAAAAACTCAGGCAGTCTTTAAAGTTGTCAAATTATTTCGTTTCAAAAATCATATTGTGAATAAATAAGTGCTTGTTGTTGCATGTGTCTGATAAATATAATATAGACTAGCTTTAATTTATCAGACCTTCAAAGCAGTGTATGAAGGTCCGAGTGGATGGCTACAGTCCTGTAAGATACACTCGAGTCTGTACCCTACTGCCCAGCCTCCATAACCACCCTACAGAAGAACAGTGTAAAATAACATTTGAGTTGGCATAAGCAACTACAACCATGATAAAACTGATTTTTTTTTAAAGTCAAATGTTATGTTTACATATGCGGTGGAGATGGGTAGTCATGGTAAGCAGGCTAGACGCACATGATCTACGTGATGTTGGCTCTCTTCGTAAAGCACCGCTCTGACTATGAAGAGCAAGAGACTCGCTATACCCTTAGCTACTACAACCTAGCAGTGATAAAACGTAGCAAAATTAGCATATAACCTTGTCAGTCTCTACTAAAGATATAATCAATTTAAAAGCCTACAAGTAATGAGATAAAATATAAAACCCAGTCACGTTTTAAAGCTCATAAGGAATTTAAACAGTAGGTAGGAAAATAATTTCAAAATATGCGAAAGACGTGTGTCGTCGGATCGTAAGAAGAGGACTGAAAAATACTTTGTTTTACCTTAGTAGGTCCAGATTTGTCACACTGTTACTTTCTTCAAAACCGATGCACTTATTAATCATCATCTCCCTGACCTTATCCCACGCTAAGTGGGGTCGGCACAACATGTCTTCTTCTTCCACTCACTCCTATCACTCGTCAATTGTGCATCCACTCCTTTAAAAACCGATGCACTTATTAATAACTAAAATCGTTTCATAATTTGAAAGACATTTTTCTTAACATAGGCATTAAACGGGCGAAGCCAGGGCGCATTTAGTTTCATGATAAACCGGGTCAAGTTCCGACTGATATGGCTACATGTAAATCGAATAACCATTTCACGCCATCTATGGTCGTATCGAGGTCTGTATGCAAAAGTTTTGAAGATATGGAAATATTAACTGGCGCAGCCGGTGAATAATTGGGTTTTATTCATTGAACACAAATCTGCTTTTCCTTTTCTGAATGTATTGTTAGTTTGTTCAATTTCCTTTTTTTTAAATAAGACTATTTTGATTTTTAATGCCTTAGCAGCTCAAGCTTTGTGTAGATTTATAACAGTATAATTCGGTTTGATTTTTTTTCAGAAATCAAAACACCTTCTTGAGCTTGACGTGTCGTGAAGAGTTCTTAAGAACACGCGTGTCAATTGATCCAGTTATTAATCCTGTCTCATAAAATAGCTGATGACATAATTTGATTTATTTTGCCAGATGGCTTAATGTCTTGAATAAATCAATCATCATCACGTAAATGGCATGACACTTGAATTACTCGAAGCGGTTTAACCCCGTAAAACCAACATATTGATGAGTATGTTGATGAGCGTTTACATCACTCATTCGAGTAATAACAATCATCATGCCATTTTATTAATATGTCTACAAATTGCTGCCATGAGAAGGATGTTGGTATTGGCTTATGCCACTTCGGAATAACACCTTCAAAGTAAAGATAAAGCTTTGCTCTTGATATTGTATATGAAAGTTGATCTTTAAAAGATCTCGATAATCTCAGTTTTCATAAATATTACCGACTTCATATTTGGGATCGTAAAGCTCAGCATTGTAAAGCGTATAGGTAGCTATCGCGGATCGAGAGAAACTTTCATAACTTAGTAACTTTTATTTCCTCTATATCATTACCATTGTTAATGATCTCGTCCACCTTGATTCCGGGACCTTCATGAAGCAAGAGCAAAACAAGAAATGCTTCTGCATTTCATTTTTTTTACTTTACTTAACCAGTATTCAAAAACTCTGGAATATGCACACGCGCTGATCGATTGAATCATAATGACGCAACACAAGGCTCAAATTTGGACAGACCAAAATATGCCAAGGGTCTCTTATGGTTGGCCAAGTTGAACAGCACCTATTTTGGTTGCGACTACTAGTAATCGATTGTATTGTTGTCGGCGCGAAATACCACAGAATACAATAAATGTTGTATACAGATGTTGACGACCTCGCCACCCCATGAAGATGACTTTAAATGGGCATCGGAAAACGAGGTAGCCTTTTTGCGAAGGATATTTTGGCGAAAATATTTCGCGACAGCAATTCGGCATTGCTTTTTAATTGTCGATCAATAAAAAGAGGTTTTATTCAGTTTGGGGAAACTGTAGTTTTTATTTGTTGAGACTGATTCGGTTGTCTTTAATTTTTGTTCACCTTTAATTCAGTTAGTTATAAGATTCGTTTAGACTTTCATGACTAGGTAAACCTAAACTTACTTATTTATTATTATATTAGGTATACGCACAACGGCACAAGTAAAAGAAGTACCAAACTGTATAATTATACGTAATCGTAAAAGAATGAAAGTGCGTATTACATGCACTATGTAAGTGGTCGATTTCTTTCACCGAATTAAATAACAAGAAACGTCAGTAAAAACGCGATTAATCAAATTACCATGAATTGAATGGTAACAAGACGTTACGAGATTTGTCACAGAGATTGTAATAATTACTCAGTGCTTTAAATTTTCACCCACCAGATATTTCACTGGAAATCCTGTCAAAAATAAATTAGTAAAACCTGTGGAAAAAATTGCCTACACAGGACATCATCGATTTCAAAATAAGTATAAAACTATTCGGAGATTTTCGGATTTTTTTTCGAACTGATTTTCTAAATTGAATCTAAACTATAAACTATAAAGTTCAGTTTAGTTTGTCACACAATTTGAAGTTATAGAGGCTTGCTATCGTGCCGAATTCAGCAAAAGTGAAAGAAACGCGCGGGCGCACGACATGATTCTTGGTAGAGTTAGTGCGCGACTCGCCGGCTCACCGCTCGGGCCTACGATCAGTGATTTGATTTGGATGTGCTCTGTGACATGTGTAAACAAAATAGGCGAATATTGGTTTTAAAGCACTGCTCTGATCCTGCGTAAAGCCTGTCATAAGTGATTCTGATTGGCTGGTATTGCTACTGAATTTTGTCTCTTGACGTGTGTCTTTGACTCTTGGAAGCAAATTATCGTATTGCTTGCAATAGTCATACGAAATAGTGTATCCTTGTACCAAATTCATCACAAATGAACTGTCTTTCGAATTCGTGACTCTTATACATGGTCTGGTCATAGAGCAGAATTTTTAAAGGGTTATTGTAGAATTTTGTGTATCTTCTATAAGTACAGTAAAAGATGCTGTTCTATCGACCATAAGATCCGTTTGTTGATTTAAGTTAACAGTTGATTGTTTGTGAAAACTACTCATTAGTTCGATGCATTTCATGGTTCGTTGGCGTCTACACCTACTCTTTTTTTATGGCTTAATCAATTTCCATATTCTGTGCTCATTTGGCGTGACTGCTTTAACCAAGTGATGATAGTTCAGCAAATTGGATTATAAAGTTTATTGCACTGTTATTTTTGTATCCAAAATTGTGTTTTATTAAATGTCATTGTCACTAAACCTTTTTACGCTATTGTTCAATGGATTGTGAATAATCTTGCGGTTTCCGGCTCAACTTTAAGTGACATTGAATTAATCTAAATACGGGTGCATAATGTCGGAAGTATCAGTAGCCTCGTAACCTCCTTGTATGGTAAATTTTCCTTATAAATATACCCCATTATACTATGATGAATTACCCAAGTTCTATGAATGTATAATAGATCGTTTCACGTGGTTTATAGGTTGAGACCTGGTTTATATCGTACCTAGGTCACTGTGTTGTGGTTGTGTCCTTATCAATCAGTAACAGACGCTTCATGTTGTTTACGTTTATGCGTAGAAACTGCATCTCTATTAATTTCGTGCTTCGTTGCGAAATTGTCGGTCCCGCCTGGCTATACAATACAGCCAATAAATTAAGATATAGGGCTTCAAGCGGGCTAAAAACTGTATCAACAGAGGTGGCCACACATATAAACTCACTTTTTACTATGCAAAACTAAATTCAAGCATTCTTTGACTTATTGAATTACGAACGATGCAGACAACGTCTAGACGAGACTTTATTCCTAGCAAACCTTCGGATTAAGCTTCATCGAATCCCGTTCTTGAGAGAAGAAAGTAGGTACTCTAGTAATAGCTCGATTACATGTACCGAGTAAAGGACGAAACAAAACATCACAACTGTTCATCCCTAGGCTTGATATATTAATATGAAGTCTCTCAGATCTTCAATCATTCAAGTCCTTTTAGAAATATCTATGAGACGTCTTCCTAGATTTAGAACTCCGGTAATAGGCCATTGAAACGGCTGGTATTCAAACTCGAAACCTCTGGATCGAAAGACAAGGGTACCTCGCTCTTGACGACGACTCAATAATCGAAACTTAGCAGTAAAATCTTTTAAATTGAAGTTGTCCTAGACAACCATAGTCGAAACCGCAACACGGCCTTGCTAATAACTTCTCACAAAACATTATGCTTATCTTGTAAACAATTTGCAATCACTGAAGTGTTCACGTTTACCTCGACACGAAACAGTCGGACAACGGACATGAACGAGAGTGATGTGGATTGTCATCAATCAGCTAGCAAATGAGATCGAACAGTCCTGAACAAGATTTATCCCTTTAATTTCCATTTGTTTATTTGTACCCTCAATTTAGATTTAATTTATTACGCTCACCTAATTGTTCAAGGGTTTCAATAAACTCCTAAGTTTTAGGTCAGTCTTAGCATGATAGCAGGTTGAACGTGTAGTAGGTACTACCTACCTTGTATTTGCTCTGAATAGCGTTTTTCTTACGTATTTTATTAATTGCGTTTGTATATTTATAAACCAATTTGTAAAGCTTTCTTATAAGTTAAAGTTAGAAAATTAACAGATAGTTATAAATAGCAGTAATAAGTCCATTATAAGAAAGACCATGAAACTTTAAGACATATTGAATTAAATAATTCGCAATCATTCCGTTCTAGTCTGAATTATAAAATATGCATAAAAGTTCCTCAGAAGTTACATTTAAAGCTCTGGTTTATTTATTTATTGCTTCCATGATTTGTAGTTTTCTTAGACTGATTTATAATGTAGCAATGTAAATTACATTGCGTAGGTTCTTGGGTTACTTAGATCGGACATTCTATCTGCTTGTTGAAGGCTTTTGTGACCTAAAATCTAGACTCGTGTTTGCGTGTTTGAAATTTTGTTTTGATATCAAGGTTGATTAAAACGTCTGTCTTGTTATTTGTAAACAAGGACTTCTCATTATAGTTGTGTCGAAAGAACAAAATTGTCCCTTGAGAAATGAAAATTGTCCGTTCTTAAATTGTCTCAGACTTTGTTGAACATTTTGTTATTAATAGCTCTCATATTTTTTTTGTCCTTGCTAGTATTGTTAGTAAGGGCTACAACATTATTACCCTCGAAACATTGTAAGACTGTATTTATTTCGTAATTATCCGAGTATACGATGATGTAATATTTGGTTTTATATTTACGACCCATACCTATTGTAAACTGTACGACTGGTTGGATGTGAGTTACGTCTGTCTCTGTACCACCTAACTTGTAGGCTAGATTCTTGCTATTAATTTCTTTCACTGCTATTTTATGAGCACTAGGTAATACGAATACGCTACTATTGTCACAAATCCAGTTTATTCCAGCAAATCGGTAAATGGCAAAAAGGTAGACATTGGTCTCAGTCCCCTGATATGGCCGGTTTATTTTCCATGCTATTTCAACGGAGATTCAGGTCAAATGCTCTTCCATAAGTAGCGAGTTGGCTCCGAATTTTTCTTCTTGAAAATTGTGTCACGTGCCAAGTGAGTAATAAGTCGCTTGCATTTTGTACCTTATCGTTCCTTCATTGTAAATTGCAGTGCATTTGGGATTCCGCTTGAATTACGCTGTCTCAAAATCGCTTGCGTCTGTCACATAGTTGTATGTTACACAGTTTATATCTTAGATATTTGCTTATGGTTTAGCTGAGTTTATTCTGTCTCGCGTGATTTATCGAGGCGTCTACTAACTTCACTTGTGCTTAGTCATAAATCGCGGACGCTTACGTAGGATTTTCTCTACTGGAAAGTGATAAAAATTTCATGTGAAGTGATTGAAGTTGGCAGTGAATGATACTCACAACTCTATGACGCCATAAAGTTCATGAGTATCAAAATGCGTGTTTACTTCAAGGAGCACAACGTTAAGGTGGTGAGTTTTATAGACAATCCTTTTTCTCAGGCTAACCACAGTACTGTGTTGTTAGGCTACCGTTTTATTGCGTAAGTGCACGAAAGTAGCCTTTTTGAGGCGCACTTATAATCCTTTCACCACACTGGTTCGAAAGAACTAGTGACACGACAAGATGAAGAAGCAATTCATCTGAGCAAACATCCTGTTGTTTGATTTACTGTACAATAGCATTTAACGGCTATCTTGTTGTCAGTTGGATATAATAAAATGGACATCAAAAAGCTCAAGTAAACATCTGTACGGACTACGGTTCAATAATACAGTTGTAATAAAATGATATGAATAAAAAACTATGATAAGGGTAAATCAAGATAAATTCAGAGACCAAGGCTGTCTTGCTCCGCCAGGGTTAAATTAAAAAGTACGTGAGTGTCGTGGAACACTCGGTTGGAACGAAGCAAAGAGTACTTTTCTATACTGGGAATCAGTGAAATGATGTTAATGGTCAATTAGGTATCCTAGAAACGCTCTTCCGTACTAACAATGTAACAATCTATGGACTGTTTCGCGGCTGCGCATTTCGCACTGTGACGATTTGACATATACATGTGTCGTGACGGTATCGTGAAAATTATTTTTCCAGCCTCAGTCTTTTTTTTTCTTTGATACCGTCCGAAAAGGAACTTCGTTCCAAAACTCGGGTAAACACAGACATAAAAATGGCGATCTAAGTGACTCGGAGCTATCAAGAATAAAAAGTGTAAGGTCCCAAAATTTTAAATATTAACCACATACACAAATAGTTTTTGCAAGGAAAATTTTAGACTCATACCAGTTTTTTCATGGTCACAATCAGCTCGTAGTTTTGCTTGCTTAGTTGTTGTTATACCACCGAAGTAAAGGGACGTTCTGCGCGGTCACAAAATGTATGAGTGACCGTTGCACATTTGCAATATTTAAACGCCGGGAGCGTTGTGGACAGGATTCAAAAACTCCGTCAGAGAAACTCATACAAACTTTAGTCACAATACCAAAACACGTTTAGTGAACCGATACAGAATGATCTAGTAAAAATAAACGAGTAGATAGAGCAAGTCTAGTCGCAAGTCAGTCTCTGAAGCAATTAGTGCCAGAGAAATAGTTAGACGCAGACTAGGACTAAGCCGGAATGTAAAGCTTAGACCTATTTGAAGCAGGCTTAGAATTCTGAGGGGAATTTATCATATTGATTAAGCCTGCATATTTTATTTTTAGGGATCTACAATTTGGTATAAATAAATCACTTATGTTAATAACAGAGGGAGTTGGATGTATTCAAATTTTCCCTTTTGTTAAGTTTGTACCTACATATTTTATTCTCCAAAGGAGTAACCGAATAGAGACTGTCTCCACTGTACCAGGGGACACAGTCGTAGTCGTTCCAGTCTGATTTTCTTAATAATTCGGGACTAAAGCTACGATACAAAAATAAACCTACTTATCATACTAGCGATGCATGTAGTAGATATCTTCAGTTTGAATGCTGACTATCATCCCCACTCAGTTGATATTCCATCTATTAGAACAAAGCGCTTTCAAATATATTTTATTACGCGCACTGCAATAAATTGGAAACAGCTTCCAGCGTCTGTTTTTCCATTGAGCTACGAGCCCTGATGTTTTAAGAAGAGAGTTAATAGGCAGCTTCTGGGTAGGCTCATTCTTACCTGATTCTTGCCTGTGTAAGTTTCGAGGTCAAGAGCCGACCCATTCATCATATAAGCCATATTTTGTTTTCTACATTCGTACCGTACCGATTGTGTAAAGAGAAACAGATTGAAATAATAGAATTGATAATTAGGTGACAAATTAAATTGTTGGTTGGGTTATGTTTAGCGCGTCATGCGTCATCTGCCTCTTACTGTACGGAACCATTTTCAGCACTGATAGTGTCAATTAAAAAATGTCGCGAATTTAGTATTGTGAGTAGTATATTTTGTTTGTGGGCGGATCAACTTTTTTCTGTCATGAATCAACTTTTCGTGTAAAAAAATAAATGTTGAAATTTTGCTATAATTTCACCTAATATTGTTAAATAAATTTCTGCAGTTTACAAATCTACTACGAGCACCAAAAAAATTTGCCGTTTTCATGGATTTTTATGCCTTTATTCCAAAAGTGGCTCCCAAAAATGTCACCTAACTAACAATGACGTATTATGGTAAAAAGTTCATAAAAAACAATATTTTAAAAAGTAAATCTGTTTCAATGTGAACTATTACTCAATTAAATCAATCTGGCATAATCAAAATTTAAATAAAGTGTCTAATTTTTTTGAAAATATACCTCATTGTGTCTCTGGGGTCACTAAATGAAAGAAATTTTATTTACTTTTCTTGTAATTCTGTTTCTAGAAGCGCCAGAAAGATGCACTTTTTACATGACTATTGTTGGTTATTCTTCAAACTTTGGTCATACAACATTTTGTAAAATAACCTTTACTTTTTTAATAATCCTGCTATCAGTGTCCAAATTTTTGGGGACAACTACGTGAGCCCGGAGACATAATGGTGACTCTAGAGACATATACGGTACTATGCCATAGGCAAGTCACAGTACAAAAAACCATAAAAGGTACAAAAAAATATTTTAAATGTGACAACCAGTTTACTTTTTATAGTTAACACAGAAAATAAACCCTAACCTAACAAATATCACATTTTTCTCTAAAATTAGAGATAACATTTTATGAAAATGGGGGTTTTAGTTTATTTAAACAGTCATCTGCGTAGTAAACCAGTCCCCTATCGCATTTTTTCACAAAATAACATAAATCTCGCTTAATGAAGAAGACCAAAAAAGCTTTTTGTGGATGAAATATAATTTTTTTTCTCACTAAGTTACCGACTGAAGATATCTTTCGGAACAAATGGCCAAAAAAAATAATTTTACTACCTGTAGATTCATCAAAATAATCAGCCTTTCATCCCATGGGATGAGAAAGGCTGGGCCAGCTGTGGTCATTCTGGCCAGCCATGCCTGGGGTAAGGCCTTTCTTTACTTCTGTCATTCGTCTCTGTCCTGTGGTATGGTAATCTTGCCCTTTTATTATATTCTACAGACTTTACCATTCCATCGATCCATTCGTTCTGTGATGACGACCACCACTCTATTTACCACCAGGTCACTACTCATTTACAACTTTGATCCTGTCATCACCACACCTGGCCACTTGTCCTGCCCAAACTACTCCATTTGAGCTCCAATAACCACTTGTGTGTGTTTCAGCATCGAGGACTGGGTAGATTTAAAAGTATAATACCGAGCATTGCTTATTCCATGGCTCCCTGTGGGACTCTGATCTTGTGCAGTCTCCTTCGTGAGCGCCCATGTCTCGGCACAATAATTTCATAGTTAGTGGACTCAATTACTACTTTGCTACTGCTGTCATCACCGCGCCTGGCTAGTCCTTCCCAACCAATACCATTTGAGCCCCAATAACCGCTTGTTCATCTTGAAATTTTGGCTTGTTCATAATGTTCATTCGGGAATTTCGACAATCTTATAAGTTTGAGACCGAGCTTGCTTTATAGCTCTCAGTGCAACTCTGATCTTGAGCACAGTCTCCTTCGTGAGCGTCAATGCACCATGATGGTAGTTAGCATAAACTGCCACATGGGATGGCAGTTGGCAGAACACATTGGCAGATCTTATTTCCAATGGCAATGTTTGGAACCGAGGACCTGGAGATATTCGTTATAATTTTAGGTGACCATGGTGGCCAGGCCTACTTTAAGATAAAAAGTAAACTACTTTAAGATGAGTGATCAGGATCACACATCTCTAAAAACCACCGGAAAAGGATGAGGTTGAGGTCGTCTACAAACCTAAGGTGCTACAGGAAGACACCTACCTACAGGCAGACTTTTATTCCCGAGCTGTCTAATTCAAGAGTTTTTACGACGTCTCCTAGGACAGCCGTAAAAAGCTTGGGTGATAAGATGTCTCCCTGTCAACATACTAATAGTTTTCCTCTTTAAACGAGGATTTGGAGAATTTTGCTATGTAGCCGCACTTTTATGGTGGTATACATCATCCGCAGTATATCCATATAGTTAAAATGGATCTGACAGCGATGGTGAGAGATTTCTTGCTTCAAAGGTTTTTTTTCGTAATCTACGAAGGCCATGCATATTCAAGCCAGTTGACCTCTTGACTCTTCTCGGTCGTTGACATCGAGTGTGGGTAAAAATAGACTAAAGAAAAGATAAAAAGAATGCGTAAAAGCAGAATCGAATGAAGTATGGTGTATTGTATCGACCTCACAAACGACTTGTATTCTTAGTTCATACTTAAAGCAATTTTAAACATAAATCTGAGTGTTTTCTATTAGAAACTAAAAATGTGCAATGAATCTTTATGTATTAAACCCGTCTATCACTCACCAGATTGTTTATTGTATAAATTATGGTAATTTTTATGCAGAATGTCTCTTGGCTCACTAAAAATTGTCTCTTGGGTCACAGTTTTTGTGAGCCAGTGGAACGGTGACTCAGGATACAAACTAAGGTTTTTAACTCTTTTTCTTCAACGAATTTGATGAAAGTAAAAAAATACGTGGATGCAAAGCATTTCAGAATCAAATGTCAAAACATAATAACCAAATTACTTTAAAGAGTAGTTTACTTGTAGGAAATTTCATCGTGAGTCAGCGGATAAAAAACAATGACACCCAGTCCCGCTGCGAACTACACACGTAATGGCAGAGTCCACATAATGGCCAAGGGTCAGCAATCTTTATTTTACGACATGCAGATGAGTTTTCTATTAGCCTAGCCAATAACTATCTATATTACTTACACTTTGTTGAACTTTTTTGTCGTTACCCAGTTGACAACGCGATTTGGGTAAATGTCGGGGACAACATTTCAAACCGTGTTTTTTCATTGAAAAATGCAATATATTGTTTCGCAAATCAGTATTTTAGAATGCTGGTACATAAAGGAACAATGTAGATTAAAAATATAAAGACAAGTCAAGGAAAAATTTTACACAGCAGCGTTGCATATGTGCGTGATTTGCGCTGGGGACAAGTGAAATTTGTATGAAAACCAATTTTCGTCTACTGGGTCACGATAATTTTATATATAATTGACTTAATATTTTGAAAATATTGATAAACAAGCGTAATGGTAAAGGATCTGATTTTATTAATTAATGTTAAAACCAACAATTAATCTAACTCAGCACCTTTTACGATTTTTTTTACGTCGGGGACAAGGTTTTACACTAAAAAGTTGATCCACCCTTGTATTTTAGTTGTAACTTCCATCTTTCTTTCAGCGCTCGATGCCGGAGTGCACTGCACCGTGTCGACGCGCGCAGCCCTCTCGAATCGCGAGCACGCCCAAGCGAACGCCTGCTGCAATGGTAGCGGCAATTGTGAACGATGTTGCTGGTAAGTGTTATAATATAGGCTCTAGATGAATAAATGGAAATAATATTTCACAAATTAATGATGACCAATTGATATGACTAAATTCGTCATCACGAATGTAGTCACGAAGAATGGAAGTTAGAACTGTTTGGATTCTCTTATTTTTAGTATAAATTCCGGGTTGGTCACGCTCTGGCTGAAAAATTTGCGGCCCATTGATATTACGGGCCTTGATTTATCAATTCCTAATCTATTTCCACATGCGAATTAGCGTGTAACGAATTTCTGGCTTTCGTCTCCATAACTACTCATATTGTATAATGGGTAAATACTGGTAACTACATATACATACATACATACATAAAATCACGCCTCTTTCCCGAAGTGGTAGGCAGAGACCACGGATATAGGTAACAACATATAGGTCCACCTATTCCGTATCCATACTAATATTATAAATGTGAAAGTAACTCTGTATGTCTGTCTGTTTGTTACGCTTTCACGCCCAAACCGCTGAACAGATTAAGCTGAAATTTGGCATAGTTAAAGGTTGTATCCCAGGAAAGGACATAAGCTACTTTTTATCCCGAAAAAATCCCGAGGGACCGCGGATCACACCGCGGGAGCGCAACTAGTAGGTTAATATTCCCATTATCTTGTTCCACGTGTAACGTGGATAAACCCTTGTCTATATTTATCCCTTATCTGGCATTGACCGCTAATCAGTTGCGCAACTGTATTGTAGACGGGATTGCCAATCAGAGTAGCCTCGTCTTTTCTTCCATCTCTATTGTATTAGTTAATTTGGTTCACTGGTACCTTTTTTGGCCTTTGTAAGATCATACAATTATTGTACGTTGGCTTTATTTTTTATCCAATTTCGCGCTTATAAAGATTCCAATTTTGACTACTATCATTCATTTTACTTCTGTCCGCGGACACTCTGGATATTCTTTAAAATTAAGAAATTACTTAAAATTGGAGACATTTGGACCCTTGGTTTCTAAAAACAGCATCCATTCTATTGTTGATGTATAGCACTCCTTTGCTAACTTCCATTAAAAATGTAACTATCTCTAAATGTAAGTAAAAAAAAAAAAGAGATATTTAAGTCGTTAGTCGAGATCAAGGAGAGGCCTTTGCCCAGCAGTGGGACACAACGGGCTGAATATAATCATAATAGTAATAAATAATTTAATTCGTCAAGCCATGATGGAGGCCGGAGGCGGTAAAAACTCCGTCAGTAGAGTTGGCCACTCATACGAACTTACTTTTTTATCTCTGATATAACCCCAATCATAAAAGATGGTTCTCATCTTTTTGAACTAAGCGCAAACGTGACCTATAAACATGTGACGTCATAAGCGTGCTTTCCGTGGTTCTACCCAATTAGATCTAACTAGGGTATTCCCGTTTGGTGAATTTAATGATCCTAATAACCTATTAGTTTCGGGTTACGTAACTCCCATTACGGATAGTTAATCAGTATGATTTTTACTCGATTCTGTGATCTCGTGCATAAAAATAGAAGTCCTACTTACTAGGTATCCTAGGTTTTTATGTATAATATGTATATATTTACAAACAAAAAGTATATAAGTAGTATCAGTTATTTGGTTCTTATAGTACAAGCTTTCCTTAGTTTGGGGCTAGATGATGCTGTGTGAAAATGTCCAGAATTATTTATTTTCTAAGTTGTTATAATTTTTGTAAGTACATAATTAATGCTACAAAATGTGTGTGTTTACAGTGATTAGTTACTTTCATCCAATTAAATAAATTACCTACTTTTAATTAGGTTACATGTTACATTTGATCGAAAGTGAGTATTCATTTACGATACATCAATTAATTGAAAACAAAATTGATCTTTGCGTGTCTGTCAAGTTCATATCAATTATCGCATTGTCTATCATGCGTGTTTTACAAAAAGTGAAACTGTGAACATTGTATCAAAATCGATGATAGGTTAGTTCCTAGTTCTTAATTATTTCACTTGTTTTCATTTAGTAGTTGTATTTATGTAGCGTATTTATGTATTGCCAAATATTTATTAACTTGGGCCCCTAGACATCTTATAAGGATATTAAGTGTCTTGATCTGAGTCTTACCGTACCTTGGCAATACATAACGAGTCGTCAGTCTTTTCGTGTTTTCCTATCCAACTGCGATAAAGTTAAATAGATAGATAGATAAATAATTATTTATTGCATACCAATAACACACTTAAATTAAAAAGAAACTTAACTTATGGTAAGACAACTGGCGGCCTTATCGCTGAAAGCGATCACTTCCAGGGAACCATTTAGTGAGAAAAAGCCTAACAGATAGGGAAGGCGGTTTGAAACATTGCGTAAACTAAATTTGATAATAATATGTAATTAAGTAAGTAATAATAATAATATTAAACTTATTATTATTAGTAGTAATAATAAGTTAAATCGATGGGTTTCGATTGAAGCAGTCTGTAGGTACATATGTAGTATACGTTTGTATTTACGTTTGTTACAATAGCGTCCAAGCTCTTACTTTGATAAATGAGGTGTCAATAGTTTCCCTTTTAAGGTCCGGATGACATTGACTCCAATTTTGATCATTTCATTTAGTAGGAATTTCTACATAGTCAGGTCTACAGTTTAAGCCTTTGTTTCATAATGTTCATGACAAAGTGCTAGCTTTACATTCAACGGAGTGACAGATAGCTAGCCATTGGTATGAAATATACAAACTGTCTTGAACAATGATGCACGCCATCATTAGGCACGCGACCACACGCGAGTTTAGGATTAAAGACCTGCCACTTTCGACTACTCTATGACGAATGTATGGAAATGGCTTTCCGGACATTCTTGCTAATTTTTTAGCCACCAAACCAGGTTTTAACTCCAAAAATTGTATGGTTACTCCTAAGCTACACCCGGCTTAACTTTGCACCACGTTTATTAATAAGGGCCCAAGAGAATAGTACTTCGAATTTCGATCCGAAGATCGTAGGCTCGAATCCCTGCTACGTCAATTAGTTTTGCGTTCGAAAAATAAAAATTACATGCGTGTGCCAATCATAAGTTTCTTTATATTATTATGCCTCTTAAGAAGGGTCATTCATGGTATGCCTAAAAGATCAGAAATAATGTTAACAATAAGACACTCAGTTGTGATCCTGTTTTTTGATCATCAATGACTTAACTTACCTATTTTCGTAGAAGCGATTTATTATTTAAATGTCCTCAATGCATAGGCAGCAGGCGAGCAGAAGTCGAACGGAGGTCTAAGTTGACGCTGAGGTGGGCGTGAATAATTGAACAGTTACAATGTAGTCTTGGGAACTGAAATATTGTGTACGTGGTTTCTAGTTCACAAGACGCGGTTCTAGTTTGCATAGAGTATAGTGGATGAAGTTCGGTTTGTTTGGCTTGCCTGGAGCGGAAGTTTTTGAAACCAATTTTTCTCTCAACTTTGGATTAATAGTCTAGCGTAGTCGTTCCGGAACCTAGATTTCATGCTACATTTATAAAATTAAATAGGAGTTTAAGTCACACCGTGCATTTTTGAAGTCATGAGTGAATTCACCCTTCATACGTTTAGATCGAATTTAAATTCTTTTCGGAATTTTTATTCAAGCGAATATTTTCACGTTTGTTACAAAGTTTATGTTTAATGCTACTGCTCCACCTGCGTCTTAACGCGTTAAACAGTGTCATATTTGACAGAAAATGTATGGATCTAATGTCAAATATGTCACTTTTATCGCGTTAAGTCGCAGGTGGAGCAGTAGCATAAGCATAATAGTAGTAGCTCTGATAATATCTAAGATCATCCCACAAATTCGGACCTAAAGTTCAAAGAAATAAAACGAATGCTATACTTTCGTCGTAAATGTGCCATTGCTTCTCCAGTTCTTTTACGAGAGGAGTTTTATGAGTCTCTTAATGTCACACTTGAAGGTCAGATGAGCAGCAAAATGCGGAGGCAATGAGATTATTGGTAACGTAGATACAACCTTATTTCAGGGCTTTGCACATGGTTCATATTGAAGTATTTTGCTCAATTATAGTTCAATTGAATTCTTGGAATCTTAGAAACGGGCCAGTTTCCACAGAAGACAGGGTTAAGTTAAACTAAATAAACTTTTAAACTGCGCTTCTTTTGAAGTCATGTGATGAATGAACCATTCACCCTCAATGTAATCGCAAAGTCTCTTAAAACTCAGTAATCTGTTAGGTTGCCACACAACTTGGCGAAAAGCCTTTTACGTGAACTCTGACTCTGGTCATCTCAAAGTAAATATGAGTACAACCTTACTTGAAAAATGAAAAATGTTTTCACCAGACTGGAACATGTTCTTTGATCAATGATCAATAATTTAGATTAACGACAATTTTTAATCTGGATCAGGATCAAGATGAACAGTTTTTTTTTATGAATAAGATCTCGAATGTGTTATTATCAGAAACAGAAGTTTCTGATAATAACTCTTAGTAAGTATCTGATACCGGCACCTGTTGATAAGCACTCCTCCAAACATCTTGACCTTGATCTAGGCGTGCCCCAGAAAGATAGCGATCCACTATCATCAATCTTTCTAAGAATACCTTACCTTCGTCTAAGAGTTACCTCACACCAAGATTCAACGTGAACTGACCCTAAGAAACGTACATAATAATCGCTAGAAATGATCTTGATGTATTGAGTATGAGTATCCTTGAGGTCATAATTTGTTTCTCTTTGTGCAAATATAATACCCACACAATTTTATGTTGAAAATTTTCTTCTTAGTCACTATATGTTTATGCACAGCGTTTATGTTACCCAGTGTCGCAGATTTTCTCTGCCTTTCATTTATGTCCTTGAATTATTTTAGCATTTCCATTGAAATTTTAAGGAAACAGAGCATGTATAAACAAAAAAGCTTTTATTTACCGGAAACTTTTAATACAAGGGGTTCTTAAAAAGCGCCAAGAATAATTTACCGTGCCCGTTTCTTTGTTTGCATTATCAAAGTTGGTGTGGATTGCTGGTGACAATTTGCGCCGCAGCAATTTTTACGTCAAAATCTAAGTTACATACAAAATTCACAAAGAACAATGATTCAAGCAAAATCATCAAAATTTCAAAAACAAAAATTTAATTTCAGTCCTTCAAAGTCTTCATTTCGTTTTATCTGACTAATTAATACTTATCTAGATGGCTGGAGATAGTTTAACAAGGACTAGCCAGGTAAAGGTCGGGGCCTTGCTCCATTTCTAGGAGTCTCGTGAATGACCTCAGGGACTTTACCCCGGCTCCCGACTGGAGGTCAAAGGTCGAGGTCTGAATTCAGCAAGTTTGTTGAACGAGGTTAACCCTGCATTTTGATTCTCGAGAATTGCAATGATTGCAGTTCCCGATAGCAAGATGATATTTTGCACAAAATTGAACTTTTATGCTGTTTTTCTTATTACCTCGAATTTTCTCTGGCTCAACCGCGTCTATGCTATAGCTTAGACGCAAAGTCTAAGCTATAGCATTAATTATATATACCGTTCACTTTTTTTTCTAGTCATTCGTGTCCCACTGCTGGGCAAAGACCTTTTTGTAGGTTCACTTTATGTAGGTATAATAAAAATTAGACAAAAAAACATCTTTATTCATTTTCTCGTTATCTTATCAGATAAGAGTTTCTAATGAGAAAATAGTCATGACGGATGAGGCTAGATTCTGATTATAAATCCCGCCTAGAGCCTTAAGGTCAAGGTTCTCCTTTTGCAATTGTATTAAGCTGAGGTCGATTCTAAGGAATTACGTCACTTTGGTAACTTTGAGCCAGTTTGTTCTATAATATGATATGATTCTAAACATACTCTCGCATGTGAGTGCCTAGAGAGAGATATGTAGCTTCGCTGCCTAAGTCGGAACAAATATTTGCGTATCTGTAAATATTTGTTTCTAGTCTGGATGGTTTATTGTGGTAGGTAATAAATGAATCCATGACGTAATAAAAAATGCTGATTCTGGTCTACTAAGACTTATCTATTTCAGAAATGTTGTAAGTCATAGTGATACAAACTAGTTGACTGTATTATTATATTTTCTGTAGAATTTCTGAGACCCTAATAACCAAACCAATACTCGCCCAAAATGGTGAATCAAAGTTGCGAAAAGATTTAACATACCACTTTACTCACGCACCACCCCTAAGAGCTTTCACAAGTTGAACAATGCCTTTTAAACAGTTGCCAAGGATGTCTCTTCAAGTTTATACTCTTACATGACAAGTCCGTTAAAGACGCCTGTCAGGATAATAAAACTCGAAATTTTACGATCAAGTTTTTAGTGTACAGTACGCACAACCAATCTTTAGCTCTCTGAAGTAACTGCGCAGAACCCATTTTCGATGACTTGTATAGCTGCCTCGCTCACTCGCTTAGTTTGTTGCATCGCGCTATCTCGCTTGGTACCTGCGCAATCGCATCTTACTTCAGAGAGCTAAAAATCGGTTGTGCGTACTGTACAGCAGATTTGTAGCTTTCTAATCGGTGTTTAATAAAATTGTTATCAAAATGTTTGTGTCTCTTTGAGTGTGCCAGTTGCAAAGTTTTATTTAGTTGTTCATAAGTCTTCTGGAGGTCACCAAGAACGTTATACCTTTTGGTGTGATTATCACAAGAAAAAGCTCGCTTGTAACAGATAGATATTCTGTGCTATTGCGCACTATCAACATCAAAAAAAAGTACGTGAGTGTCGTGGAACACTCGGTTGGAATGAAGTTTGTACATTTGACATTTTGCGCACCTTGTGCACCACTTTTCGCATACTATGCGCATCTTTTGTTTCGCACTACTATGCGCACCATTTTGCACATTTTGTGAAGTTATCAACGACAACACGTTTTTTGATTCTCCTGTAAAGTTGTGTTTTTGCAGTTATCCTTTTATTCCCCGGAGACAGCGATATGTCGTGACGGTAAAATTGATCGCTTTTTTTTCCTCGATACCGTCCGAGAAGGAACTTCGTTCCAAAAGTAATTTATGTTATCATCTAAGTATTATGCTCATAACTTAGGCTGGTAAAATCAACCTTCATTATTCAGAAATATTTATTCAATTGCTTTAATCATAAAATTGTGCTTACACATTTGTGTTCTTTTTTCTTATGAACCAAGAGTATTGAAGTACTTAGGTAAGTTATTTGCCTCAGATTGTCTCAAAGTAAATCACCATTACTTTGTAAGTGTTATCGCCTCTTCAAGACTATTTCAACAGTTTTTATGCACACTAGTCTTTATCTCGATCCATCAGCCAGTCAGTTTCATTCAATCACAATTTGTTTTCATCTTTATGTGCGTGTGTTGCAATTTTTTTATTGTTTTCACACTTCTATTCCGATAAGAGCCGTTTACGCTCGCACAAATTCATTATTTTCCTTCTGAGATATTTACTAATGATTTTCTCTTGGCGTTATCCGTTTACAATAATGAAAGATTCGCTTGCTGCCACATCAATGTCATCTGTTGTTTATTTGACTTTTTAATTAGCACCATGTAACTGATATCTTGAGCCACTTAATAGACTACTTTCATTATCAACGCACGGTAACCAAGCAATATCCGGCTATTAAATAGCATTTTCACATTTCCTCATTTCAGTCACGTACCGTACAGAGATAAATAATTTTTATTTATTACAAAACGCCTTTGGGAAATCATCCTACTAATATTATATGCGAAAGTTATTAATAAAAAAGCTTACTGGTAAGTATTTTACTCTTGGGCAATGTTTTTAATTTGATAGTATAAAGATTCTAGATGTAGAATCTTTATACCTATAAAAAATAGAAGTAAAATGACTCTTAAAAGACGAATACAAAATGTCCAAAATCCCAATTTTCTTATTGAATAATATAAGGACTATGGCTTAACGTGGTACAGTAAAATAATTTAAAAATAGCACAGAAATTAATGTATTTCGATTTAGTAAATGTAATAAATGTTGGAGAAATTCAAATTAACTCCAATCAGAGGTGGCAGGTTGAACTTTCTGCGTGAAACCTGTTGAACACTTGCCATTTATGTCATGCATATTTTAAATATTTTATTATAAGTTCATAGTTCGTTGACACCTGATCTTGAACCATAACAGCTATATCTAAATATATTCGTATTTATAGACAGTTTTTGTCCATATGTCTTCATGGGAGTTGGGTTTTATTTTAGTTATCATTGCACGTATTGCGAGTTCGACAACTCGACACATGGACGCGTGCGCCAGTTATGTCAGTCGGTACGGTTCGTCTGAACGCGCTTGAGCTTACCCGCTATCGATAAACTATTCCGAAGTTCCGATATCACTATGATCTACTTGCCTTAAAATTCTAATTCCTTCAAGTTTGCGCAATAATCAAATTATGTATCGTAAAAGTTAACAAGCCATTATTCACAAAAGTAATCGCAAACAAATGACTAATTAAACAGAGTAATTTCGTGAATCTCGGAATCTGCTCCCGCGCATTTGCCAAACGCACAGCGAGCGATGACTCCGCGTGCGTCTACCTCCAAATTGTTTTCGTTTATTTCAGAAAACAAGAAGTCAAGGGATCGCTTTGTTGTGCACCGTTTGTTACAATATTTTGTGTTGACTTTGTAATATCTCGCACCTATCGCGTGGTTTACGTTCAAATCGTGTGATTCCATTGTAGAAAAATGGAAATGTTGTTTGCGCAAGATGGACCGATAGTGATATCTTGGATTTTGTTTCTGGTTTTGATCTGCCGATGCTACTATCAGATTGGTGCTATCAACGTTGCTGGTAAGTGGAACTATCTTTATTTCACTCGTTTTGTTACCTATTTTTCTGTTCGATCTTGTTTTTTGATAATTTGGTATACCACAGTTTCTGTTCCTATAGGTTTAGTAGTTATAATATTTTTATGTTGTGTGGCAATAAAACTGCATTCTATTCAAAGTAAGTATTATAATTATTACTGTTATTTATTGGGCTGCAGTATAACGAATTATAATCCTGTTTGATTTCTTTCTTCTTACGTGAAAATATTTTTTCATTACAATCAGATTCATTTAATTTAATCAGTGAATAATAAAATAAACTATAAAATAATTAAAAACATCAACCTACTATAATTATAATAAAGCTGAAAGTTTGTAAGTATATTTGTATGTTTGCGTTTCAAATACCCCTAAACCACTGAACCAATTTGAATGAAACTTGAAATAGATGAAGTCAGTAACCTAGAATAGCATATAGGCTATTTAAAATGTTAGTCCCATGCGAGCGAAGCCGCACGCAGAAGCTAGAATTAAATATGCTAGAAAAATCCAATAAAAAAACATTATTCGCATACACAGCTGTGTTAAAGATTAATCAAACAGACGTAGATTCAATAGTTGGAATACAATCGGCCATGCACAATGCCACACGCTCACTACAAATGTTTTTCAATAAAACTGTCGTCGATTGAATTATTGTTTGAGGATAACAGTATTGACTGAAAAATTGGCATCTTCAAAAGTAACGATAGGCTCTAATCAAATTATTAGACTTTTTGTTTGAAAACTTTACAGGAAGGAACCAACAATAATTAATACTATTTTCATCGAAATCCTGATTAGTTATCGTTCTTACACTATTAGATCACAATTTACGAAACAAAACAACGAATCATTTTGAAGAAGAATGTTATTCTGAGGCATGTGAATGTGTGTACTACACATTGCCACATGCAAAAAAAAACCAATAGATTAGATTAACACTTCTTCAGGTTGTAAGCGCATCGGCATCGCCCCCAACCAAAAGGAGTCTTGTCAAAATGTTGCTGCAATAAATCAAACTTATACGAAATAGACCAACCAAATAGATATTCGAATCAATCGTACATTTGTTAAAACGATTTAAAGTTAGTTATTACCAAAAGCTGTGACGCAGTTCACACGTAGTATCCCAAAACTTCTATCGCCAAACTAAATTAACCCTTTGTTACAAGTCTACTTTTCAAATGTTCAAAATCGAATAGCTTGTTGACCCTATAGTTGTATACTGAAAGTTTGTTTGACAATTCTAGGGTCATCGTCTCCAGCACTTTATAAGGATGGCACAAGAAAATCTAAGGTCTTGGTCTAGACAAATAACTATCCATATTGAAACATGAATGTTGCGGTCGATGACTTCTAGTTTTTTTTTTTGCATCGACAAAGGTCATTGTCCTTCATAATATCGCCTCATATAGATTTGGTTTAATTTATTGTCATTTGTGATATTTTGAACAATTATTATGTTTCTGCTATATTTTTATTTTTATCATAATTTTCCCGGTTTACCGATTAGTGAGAGTGAGTGAGACCTACCATATACACAATTTCTATTTCTAAACATATAAGTACACAAACCTATACAATTGGTAGTTAATATTGATCCAGCCGGAATCGTCATCGGCGCTACTGATAAAACAATCATAGTTTCCGGATTTTCCGTTCTGCCTCTGATTACACCCTCGCCGCTGCTTCTCCGTTTCTATGAACTTAGTATTACCAACTACGGAACATTAATAAATTCTATTATCTGTGGCTTTGCTTACTTTTTTTTGTGCCACGTAAAAGCTGGATAAGGGCCGATAGATTATGATGATCGATTGCATTTGTAATAATATGCCTAGATTTCTATTTGTTTTTGGGTGTTTTTGGTAAGTAGTTATCTCATTATCTCTATTTTATTTGAGCGCATTTCAATTGTTCTGTATCGATCTCTCCATCGAATTGTCAGTATTTCCTATTTCATCTCTCACAATGGACATAGAGATTGGTATCTAAACATATTTCTAAAATAGGCCTTTGTATAAACCCTATTTTAGGTATACTGCGAATGCTACTAACATATTTATTTTATATGACAGTGGAAACAATAGGCGCAAACTAGCGTGCTTTCATCAGCCTTTTCAGAATAACAAAGGCACTGATTGAGGTGTACTATACAGTATAAACATTCATCTCTATCAGTATATTTTACCACGTGGACTAATAGTTGTACACGAGTCAACATTAAAAGACCGAGCACTAGGTGCTAAACTACACGGCGATTTTGTGTTAAATTTTGATTGTAATGAAGTTACATTCGTAAGTAAGTCAATACATTGGAGCGACAAACCTGATGTTTTTACGAGAGTTAATAGGCACCTTCTGGGTAGGCTCTCTCCATCGTAGACCTCATTCTTGTCTGTGTAAGTCTCGAGGTAAAGAGCCGACCCATTCATCATAAAAAAAATGTTAGTAGGCAATTCAGATTACCGCCTAACCCGATTTATATTAATTTTGCACGGCCAAAAGGCTGCAGTACAATGTTGTGTTTGCCAATTGTCTATGTCTCACTTACACAGAACAATTCACTTTGTGAAATTTAAATTTGACTTTGAAGATTATAAAAAAGCCCTTAAGTAAAATTTATTGTTTTTTTGTTTTATCCGAGAGTTTCATACCCTCCAATAACTAACCAGTTTTATGATTGATTCGGTTATTTATAAAACTATCTCTAATTAGGGCGATAATTTCACCTTCGTACTAATTATTCATTTGAACTCGACCTAGCTCGGTTATACTTATCTACTCATACCTATTCAAACATGAGTTACTATATCAACTGTCACTCTATCATTATGCTCGTCTTCGGTACCTACGTCAAATAGGTTAGTGTAAGAGCTAGTTGATGATATTCTCGACTAAATTTTTTTTTAATTATCACGTTTTCAGGCTTGCTGGATAAGTGAGACAGTAAATTTATGATTTTTTTTTATACAAAACTTACTTACTTACTTATGGCTTCTTAGACAAGTTGTCTAAATTTGAAATGACAGAACTGGATTAAGTAATTATAGACTTACGGTATTAACCCTCATTACTTGATCGACAAAATGTCTGCAAATCGATGTTCTAGTTGCTAAGAATTCCCTCGTTATCCTGTGACGTGATAAACCGCTGTCTTCCGATCTATATAGGTCGGTCGGTCACCGTTGAAATAGATTCGTCCACGTGCTGATCCAATTATTCAAATATACTGCATATAAACATTAATGGTTCTGTATGGTTGTTTTGACAGGAAACTATAAAATTTACGACAAAACAATAAATGATTGTATATCTTTGTGTGGGATGGCATAAATATTTTGATTTTGTGTGAAATTAGGAACATTTTGAAAATATGATATTAAAAAAGAAACAGGATAGCGACTGGAGCCACAAAGCAGTTGTTTATCACAACTACTATAAAGTCACCTAAAATCCTTAGAAGATGTTTGAGGTTGTCACAGACACGTCCAAATATTCCGTTGAAATTTACAAGGAGATAAATGTGGATCATATCTCAACGTTAACAAGTTGCAATACATTTGTTTAATGTTTTAAAGTTCTATAATGTAAAAGACACTATATTCTACATAATAGAAGGGAAAGTGTATGGAAGAAGAGCAAGTCCGAGGACAAGTATCATGAGCCAAGTAAAGGAGGTAGGTAAGTAAGGTAGCTGTCATGTCGTATAAAGAGGTCAAGGAAGCGTGGAAAGAGATAAATGGAGAGGGATCAGTTGTGCTGACAAGGAGTAAATCCTTAAATAAGAAGAAGAAGAAGTTTAAAAGTTGTCATTTTCTAGGAACACTGTTCTATCTCTTTGCCAACTTGGTGAAACTTGCCTTACCCTTAAAGTTATCTTAAAGTATCTAGGAACTACTAAAGTGGGTAAGTTTGTATGAGAACATTATAGTTTTTTTATTTTAAGAAACTTCTTAGTATTTTAAATTATTGCTAGAAAAACCTTAAAAATCTAAAGAAGCTTTATTTAAGGTGCAGAAATCCTCAGAAATGAGTAGGTATTTGAATACAAAAAAATAACATAGTATAGTTAAAACATTATGTCGATTTTTTTACTATGTATGACTAAAATATCGTTCGGTGGATAAAAGCTGCTCTAATGATTTTATAGATAGATAGATAGATTATCGCTTTATTGTACACAACCTTATACAGAATATATAAAAATAAACAAATTGTACAATGGGCGGCCATATCGCTAAGAGCGATTTCTTCCTGGCAACCATTTGTATGGACAGGATAGTCGAATACAGAAATACAGCGGTGTACAAAAGTAGCGAACAACAAACTAAGTACCTACCTATACACACACAATATAACACACACAAATTACACATTGAGCACTGAAGAATAGCAAACCTACTAATAACTAACCTTACTAACTATAATAACTATAACTAAGGTAATAGTTATTATTAAAACCTTGGAAACTATGGATTGTTATAAAAACCTTTAAATCTTCCATTAATCTGAATTGCCCAATCAATATCACACGTGTCTTAAACTATGGAACCCGGCACATTTAACTGACCTACTGCGCTAGACGTCTTGACGCCCATGCCCAGTTCAACGACTTTCTACTAATATTATTAATCTGAAAGTTTGTATGTTTGTGTTTCATGCCTAAAACAGTCGGATTTGGATGAAAGTTAATATATAATAAATGTAGATCGTAGTTCAGAATATTAATCATCATGTAGAGCTCGTTACCCACTGCTGGACATAAGCCTCCCCGTTCAAACGCCATTTCACTTGATCCTGTGCCGTTTGCATCAAGAATACTTAGGTACCACGCGAGCGAAGTTACGGGCGGAAGCTAGTAATATAATTGTAATAGGTGGCAATAGAATTGTATTGACCTGGTATTATAGCAATTACTAGCTATGCGCGCTCAATAGACCGGAAAATGTCTGTAGATGGTAATACAGTTTTGTTTTTGCGATAAGAGCTTTGATAGTTATTTTCTATGGACTTTTAATTCAGTACGCCCAGCTTAATACTAATGAATGTCCGTACAATTTCAAGTCTAAGTTTTCCGCCGATTTCTGTGCTGGAAGCGAAAATAGATTTATAGACGAAACTGGCAGAAATAGAACCTCCTCTGGCTGTGCCTCCGTTCGGAAACTTTTCTAAATATGCTCATAAATAATGTTGTTTCGATTAGTAAAGTCATCCTAATTTTAAATAATCCTCGATGTTTATTCAAGGAAAAAATAGAGATGTCCAATTCAAGGAAAAAAACAGACAAAAGTCCTTATGACTAACCTCTGCTTTTGTTAAAAAGTCGTAAAGCTCTTCCACATACCTTTGTTCCAAAAGGTCAGACTGCCCCTTTGGAAGAAAAGCTTGGGCTTCTTTTTATGATGGCCGGAGAGCTCAGTTTTCCACGCCATGAGCGCATCGTTGCTCCCTCAAATGAGCACAATTCTTCTTCCGACCGGTAGTGCACGAAATGGTTCCTTTGCGGCCAACCATTGTTTATAGCGTGATTATAAAAACCTAGATTACTACTTTCATAAGTTATGGATGCTAGACTGGGCCAAGCACCGATTCTGGGATTAATTTGAGTTAAATTTTGTACGAAGCTCAGTTGCGCTATTGCATCGCGTGCAAGCTGAGCACCGCACTTACATAGGAAATGGCTGGACGTAATCTCTATCCAGCCTGCTCACCAGGACTTATCTCTACGTAGAGTAGAGTAAAATCAAGTTTGAGTTTAGGCCAAGCCATATTTTCTACAGTCTAAAATCCTAATTGTCTAATGATTTTTGGCTATCCTCCTAATATTTGTTTCAATCACTCCCGATTTGGTTCAAATTTTGGAATGTGGTCGGCAGCTAGTTATAAATTACTATCGGTTAAAAATTTAATCAACCAGTTTAAAAGTCAGTACTCTCGTTCTTATCATCGTCGAACTTGAAATACTCCTGTTTTCTATCAATCCGGTAGTATTTGCACTGATTGTTTAACCGTTAATTCTTTTGGTGTTCAGTTTGTGCTTTGTTTCTGATTAAAGCTCAATTGCTTCGAACTCGTGTTACTATGCCATTGTTCACAATGAGATTGTGAGCCACCGCGCTGTTCAAATTGGTTGTTTGAGGAAAACCTCGAACCTTATAGTTTCGATAAATTAATAAACAACTCTATAGAGATCTTCACAGGAAGATACTTAGTAGTTGAAGATATTTTTTGAATATATTCTCCTATTCCCAGGAATACACTATATGTTTTTTTACGCAGAAGATAGGGTTATAAAACTCTTTAGAATGTATTTGCATGGTCTTTCTCTGGTCTCTTCCTACAAGCGAGCAAACAATAGCCTTTCTTTTGCTCGATCCCAGTTCATGATCAACATCAGCTGTTGAAATATAGCTCAAACGTCGGGTCGTAAAATAAGGTAAATTACGCGATGAGATCCCGTGTCGTTCACTAAATAATGACCAAACTATCGGATCGTCTCAGTCCTGTAATCCCATTTTTATAGCGGGTTGGGATGTAGGTGACCTCATTCACCCGGTCTTGCAACCGATGTGTATTACAAAATTGCATACATTGACATCGAACGACAACTTGTGTGTTTGTGTTATTTTGGCTCACCTATTTTTGTTTCACTTTCTTGCATTTTGTCTTTGTCCTGAGATTTATTATCAAGACAAATTCGTAAACTGTTTTAACCCTGTGTTTTGTTTTCCAAGAGCGTAGCTGCGAAAGTAGCTAATTTAATCAGTCTTGCTTAGAACTTAGCCTACAATCCAATAAGTCGCAAACACTGTTTAACTGAAAAAGTTTTGTAGACGAAACTGAATAACAAAGCATTCAGATGTGATTTAAAGCTAAGAATCTAAATGTTTTTAAAACTCGTAAACCACTTACCCTATTTTAAGAAAACGGTTGAAACTTTCCAAAAGCAACATTAATTTTTTTCTCTAGAATGCTCGGTTATTTCCGGAAAATGTTGGAGAATATCTTTCTGACGGGCGATAGTGAGATTCTGTTGGAATCTATGGTCTCTTCAATAGTGTATTACGTCATCAATCTCTGAGAAGATTCACCAAGAGAATACACAGAAACAACTTCGGTCTCTCGGGTCCCGAAGTTTTCCTATAAAAACAAGTGGGTCATGTAATAGTCAACGAAGTTATTATTTTTACAGATATTTTCTCGTTGGTTTTTAAATCTGTACAAATGCCAAAAATTTTTAGATGCTTTACAAATGTTATCGAAAAGCCTAAAAGTATTTTACATGTCAGATAGTTGAATATTATATTTGGAATAAAAACAGTTTTTTTTTTATAAAGACGTGCGCCTATCGCGCTTTTCTACTCAAGGAAAAACATCGGATCATCATCGGATTTAACCCAGTGCCCTCTCAATAAAGCATCATTACACTTGTAACATCATAAGTTCCTTCACCAGTCGTTTAATATATCTTCAGACGAAATAGCGCGCTGAAGTAGTTCAGCCGTCCTCACTTAGCAGTAACTTGCTCGGCAGTTCAACCTGGCGCAATTTGGAAAGTGTATTTTGCGTCGTTTAGCACCTCGTGGTTAAAGTTACACTATCTTCTATCTCGTGCGCTGAAAATTTGCCAAATTGCTGTCTTCAATTGCTATTTAGTGGCTTGTTTTTTTAAGGAGTGTGATGAATAATAAAAAGCTGCCATTTTGGTTTATCTTTGTATAATAGCAATAAATAAAATTCACTTACTCTGAAAGTGTTCGATGTTGAATATAAAGCAGTGTTTTGGTAAACAATTTTCTTCCAAATAAGCCTCGTTCGGGCCGTAACCCGTAACGTTATTTATTACGTTCTTATCTTGAGGTGAAGCGCTCGCGGTGTAGATTTCTTGGTCGTTCTTGATAGATCGTCGAAGTAAAGCAACGTTTCGAACGGTCTGTAAGTGGATGGGTACATTGGGTACCCCTAGTGGCATTATCAACTGATAGCCTCCGTGCTTCGGAGGGGACGTTAAACTGTCGGTCTCGGCTATTAAGTCGTTATGCCAAGACTGAGGCCTTAAGGCGGCCTAAACCTGATCGCACATTTGTCCGCGCAGTACGCGCCGCAGTCATTCTTCTATACAAAAAATGCTGATGACGTCAGAAAATGCGGCTCGCTTCTGACGTCTCAGCATTTCTTCTATTGAATTGACAGTTCGGTGCGGATAAGTCTGCGACCACCATAAAGACTCCATCACCAGAGTTGGCCATTAACTCATACAAACTTACTTTTATCTTGAGGTTCGAGTTTAGCCTGTACCTGCCTGTTTAGTTCCTGTCTAGTTTCATACACTTATCCACCGGAGCGGAGCAGTTTTATACTGACACGTGCTTTTTAATCCATTAGATGCTATGTGAAAAAATATCTTACTACGTATAGATAGAATGGACACTACTCGCTCCTCATCAATCGACCCTGTCCCTTTGAATTCTCATGTTCTCTAGAGTTGCGTGTGTCCAAAAATAATAATGTTTTTTCGAGTGTCCGGTATGTGGTTTGTGTTTTATTTTTACGGGTCGGAGCAAAAATGTCCACGCCATCTGAATTTTATTCACTGGTGTTCAAATTCTATTTTGTTGTATTTCATGAAGTACATTTGGATTTATTTGTTGTAGTTAAATCCAATACTCAAAGTTCGTTATCTTGCACAGCTTCTACAGAAGGACGAAGTGGTTTTATTGTTGTAGTAAAGATAATTTAGCGACTTATCATAAAGATTATATGTTAATGCAACCTTCTTTTCATTTGTATAAACTGTTGGCTTGAAATTATTAAATTTGGTAAGAACGCTGCACAAGCTAGAAAATGCAAGTGTAAAAAACTGCTGCCGTGACCATTACATAAAGCAAATCACGTTGAAGGTAGTAGTAGACCAGGGTCTCCGCAAAGGTTACTTTAGCGCTGGGGAAATCGATGCAATAAAAATAATGTACTCGTATAAACAAGAGTGTATCCCTATAGGATAAGCTATTCCGAGACGTCCGACATAAAAATGCAGTCACTATGACTGGTCATCGCTTCCACGTGTCTAAAAGAACTTGCGCTTTTATTGCTTGTAGGTGAAGGTTTATTTTAGAAGGTACACTTTAATATGAACTTTATACTGTATAGTGCATTGGAGTTAAAGTACGTAACATGAAAATTCTAGTTTTAAAACTGACCGAACGATCTTCTACTGTTTTTAAGAGCGTGTTGACCAGGTTTTGCCACGAATTTAAACCGGGCCGTTGAAAATCCAGCCTAGTTTCGAAAAATGTGCGTGATACGCATTGATAGGAGCTCTAAACAGACTTTGATCTCCTATACATCTTCAATGTTTTTTACAAATAACCCTGTATATTTATTATTTACTTATGGTTATCTCAATAAGTTACAGTTTTAATTGCGTTGCGTCATCAGTTTGCAATTTTGCATAGGTGTAGAATAATTTAGTATTTACGCTGGCAACACGTAAGCCGGTAATTATTATTACTTATTAGTGTTCAATCTGGCATCAGATCTATCGCCTTGATCATAAAATTAGATTGATAGTATGTAGACCGTTAAAAATCATGACCTCTCAGATCGAATTCCAGCTCGTCAATCAATTCGTCATAGTTGCATGCAAAATTAGTTTGACGTCAATCAATTTAAAAGGGTTGACATTGAGCCTCCAATTTTGGTTATTGAAACGATAATATTATATTTGATATAATAATTCATGTTAAAAGAAATGGGAATTCATCGCCAGTCTGGGGTGACATAGGGAATCCTCCCAGTGCATTCCTGGGAGGCTCTGAGTAATCACTTGGCGACAGTTCAATCCTAGACCCCGCACTGCAGTGAGAGGTCAATACGTTATGTGACTTTTGTTTTTATGTGATGCAATGTACCAGACAAAACCTGTCCCCTTTTAAAAAAATATTTGTACTGTAGTTAGATACTTTGACAGGAGCTATGCAGTTTCGTGGGCTGATTTGGGCATAGTGAATTAGTGACGTCACAGCTCGGTACGGCCTTCGCGGCCGGTCGTCGACCCCGATGCGGTCGAGACGTTCCGTTAGCATTGCAATACAAATGTATCAACAATTTGATTGCTATTTTGTTAGGGGCAAACTTTTAATGAGTTTTTGTTAATTTTTTATTGCATCTGGGTTTTTATCGGTGTTATAAAAATTTGGTAAGTCCTATATGGTACGAAAGTTTTCCTTAACATCAGCCTCTGAAATATGGCCCAATTAGATAATTTCTCTACGGGAAAATAAAGAAAAATTGAATTTGTAAGTTCATGCTCCTAAAAGTGGTGATCGTAAAGGTGGACAACAATGTTTTTTCCATATTTTAGATTCAAGCGTTATTTGGCAATTCAACATCTCGTATCTTTGAAAATATGAACTGTTTATAGTGATCACCACACCACAGAACTATATAAGATACAGTTCTGTGGTAATCATGATCACTATGATATTAATTCAAAATTAAACTTGCGCTGGTTATGCTTTTTGCTCAATCATCCGTGTATAACTAAGCTTTAAGCTTAAATGAAAAACGATTGCGTTTGCACTTAACGTATTTATTTTACTCACCAATGGGCGGGCTGTATTTAAGCAAGTTGAATAGATATTGTTTAATGAGCTGTCTAGCCGAAACAGAAAATCTTGGATGATAAATAAGTGGGCAATATGATCTGTTTTTGCCCAGCAGATATCCATTAAGTTGCAAATAACTTTTAGTACATTGACAAGCTATTATGAAGTTTATATTCTTTGAGAAATACGATGTTTACGGAGTCTGTAATATCATTTTGCTAAGTATAACGAGTTAGAAAAATAAATTGATCAAAATGAAACTAAATGCTGAAGCCTAAACTAATAAATTTGTCAAGCTTTAGTGACCCATTTCATACGATTTATAAACTAAATTCTAGTTACTTAGACTACTAAACTTTTCCATCCATCGAATGAATGGCTTAATTTTAAATGAGCCTACTGCTTAAATATTACTGAGCAGGGCTTAAAAGATATGTAACGTTAGTCTGAATTTTATTCTGTCTCTTCAATCCCGTAACTGAAATAACAATCTTTCATAGAAAGTATTTGTAATGATGATTTAAATGATGACTTGCTTGCTTTTTAGGTTCTTTGTGTTTTGCACTCGATAATATGAAATCTACTATATAGATAGATAGATAGATAGAAAATACTTTATTGCACACCACATAAAAAAGTAAAACATGTAACGTCCGATTTTAACAATGGTATTGTGAACCGGTCCATTTTTGATTTGTCCTGTCCTCTGCCAGATTCAAACCTTGGCGGCAGCGAGATTTTAATATAATATCTAATTTATCGAGGTTATAATATAATAAATTTTTAAGTCTAGCAACACTGTATTATTAGGGAAATGGTTCAGTCATGTCATATTTGCTATCTGTGCAATTGTCAATGTCAGTCTGACAGGCAACTTGATGTCTATGAAGGATTGGATTGAAGTTGAAGCTTGACTGACGCCATCTTGCTGAGGCTTGATTGCGTTGCGTGCGTGTGCGTTGGCAAAAGCGATTCGTCTGCTAACTAAATTATTAAATATATTAATTGGAGCTTTGACTTTGTCGCCGAGTTGTACCAACTGTGGCGTGGCCTACAACCGGATTTCATAAGTGAATTTTATACGACCTCTGGTAAGATCATTGTCATCTACTCCTATTGTTCAAACTTTTCTCTCGCCGTGCGAACGAACCTCAGGCATGTTGTCTTTCCTTCCTCTGTTCGCATGGACTCGCTTGCGGACGCATTCGCTTACCGAGGCATTGGTTTTTTTCCAGAGAAAGAGGTTTTTTGTCTTTTCCTGCCTACCAGCTGAACACGTGGCACGTGTTCAAAGACTCCGCGCGGGCCATCAGCCCCGCCCTGCTGCTTTCTCGTCTTGATGCTTGCCTGCTGAGTCTGCAGCCAGCCCTACTTCCGCTTGCCGCATCTTCCGTCAAGCCTTGGGAGCGATTCCGTCGCCGTAACCTTCAAAGCACAAGCATCTACCCTTGTGAATTTGAGAGTACTGTGAGTTATATGTATGGGAAAAGCATTTAACCTAGGGTGCGTGCGAAGATTTTCCTACTAACCAAAATTGACTCTATCCAAGGAATTCCACCGTGACGTGTTAACCATATCCCGTCCCGGCGTTTGAAAAGTGTTCGGACAAGTTTTCATCTGTATTTATTGCTACCTCGGCAAAGGTCAAGGCAGATCACCAACCCTATAAATTACCTTTATCTATGTAAGAGTAGGTCTAAAAGAAGTTATATTTTGTCGACATCACATCATTTGGTATTTATTATAATCTCTGTATTGTTTGTTAGCGTGGAGATTCTTGTATAACATAATGTTCTGGTGTAAATAATAATAAAGTTAGGTTCGTTTTTGTGAAATATTCTTTATTTTTGTGTGACCTACCCTTTCCCCTATCTACCCCTATCAGGCTAGGGAAAATAGCATTACAAACAAAAACATACAAAAAACTTAACTATGATATACAATCGGCGGTCTTATCGCTAAAAAGCGATCTCTACCAGACAACCTGTGGATGGATAAATGGACATAATATCGAAAAATATAAAGGGGCATGACGAAAGAAAGAATTGGTTTTGAAATAATATAATATACCTACTTAATTGTATACTTACAACTAATAATAAACTTACTTAAACTTACATACTAATAAATACATATTTATATACTTATATGCATACAATATATATAAATAAATATATAAATAATATATGTATAGTTTTGTCTAACAACACAGGAGAAGTCAACAATAAGAGGACAAGTAGTGTTCCTTCAACATGATTACAAACATGATAACGTTACAAAAGCTTTTTTACAAAAAAATAAAATGGTACTTACTTATCTTATCAATCTGAAATAAGTTATGATTATCAATCTTTACAACGTAAGATAACTGATCGACTGTGATTTTATATTGTACTAGCTGCGCTCCCGCGGTGTGACCCGCGGTCCCTCGGGATTTTTTCGGGATAAAAAGTAGCCTATGTCCTTCCCTGGGAATAACCGTTAACTATGCCAAATTTAAGCTTAATCAGTGGTTTGGGCGTGAAAGCGTAACAAACAGACAGACAGACAGACAGACAGAGTTACTTTCACATTTCATCACTATTAGTATGGATTTAATTTACAATCCACGAAGATTAACTTTATAATCAGTTTAATTTGTTATAAGCATTGCTGAGCTCAAAAACAATTCTTATAAATCAATAAAGTCTACTTGAAGGGGCCAATTCTGGAACATTTGAAGAAAGCGTTTGCGTATTAGTGCATGCAAATAAATTCTGGGACAAGGCATATTTTGTCGGCTTACTGCTGTCTCTGTTGTCCAGTTTAAATCCATAGGAACTGTAGTTTATTTACTTGCATATTTAAGGGCTGGCTTTAATTGCTGTGTGCGTTCCTTTCCAGAAATATGAAGTTTGTTATGTCTGTGCTTTTAAATACCACAGCCACCTACATAAATATTAATTTTTCAGGAGATCATTTTATTGCTAAGAACCATCTTTTATAACTATTTCGTGATTAGAATTTAGAACTTGACTGTGCGTAGCGGTGTTTAAACATTTTAATGGTGAGGAGTAAATTAATGTGAAAGTTGATTTATTTGTGTACTTACCTAATGTTACTTTCAACATGTTACTAATTTAAATACTACAAAAATAATACAGTTAAAAAAAAAAAAAAAAACTTTAAATATCCCTAAGTGTGCGGTTAACACTATAAAAATATAATCCTTATCGAAAAATAATACAGTTAAAGTAAAATTTTAAGCAGACCAACATAAAATAATAATTCGGGCAAGCTTGTCACAAAAGTTTGCGTGTCTCCCGGAAGTCCCAATAAAATGTTCGGCATTCTTTATTTTGGGACGTTTCGTGCTTGCCCTATTTAAATTATATACCTTAGACAACATGCATAAATGTCCATCAAACATTTTATTTCCAATCATATTTTATACACTACATTGTTGTAACTTTGTAAATTGATTTCAAACAAATGGCTACAAATGTAATTCAAATTTGTCTCTTACCAAATAAAGTTAACTCAATTCCACAAATAAAATGTTGAACTTTGTAATTAGCCCTTTCAGCGTGCTAGCTTCAAACTAAACATCTGTTTAAATATGGGATACACTTTAAAATAATTGGTCTAGACTAATTAAACTAAAACGTTGTTTCGCTATATTTACTTTTAATTTAGAAATAATGGATTGTCCGTGTAGTAATTTGACTAGCGATTGAATAAACATTCGATTCTAGCATTCTGAAGTGAACCTTGGAACCTGCAATCAATATGGGAACATGAATGTGGAATTCATCCAAGGATCTATTTTTCTTCTTTGTTCGACTTTGTTTGATCGGCTCTCGTAAAGCTGGCTGTTTAGATGAATCATAAAAAAGTTAGGCCTCAAACAGTGTTGTGCTGGTTCTTCACAGCAGTCTTTGCGAATGAACATAGGTAGAATCATCAAGAACGATCCTTTATCCCACTGATCTTGTCCAATAAACTTTTATTCAATTAGACTTTTGACAAAGCTCAACATTTTTCCTTTTCTGTAATAAAGCGGTACATTATTTATGACACAATACAACAATGTATCTCCCCACGTGCCACATTACTTCGTGTATATTACTCAGATAAGTTACGATGAAATGACTTCAGATCATGAAAATAATTCGATGAATCCGGATTTGTGATTAATATTCCTGCTAGAAGGTCCATGATTACTGCTGTAGATAATGTTTTTAGTCAGTTGACAACTATGCAATAGAGTATTGTACTGCAGCACTGTAGGTACCGTCTGAATATTTTTCGCAATTATTTATTGTACAAATAATGCATAACCATCAAACAAGACAGATAAGGGACCTATGCAAAGGCAAGCTTACTTAAAAACGTAAAACCTTGGTTGAACCCCATGTTGACACATGTCAAAACAAAACTGTTACCGCAAAAAAGCGTTCTATGTACGAGTATTTAAAGATCGTTTTTCTAGGGATAGTTTTTTAGTTAGACTTGGTCTAAACTCTGCTCATTTTCTGGTAATAAGCCCCAAAGAGTTTTCAAACTAAGGCTAGAGATAATTTATTTGCTGCTTAATACATAAACGTTAAACCTCAGTTGAACCCCATATTGGCACATGTCAAAACAAAACTGTTACCACAAAAAAGCGTTCTATGTTCGAGTATTTAAAGGTCGTTTTTCTAAGGACAGATTTTTAGTTAGTCTTAGTCTAAACTCGGTTCATTTTCATGTAATAAGACAGTTTGTATTATTTTATAAACACCTACTTCTATGTGTGATCATAAAATGTTATTACAATTGTAATGGTGTTCTTCGGTCATCCTCCATAACATACGTTTTAAAAGCAAGTTTACTAAATGCACAGAGTTCATCCCACATGCACCGAGCACAAAGAAACAATAGCTTATTATTTAGGTCATGTCCAACGACAAACTTGTTCAGTTGAAGACAACTTTACAACTCAGTCATTTGAATGGCTTGTTTTGAAATAGAATTGTTATAATTATTTCGAAAGGAAAAAAAATATTCAAAACATAATAAAAATTACTTCTATGTTGCATGCAATAATCAAGTTAAAATGAGATAAGCTTTATTTCAATTCATGTTCTGGAATACCTGAAAAGATCTGGGAGAATGTCTACCGCGCTTTGGGGATACAGTCGTGACCCTTTACGTTTTTTGAAGTGAAAACTTCTTTAGGCGCGTTATGCAGTTTTAGATGGGGGAAAAAAAATGATTTCGCGTCGCGAGTTACGACACTGGCTTACTACATACATAACATGCAATCAATTGTCATCCCATTAGAGCTCAACCAATCTCACAATACGAAAATTGCTATTGAAGTCTTGTGAATTGAAGAATGGCAATATTGGCTTTGGCAATATGGAGCCGCGCCCTCTCAAAACAGTAAAATGCAACGATTGCGCGATCTAGACACCTCTCCCTTACTATACCTACCTTAATTTCGTCACATTTCACAGTCTCATTGGTCGAAATGTTACAGTGGCCGCCTTTAGTGCTACATCCCCGAGCTCAAATCCCAGTAGAACAGTAACTTTGTGTACATTTTTTTTATTTAGAACCGATACCGAAACCTCATTCAAGTTTTCACTTCTGCCGGCACTCTCGGGGAGTGCCCCTGTATTTTTTTTTCAATTCATGAATCAATATTGATTTCTGCGCAGTCCTAGTACAATTTTAAGTGCACCCATTATCTGAACATCCTAGTACACCGTGTCTTCAAACGGCCATTAAGCTTTGTTAGAACGAGGTATTCAATGTTTCATGATAAATTACGTTTTTGCGTGTTTGCAACCTTTCTGAATGATCTTTATTGTTATTTCGTTTATTTTCATCTCTTATTTAAAACAACAGAGTTTCTGGTAATGCATGAGTAGTACAGTCAGCGTTACCAATTGTTAAGCCCCTTTGTAAGATGGTTTGTACTGCGGGGGTGCTGACCGTACATATTGGTTGAAAAGTTTACACTGAAAACCGATATGAAAGTTTCGCTTGGATGCATTTGATGTGAATTTGTCGCTCCAACTTTGGTAACATAGTTACAAAGCAACCACTTTGTGTACTAAAGTTTACCCACGGCCAGAAATGATTGGCCACTTTAAAGTTCTCAACCTGTGAAGTTTTGAACAAATATCGTTGTATCCAGGGTACTACTTGAGTGTATCTGTTGTTTATTTTACTTGAAGATGTTTCCGAAAACCTCTTATCAGTAAATACTCGGAGCAATAGTTTCCCAAAGGAACATTGAATTAATTAAGGATACTAGGTCGATATCTACTTTGGAAGATAGTAACCGCAACAATGTAACAAATTATGTTCTCAGCACGTGTTATTTTTAGCATACGATAGCAGTACCCCATAAATTTACTTAGATAACGGCCATACTTGGAGCCACATAATTATGACTAGCGAAGCTGGAGCTGACTATTATTGTGACAAATGTTTTGAGGACTGTCCTAGATTGACAAGATGTGTGTTTGTGCTTTGTTTGATTTACATGCGCATGTCTGTTGTGGAGATAAGATTTACTGTTTGACAATAATGGCTAACATGTTTCATGTAAGCAAGCGCTGAATCGGAGAACTTGAAAGAAAAACATCAAAACATCGTTATTTCTAATGCATATAATCTAGAAAATACTTTCAATAATGAGAATAAATAGAAAGTAATTAGCTGATCCAGCTGGGGAAAAATAAAAAGCGACTTATCTATAAATACTTGTCTAAACTCTCAATGGATCCATATTTGGGAGCATCTCTGAGCTGTAGCATTGCTTGCTCTCGAGATATCACTTTACCAGAAATAAACGCAAATATCCATTTATAAGGTTAAAAATAAAAGCGGCTAACTGGTTAGAGAAGCCATAGTTGAGTGCCGTCGATCGGTCGGCCGAGTCTCGATAGAACAACCACTGGAGGCAAATTGACTGTAGGTATCGGAAGCTGTTTTTGTTACACGTTACTTACTGAAGTAAGTTCGCACGATTTAGTTGCTGGTGACGAAATTTTTAGGCCGCCTTATGGCATTTCTTAACGACTAATTAGCCGGAACTGACTATTAAGGTGCCACTATCGCGCTCAGATAATGCCACTAGCGCTCACCCATCCATTTTTTAACTTACTGTTAATTACTGTTATATAGATTTATATGTTATGTAACTTTATTTATATTTATTTATTTAACCAAGTAGGTAACTATGTATTTTCCGAGTTAAATCCACATCTGTTTAGCCAGAAGCACATGCAACGTACAAACAAATCGCACAATAAAATCATCAAAATGTGTGAACCTAATGTGACTGCTGTGATAGATAAATAAATAGACGAGGTTCGACGTCCCTCGTCTGAGGCTGGTGAATGAACTGCCTGATGAAGGTTGTTTGAAAATGAATTCATAAAAAAAATACGATACCATACTCTTATTTTATTGAAAGATGGAGTACTTAAGAAGAATGTTGTTCCAATGTTGAATCCAGTTAAGCTACTGAGATTTGAAATTGATGAGATTCTTTTATTGTTGTTTTAATAACGGGGCGAGATCGCGTTAAGGTTTTGGATAATATTCGAAATATTACTTCTTTTATTTATTTACTACCTGCCGGGCAATACCTCCCCTTTTATCTTCCACTCCCTGCGCTCCAAGTTTTCAGGATTGATCCCTTACATTTTTTGCGAAATACTTCCAACTTTGGTCCACTTCTTGAATTGCTCCATGTTCTATCGTGAAGCTCCTGTATTGCTAAATTGGCTGTATCTTGGTTGCAGTCGGTAATAGCTCAGGTAAATAAATTTTAACTAGAACCCTGACCAATCCGGAGTTCCGATTGGCTGCGTCACTGAGCTTGACTAACTTGTCTGCGAACATTATTAATATGAATGAAAAAAGATTCTCGCTGACGCGACCGATTTGGTCGTGTTTAAATTTCATACAATAATTCCATATAATTTCTTGTGTTTACCATAGTATCACAAGTAATACTACGTACGCATGATGTTGTCGGTAAATTGTATATAAAAAAATTACTAGGCTTATTGAATATGCCAGGACAGATTTTCTCTTATCCAATTGGCGCCAAGGATTTACTCTAATCCCTTAAAATCAAATCTGTTTATCAATTAACAAGAACGATTTTATCTTCACGCAATGTCGCCGAATATCTTAAGCTATAAATCTCTTGAATAGGCAATAAGCCGCCATGAAGTATTATCACTGAGTCAGTCACACCGCTCGTTGACATAGATACAGCATCTGGCATCCCAGAAACTCTAACAATTAAACAGCTTGAGTCGATTTTATTGTAGAATTCCGGGTGTAAAATTGGAACACTTGCATTGCTGACGCGGTTTAAACGGTTATCTTTGACCCGCTACTTACTGTGGGATAAGGGATTCACTTGTCCCATGTCACATTCGATGCCGTATCAATTAACCTGCCACTCGAATTGTAGCTCTTCGTCCCACCTGATGGCTTCGCACACACATTAACCCAGCCAGTCTTCGAGCGACCGTCGTCGGGGACGCACGTCGCCCTTTGTCCTCCGGCCGTGAAACGAAACCCTTTTAAATCTTTAAATATTTTTAGTACGCGGAAATCGCGTGCCGGTTCTGCTGTGGTGTACCAGTTTAGTGCACGGGTTGGTTTTGTGTAACTTTTGTATCGAACGTTTTGTGCGTCGATGTTTGATGTAAGTTTGTTTATACCATGCAACTCGATCAGCTGTGATCGTTTGACGTTTCGACTTGAGCTGGTACAGTACTTAGAAAGGAGCCTCTGAGGCGCACTTAAAATCCTTTCACCACACTGGTTTTAAAGAATTGGTGACACGACAAGAAGAAGAATGACAGCAGTATATGAATACGAGTAGTACTCTTGTCACAAAATTCAATTTCAATTCTACATACTCGTAGACTGCATTTTAAAATAAGTTTTGTTTCACATCCATTCACACCTGCTAAGCACTAAAATGATCAATGCTAACTCGCAAAAAATGCCCTTCTTAGATTTTAATCACATAATGTTATCATGATAAATACGGCAGACGCAGCACCGTTTCTTAATATTGTTGGGTTTTTTCTCGAATATTTTCAACATTCCTATCTAGTTATCTTATCAAATTCACTTTGATATGTAATCTGAGCCTGAGCTGAATTGCATTTTATATCAGTGATCTTGACCGTATCGGCGCTGTCAGATTTAGCAATTTTAAGTTGTATTTTTTAACCCCCGACGCAAAAAGAGAGGGGTGTTATAAGTTTAACGTGTCTGTGTATCTGTCTGTGGTATCGTAGCTCCCAAACGGATGAACCGATTCGTTTAGTTTTTGTGTCATAGATAATTTTATCCCGAGTGTTCTTAGCTATGTTTCATGAAAATCTGTTCAGCCGTTTGTAGATCATCAGCTCTTTTCGAGTTGATGAGGGGATCTGACTAACTTCCTTATGTCCAATTTTTCTAGAAGTGGCGGGGTTTTTTTCGTAGCAGGGTCTACGGGCTTGTCTAATTGTTGCATTGGATTACATACCAACACGCTTAATATACTTAACTAAGTTAACATAGCTAAGTATGAAATGAAAATGAAAATCGTTTATTTCTATAACAATTTTACGATACAAAATCTAAGGTTGAGACCTTCTTTTAAGTAAAAAATTACTTGTGTTAGATGGTCCCGCTCTTCCATATAAGTATTGATTGATGTATTTGATTAGAAAAATTTTAACTATAATTAAAGACATTGTACCAATAATGATAAATAGTTCTTTTATGCATTATTGTACACAGATAATAAAAATATAGGTGATTCAGTCTTACTTCTGTAGTTTAAATACCTACTTTTTTAATGTTAGTAGTACCTGCAATAGCATTGCATAATAACATGTAAGTACTATCTAACTTCGAACAAATGTAAGGTCGTATCAGCCAGTATTCTGGCTTTTTCTCATGATATCTTTCGCGCAACCATCCATCTTTTATTTATTCTTCTACTTTTACGTAGGTAAATACTAATTTATTATTCTTTAAAATTGATGTACCCTTATCTATCAAGGAAATTGTACCACGGAAGACGGTATGCTTTCGAATCTCGATTGTTCATAGTTCCCACGTGATAATTACCGATTTTATAACCCGATGACCCCGTTCTAAACAAAGAAAAGTAAGCATACGTGGGTGAGATACAATATCTACTTAGGTTATGCATCGGATGTTGAAAAAATCTTCATTCTTTTATTTTATACTGAGCTTCTACTCCTAATACTTCACTCATACGGGATACAATGACTAGTGCTATTCCGGACTTTAATCTATTTCTGTGCGAAATTTCATCCACATCCATTAGGTAATTTTAGCGTTGAAGATTAACAAACATTTAAATAAACACAAACTGTCGCATTTTTAATTAATTGACTAAGCGATTCTGGCTTAGTCAGACAGAAACTCCTATTTAAATATCCAACAATTCCCTCGTAAAAACTCAGTTTTTAGCTGCATCCGAACAAGGCTGAACTCAAGTTCGTTTTTGTCATGAAAAAACTATTTTCTTTTCGCGTTTTATGCTTCGTTTCAGGCACTCGTAGCATAGCACGAAGTTACTTAATTTAAGATTTTTACTATAGATAGCATGGACTAAGTTTCATTAGGTTTTAGTGACTATTCTAGTTTTTTCTTCGATTTCTGTTTACTGATTAGGATACACTCATGGCGTAGCTTAGGTACATAGTCGTTATTGATAGATGATTTGTAATTATTTTTGCATTAAACAAGGACAAATCAACTGCAATTTCTAATCATCATTAAAGATGAGGCAACTCGCTATTACTGGACTCCGAGTGTCAAATAACTAGGTCCGAAATTTAATCAATCTAAAGCCTTGCTTATTAATCTACCGGCGAACCACTAATTCTAAGATATTACCTACCAGTATTACTTGCCAAGATATTTCTCAAGGTTAAACACAGCCCAAACGTATAAATTATTCTTCTATGTTTATTAAAACAATTTTTATGGTTTATGTATAATATTTTGATGGATTTTTTGGGGTCTTATTCATTGCCTGGTTATGAAATATACCATGGGCACAATGTAACAAGATTGATCCCTTCAAACCCTTTCCATATAATGAACATTCGACGAAGCATCTGATCTCATAAAATATTATTAGCTTCCTTGATGCCTATTAAGTTATATATTAGTTTTTACTTCTTCAAGTTTATTGAGTAAGAGATAGAACCTTAATAATGTTTACCGTGGCTGAACTTCATCAATCAATAAGTTTATTTCAGCGGTTTCATTTGATATTACGAGACCTACTACCCTGACTAGCAAAATGTTGGGGTTCGAATTAAAATATTATACAAGCACTTTCCCTTACCCTTACCCAGGCCACTTTTACGACTTACTCAGGATGACAAACAGCTGATGCTGCTTTCCATCCCCCCCCCCCCCCCCAAAGTATTGTTCTCCATCCGAAGATTGCAAGCTACACAAAAATACTCCTGTATCATCAAACTACGCGACTGAAGCATTGAATCGCAAATGAATCGGGAGCAATGACGGGATTTCCGAAAATATATCAGAATAAAGATTTGCAAAAGAATTGAGGAAGTGATAGCTGTAACGATAATTGTTGTGATAATTTTAGCGTGCGCATCCGTGTGCCAATTGCAACGGAACTGCTGGTATGCCAAGTTTTTGTTTAACGATTGTTAGGTTCAATTGCACTGTGGTGATTGTAGTTCAATTTCATAATATTACACTTTATAATTATAATTACAATGCTAATGCTAATTAGCTCTAGTGACTCGTTAGGTCCGGCTTTGTCGTGTTTCATATCAGTAATTTATGCAAAACGGTTTCATAGTTTCATATAAAGTATATATGTATATAGTATATAATATATAAGTATAAAGTATATAAAACTAAGAATATTAGCTGCATCTCGTATAACATGTACCACTAGCTGCGCTCCGTAGTGATCCCCTCGATCCCTCGTTAACACTTCATGTTTCTGAAATAAAAAGCGGTCTATGTGGTTATTCAGGTAAGAAGCTACTTCCATAACAAATTTCATCCAAATCTGTTTAGTCGTTTCTGCGTGAAAGATCTACAAACATCCGAACTTTCGCATTTAGCATAGTAAAAATTAAGCTTGATCAAAGCTTGCCTCCTCTTGTTTAGTTCCAACTGGTTTATGGGTTTTGTAAACCAATAAGTGCAATGTTCTCATCATTTCATTTTAGTTCGCTTTGCATTTTGAATGCATAGTGAAGTTCTCTCACGCTTTTTATATCTGAAGATCTGGTTGTATCCGACCTTGGGGATAGTCGTGAGCTTGTTTTTACAGTCTCAGAATTTTGTTAGGGCTTTGTTATCACACATTTATTAAGAATGGGAATAAGGTGTATTTTGAATATTGTGCCATTGTTCATTGTAATTTTAAGAATATGTTTGTCATGTCTAGTCATTCTCTTGCTGTTGTAGAATAAAATGAAAAGTAATTTTTGATGCGACATTTTAAGATTGTTTGTTGTTTTATCATTTCCCAGTATTTTATTTATATGATAGGAAAAAACTTTTAACAAAAGGAAATTTCTTTAGAGAGAAAGTGAGCTTTCTGTCTATGTCGGTATTCTCGAACTACCGATTTTCTAACATTATTATTTGTTTTTGTTCTGTTATCAGTACGTGTTTCAAAGGTCTCTCGATGTGGTCCCATATACATTTGATTCCTAAACGATTGATACTGTCTCTGTAAAACTTGAACAACTTCATCCTCAGTTGTAATTTTCTACGTACTCCGTTCATAATACGTTTAAAAAAAAGACGCACGTAGAAATTATAGATTAAATATTACGTCATTCTTTATGTAACATCTAGAATGTATATTATAAGTCACTTTATGGTTCATGCTATTACCGCATAACAAGCCTTACTTATTTTTTTAGTTTCACGCTTCACACATTCTTACCCATCGTTCACACCGAGCGCCAAATCATGTAGGTATTCTACATTGTATAGAACTAGAACAAAAAAAGTGTACTTATACAACACTGTTTTTGTTCTCACCTAATGCTTGGTTTACATTATTCCAGTCCAGTGATCTATACGATACTAAAAAACATCATTTTTTTGGAATAGATTTATACTAAACTTTGTATAAAACAGATATCACAATGGTGTTTTGTAATCCCAAGGTATACAACTTGTTTTTGTGTGTGAACGTGGGGTTAAACTTACATTCGCTCAATACAAGAGCACTATGTTGAAGTATTCTTGTACTAAAACGAATGTTTTATGTTGGAGATTCAATTTCATACTTACCTAACTACCGACCGCGACCGCGTCTTCGTGGTTCCATTGTATTTTTTCATGAAACTATTTTTTTACAGTCTCGACTATTAACATAATGTTCTCAATATGAATGTATCATTTAATATGTATAAGAGCGCTCTTGAACTTACCAGACGTTGCTATTGTTTGGAACTAGAAATTTTAAATTGCCGGTAAAAATATACCAATTTCTTCTGTTTGTAATTTAATGTAAATTGAAATACTTACTACTTAAAAAAGCTTTCCAGAAAAAAAAAACAAACAAAATATAAGTACTTACTAAGTAATACGACGACCTCGTAGCGCAGTGGGCAAAGGTCCGCTAGCGACGCAGTAGGTTGCGGGTCCGATCCCCGCCATGGGACAAATGTTTGTATGATCTACAGATATTTGTCTCGAGTCTGGATATTTTCTATGTATAATATGTATGTATTTACAAACAAAAAAGTATATAACGCCTCTTTGCGAGAAAAATGTGTTATCTCGAAAACTGCAATTTTACAGGAAGCTATTTTTAAACTTTTAAACAGTTATATAAAGCAAATTAATGTTTTTTTAAGTTACATATATGACAAATTAAATGAACTATATATTTAACTATAAAATAATGCAAAAAAGAATACCATAATTTAAAAGATTTTGGAGAAAATAAGCAATAAAAAAAAAGGAGGATATTATGTCATGTTTTTCCTGAAAATATATAAAAAAGACGGTGTAACAAATTAATTTGTCACATTGTAGATGATATTTTTTTTTATTTTGTGCCGAATTGTAATGATGTAGTTCGTAATTATATAATAATAACACATTGTTGAAAATAGAAACATTTATTACACCAATGAAATAGTTGTAGCTAAACAGTGGTTACTTTGGACATAATTATTACTTATCAACAGTTAACAATCAACCTATATTGATTATTACCATTTTTTTCTCACTATAGTGTTATTCCTTCTTACATACAATCAACCTTATAATAAAATAATCAAAATCAACTAAGTTATCAGTATTTTTGCACAATTAGGTGCATTATCTAGAAAGTATAAGTTTTTCAAGATTTTATTAGTTTTTGTTGATTTATATGATTTCCCGCAGTTTCTTAGTTGCTTTGCAACATTTTTTTCCAATATCATTTTCTTCTTAGCCTTTTTTCCCCTTTTTTGTTGGAGTTTTAGCTGGTTGATTTGACTTCATTTAAGTGGTGTTAATATTTTCAACGGCAAGCGGTTCATTTTCTGTTATGAGCAGGTCGTGTGTGGTATTAAATATAGTTTCTTGCTCGTATTAGTATTCGTAGTTGTTGGTCACATTCAAATCTATGGTATTTACTGTTGTATGTACAGTAGCTGCACTAGAATTAAAAACGTCTTTTCATTGGAAAGTCGTTGCTGGTATAGACGTCATTTTCGTCGTCAGATTCTGAAGACCTTCTGCGTGCTGGTTTCATAACTTCATAGTTTGGGTCTTTTACGGAATCATCACTATCTAGAAAAACGAAAAAAATGCTATCAAACTTTTAAGTATCTTAAGTTCTTAAATAATATTAGATACAGCTATCGAGTACATTAATATGAGTTTTATTAAAATCTTGATGAACTACTGCTACTAGAGGAACTACTGCTGCTACTACTAGTTGATTCACAACGGCGACGAGTGGCCATTATTGAGTCTTCTTTGTCTAAAAAATAAAAAAATGATATATTTCCATATAATTAAACAAGCATTACTCAACTAAAATTACATTAACTAACAATGTTATAATAATAATGTTACTTACCCATAGCAACTGTTGTAGCGCTGGAACCAGTAACTCCCTCAGTTTGGTAGGTTTTATTTTTTTCATTCATGTTAACACCACGCAAATGGAGTCAAATCAACCAGCTAAAACTTCAATAAAAAAAGGGAAAAAGGCCAAGTTTCCATTTGAGACATAATATTATGAAATTGCCTTGTTCTCGGTCATTATTTTTTTGTTGCCAATAGAACTAAGTATTTTGACCGCTACCCCATCTGAAAAAATAAGTATTATTAGTAGTTTGTTTTTGTGATTACAACGTGATAAATCGTTATGAATTGCATTGAAATAAAAAAAAATATCAGAAAAAACGGAACAACAACAAATAACTAGAACTCATTTCTTGCATTTAAAAACAATTCATCATCAACAATGTTACACCTTAAGATATCACAATTAAAAAATGTTATTATTTCAACAACAACGTGATATCAGATTTTATAAAAATTAGCATTCGATAATTTTTTTCAAGAAAACCGAGTTATATACACTTTATCACATTATAAAATAAAAATATCATAGAATTAATACATACCTTTGCATTATAACTGTGGTATACTCGTGATGTCAAGTTTTTGCAGGAAAGCGAGAGCTTCTTACCCTTGGCGCTAAAAGTGACAACTAACTTGACACATTGTTGAAAACAGAGTACTATTTGAAAGAGACAACGTGACAACGCAATGTACCACTGTGGTGTCGTCCTTTTCTCTCATAGTTTCGCTGTCTCTCACTCAATAAATACCGCGTTTTTACAGAAAATAAAGTTGAATGCGGCGGTTTCGATTTTCAAATAAAAAAAAAAACGCATTTTTCGAGATAACACGTTTTTCTCGCAAAGAGGCGATAAGTAGTATATCAGTCATGGAGTACCCAAAACAAAAGCTCTGCTTACTTTGGGGCTATAATGCTGCGTGAAAAAGTCCAGCATTATTATTAGTGTTACTAGCTTACCCGCACGACATCCGTTCACGCGTGATTTTTTCCGCGCAATTTTTAAATTTTTTTCTGCCATAAGAACCTTCTGACCATAACAAACACAACAAAAAAAATAGTGAAATCGGTCCAGCCGTTCACGCGTGATGGTGTGACCAAGGGATATAGGATTCATTTTTATATACAGGGTGTAAAAAGACGTCTACCGAAGCCGAAAGGGGTAGGTACAGCATCCCAAAACACAACCAAGTCCAAAAGGATTTTCCGAAAAAATCATTATATCCGGAGAAAACAGCGTTTGAAGATCACTGTTTGCGTATGTACTGGGCGCGTTTTTATACGTAGATTGCTGGATTTTGAGTTTTAATTGTTTTTTTCTTTTATAAATGAAATGATTAGGTAGGTATGGTCTTATTATGTTGTACTAGTAGCTACTAGTAGTAAAAAACTAGAAAATAAAATAAAATGACGTAGCTAAGTCAAAATTTTTTTTGAGTTTTTTTTCGATAAATATGTTCAGAATCATGGTCTGATTGCAATCCCTCAGTTTTCGGTAGCAGTCTTTTTACACCCTGTATAGAGATATTGAAAAGCTTTTTTCTGGAAAAGTGAGAAGCCTTTTTGAATTTCGTTTATCTGAGGAAATGTCTATCGTGCCTAAGAGATACATCCGTGATCCTATTGCATTTTATTATGAGCAGCACCTTGACGCAAAATCTTAATATCGGCATATAATCCCCATAACCTGTTTAAGACCTGTTTGTTCTTGGAAGCCCCATCAGAGGTTTTGAAGTCAACAATAAGGTATGAAAGCTTAGGGACTTTGAATTTTGTATGTTCTTACCTGTTCAATACCTATTGTTCTTAGTACAATACAATCGCCATAATAACTTACACAGCTCACAAAGGTTTAAGTTTTCATTACTTAAACATTGAGACTAGGCGAAGTCGGTTGCAAAAGTTTACTCTATTAACCTGAAAGTCAGGAAAGTCTTTTGCTAAATCAAAATATGCATTTCGTGACTTTGACTAGGATTACCCAATTAGACTTCTTCAAGGGATCTTGTTGATGATCTTGTAAAATTTAGAAACTGTCTAGGTCTTAGGTTTAGGGACAGAGCCGAGATTTCGATATTATTTTTAAGGCATAAGTTTCTATTGACGTAAATCTACTGATGTAACATTGATTAAAAGCAAAAAACAATTGGTCTTAACACTTGCAGACTACGAAAAACATCCGTGACGTCATAGTTATGTTTACACAGATCGTTTACAATATTGTATTCCTGTGTGCTATTTTATTGATAGATATAATCACAGGCTCTATAGATAACAGCTAGCTCACATAATGTAGTCTACTCACTTAAATAATATAAACTTATGTAAGTGTAAGTGTTCGAAGTTTAGTGATCTATCTCAAAGCATCCTATCGCTTAGGTAACTGCTAAATATGTTGCCGTCTCTTTTCATTTACTTGAGAAATGCAAGGTAAACCTAATCTTGTGAAACCTCGCTTAATTTACAGTTTTTTACAAGTCAGTTCGTTTCTTTTTATCGATTCCAGATTTCTAGTATTGTATTTTAGTCAGCCCTAAACGGACACAGCATTTGTTGATAATTTATGAAAACTACGACCTCTGTGGCGCAGTGGGCGAAGGTCAGCCTGCGACGCAGAAGGTTGCGGGTTCGATCCCCGCCGCGGGACAAATGTTTGTATGACCTACACAGATATTTGTCTTGGGTCTGGGTGTTTCTATGTATAATATGTATGTTTTTACAAACAAAAAGTATATGTAGTATATCAGTTATCTGGTTCCCATAGTACAAGCTTTGCTTAGTTTGGGGCTAGATGATGCTGTGTGAAAATGTCCAGCATTATTTATTTATTTACTAATGCAACTTTTTTTGTTTTCAGGTAAGCATGAAAAACTTTATTCTATTAATTGAAACACTGGTAAGACAAAATTAATGCCAGCATTGAAGATCTTGCGATTCTGTGATTTAAGCCGGCATTATCTAAATCGTGTAATTAAACATTTTTATCTGCCTCAACCTTATTTCTGATGTCTGTGGCCTCAACGTTTCTAATAGTTTCACCATGGTCACGAATGGAAATACATAGTAAATATAATAGTTTTATGTATGGAATGTACCAGCTGTTGATACCCCAAGCTAAGCTATTACTTCGGTTCTTCTCGCCCCGTTGCCCTCAAACGGGACTCCACGAGGAAATCTCAGTTACTCGTGTTTCTAGTTTACAAGTTGTTCTACTCAGACACGTACCATTAGTTTCTGAACAAAAATGATTATATGGATATGAAATAAATAAATAATCGTAGCGTCGTCTAGCCCCAAATTAAGCAAAGCTACCTTTTCTTTGTGCTCAATATTTGCTTTCACTAGTTCTAACTTTGAAAACTTATTATTAGCCTTCTGTTACTAACAACTCTCTTGTTTATTATGTCTTTATGTGCTGTTAGTTTTCCATAAGTAAATAAATAAATAAATTAAAAAGCTTTTACTATGGGAACCAGGTAACTGATACACTACTTACTTTTTGTTATACATAGAAACAACGAGATAAGTATTTGCAGATCTGCATACAATTTATCCCGCGTCGGGGATCGAACCCGCAACTTCTGCGTCACAAGCGGGCTTTTAGAATAGAAACTAAAGTAATTCAATCTATCCGGTAAGAGCTTAGGTTTAAAGTAACCAAGTTATTAGAAGAGGATTCCAGTTTTAATTAAAACTTGGGCAAAATTATAACCTACGAGTTAGGTGGCAGTTGTGCTTTTAAAGAACGAACTCGTTCCTCGTGCTAATTATCTCAGAAAGCAATTAAGTCTTAGGGAAATAATACCTTAACTTAAAACAAAAATTAACTTACGAGAAGGTTTTCGAGGTGATTCAAGTTTACCAAAATTATCTTTCCTGTAGATCACCTGTTGTTCCTCAAGGACGATAACTACCTCGCAGACCATTATATAGGGTCTTTCATTCTAAACTTCACAAACTGACAGGGCCTCATTTTTGGGTTGTAAATAGACGTTTGACCGTATCAATTGAATTCCTTAGCCCATTTAAGTTTTCACTTCCAAAATTTATCATTTATTTATTTTTTAGAATTGTTGCATAATGATTTTCAAGGAGAACAGACGTTCCACCAATTGCAGTGCAGCTACATCACGAATGGGCTGTTATTCAAGAAGCAACAATCAATTGAAAGGATAGTCTATCGATTTTCTCGGGATTATCATCATCATCATCAAATTTAAGAGCTCAGCTCTTGTCGGTGCAATGATGCAACTTCCTCCACCTCTCCCTTTCCAATGACATGACAGCGATCTTCTCCTTTATCTGACTCATGAAATTTATTCTAGGCCTTCCTCTTCCTCGTCTTCCTTCCACTTTTCCTTCTATGATGTTCTTGATAAAGCTGTCATGTCGTATAAGATGTCCAATCATTTTTCCTCTTCGATTTTGAATGGTGTTCATCAAAACCCTTTTCTCCTCAACTAAAACATATTATAACAAAAATAAAATCATTACATAAATATTTTTTAATTTATTTTTTGAACCCAATTCCTGAATTAAGTTAGTATAAAATGAAAGAACTTATATAATCAACAAGTACGTGATAAAAACCCGTTTATTCAAAAAATTATTACAACGTCATTTGATTTGTCTCCTACACAATCTCGTTATCATTGGCATGTCCAATACATAATGTGTGATGTGATAAATGTATATTGTTTTCACATATAAATTCCTTTGTATATTATACGAGTACAAGGACAGTTAACAATGCCTTTTCATTTCAACGTAATACAAGTTAAAATATTTTATCTTCATACGTCTATTTGCGCAACCGAGTGCTCGTGTTTTCATACACCAGTATATGCAATAATAAACCATGTTTTATACGACCTAGGTTATGTTTTACAGTGACTGCGAATTGCTGAAAATTGTTCAAATTTATAGTCACCATTTATTATGGAATTCTAAACTTTAAACCCACTGTGCCAAGTATTGATTAGGTGTTCTGGTTTTGGTATTTCAATCCGATGTTTTTGCAACTGAAAATAAGTTAGGGGCCAACTTTATTGGCGCAGTTTTTAGCCTCTGTCATGCTTAACGAATTTATAACCGAACAGATAAACGTCTGTCTCTGACTACTTCCCTTAGACATCTTCAATGGATCTGGAATAAGTAACATAAAAAGATATGTGAAAACCTTGGGGAAGACAGTCGTGAACCTGTTTACGTTTTACGTTTTTACGATAATCGTGAAATTTGTGTCCAACTTCGATTATCTATTTAGTCAGGCTAAGCAAAACAAACATCGGAAGAAAAGAAAGACTTTAGCCTGCGCATAACTTATGCTCATATACATTCAAGATTTCATCCAGATATGTTAATGCATTGCACCCAAAAGCTCACATACTTTGCCATTCATTCATAGTATTAGTGCGATTAGAATCTTATAGTGAATCGTAGCGCGCATCGTTCTTAGAAAATGAAATAACTTCTACTCTTCCTTATTACAGCAAACATTTGCAAAATAACTATATGTAAATATGAACATATCGATTGTCTGTTTGTAATAAATTCTCTTAAAATACTGCACAGCGAGACTTATTGAAACAGACAACGTGAATGCTTTTTATCCTGCCAATAAACAGATCGTGTCCGTGGAAATAGCTTGCTTTACACAATACCATTACTATCATCTTACTGCTTTTTTTTCACTTGTGCAGTATTACGCTGGTGTGTCGCTCAACATGTACTCTGTAATTTACTTAAATCCGACTTCATAATGCTCTCTACAAAACAAAATATAAACATATATTTTAGGAAGTCGTTTGTCAATGTTTTATGTTGTTGTTTTAGATCACTGAGTCCTACAATCTTGACACCCTTTCACCACTCATTTACTGAACATCTTATTCAATAAATATGGGTATATTCAACTGATTTTATCAATCCCTTTCATAAAATAAACTTTACGAAGCGTAAAGCAAACCAAACATTGACTTGCCGATCCAAATTACTGCTTTCTATAAATATTAAATAGGTTTATTAAACGCGGTTAACTTATTAAATTCAGAAACGTTTCATCTCGATTTCATAGCGATTAATATAAATATTATTTGCTTGAATTTTTCAATTAAAAAGGATCAACCGTGTGTGTGAACCTGTTGAGGTTTCTTAGACTAATCGCTATTTAAATACCTTAAATGTCCGACAATTTGCTGGTTAAAAGAAAATACCACTATCGATACGTAATTTTTTTCTAGATAACTACCAAAAAACGGAAATAAGGCTTAAGATTGAGCGCCAAATCTCAATATGAGCATAAGTCTCAAAAACAATGAATGCATTCGTTATGTCATACCTAGTGACATAACGAATGCACGAATTCTGGGATCACGTAAACTTCCACCAATTCAGTGAAGAAATAGGGCAGCAATCACGGTTTTCTCAGTAACATACCCCAATACTTCGGTCGCGAGAGATTTCTCTGTAAACATTCTGAAACATATTGCAGTATTGCAGGGTTAATGCACGTAAACGGGTTGCGAACCCGTGACCCCACGTCATTGCTATTACAAGGCTAGGCTTTCGAACTACGGTCCTTGACCGATCTATCTAGTAACGTGTTGGGGTGTTTAATTTGGATAACTGGCAATTATAAAACAAAACCTGCTACTTTTTAGGTTAGGTATTTACCTTGCAGATACCTTTGCTTTACCCAAGGTGTGTACATGGAATGTATTTTAATTAGTTCTATAAGTTTTTTCCAATAAAGTTTTTTATTTATTTTTTTTTTTTTTGTTCCCATTTTAGTGAGTATTATAATTTTCTGAAACACTCTACTTTTTTTTACTGTTGGATGTTGTAAAATGCGATCTCTGCTCGTTCGCATTTTATCGCATATTTTCGAAATGTACTGAAACTTATTTTTATAAAATAAGCGTCACAAGCTACGAGTATTATATCAAGAAAAGCAATTAATCAACCAAAAATACTCGTCAAGCTCTTAAAATTACACACGCCTTTCATAAACTTGTTTCAATGCAAATACATTCTTAAATTCATTCCATTATACTTGCTCACGTGTTAAGCGACCGTGTTAGTAATTGTGAATTTTCGTACATTAACTTCGAAATTGAAAACGACATCGCCGCAAATTGAAATGAGCAACGAAAGACGGCAAAGGGCCTTTATTGTGACAAAATAACCCCTCGTCTGAAAGTAAGCGGGAATTTCTCTTAAGCCGCCTCTACACTACTCGCGCAATTGCTCGACAAAGTTGACAGGTGCCGAAGTGCGTGACTTCACACTCGTGTAACCTCGCGAGAACGTCGTTTCGAGTCCTTTTGATTCGAGCGCAAAAACCAACTACCTACCCCTTATACCGCCCGAAGCCAAGTGAATTTGCACTAAATGAAACGAAGTGCCCTTACACTATCGTATTCGCATAGCCTCGATAGACTTCGCGAGTAGTGTGGACTTGCTTTAGGGCTTTTGTTGTGTAGGCGGAGATGAAATGTTGTGGTTTATTGTAAACATCGGTTTTTTCATCTATTTACTTATTATGGCGTCTCAGATGTTGGGTATAGAAGACCTACGGATGAGGTTTTATTTCACCTTTAGAATAAGCAAATCATTATTTCGAAATTTAAAAATTGTTTGAAATATAAATTGCTTCAATAAACGATAAGAAGCAAAGTATTTGCAACAAAGTAAAATCAAGCTTGGTTTCTATAAAAAAACTCGTTACATTTTCTCTTTGTAAAAAATCGTTTCAACAAATCCGAAAATGCTTTCCGCTACTTTCTTAACTTTCATCCAGAAATTACTCTACACATTTTCTTAGCTTAAATGATATAAGCTTAAATAATTCAATGGTCAAGATTGCAAATGCAGTGAAATTATACATTATTCAATACAACAAGATCTGAGAAAATGTCTACCGCGCTTTGGGGATACAGGCATGGTCCTGTTTTTCGTACTCGTAATATTTTTTTATAGAATTTGGATTAAAAGACTTGTTTTTCTACGAAAAATTATACCTACATACATACATACAGGGTGGTCCACTCAGTGTCGTCAAAAGAAAAATATTGAATTTCTCCGACCCAGGGGTATCCGATCCGAAAATACCCCATGTATGTTCTACGATAGTTTTCGAGTTATAAGCATTCAAAGCTTTTTATTGAGAATTTCCGGTCCGGTAAAAAAAATCACTTGAATTGTAATTCCTTGCATACAAAACTTAGCTTTCTAGCATTAGTGCAAGTTAAAAAAGTTTTAATCCAAAGTTACGATTTCGTGTTTGAGATAGTCAACGTTCAATTTTCAACGTAAAATAAAGAATCCAAAAACACTATGTCATGGTTCCTGTGTATTTTCAAAAACTTCTATTTTCGGATACCCCTTGGTCGGAGTAATTCAATTTTTTTCTTTTGACGACACAGTGGACCACCCTGTATAAACGAACTCCTTTTAGTCGAGATCTCGCTGCTGTGCAAAGCTCACTCTTATAACTCCTAATATATCTCTTATCTTAGAAAAGAGCGTTAAAAAGCTTTCATGTTGAAGCCACAATCCACATCAACCTCAGCCATAAGAAGCTGCGGGCAAATTCTAAGGACAAACGAAATAAGCTGTCAAGATAAATATGTGTTTGTTCTTTGAAATTACTCAAAAAGTAGTTAATTTAACGAATTCTACCAGCTTTGCTTGTGAAAGTGGATTTTTTTTATTTCTTTTGCTGATAAGAGAAAAATAGCCCATATCAATTCCAAGTTTCATCCACTGTAAATTATTCAGTTGTTTAGATAGCTAAACATGATTCGTTCTAAACTGCGACTTTAATTTGAATTTCTTGCGTGAAATTAACATCTTGCTTTATGTGTGTTTTTGGAAGTTTCCCTGACTAACCTCTTACCATCATCATCATCTTGAATATCTGAAGATGTCAGTCATCCTCGGGAATTAAAATTATTATTAAAGCGATATTGCATACATTTTATTCCGTTAAGTGTAGGCATGGATTGCCTCCTTCCTGACGCTGTATAAATCATCTAAGTGGAAACTTGTAATTGGCTTTAAGTAAACATGCATCTAAGTTAAGTGGGTGTGTGCTCTATAATCTTAGTACCTACTTTGTTTTGCCTAGATGTCAGTTTTCCAAAAATTTGTAAAATAAAATAAAATATATTATAGATGTAAAGGCCAAATTTTTTTATCCCAGCATATTCTAGAGTCATTCGCTTATAAATGAGTGTTTGCAGCAACACAATGTTATTCAAATACAAAACCAATAACAGTTCTAGGAACTAAGCCAACGAACACGATTCTATTTCCCCGATGCATTCAAAACTTTCAGCATATTGCATTGATTTTTATTTGCATATCATTTCGTGAAATAACAAAATTGGGTCGCATTGAAATTCAACATCGAACGTTGTCACGTTATCGAAAACTTATTATGGTGTGTTTCGGAACGAGGACTGAACTGAAACTCTTCTAAATGTAATCTACATAGAACCTGATACTTGTTAAGTGAACTAGGTGAAACGTTGTGTCAGTTTAGATACGTAGTACGGAAACACGCAACAGTGAATCGTACTTGTTCAAGGCTTAAAATTGGTAATTTTATTCTCTCAAAGATGTACTATATGACTATTAGCGGTGGAGAGCAACCTATGTCTGTGCTTAAACAAATGATACGGTGCATGGGACATCATTCATTGAAATAGAGTACCTAAGCTCATCATATTAATCTATTAGGGCCATTGTTAAGGATTGACCTTTACGTCGGTCTTCTTTATTAGACAATTACTCTAAACTTTTTACTAAAATCGACAAGCAAGCTTTAGCAAGAACACTTCGAGAGATTCAGTCATTGATAGCTTTTACTGTTTCCTTGTAGCCATAATGCAAGTTACACACCGTTATTAGGAGCACGTGCATCCATTAATTTTATATCCATTTTATTATTTTTACGTTTTACTGCTTATTGTAGCGTTTTACTTCCTTTTTCTGACGTTTATGTGCCCTGGGAAGGCTCTGGGGGTTAACTTTCGGTGCTTCACAAATGTGAATAAGTAATTCCGAAATCCATAACATCGCGATCAAAATTTTTCAAATTCTGAAGATAAATGTCACAGTCTATAATAATTTTCCAGGCAAAGTTTTTTTATCTTAGAAATATAAATGAAATGGTGTTTTCAAATATCAAACTGTGAATCGACTTGCGTTGTTGACTGTACTTCTTGTTTCATAGATTTCAGTTTTTATGCTGTTTTTTCAGGCTAATCTTAAAGCATCAACGTGCTGTTTCAACATTTATTGTTAACTAGCTGCGCTCCCGCGGTGTGACCCGCGGTCCCTCGGGATTTTTTCTTTTTTTTCGGGATAAAAAGTAGCCTATGTCCTTCCCTGGGATACAACCTTTAACTATGCCAAATTTCAGCTTAATCTGTTGAGCGGTTTGGGCGTGAAAGCGTAACAAACAGACAGACAGACAGACATAGTTACTTTCACATTTATAATATTATATAAGTAAATGAGTTATATAAGTAATATAAGTATGAATATGGATGACAGTAACACATTGCGTTACAACATACATCTAGCATTTTAGTTAACGAAGAGTTATGTGACTGGTATGTAAAACGGTTCATCTGATGGTTACTTTTATGTATTAAGCTCATATGAGCTATGAGTTACATGGATAGGAAGCTATAGTATGATCATAAGAGCATAACATGGCAAACGCCCATTGTTAGGTCTAGGAATCTCATTGCTTTTGCTATTAATGTACGAGTAAGTAAAAAAGTAAAAGTAAGTATCTGTAGGTTAGTATTACAGCGATGATGAAAGCCATTCGCATTTTACCTGACGGCTTACATTTTATTAACTTTACTCACAGATGATGAAATAAGGAAAATGTTGCAAAACCGGAAAATATTTGGAAATTATTATTTGCCGATCCGGGTATCATACTAAGCTTGAAAGGGAATACTCCTAAGCCTCTTGCGGCTAATGGGCGCGCTTATTTGAACACCAAGAAATGTAGTTTGTTGGTTTGTAATCTTATATTAGAATATTTAACTTACTTATCATCGTTAGATACAATACCAAAACATTGCGTTGTTTAATAATCCTCCTTTATTTATCAAAGTAAAGGTATTAAGGTATTTAAAGGCAAATTGGTGATTGTCATTTTTATATCAGGCACAAGTGATGTATTATCAACATAATATGACCTTCACCTGGTTATAGAATACTGTTTGCTTAAGTCTTTTGATATATTTATATATTACTAGCTGCGCTCCCGCGGTGTGATCCGCGGTCCCTCGGGTTTTTTTTTCATTTTTTCGGGATAAAAAGTAGCCTATGTCCTTCCCTGGGATACAACCTCTAACTATGCCAAATTTCAGCTTAATCTGTTCAGCGGTTTGGGCGTGAAAGAGTAACAAACAGACAGACAGACAGAGTTACTTTCACATTTATAATAGTATAGTATAGTATAAGTATGGTATATAGTAGTATGGATTCTTTCTGTATCGTTCATCCACCTTACTTGATACTAAGAGACAGTTCACGTACAGTTCGCCCAACGGATCTAGGCATTCGTGAAGTTAGCCGTTTGTCTGCGCAGTGACCGATTTTTCATACAAATTGTGTTCTGCGCAGACAAACGGCTAACTTCACGAATGCCTAGATCCGTTAGGCGAGCTGTACTCTAAAGTGGTGCCCGCGGTGTCACAAAATGATTGATGATAAGTTCTATATTGTGATGCTTTTGCGAAAAGTGATGGCATCGTGAAGCACATTTCGTTCTACTATAAACTCTGTTGTGCAATTCTTAACAGGGCTATTTGTAAAACATCGGTAACCTCTCAGGACTGTATTAGTATCATCATAAACAACTACTTTTGTTCTATGACTTTTAAAAAATCATCATATTGTAGTTCATTAGATTTTCATACAAAAATAAAAATATTGAAATTGAACGCTCCAAATGCTACGAAGAAGCAAAATAAAGCGATAGTACAATAGCGTAGGGGAGCGGGGTTAGGGCGGCGGGGGCTCTTGAAATTGACCTATTTAATACAGAGTTGAAATGTGTTACATAGGACAACAAAATCTTGAAGGTTTGTTTTTGGTAAGTAAATGTTTTGTAAAAAGTCGTAAAAGAAAAGTTGTTGTTTATGATGGTAGTAATATAGTTCTGAGAGGTTACCAGTCTTTTACAAATAACCCTGTATACTGATAGCTCTATTGCTATATACCAAACCACTTAGACAGTTTTATATATTCATATTTACTGCTTATAAATTAGTTTTTATAGCGTCGGTAAAGAAAAGAAACTTACGAATATTATCAGCCAATACGCATGATTGATATCGTTGTAAATTTTGACAGGTTGATTGGCCACTTCCAGGTAGTTGGATGTGGGCCAGATAATTGTTTACAAACATTCACCATAAGATTCATGATGTAAGTCGTATCTAGTAAAACACTTGAACATGGGAAGAGCCTTTGAAATTCTTCAATATTGCTTGTTTTCTTTATTAGTCACTAAAGATCTCATAGAATGAAAGGAATTTTAACTCGATGCTCAGTGACGTTGTAGTAAAAATGGATGGGTGATCGCTAGTTACAATAACTGAGTTGGACAATACCGCATACGAACTTACTTTTAGGACTATTAAAAACCTAATGTATGAATGAACAATCGGCGGTCTTATTTAATCAAAGGGCTAATTATACTTGAGCAACCAACACGTGTGTTTATTTTCAGATTTGTGATCAATGGTAGGTAACAGAAGGAAATCGATCAAGTAATATTTGGAATGGATTAACTTTTTTCCAACGGAAGTCACAAACAAAGAGAACAGACACGTTTTAATCAAGAAAAAAGAGGCCACAAAAACGCCTGTCTTTCTGAAGATCCTTATAAAATAAAGGTGGAAAATCGAACAAAGAGCCAAGTTTATTTTCTTGTATACAAGCTTTGTAGAGTTGTACTCGTGCCTTCACAAGCAATACAAATACCGTTCCCGATACACAGAGGATCGCGGAAAGACCTCCATTTGGTTGAAATAAAAAAGTATTTACGTACCCCACATACATAAATAAGCTACTTTGCCATGTTATACCGGTTGTTCCTAGTTCCTCGGATCTAACGGGTAAGCTACGCATAGGAACATGCTATGTATGTAAATGTGGCAAAATATTGCGTACCAATTTACCGGTGAGGTTGGGCTATGTGGAGTCAAGGGCGATATGGCCGTTTATTGTATTGAGTTATTGGCGCGTGGAAGCAGAGGTGTCTGGCTAATATTTGTGTGCGAAAACACATTTTTTTGTTGGTGTTCATTGCTAGATAAGTTCTAATAAAAAAAAACAGAATCACGACTAGATACTAATCAGTTCAAATTAATCACTTAACTCGCTCAACAGTTTTTTTTTATTTTAAAACTAGATTTAAAATTAGAAGTTTAGATTTAGCACTAATTAATCAAGCGTGATGATTGAACGCTTATTGCAAAATTGCTCAACCTGATAAAATCAGACTGGAATGCCCACCGATCTACGTAATCGCTATCGGCAATGTCACTTCACCCATCCATTAAGTAATCGCGTAGAGAATCGCTTAGTCGATCTGAAAGGTATGAGCGCTTCGGTTCTGTAGACTATTGTTTAGTATCAATCTTAAAGGATCTATTGAATACCTAAAGATGTTAGAGATTGTCTCCGCGCCCAGGGGTACAATCGTGGTTTAGTTTCCTTGTTTTTCGTTTCCAAAGTTTGACTTAATCTGCTGTAACTGTTATTCAAGCCTATCGTGATCGTGATTCATAAATTATTAATACTTGATTCTATGATATACATACATACATATTAAATTTAAAAAAAATTAAAGCCAGTGTCGTGAACATTATCTCTCCATGTCTGGTTACTGTTAGCTGTTCGTATTTCTTAATTGTAGGTTAGTTATTAGTAGGTTTGCTATTCTTCAGTATAGGTATAAATAAATAAATAAATAAATAAATATCCTGTCCATACAAATAGTTGCTAGGAAGAAATCGCTCTTAGCGATATGGCCGCCTATTGTACAATTTGTTTATTTTAATATGTATATTCTCTGTAAAAGGTTCTTGTGTACAATAAAGCGTTAATCTAGATAGATTAATGTATGTAGATAGATATCTATCTACATAAATACAAGAAAATAAAGGTCGAAATCGGAAATTTCAATATCTGAATTATCTGAACATTTTCAATGTAATATTAAGATAATTCATGTTCACAAAGCTATCAGAGCTTTTCTCCGTGACTTATTCATAGTTATCTTCCACCTCCGCTGTCCATCATACCCATAGGTCTCTTTTGTGCCATCTTCGCGATCCTACGCTTGTCTGAACCCATTTACACCCGAAATCTATTCATATTGTTTATATTGAAGGTAGACCACGATGGCATTGTCAATGTTGCTGGGAAAGCACTGCACAAGACCGAACAGAGTGGCGACTCTGCTGCAGTGTGACGCTGTAGAGACTCCTCTCTACAACGCCACTCCCACTCTCAGGCCTCCGCCTATACCCAGCAGTTGGTACAACCAGGCAGATTAGAAAGATAGATATAAAAGGTGATGACCCAAACACGAATAAACCGTGTATGTTTCCATATAATACATACTTTTATGATTCCTATTTTGGTAAGTGACCAACGTCGATAAACGATAACCAAACCCAACCCACCGCACCCCTATTGACTCAGACTGTGTTTGGGCTAACATGCCTTGAAATACTATGCAACTTTTATAATGGTCGCCAATAATCGATATCATCGTGACAAAAAGTGCGCGAAAATAGGGTTTAATTTTTCGTGCCTGAAATATTTCGTGTTTCTTGAGGTTAAATAAATACTTGACTGGAAAAGGTAATTGATTGCTATTCATGAACAAAAATCTATGCACTAAGCTCTGTTTGTATTACTCACCACATTGTTTCGAGTTACTGTTTGGAGCGTCTACAAAAAGTCAATAAGAATATTGATCGAATAACATATTCGACCCACGAATCAAAGGTCGTGGGATTGAATATTCGTGGCACCAATGAAAAGTTTATATGTGCATTAACACGAGCTCTAATCGGCAAAAGAAAACGTCGTGAGAAAACCTGTTAGTATTCTAAGGGGCGGCTGTTAACTTGTAACTTGACAGAATGCTAACTTGGGCTCTGCTGACAGAAGCTGTGGTTATGACCTATCTCAGACATAAGGATCTAGAATTTATGAATTAGAATTGTTCCGAGCGATAAAAGCTCTGATCTTTTGAAAGACTGAGGGGAAGAGAAGTACATCGATGATATACTTCAATATGTATTTGACTAGCAGGAGAGTAACTCGCAGCTAAAATACCAAAAAGTTGCGCCCTAGGCTTCAATGAGGCTTTCATATCAGAGTTGCCAGCCTCTGTCTAGGGCAATGACACTCGCCATATTTCATTTCGGGGTGGGTAAACTTTTAAATAAAAAGCCAGTGATGATTATGGCCGTATGAAATTAATTTAACATAATTTCTCGTAAGATGATTTTTGTCTATCACTGATCTTGCAATATTTTTCTCAGGGTTTTTTTTACTGGTAAAAGAAAATCGGATCTTTGATCTCTGCAGGGTTTAATTAAGTGGTAATTTATCAAAGCAAGCTTGTTTTATTTTTGTAAAAAGTAATTTTCGTGTTTTATCGAGTAAGTTTTGCGTAGCTACTAATAAATTTCTGCTTTAGAAATGTTACTTACTAATCAGCAGCTTTCATTATTCTAAGTAGTCTTAAAATGCTATTTTAAACCATATACGCTAAGCAGAAATAATCCCTGAAAGTACAACCGTATTTTTTTATTAATAAAAGTCATATGTCCTTGCGTAGTGTAATACCCGAACACTTCGCAGGCTTATTGTTGTTTTTCGTCACTGTAACAACACTGCTGGTGTAATTAATACAAATTGCTGGTTCCAGTTCCGTTGTTCAAACAAAAATACGACAGCACAACGCCCACAAAAGGTCAAGTTTTGCTAACAATAACAATATTAAAGTGTAAGTTGCCGTTCCATTTTATCATCAAATTAAACTTAAAGCATAAGTTATCAAAATGATAGTAGCTTTTTACATACATAATACATACATAAAATCACGCCTCTTTCCCGAAGGGGTAGGCAGAGACCACGGATCTCCACTTGCTACGATCCTGACACACAACTTTTGCCTCATTCACTCTCATTACATTCTTCATACATGCTCGCCGGTTCCTAAACCGGCATTTTGGAAAAAAAAAACATTTTAAATTAATTTAAAAACAATTTAAAACATTTTGGAGAAGGGCCAGGTCACAAGTACCCTAGTACTTGTGACCTGGCCCTTCTCCAAAATGTCGCCAATTTGATCCAAGAAGTTTCGCCTAGGCCTTCCCCTTCCAGCTGTCCCATACACACTTGCCTCATACACTTGCTTTGTCAAACGACTGTCATCCATCCTCTCTACATGCCCAAACCATCTTAACATACCTTTCTCGATCCTCAACACTACATCTTCTTTCACTCCACACTGTTCCCTTATCACACTATTTCTCACTCTATCATTCAACGTTACCCCACACATACTACGCAACGCTCTACTACTACTACTACTATATATTTATAGTAGCTTTTTTAACCGACTTCAAAAAAAGAAGGAGGTTCTATGTTCGGCTGTATGTATGTTTTTTTTTTTTTTTTTTTTTTTTTTTTTAATGTATGTACAGCGGTATTTCCGTCAATTGTAGACCGATTTCCAAAATTTTTTTTTAGTTTGAAAGGGTATACTCTCGAGGTGGTCCCATATAAATTTTATTCCTGAGGGATTGATAGTTTTCCCGTAAAACTAAAAAAATCACTGATCTTTAAGAAAATTGTGGACCGATTTCCAAAATTTTTTTTGTTAGAATGAGGTATACTCTCGAGGTGGCGCCATATATTTTGTTTTCCTGAGGGATTGACAGTTTTCCCGTAACATTCAAAAAACCTCATTCTCACTACACAACACACCCTGACTCACAATCTGAGTCAAACATTAAATAGTTTGAAAGGGTATATTACACCCGAGGTGGTCCAAAATATTTTTTTTCCTGAGGGTTTGATAGTTTTCCCCCTTGCTGAACTCCGGTGTGTCCTTTAGTAGGCCTGCCCATGACTTCTCTTATCCTTTCCTACTTAAGCTACGATAAGCAAGGTATTTGTAGCTTACAATATTATTTACACTTACACTTTTATTTACACTAAAAAGTGAAAAAAAAAAAAAAAAAAAAAAAAATTGAACCGACTTCACAGAACTCAAACAGATGAACCTTCTACACACTAAAAAGAGAAAAATAAGAATATAATTTGAAGTCGGTGCCAAGTGAATACGATTAGGTACCTATAAAAAAAAAAAGAAATCGAGCGATAGCGTACCAGGATACAATTTTGCACCCAAGTTCTTTTTAATTTCTTAGATGTAAATAAATAGTTGGCACCGACTTCAAATTATATTCTTATTTTTCTCTTTTTAGTGTGTAGAAGGTTCATCTGTTTGAGTTCTGTGAAGTCGGTTCAATTTTTTTTTAAATTTTTTTATTCAATATTTAATTTGAATAAAACAATTTTTCGCAAGTAATACAGTTTTTTGCTTGTGTTCGCTACTGTATCCCCAATGCGCGGTAGAAATTCTCGTAAGATATTTCATGTATTCTAGATTCTTTGAAGATGTCTAAAAGTATACTAGCTAGCTCATTTTTTTACGATGAATGGGTCGGCTCTTGACCTCAAACTTACACAGGCAAGAGTGAGGTCTACGATGGAGCGAGCTTACCCAGAAGGTGCCTATTAACTCTCTTCTTAAAAACAATCGGGTCGTAGCTCAGTGGAAGTACAGACGCTGGAAGCTGATTCCAAATTTTTGCAGTGCGCATAATAAAAGAACTTTCGAAGCGCTCTAATAAGTGGAATATCAACCAGGTGAAGATGATAATCAGCTGTGCATCTGAAGTCCCTGTAAAAGAACGGTGAAGGCGGAATAAAGTCGTGTAGCTCCTGGGCACACTCGCCATGTGAAAACTATGTTTTATTTAAATTAAAGTACTGAGTAAGGTCTACGAGTTTTGTTTGCCTTGTGCAGATCATTACGTACAAAAGCACTCTTAGCTTTTAAAATAAGTTAATGGCTCTGCATTAACTGGTCCCATCTGGCGTTCTATGCAAATGCTCAGACTAGCATTAGAGCTTTTAAGTTCTGAGAATATTTTGTTGATTCTCAGGCTAGGGTTATTAAGCTGCTGTTGCTAGTTGATAGCATTGAAGATAAAAAAATAATCCGACCATTGACCGTAAGACTTTTGAAGCACTTTTGGCTCTTTTGAGGAGACTTTGAGCGTTGTTGGCCGAATGGGTTACTGCCTTCTTCAAAAACCAAAACACGAACTTGGGATTGAAAGTCGTGGCACACATCCATTCGGCCAGCACGTTTCTTCGGCCTTCAGGTAGCCTCAAAACTCATACGAACTTATTGCAAGCCATTTTCAAAGAAATTGTGCTCGTATTAACAAGAAAAGATGTACCTTTTTAGTGGTTGCCTAACAACCTTACCCACGCAATGTCCTCCACATTGCGTGGGTGGCTATCTATCTATTATAATCGTCTAGTTTCGTAATTTTGGGGTAAAACGGGCAATTTCTACTTTGAATTTCTTATCCTAATCCCTCATTTTCTTGTTTCAAAGGAAGTCGAATTTTACTTACTGAAGTGCTTGATTGAAATCATTTCAATACTTATTTATTTCCTAAAATTGAAAGGCACAACTGAATTTTCTGTAACTAGATCTTATCTTGAACTCAACATTTAATACATTGTTTCTCTAAACGGTGAATGAAAACATCGTGAGTATTCTATAGGCGGCAATGGGCTTGCAACATATCATGTACAACTTTACCACGTAAGGAAATACTAAGTTCAGAAAAATTTGGGCATGTGCCTTTTAATATGTATTTGGATGTGTCTACCCCTTAACACATCTTCAAAGGATCTTGATTAAGAAATAAATAAGTAATAAATAATGCTAGAGATTTCACACAGCAGCAGTTTCAAATGATTATATTATAATTATATTTAAAGTTCGCCAATTTGAAATGTATGAAAAGGTAATTTCAAATATAAAAACAATGTTTGTCACGTTACTTATAAAAGTGCAGGAAAATTTTATAATCACCTAACGAGTTACACAAAAACACGCATAGTTACATCAACATTTTCATGAAACGTTTAATTAAAAACAATTGCTCTAGAACCGCTGGGACTACAGCCCTTTTAAAAAACATGATAGCACAACACTATTACTTACGAATTGCAACACTATTCTAAATTACAAAGAAGTTTGTTTTATGATGTTTGTTTAGTTTTTGTTAAGTCCCACTTGACGGACTAAACTTTCCTATAGATTCTCTTTGACTCATCATTTTCTTTCTACTAAAATGGAATGAAAATATCGTGAGGAAAACAAGGCATTCTATAGGCCATGAGCTTGCGACATAGATAGCTATAGTCTACAAAACACCTATGGACATTATTACTAACAAGCTGCGCTCCCGCGGTGTGACCCGCGGTCCCTCGGGATTTTTTCATTTTTTCGGGATAAAAGGTAGCCTATGTCCTTCCCTGGTACAACCTTTAACTATGCCAAATTAGAGTATTATTCAGCTTAATCTGTTCAGCGGTTTGGGCGTGAAAGCGTAACAATCAGACAGACAGACAGAGCTACTTTCACATTTATAATATTAGTATGGATATGTATAAAAGCAAGCTTCTTTGAATGGAACCAAAAAGAAGTACTGAGCGAGCTAGAAATCGATTTACCTATGGATGTGACTCCATATTCCATATAGAAATTCGCATGTTTTCCAGTGCTATGCACTCTAGTCATGTCTAAAGCCGTGTGTGCTTCATCATCATCTCAGCCCGTTTGCACCCACTGTTGGGTATATGCTTCCTATCTATTACATATGTCATTTATTTGGCACAAATACACAGACACACAAAAATGGTAAGAAATGTTACCGTAAGTAGTGGAATCAATCTGAAGGTTGCGACTTTGAATTCCGTTCTTGCATCAATAGATTTTGCGATTCTAATTAATGTATAAATGGTCTATTGCACAGGTAAGCTTCGTGAAATCCTGTAATTCAACTTAAACCAGTTGCCGCAGAAGTGAAGCCATGTTTGCGAGCTATGTAGTTCATACTCGTACAATTTACTTTTCCTAGAATGAAAGCTTTTAGTATTTGAAGTACCTATGTGTTTGAGTAATGAATACGGTGAACATGGTTTATATGTGTGAAAAATAATGAGCTTTTTATAAGAGTTTCCTTGGAATTGTAATAAAGGTTTATTGTGAAAAATAAACTTCGATCAATGTAGTGAATGTAACGAATTGTACTAAGTAAATTGTGATGTTTCACCAATGATATTAAAAAAATAATAAATAGTTTACTAGCGCGCGCGAAGTTAAGACTCAAAAATTTCCTAACTAACTAGGAAATTTTACGACCATTTAAACGTCGGTCACTCGTGAATGTAACATATCTATAGTTAAATATCATGGGATTCACCCCAAATCTTATCATGCATTTAAGAGTAAACTGATGTGATTCATTATCATGTTATTCGATCCAAAACTAAAAGTATTATCAGAGTATCAGGAACATAGTATCAGGTGTCCATACTAATGGAGCGAGATAAGCTGAATACCAGACAACTCAAAATATACCTAATGCCAAAAACCTTCCTGCTCTTACATTACTCCTCATTCATGCATTTACATGCCTCACCATCCAAAGGTTGCCTGGAAGAGATCGCTTGTCAGCAATAAGCCTATTGTGCATTGTAATAATATATGATTCTCTTTTCCACCGTAGCTTGCAGTTTTTAAGGTGTGCATTGTGCAATAAAGTATTTTCATTCTTTCATACTCCATTGGCATTCAAATGCGGCATTTGATCACTGGACTGTCACTGGAATAAATGGTGACTATATCAGGCACTGTTGGATTAGTGGAAGTCTTGCCTACCGGTCTAAGGTCGAGGAGTCAAATCCGGTAGAGTAGTGTGTCTTTTTGTCCAACAATGTATGTGAACTGTGTCAGTACTCTCAAACATTTGACAAAACTGCAAGAATACCTGATGAATATGCATTGTCGATAACATGAGATAAGGTCAGGACTCAGGAAGAAAAATATCTTACTTATATAGGGATCAGAAATACCCCCTTATTGTCTTCGTATTTTCATAGTTAAATATCACTCAAGCATTAATCAAGTAGGCTATGCTTGGTGTTTCTCTACGAGATCGAATCAGAAATGAAGAGATCCGTAGATGCACTAAAGTCACCGACATAGCCCACAAGATTAGCAAGTTGAAGTGGCAGTGGGCGGGGCATATAGCTCGTAGAACTGACGGCCGTTGGGGCAGAAAAGTTCTCGAGTGGAGGCCACGCACCGGAAACCGCATTAGAGGACGGCCCCCCACTAGATGGAAAGACGATCTGGTAAAGGTTGCTGGGAGCCGTTGGGTGCAGGCTGCACGAGATCGATCGCTGTGGAAATCGATGGGGGAGGCCTATGTTCAGCAGTGGACACTAGATGGCCGACATGATGATGATGATGATTAATCAAGTGAGTTAAAGTTCAAATTACTCTCAGTGAATTCGCGTTATTTAAAAGCACGTTAACTCCTATTAACTTAGTTCGTAATAGTGAAATATTTTTAGTAGCAAAAATACTGTGTCATCAACCTACTTTTTTAAGGGTTCATTGTCGCTGTAATTTACTTTGAAATGATGATTGATATTAACGCTGGTATGATTAGGGTCAAAATCAACATATTACGAGTATAGCAGATTTTAGGTGAATATGATCGAGGACAACCATTATTTGATTAAGGTGGACCTTGTTCGTATTTAGTTATTTTCATGAAGAAGTATTGGTTTTGTTTATATTCACTGCGCTGTTTGAATACATCTCGAAATCTGAAGTTCTGGAAAAAACCTACCGTCTAATACCGTGCCTTAGGAATTCTGTATGTTCAGCGGTTCTATATGTAATTCTGTTACGTTTGGTTTTCAAGCTAAAGCTTACTAGTGTATCCTTAGTTTAAAGGTCACCCACCGGTCCTGATGAAATTACAGAAACTTCAAGTCGCTATCGCACTGGAATACAAAGTAGGTTAAGAACCTAGGACCCTTTTGATGTTTAATGCCTTAATTCTAGAATATTGCGTAGTTCTAATGTTTTCATAGAAAGACCAGCCTATACCTAAATCATGTTACCAGTCAAAGAGCATTTACTTACACGATGCGATTTTGTCTCGCTTTACTTATCCGATGCCATTTAGCGGCCGAGCAAGCGTCGCATTTACTAAGACTTTTTGCAGCCGATGACCGTTTATACGTAAAAAAATGCAGTGCGATACTAATGCCACTAGTAGCGCAGTGGGTTATGGTCCAACTGCGACGCAGAAGGTTGCGGGTTCGATTCCCGCTTCGGGACAAATGTTTGTATGACCTACAGATATTTGTCCCGGTTCTGGGTGTTTCTAAGTATAATATTTATGTATTTACAAACAAAAATTATATAAGTAGTTTATCAGTCATTCTAGTACCTATAACACAAGCTCTGCTTACTTTGGGGCTAGATGATGCTGTCTGAAAAAGTCCAGCATTATTTATTTATTTATTTATTAAATCGTAATCGTCGTCTGTTGAAATTCTTCCTTAAAATGCTCCTTTATTCCGATATCTTGTAAAATCCTGCTTATTAATAAATAATCCCGGAAGATAGCTCGCGTTCCTTGCATCTACAAACAACTCGGACTAGCAGCGCAAACCACATCAACCGCAGCTCTCGAGTTTTCGCACGTGATCGATCATTGCGCGGCTGGATCGCAAGAAAATCGAACGGTATAAAATAGATACAATTCTACAGGCCGTAGACCAGAGGATTGATCACCGATAGGAAAGCTAGGCCTTAATTCGTGTTCGCTGCCCTGGCTCTTCGCGATATTGATCGCAAAAGAACAGGAGAAAAACAACCTAAGTTTTAAGATATTTTAAGTTATGAAACTGGTATTAACTGGTATGGTACAGTCAGCGACAGAAGTTCATGAACAATTGGAGATTTTAAAACTTCATTTTCATCATTATTTGTGGGAAAATTGCCTTTTTTTTATAATACTAATGGTGCAAGGCAAACATCCAATGTAAGGTGAAGTTTTATATATAACCCTACGAACTTCGAAGATATTGAACATTCAAATACATCAAATGTTAATGAACTTCTGTCGCTGACCGTACTAATAAATAAAAAATTGTTGACTTTGAGGCCTAAATTGCCCTAAACCAACGTTATAAAACTAGAACTACTAAATAAATATTTGTTAAATTTCAGACCTTATATTATAACTGACCTAAAAGTTTAAAGTAAAATATTTCACTGAGGAAAGTTTCAATTTCGTTATTTATTTAAGTTAGTAGCATTTTAAGCCCTAGAAATATATTTTATTCACAACTAGCTGTTCGTCGCTGTGTTACCCGCGGTCCCTCGGGAAAACTTCACTTTCCCGGGATAAAATATGGCCTATGTTCATCAGGGATAATGTAGGATTGTATCGGTCAAGTAGTTTCAGAGCCTATTCAATTCAAACAAACAAACAAACAAATCTTTCCTCTTTATAATATTAGTATAGAAGTTAACGAGTAGATAGTATAGATAATTACTTACAGTGTTACGTTAGCATTTTTCTGAATAAAATATGACCTAACTCTAGTTAGCAATTGACCCTAATATGCTAACCCTAATGGATGCAATTTAGGTGTTAGCGATCAAACTGAAACGGTTCAGCTCCTACTGTTTCATGGCAATATTTTGTTATGAGGATGTGAACATAAAATAAAACTTGTAAACTTTACGATGTTATGTTGGTTATACTCGTAATACTCATAGGCATCACGATATTATGATTGAGAGCTCTACACAAAGGCGTATAATCTTTGAATGTTTTAATTACGTACGTGAGTGTATTTTAAACGAGATCATTGTTATGACGATATAACACGCGTTACGGTAACTTATGAGGATCTCTATTTTTCAACAACCTGCATTTAATGCGTCACCTACTTACGGGAACAATAGCGTTGCTGGCCATATCGCGCTAAATGTCACACGAGCCGGCGCCCGCGCAGTCACTGAACCTCCATAGAACAATGCCCAAGCGCAGGTCAACTGTTTCCTACTTCCGCTCCAAGACCATAATTTCGCATTACTGTTATGATGACTAAAGATACTCTATTTTTGTTTCAGGAACTGTCACGAAGACGAAAAATCGCCGATCCCTCGAAACTACACACCTCAAGACTGAAAGCTCACTGCCGTCTTCCAAACCATCACCCAATCATTTAAAACCTACTATAAGTTCATCTTTCGGACTCAAAACAACTCATCTAAAGACTTCGCCTTCCGCTTCAACCCCACAGAAACTCAACGAAAAGCGACGAAGCAACGAATCTGGGCCTAACTCCAGACCCAGTTGTATCCCCCTTTCCAAAAAAGCTTCTGATAAAAATATTCGCACCTCCACTTCCCCTGTCAAGCCGGACTTGACGAGGGACACTCCTTCAAAACCAGAATATAAATCTAAACTGGAATCGCCTAGAAGCAAACCTGTTCGGAAAAGTCCAGAGAAAGCGAAGAGTGACACTGAAAGTAATCGTATCGATAGAAGAAATCGAGCTCAAAAGGATAGTGAAAGTCTTAGCGAAAAATATCATTATTCAAAGAAAAGACTGACTAGTTTAGAAAATAATTCTCCAAGAGACACGAATGGTACTAGGAACGTTTCGCCTAAACGTCTTTTGAATGGTGGTTCTAAAGCGGAGAGCAAATCGGAAGCGAAAAATTCTGGGTTAGAAGATAATAAAGCTACGATGAAAATGTCAACGCTTCACGAAGTAAGGCCGCATACGAGTAGGCTTTCTCAGGAAATGGATAGCTTAGCTGCGTTGACGAAACAGACTTTAGATAGGGTTAACAAATTGTCAAGTAATTTAACTAGTAATAAGTTAAATATAGAAACGCCTGAGCCGCGATATGAATCAATATTTTCATCTAAACCCGAACAAAGAAATAACAATCATGCCATTAATTATGGCCTCATCCATGACAGGCCATTTCAGCCCAGAGGAGTTACAGAAAGACTGAGAGACATAGACACGGCTGCTCAGAGACTGATCGACTTTGAAAAACAGAGTGCAATGTTTTCTGATCTCAATAACGATACATCTAGTCAAAATCGCCGTCTAGAATTATCGACGTCGTCATGCAGTCATACTCCCGTGTCTATTCTGAAAAGGAAGTCCATTCACGAGGACAATAATAATGCCAGTGCTTCCAACCAAGCTATTGCTTCTCCGCCGGTTACTTTTTCACCGAGTGTCATTGAGCCACGCACCTGTCGGTCTGACAGCAGACAGCGCGCTGGTATATTAAAGAAACGTCGCAGTTTAGACGAATCGCAAGTAGCCATGAGAAGGTCTTGCAGTCCAGAAGTTTCGTTCGCCGACGATGGATCTCCAGATGCCAACAAGCCTATTCTGAAAAATAGAAGATCGTCGTTGGAGGACATAATCAGAAACAGATCACCTGATGGACAAATTCAAGGTATATTGAAACGAAAAATGAGCAGGGAAGAAGATCTACATACCGAGGAAATGTTGAACGGATCACCCGAACCTCATGGTATATTGAAACGTAAATCGAACTCTAGTTCCAGTAGTAGCACGACATCATCTCATGTATCTATTGCTCAAGCTGTCCTGTTAGCAGCCGCAGGAGGTGCTGAATTGGTCGATGATGACAAGGAAACTGTCAGGCCCATTCTAAAGAAGAAGAGCTTCTCCGAAGAGAGGCCAAGTCCTGATATCATTACCTATGATACCCCGAAACCGATCCTAAAGAAAAAATCTACCGAACACGACGAATACGAATTCGACCTACCTAAAAAGCCGATCCTGAAGTCATCGAGAAATCGTTTGTCCGGCGACGAAGGACACGCTTCTAGTTTCGATTTGAGCGAAGACGACAGAAGCTCCAGGAGACCTTCGCTGCTCAGGTCGCGGACATCCGACCACTCGGGATCGGAGTGCGAGACGGCGATGAGACCTATTTTAAAGCAGAGAGGTTCAAGCCTGACCAGGGAACGTAGCCAATCGCCGCGCCCACGGCTCTCGTTTTGCGCAGACAACGATGTAAAAATTAGCGTGACAAATTTCAGTGTAGACGCGATCGACCCGCTAGCGGCTGGACCGCGACGGCTGAATCTTGCGTCCGCGCCTGAGCCCGTGCCCGACCCGGAAGGCAGCTACCCCAGTGCCGTGCTCCGTCGGAGAAACCTTAGACCCAAATCGAACCCGCGTTCCAAATCCCTCGCGTGTGACGTCAACGACGAACTCTTATCCATACTCAACAATCGAAGATTAAAAGTAGACGAAACCTGCAAGAACGGACGCTACGAATGGTCAAGAGACCGACAGGATGAACCCGAAAATCAAAAATCCTTTCCTTCCATAGCTTCCAGAATAAAATCAATGGAACAAGCTCTGTCTCCGAGAGACCAACCGTCTACATCAAGAGCGAAAAATCGGGACAAGGAACGATACAAAACACAACCGATCACTGTCGAAGAAATGAGGTCGATCACTTCCAGGTAAGAATAACATAAGCTTTTAAATTATTCTTATTCAAAGCTCCATTTCAACGCGTGAATTTATATTCATTGCATCTGCTCGCGGCTATTCTATTTCCTATGCGAGACTGCACTGATACATTATTCATTCGATACGTCACTGAGAATGAGTTTCATACTTTGAGCTCTGTTTTCATTACATCTACATTGACTGGTTGGCCCGCGATCTCTGATAACTGGTGGTTTTCTTCCACGGTTGACCGGCTTCCTTGAATTATGGTCTTCATTGTGCAAAGGTGATTGTGCTCTGGCCGGCCTCTGTCGGTAGTTTGTTACCAAAAGTTGGCTTCCCGCCATTATTTTGATGGGCAAACGTGAGGCGTGGGCCGAAGCTAAATATTTTGTTCTGGCCATTTTTCCTGTCCATGTGCATTGTTCGTCATAAACCCTGCCATTCCCTGTAAATTGTTTCGTTCATTAATAATACGATTTCCGCCAAATTATTAAATTTTCTCTCATCGTTCGCTTATTGTATTTGTTTTCAAAAGGGTGTAAGTAAATCAATTTTCCTTGTAATAAAATTATCTACGCAAAATCTTTTGCATCTTTCGTCTCCCCTATTCATGCAAACTCAAAGAACCCGATATTTTGTACAGCGATAATTCACAAGGAATTTTTGAATCATTCATAATTACAGTAAACAGTGTTAATGCGCGTTTTGACTATCTGACATCATCTACTTCCTTCAGTTTATAGTTTGATCGTTAAACAAGCAGATCTATTTTCAACAACCATATTCGTGCAAAAAAAAGACGTATTTTTGCGTTATTTTGAATCTAAATTGTGCTTAGACTCTCCTGAAGGAGCAAAATCAAAAGTGATGGATGGTTTTTTGGTGGATCAGTCCGTTTTCGGAATGTAAGTAATCCGTCACTACACCTAGTACATCTAGGTCATTGTATTGCGGCCTACGTTCGCTTTAAAGGTGATTTAGGTCATTCGTGCAAAAGTGACGCAGTAATTTAATATGCATTAGAAAAAATATAACGTTATTGTTACTCGGGTGCCATTAGGTTATTTAGTTTATGGTAACTTTATAACTTTTACCGTATTAGATTTGCTTAGTCATACTCGTATAATAGTTACTCAGTAAAAAAAAATCATTACGAGTATTTCATTAACACCTGTACACACCATACCATGCTTCTAGCAAATAAACGATTTAATTTCATTTCCATTTCATTTCAATAAGCAACTCATTGAAATTGTTATACATACTCACTGATAATGATTATGAGTATAATTATACTAAAAATATGAGTAAAGTTTTATCGTAATTATTATGTCTTACTTCTTTTATCTCATAGGTGTATGTGTATGTTCCTCTATGATAGAATCATTATATTTTTTACCACTATTTTTGATTTATTACTCTGTCATGTAAAGTTATGAAAGATTACAAATCTGTAACTTTGTGTCCGGTTTCGTAATGTCCCAAGAAAATCATAACGTCCATTTTCCTGGAAGTAATATAACTAATCTCACAACACAACGTCTAGTTTCTTGTAAATAATCTTAATAATGCATTATGTAAAGATGATACATTATGGAATCATTACTATAGTTTCGTACAGTTGCATTTTAATAGTAATTTTCTTAGGCCCTTACTAATAAACGTGGTATAAAGTTATTCCTGAGTGTAAACTGTCAAAATGTGTGGTTATTGTTAGTTTATTCCGTAAAATAACTTTATACCACGTTTATTAGTAAGGCCCTTAGGATTTAGGAAATTGTATAACACCGAAGTGCTAAAGAAAAATCTGTATCATGTAACTCAGCTTGAGAAAGAACTCTCATTTATAAAGGAAATTTGTAGCGGTGATATCTGAGACGTGGTATCACATCACACTTATATAAATGCGAAGGTTTGTAGGTATGTCTGTGTGTGTTTGCTACTCATCCACGCTGACGACTGACTGAACGAAAGCCGTTTACACAACGGCTACTCGTAATCCTGAAAAAGTTAAATATCTGGTGAGGTTTGAACGCGTGCAACACCGCGGGACGCAGCTAGTTATGCATACTTAATCACGTTTTCCAGCATTTTCAATTTATATTCTGAAATGTTTTCTTTTAAAATCAAAGGCTTTTGTGTGCTTCTGCGTAAATGTTCGGATTTCTAGCGTTTATTCTGCCAAAGATCGTGTTGACAGATTGGTTTTATTTGTAATGGGTCAGAAAGACCATTGTTTGCTAGCTTTCTGTTGAATTTTTTTTAATCTTTTGTAAACTGAAAGCTTTCACCTTAATGAATTTGTCAAACGGTTTAGCGGTTGCCATAATTATCTTGTTTAACAATACAATACACAACAATCTTTATGTTATGAGCCCTTAGTTCCGTGAACATGTTTATAAATATCAACAGATGTGCCATCGTAGCCTTTGTGTCCAAATACATCACTATTGGCACAAACTGTCCTATTTAGGTGTCTATTCTCTGTTGCATTAATCTATCGTGATCATCAATTCTGCATTCGCACGAGTACACTCGCTGTTCTGATGACGGAAATAAGCGCTCCAGCCGCTTAGTGGGTCAAGCACTATTTCTGGATCTGTTGTGCTCCAAAGCACGCATGGTGGGTTTATGAGCGCGATCTGGTGCGTCGATCTGCGCTGCCCTTAATGGCATCGAATGCAGCTGTTCTGATCTGTAATCGAGACCGATCGACTATTCTTTGATTGGTCCAGACAGTTATAGCTTTCAGTGATTGCTTCAGATGCTTTCTCCATTCGTTCTCTCCGACGTGTTTACGATTCACGGTTTCTACAAATCTTCGAAGCTTCAAAGTTATGACCAAGACGACTGGTTGACGAATTAAAGATGTAATTATCTCAGAGTTTTACGATCGAGCAGTCGAATCGATAAGTTCCGAATAGAAAGAAGACATTTACTATTATAATATAATTCCGAGAGTGTCAAACTTCCCCTAAAACGATAGGCGACGCCAATCGAATCACTCACACCATAACTCATAGAAGTTTATGAAGGCGAACCAAAATATCTACCGTCTCTGTCTTATGTACGGCGGCGAACTACATTAACGCGTTTCTTTTCTCATTTCGCAGCTTGGAGCCGGGCCAAGCGAGTTTCCAAGCGTTCGGCCAAGCGGGCTGTAGTTTTCCGAGCCGAGCCGTCGAGTCCGGTGTTGCTCCAGTCAGGGTTGCTTTTCCTCTATCTGAGCCGGAAAGAGACCCCTTTGCCGAATTCGCGAAGACGCTGGATTCACCTCCGTACGGTGCGAGCTCGTTCAGTCTGAAGTCACCCCCTGCCAGCTTGTCGGACGGCGCAGGCGCCAAGGACGACAGCTACGGCGAGGCCACCTTTCTGGACTTCGAAAACATCGCCGCAGACGCCGCAAGGAAACATTCCACTTTAGACGAGATCGAGTTGGAAGTGAACAAGGTCCGGAACGCGTTGGACGAGGACAGCCGGGCTCTGGAGGATGACGACCGCCATCAAGCAGAAGCCGACAACTGGAGTTTGAACGTGTCCTGCGACAGCGGCGTCTACAATCGAGCCTCGTCGAGAGATTCAGGACCCCACTCCGGTGAGTAAACTTTTCACCAATCACGCTGGTTTATTAAACCCATAAACGTTATTTTTATCGGAACGGACGCGTGTAATGAACTAGGCATGTGAGTTTGACTTATTTAGTGCGGCCGGTCACAACTGTTCTGCTTCACAACATGTGAAGGCGATCAGCGATCGGTTTGCATCAGCTTGCGGTTTGTTTACGTTGTGTTTGGTAAAATTAGATTTACCGAATGAGCCGCTATTCGTATTAGGTCGGTTTTGAAAATAAACACAAAACAACCTTGTAGAATGTCTCTCGTCCCATTTATTTGGGTCAATGTGATGTGTGCTGTGTCAACCCGAATTTGTCTCTGAAGGTGTTATTACAATAGATTCGATAGAGCCGTGACATTAAAATAACTACAAGGAAGTGTTACAGCTCGTACAAGTGCCAAATTGCCTTTTTGAATCGTAAGCATATGTTACTGTTCCTTTGTGTTTCGTCTCTGGCCAAGGGAAACATCAACAACAAGTTAGTTTTCATTTCGAACAAAATCTTATCATTAGACTTCCAAGTCAAATGACTTTGTTGAAAACTTTCTCCATCGTCTTGATCCTTAAAATGACATGAATTGATCTAACGACACCGCCATTCGAACCCTAATTAATTAAAAACCCTAATTCTCCTAAGTCGCAGTACTTGCAGAATGTTGCATGCGGATGCATCGACAAATGTATCTCTTACCAATATTTAATGTTTCTCTTCACTGGTTTCAGGCGAAGAGCTCGGCCTGATAGAGAGTCAGGAGATCCATGAGAACCACGCAACAAACAGCAGCAGTAACGAGTGGTCATCACCAACTATCGAAAGGAATCTGATCGCGATGGATCGTGCAAGGAAATCCACGGAATGCGAGAGAAGTCCCGAAGCCAGTGATGATGAAGAGAACCGCAGTGCGTTCGCGTTGGGACTGGTGAAGAGTAGCAGTGTTGTGGCCAGAGCTAGTATGTGGCAGCAACTCCAGCAACAGGCCAAAGGTAATATTCTGTCCTTGTCCCAGATTGTGGGGTGGGCACTATATGTTTTCTTTCCTTTTCTACTACCAGCGGCACTCACTCCTTTCTCAAGTTATCCTTCATACAATGCATCGCAACCTGTATATCCATCTAATAATACAAGGCCAAAGGTAACTAATATTCTGATAAAAAACTTTGACTTCTAAAATCCTTACTAATATAGGTAACCTCTTTTTTACTGTACTTATATGAAATGATGTTGGTATCGGTCCTCTTCGAATGAATCATAAATTGAATATGATTCACATGACTACGCTATTGGTCATTTATTGAGTAGAGAAAACAGATTCACAAACTCATAATGATTCATCTGGTTCACTTTGAAATCATCAGAGATTAACGATTTTACGATCTCTCGGAGATCTTTAAGATTCATAGTATTAATGTCAGCTTCAAATCTTATTGTATTTTCCTTGTTTGTCTCCTAAACGATTATTCTTCTCAATTCCAGGAACACCGAAGCCTCTGATCAGGCACAGCCGTTCAAAAACAAAGGACGGTCCACCGGTCACCGAACGCTTCAAAACTCAGCCCATCTCTTTCACTCCACCCGAACCAGAGGTCGAGGTCCCTACCTCTCCTGCTCTGTCAAAGAGCACTGCTAACGTGTTAGACAGAGATGAAGATGGTGAGTTTACTATATGCTTTGAAATTGTATTTGAACTCTGTCAATACACAGTTTTTAATTTTTTTGTATATCAGTAAAATACAGCCCCAATGCCCCAGATGTTTTTGTAAGAACTTTGTTTTTGTAAGTGTATAAACAGAGTTTGTGAGGGAGACGGGAGTTTTAGAATATATAAGCTTAGTATACTGGCATACTTTGTCGGAGTGAAGTTATGAATACGTGCATATTTTTCGTTGCTCTTTATGTTTTGTTTGTCTATGCTATTCAGTAAATTCAATGTGTTCTAAAGTTATTGAAGAAGAAAATGTCTTATTTGTTTTGCTTCGTTGCTTTGACTATATTATCGAGATAGTTTCGTGTTGTTGTCTCTGTCAGTCATATAAATATTCATATGACTGCACTGCTCATGCAGCTCGAAGATTTCCTCGATAATACAGTCCTAGCAATAAGAATGTGAATATTGTTTGCAGTAAAAGAGTAAAATATTTTTTTTATATTTGAAGTCAGCATGAAAATTGCATAAAGAACACGTATTTAGACGCTTCCTGTCATGATCGTCGGCTTTTCTTTTTTGCATGTCTTCGATGTATCGGTCGCACCTCACTTGTATGTATATACGCACCTTATCACCGGTGACAGCTAAGTTAGATGAGGATGATCCAGCCAAAATGTCCCTTGGGGAGAAAATGAAGATGTTCAATGCGAAACTGACGCACAAACCTCCAATGGCCGGCCTGCCGAAGAACAGGGAAGAAAGGGTACCGCGAACTTCGAGACTAAGAACAATGCCGGTGTTAGCCAGCCAAGTTCAAGAGGCCATGGAGCAGAATGAGAGGTTGACGAAGTCCCTCACGCATGAAGACGTACCGCGGAATCCAGACTTCCAGCTGAAAATGGAACTCTTTCGTTCTGCGAGCGCGAAGAACACCTCGCTTGAGTATCTTATGCGGCAGAACTCAAAGTTTAGGAGTTTAGGTCTGATTTCAATTTACGTTTGGTTTGACGTGCGCTTGGGTTTAGCTTGATGGTACTAATTACTAAGGCTGGTTCATACAATACACTATTTGTGTCGCGTGAACCTGTCTTAATGTAGTGAGGCATGCTTGTAGTTGCACGATTTGAATATAATTGTAAAAACGAACTTGTATTTTATTAACACAATGTCTGCTTCTATATTAAATTCAACGTAAGTAAATAAATTTATTGTTTATAATATGGAAACCAGACAAGCTAATTATCTTATCTTATCCTGGTGTAAATAACTAGATTCAGATATGCTAGACCTGTTAAGTTTAACCTTTAATACTGTACCTTTGAAATGCTATTGGGCTTAAGCTGATCCCGGCTAAGACAGACTCCAAGCCATGACGGCAGAAACTGTAGAACGTTTTACTTACTAATAAAATGCACTTTAATGTTATTTAACATGAATGGGATTTTTAAGCTCTAACATGGACTAGGTCTTTTAAAACGATTCTTGTGACTCCAATTAAATGATGGTTTCTATTTAAGAAACACACCAGATTATAGTTATTAAAATGAACCCTGTTGTGTCCCACAGCTGGGCAAAAACACAAACAAAAATTCATCGACCAATCTTGGCTCATAAGCTGGTGATAATTAGGCTCACGGTATTATTAACCAAAGGGAAAACTTGTCTTAAACTTAAGGGGAAGATTTACAAGACGGTAATCAGAATGGATCAGAGAGTTAGGGTCGGTTTATATCTGACGGAAGATGCGTCGCGTATTATCGGTCGCGTAACGCCAGAACAGACAAATATATGAGAAAACATTCAACCTTTCACACTTGACCGATGATACTCGATTATGATAACGAAGACCGCTGAATACGCTCGACGCATCTTCCGTCAGATATGAATCGACACTTGGGCAATGACGAAGACTGACAACCAAAATCGTTTTTTGGTTCAAGAATGCCTGGTGTTGTATGAAATAAATAATATATCGTCTGGGCATAAATCATTCTTGTACTGCCGCCAGAAAGTTACTTTGTAATGTTTATTTTAGGCTCAATTCTAGTTAGTCATCGGTTAGTCACGATTTTTGATGTTCTATGATTCTCATATTGAGCGATTTTCATACCTAATGTGTGGTATTAAACTGTAAGTTTAAAATTCGATGTTTCTAATATTCAGATGTAGCTTAATTTGCATACTTACTAAAATTATAAAAAAATGCATATGTTTGGTTTTTTTATGTTTGTGTTTCAATCACGCCTTAACAACTGAAGCAATTTTGATGTCACCTTAATTTCATGATAAGTGAATAATTGGAAATGCACTAACATTATCCCATAACACATCCCATACTATACACGTGGGTACTACCCATAAATAGACCACAGTTATACCTAAAATATATTCTTGTGAGTAAAAATAATATGTTCATTTCATTTCATTCAGGTTTTTTAAGTTGCGGGTTGTTTCAAGATCTTTAACGGTCTTTGAAGAAGTTTTTTAAATAATAGTTATCTGAACAGAAATGGGTTAAAATTGTATCCGAAACGCATGTGTCTCAGTGGTTAAATAACTGCTTTTATAACTGTTTTGGATTTGAGTGTGCCTAATTCGGGTGCTTACTTTCCCTATCCCATATAAACCTAATCAATACATCCAATTCTTTATCATTAAGTTGTAAATGACGTACTGCTTATTGTCGATATAAGGCTGGATTTATTCAGCCATCAGCGCTGGAAAAGTGATCTTTATTACAATGCAATAAAGACACAGATCGTTCAGCAGCGACTAGAGAAATCAGCTTCATCATATCATCAGCAAATGCTAAATTCAGACATGTCATCTGTTTTCAATACAATTCAAAATGAAACTTATGTATACCAACAATAAAGCCTTACGTCATTTGCATTTCATACCTACAAACTAATTAGCTATTCTTGCAGACTTGGATGACGATTCGCCAAGTGAACGAGCTCAAAGGATGATAACTCCTGAAGTCCGAGGCATTCTGAAGTCAGGGTCTACAGTTGTGCCGAAGCCGAAGACGCTGGCTAAGGGCGAAAGCTCAGAGGTTAGTAAGGTAAAACGCTGGAGAATGTTTTCTTTGCTTATTTATATGTAAACTAGCTGCGCTCCCGCGGTGTGACCCGCGTTCCTTTGGGATTTTTTCATTTTTTCGGGATAAAAAGTAGCCTATGTCCTTCCCTGGGATACAACCTTTAACTATGTCAAATTTCAGCTTAATCTGTTCAGCGGTTTGGGCGTGAAAGCGTAACAAACAGACTGACAGACAGAGTTACTTTCACATTTATAATATTAGTATGGATAGTTCTTTTTGAGTTGTGTAGAATATACCTTTGCAAAGAAGAGAAAATTTTATAGTGAAAGAACACAGAACAACCATAAAAACGAACTATATGCTGCTTATTATAAAAACGTAAAGCCTTAGTTGAACCCCATGTTGACACATGTCAAAACAAAACTGTTACCACAAAAAAACGAGTATTTAAAGAACGTTTTTCTAGGGACAGTTTTTTAGTTAGACTTGGTCTAAACTCGTCTCATTTTCTGGTAATAAGCCCCTATATGATTAGTTTTGCTGAATATAACGCAGTATGTGTGAAATGTAAGAGTATTCAATTCACCTTATGGATAAAACTTAAGTCTTGGGCGCGCTTAGATCCTTTGATGTCTTAGGATTCTTCCTCGTTTAAACTCCCTCGCTATACTCGAGATGTAACTTTAGAATCCCTCTATACGCTCGGGATTTTTAAAGCTCTCATGACATCAGTCACTGGCTCTACCTATCCCCTTGGTTAAGCTACTAAAATAGTGCATATTGTTTTTATTTGTTTACTTTAATAACATCCCGCTTACACTAAACCGCGTTCATAATTCCAAACATTCTAAAATCGGCTTCGTTGTTTTGTTTCCTGAAATAATTCGAACTCATTTCAAGTTCATCTATTCTCTAACCGAGCGATTTTATAAACAAATACTTTGAAATCGCTATAATACTATCAAAATGTTCATCTCTGACAAACATTTTGAGTCAAGATTTGTTATCTATTAGCATCTGCATGTTTAAAACGATTCATCAATACAGTCGTTTTAATAGTAAATAGAATATTATAGTGCCTTGACTTTCAATACGAAGGACGATGGGTCGCATCTCAAGGGCAAGCTTAATGAGTTTTTAATTTCGGAAGAAATCTGCGCTTCAGCTCCAGCTCTAAACGACGAAGGAAGACAGTATTCTATTAGGCTGTTTAGTTCTTTTATTATGCGCACTGCAAACATTTGGAATCAGCTTCCAGCGTCTGTATTTGCGCTGTGCTACGACCCTGTTGTTTTTAAGAAGAGGCACCTTCTGAGTAAAAAGTTGTGGATCAGGATCGTAGCAAGCGGAGAACTGTAGTATCTGCCTACCCCTTCGGGAAAGAGGCGTGATTTTATGTATGTATGTATGGACCTTCTGAGTAGGCTCGCTCCATGTAGACCTTATTCTTACCTGTGTAAGTATTGAGATCAAGAACCGTCCCATTCAACAAAAAAAAAGTCTGCGATGGACTTACAACTAGTCTCGTATGGACTGCAAAATGTAGGCGTGACCAGCCATCAAATTTTAATGATGGTGAATAACTTGATCTGCTAAAAGTCTACGTTCTTGATGATACGACCTTCCTTCTGTTATATTATTTCAACCTATTCAATTCTATTCCTTTCCAGGGTCTAAAAGACGAAGGCATAGACAGCTCCTCCGACGACGAAACTTCCGCCTCCACCGTCTCCTCATCAGAAAAAAGCTGTTCCTCATCAGACAGTTCCGAAGACGACCCTAAACCGCGTCGCTTCAGGAAGAACAACAAACTAAAATCTTCTAGAACCGAATCGGACATACCACGCGAAGCATTTCCCCGAAAGATTCAACTACCAGCTGCGAACGAATTCAAAGAGCGACTGAATCAAGCTAAAAACACAGACGTGAAGATTCCTATGCTAGCGAAATTGGGGCGAAAACCTGAACCAAAAGTGGAGGACAACAGATTCCGGGTTGTCAAAGAACCGGTCCAGTTAGGAAAGCTTCGGAGGCCGGTGGAAAAGGGTCAGAGTTTTGAGGAGTCAATGCCAACGATGAAGATATCGCAGCTGAATCAGGCGGCGAAAGCGAAGTTCTTCGGCGTGGAAGAGAAGAAGGAGAAGTCTGTGGATGATTTGGCTGCTAGTGTGAGGAAGTTTATAGCTCCGGTGAGTATAATAATATCTAGAATGACTGACTACATAAATCTGAAAGTTGAGGAGTATGATTTAGTTTAAATCACACCATAATCAGTTAATCGGATAAAATAGATCACGTTATCAATCCAAAACAGTCAACAATCAGTAGGACAACAATATGTCGTTTTTTTTTTTTGGTCCACTAGTCATGGCCTTTAATCGTGGGGTCTACTGAAATACGGTCTACGGAATCCTGTATTTCGGTATTATGGATACCTACTCGATCTAAGTATGTGTCTAAGTAAGTGTCATGGAACATGGCACGCTAAATGATTGAATGATTTTCGTTTTATAATAAAAAGAAAACCGACTTCAATGTTTGACTTATAGGTAATGTCTCAGGGTGTGTATTGAGAAAGAGGTTTTTTTTTAAGTTTTACGGGAAAACTATCAATCCCTCAGGAATAAAATTTATATGGGACCATCAAACAAAAAAATAATTTTGAAAATCGGTCCATAATTGACGGAAATATCGGTGAACATACATAAAAAAATACATACAGCCGAACATAACCTCTTCCTTTTTTTGAAGTCGGTTAAAAATGAATGAATATCTCTGCAGATGAGCAAATCGATGTCCAGCTATGTGATGGAAGTGCAAGGGTCCGGGAGCGACGGTGAGAGCAGCGGGGGCCGGGAGGTTCGACATATCAACAGCAGAGTTCGACACAGGTTAGTACATAAATTAAAAAGAAAGTAGGTACCGACCTCTGTGGCGCAGTGGGCAAAGGTCCGCCTGCGACGCAGAAGGTTGCCGGTCCGATCCCCGCCGCGGGACTAATGTTTGTATGACCTACAGATATTTGTCCCGGGTCTGGGTGTTTCTATGTATAATATGTATTTACAAACAAAAAGTATATAAGTAGTTTATCAGTCATGTAGTACCCATAACACAAGCTCTGCTTACTTTGGGGCTAGATGATGCTGTGTGAAAAAGTCCAGCGTTATTATTATATTACTCTTCTTCGGGCTGGTCTTAATTGTGTGTGTATTGACATCGCATGAGCGCTGACAGATTTGCCATTTTAAGCTTCTTTAGATGTAGTATGGCAAAATCGATTGGCAAAATTGAAAATATCGATCACAATTAGTGAAAATAAGTAATCGATTTTATCTGTCTAATAAAAGATGCATGAAACTAAATAGTGAAGGAATAGACGTTACATGCACACGTTGATTCTGTGTGCGTAAGCTCAAGGAACGATCCATGGTCGAATAAAATAAAAATAAAAGCAGTATCGCTTACGCACACAGAAACAAATCTACACTCACAAACTTTCATTACTAAAAAAAGGAGTTTTTAGGCCGCCTTAAGGCTTCCGTCATGGCTCATGGCTTAAATAGCCGGGACCGACAATTAAACGTGCCCTCCGAAGCACGGAAGCGCTCAGATGAAAATGCCACTAGCGGTCACCCATCCACTTACAGACCGTTTCGAACGTTGCTTATCTTCGACGATCTATCAAAAACGACTAAGCAAGCACGACCACGAGAGCTTCACTTGAGTACTTTAAAATAGATGGCGCTGTTTGAAATACCAAAGTTTTTTAATTTTGTCTTAGATTTACTCGCAGAGAAAAAAATAAGTGGGTACTACAATAGTAATCAATATGAAACTACCCTCAATACCACTTGAATTCGTTGACCCACTTCCCCATACTAATTGAGCCACAGAAAGTGAAAATAAACAGTAAAGAAAATGTCAGTAAGTCATTTAATGCACCGCTTCACCCGATTTCCCAGCTCTCTGGGTAATTGGTGACTTTCCTATAATGATTACCTACTGCATAACGTCACTGTGGTTTTTATGCACTTAAAACAGGTAAACGAATTTATACTGCTTGGTTTATCAAGCAGAAACAGTCAATAGGTGATGATTTGAAAAGCTTTTGTACGAAGTCAGGGGATTGCAAAAAAATACACAATACACGCGGCACTTGCTGGTTTCCTGCTATTTCCCACTCTATGGCTTGTGTAAATGAAAAATGTAAAAAAAAAAAAAAAAATGCATACATTTTCCGAATCGTAAAATCCATCGATTGCATTAGCTCGAAGTTCTTACACACAACCTTCGTATCGTAAATCGTGAATTAGAATAGAAAAATGCACGTGAGTGTCGTGGAACACTCGGTTAGAACGAAGTTTGTACATTTGATATTTTAGGTATACCTAATTAAAACCTTTACGGTACAAATGTAACATCTGCTAAAAGCTTACCATAAACATGTGTAAGTAGAATTAATAGACCGTTACGATTCGTTTGATGCCATAGGTGGCATATCACTAGCCATCCAACTCAAATGCTTCTAGTTTCAATAATGAATACCTATTTCTATTTAGAGTTCTCAAAATTAGATAATCTACTAATTTTAATACACAGAATCTTAATTTTCTAAAAGCACTCCAGGCTACGAACTACGTCTATTTTAAGTTTCATCCAAATCGATCCACTGGTTAAGGCGTGATTGAAACACAAGTATACAAACATCCAGAACCTGCGTTTATATCCAAATGTTCTATTAAGATATTCATTAGCTCAGATTTTTCATAACTTTTGTAAACTTTATCATACAGATGAAACCTAAATGTAAAAAACTAAACCAAGCGCTCGCTACCGCACTTTTTATGATCAGCAATCACGAAACAACTACACTTATGACCAAAAATGGTCATTGTCTAACATGTTTTTATCTCAAGCCAATTCCAATCTTATTCTCACATATGTAGAGTACATTTCCAAAGCAGCTATCTGTTATCAACTATGTGCATAGGTAATATAGTTCTTATTTTAGATGTGTTAGAGTTGATTTTGGCCTTGTTTTTCTTAGTGGCACAGTTTTGCTTCCTTACGAAATGGCAGTAAGACAGGTAACCATGTAGGGAAATGCAATACATTTCTTGTAAATTAGCTTTGCACATGTCATGCCTTATCGGCAAAGGGGAGCTGTGGTTCAATAAATATTGATCACTTGATCAATATAATGAGCAACGAGGAAAACTGTTCTAAGGAATTCATCTAAGTAGCCCGGTTGCACTCATTAAGTAAGTTCGTATGAGTTAGGCATCCTCTCTACAATGCCACTCTATCCGGTCTTGAAATCTAACGTTACTCTGTCCAGTCCTGAAGCATTAAAGGGGTAGGTTCAGGCGGGATCACAGGGGTCATGACCCCCCTCTCCCCCCAAAATCGAGAAATCTTCTAAAAATTTAAAAGGTAAAGTAAAGAAGATAGATTAGTGACCCCTCCCCCCCCCAAAATTTCTTCTTGGCTTACCCTTATTTATACTTATATGATACTTAAATGCCAATATTTTATGTGTGTATGTATATATAATGTATATGTATGTACCAAATAAACGTTCATTCATTCATATTTTGTAAAAGTTAGCATTAAGTTGCGATTCCGTCATCAGAGTTATATGCTCCAACTCATACAAAATTAATTAAGTTGTAATTCTATGGCCGCCTTAAAATCATATTTGGTTTCCTCACGAGCCACTTTGTTTCACAGTTTAAAGCTCGTAGTTATACGACTCTAAATTTTATCAAACGCAAAATCTATTAATGCTTGTCCGGGGTTGGAACTAGGAACCTTTGGATTTAAAGTCGAGAGCACAAAATACATATCTTACGATAGATGCTGAAATAGAGCTTCACAAGTTAAGACACGGCAATCTACATTTCTAATGAAACTAAAAAGTATAAACAAAGTGAATCCAATCTACGCTATCATGTTACATCTGGGTCAAGTACGTCGGACGCCCGATGCAACTGTGTAGTAACTTGTCTCTGTCACTGAACTCGTTATATTGTTGCGAGCGGTTTAATTTACTTCTAATTATAAAAAAAAACATAACGTATCTATTTACATGCAACATCATAATTTTTATAATTATCGTGTAATACTTGCAACATTTATAATTCCTATATACGCTAGATTGCGGCCATGTGCCAAATATGTATTTGAACATGCCTCTGAAGACCCCATTTGAATACGAATATCCCTGTACTTAATACTCGTAGAATACGTCTGTATAGCCCCCTTTCAAAGGATCTAGAGTGAATCCTGACTTAATCCTAGCGAATGTCTACCGTGTCTTGGTCATACAGTCGTAATACGTCATTCTGCGATATTTTCAGAGTTGTATTTGAAATATTCGACATACTACCAAAAATACGCAACATTTCTCGAATACAATCGCCTAACCGATAGTGATTTCCGTAACTTGCGACATAGTTATGCAATAACTGTAGAATCGTGAAATTACAAAACTGCACCTGTTTCTTGTTACGTGTGCGAGATTCGTGCGAGATACGGCCCGGTTCTATTAAGTGCAATGTCAGGTCAAGGTGTAAGGTCAGATTGGTTTCAATATTGGTTGTGATACTAATCTTACAAATAACCTGCTCATGATTTGCATATCATTATAATAATAATTAAGCGTCTTACCTACCTCTAGCCTCATGCTTCGGAGTGTTTCTAAAATTGTCAGCCGGATCTAGTATTAGCTATAGCTATATAAGGCCTTTAGGTAGAGTAATAACCACCATAAGTTGGCCAACAACTCATAAATAAACGACACTCAATAGTATTAAGATAATCTCACACTATACCACCATGGTGCCAACATTCAAACCCGGAACAAATATCCCGCTACTCCCGCTACTAGAACTATAGACACTGAAAAATAACCAATTGATGCACGGTCAGAATTCGAAATCATAACCTTTTGATAACCAGTCGAGGTCACTAAAGATACAAATTAAATTTTCTAAATTTCTGTCAATCTCCAACACTTCATTATTTGACAATCAATCTTTAGAATTTCTCTTCTGATCATGAACATTACACATAATTAACAATACATCAGTGGTAAGAGTCCCTCGTACTTTGCGCGTCACTTTCTCCCATTATATTAGAAGATGGTAGCTAAGCGACGTTCATCACAAATTGATGGGAGACTTAATTTTTACAATTTTGTTAGTATGTGGTTTTTAGTGATCAATTTATTGCACGGTCAGTAACGGAAAAAAAAACTTATGCCCTCACATCTATCTATATTAGATGATTTATACAGCGTCAGTAACGTCATCACAACATTTAACATTGATCTTAATTAGTTTGACGACCTCTGTGGCACAGTGGGTGAAAGCCCGCTTGGGACGCAGAAGGTTGCGGGTTCGATCCCCGCCGCGGGATAAATGTTTGTATGATCTGCAAAAATTTATCTCGGGTCTGGGTGTTTCTATGTATAATATGTATGTATTTACAAACAAAAAGTATATAAGTAGTATATCAGTTATCTGGTTCCCATAGTACAAGCTTTGCTTAGTTTGGGGCTAGATGATGCTGTGTGAAAAAGGTCCAGCATTATTTATTTATTTATTTTATTTAGTTACTTAGTTATTAGTCTATGGACAAGAGCCGTGTTGGTCGAATGGGGTAGAACCTCGACTTTCAATCCGAAGGTCGTGGGTTCGTTTCGTAAAATGTATATGCGCTTTAACACGATCTCTTAAGGGTGAATGAAAACATCGTGAGGAAACCCGCAGCTTAGTCAGCTTCACACGTATTGACGTTGTCTTTCCTGTGGGCCAGGCTGATTAAGCTGAGACGATGGTTTAGGTGCTGGGCAAGCCTATTCCATCTCAAACAATGTCCCAGGCACTACAGCGTCCCGTTAAGTGTATAAATAATCTATTCAAGATGTAAAGGCCTAGTTTTTTTAGTCTATGGACAAATGTCTGAAATAAAGAATTTTTATTTATTTTTATTTATAACAATCGCCCTATTCTTTGAATCAGCTTCATAATACCTGCAGCAATTAGTTCATTTATCACGCATGCCGGTCACTGCCGTCGGTCTTTCGAAAGAGGTCAAATTAGTTGGACAACCAGGTGTATAACCTCGTGAGTCATGGGTAGACCCCGCTATGAAATCTTCGAATTACTCATTCTTCATCTGATAGTATCCTAAACCAGAGAACTTATATGTAAAATATCAGGCAAATAAATTATATGTTAAAAAGAAAAGGATCGTAGAATTACTACAGTGAGAGGCATAATTTGATGTGTATAGTATGATTTATGTGGTACTGGATTAGGTAATCTATCTCTTCAGCTGCTTCTAGGTTGCTGAGTATCTCTCCAAAATAGCTGTAGACCACTTTCCGTCTTTTTTGTTTTAAACCTACAATAAAAGAGTAAATTTTGAAAACAATGTTTACATCGCTTATTACCATAAGTAAAGTTTATTTAATTGTCATAGCGTGAGTGTCGTGACGATCAAATTATAAATGCGTATTGTGTTCTATCAGACAAAACCAAAACCGAGACAAATCGGGTAAAAATGTGCATTTCTAAACAGGTATCTCTTTCTCGTAGCACCTTTAGTTGGTTTGTTTAGTTTGGTTGTTTAGTTGTTTTTCGTTTAGAAAACTCTTGTTGAAAGAAAATGATAAAATTGCTCTTGCCTTCTTAACCTCCTAAGAAAAGTCTTGCTCTCCCTAAAAATCTTTGAGAAAGATTGGCGTAACTTAGGGATGGATTCGTGATCCTATTTCGTTACTTTTCCTTATTTTACAAGCGTGATGTGCAGAGAAATTGATTAACCTATGCAATAAAATCTAGGCTCCATTTTATGACTTCACTCGTTCCAGTTTTCAATCTAGTACAGCGTGCCGGTATTGTGCAATTGCCTTCATTGTTCACTTTTATTTAATGCTCACGTTATCTTTACCTGTTCTGTTATCAATGAGATCTTTAAAAAAATATTTATTGCATTTTTTATATTGCACTATTTAACGTGTTACAGAAGCATGAAATTGCTCAGTTTTGAATGTATCTAAATGGTCACCTATCTATTCTACAACCGCGCAGAATGTCGCTTGACTTGACATATTGGTCGCGAAGGAACAGGAGTAGAATCCCCTAGTTTTAAGACGTTTCAAAGTGATTCCAGCGGTCCTACTGAATAAATGCTTTTTGACTTTGACTTTGACTTTGATATCAAAAGTGACTAGTAACATGAACGCACTAGCTAGTGAAGTTAAACAAAAGCTTGTTAACAATAGATATCCTTCATTGTTCTTATACGGTCCGCAGTACTAGATAAATTGATTTGCCTATTGCAAGCTAACCTACATTAATACAATGACACCCATGCATGTGTATGTCAGCTTAATAGTGCTGCATAACTAAAATCAGTAAAAGAAAACATCGTAAAGAAACCAATGAGATGATTATTATAAGAAATGTTTGTCTTAAGTTCAGGGCATAAGCAAAAATGTGTTCAGGCATGCCTTATCTTTCAAGAATCTTAAACGCTCTAATGATTCGGAGTTTAAGTTGTTTAGTTTATTATACATTTTTTCTAATAAAACCCAATGGAGATCACACTTGCTTCTTTATGTCCTGTCCGTATTTCTATCGAACCATTGTTGTGATAGTTTTTCGCTTCAAAGAGCATCTCATTAAACTTCATTAAAAAACCGTGTCACTCCCGGGAGTACCGAGAGAAGTGAAAACTTGAACAAAAAATTTTTATGCATTTTTATTCACCCGTTTAGTTATAAAATGAGCTTTTAGCAAAATATTGCCGTAAAAGTTAACCAAGTACAAACTAGATGGCGCTACTGGTAGGTGTCGGTGAGCAGTCACGTGACTCGCATGTGACCTTTTCGAGGCGAATCCAAAAATTAATTCTTATCTCATCAAAAATTCCCAACGCACCTAAAGAAGTTTTCATTTCAAAAACGCAGGCAGTCCCCAGCCTAATTTTTGCTTTATCCTCATCTACACTAATATTATAAAGAGGAAACATTTGTTTGTTTGTTTGTTTGAATTGAATAGGCTCCGAAACTACTGGACCGATTTGAAAAATTATTTCACCATTAGAATCCTACATTATCTCTGATGAACATAGGCTATAAATTATTATCAAAAAAATTAGAGATCCTTATGAAAATTGCAATAATGTAACCAAAGGTGTAAAAATTTTGAACATAAAATTCTTCATATCGCGTGCGCTGCGAAAACTATTGATGATAGAACAAAAAAATTTCAAATTCAGGTATAATTTTTAAAGATAGGAATCCTGTGAATTGCGCAGCACTGTTTCGTATGATACAATGCACCAGTGCCCCACAAACCTGGCTTTTCATGCTAACAATTACACAGATTTGTATCTACCCGCTACCAATGTACACGCTAATTGTGAGCTTTTTGTGTCATTATTGTTTTGTAACGTGTTGAGTAAGGTGTCTGTTTGTGACCAAAGTGTTGCAGATTCAATTCTCATGCATGACTTTTCACATTTTATCTCTTCGCAAATTGTTAATACGTTTTTCATAAATCGACCCACAAACGGAATAGTATCTTTCATATTAATTAGTATTTTTTATCATGTTATATGTGGAAACATAGACTTTGTAAATAAAATTATTAAAAAATATGCAGAAGCTCACGAAAACAGACTTCATCACCATGTGAACGTCGAGGCTATCCAGCTCCTCGACAACACGGACTTAGTGAGAAGACTCAAACGAATCAAACCGTTTGAGTTAGTGTAGTGTAAAATAATAAAGTGATAAGTTTATTTAAAGAACACATGAACAAAGTGTCTTCCCCTTAACTAGAGACAGTAAAAAAAGTGCCGTTGGACACATTCTTAGTTATATTTTTCTTTATAAAACTATGTCAGAGACAAATTGCTCACTGGCCTACTTGGCAGATTGTAATACTATTAGGGTTTAATAATAATAATAGTTAGACACTTATATAAATTAAAAAAATATATATTAATTTGTATGAAATTTCGAGTGGATTCTGTTATTACCAGGAAGTAATAACAGAAAAAACACTTCAATATTAGAACATGTTCAAAACACTATAACCTATTTCCAGAACTTTCGCGATTAAAATAAAATTCATATTTCGCAACTCTTAAAAAAGCAAGTCTTTCAGAATCCATTGATTCAGAGTCCCTTCAACTCATACAAGCTTCATTTCATACGTTTATTTTAAGCTCTTAACAGTTTAATTCGATAACACGTTCGGCTAACGGCAGCGGAAGTATCACTTAACTGCTTACTTACTGAGTGTTAACTGTTACTTAAGTCGCAGTAGATTTATGGACGTGTTGGATGGTTGTAAAGAAATTAACACCGATAGCAAGAATTGTGACAATCTTTTCCCAAAAAAGGGGAAAAAGTCACTGATAGATAGTGACCTGACATTTTTCCAATATTTTAGGCCTTTATATCTCTATACTAGATGATTTGTACAGCGTACGGAGGCAACCGATGGCCTACATTTACCGGGGACGCTGTTGCGCCTGAGTCTTTGTTTGAGATGGAATAGGCTAGGCTCCAATACTTTAGTTAGAGAGAATATGGCAAGTATTTTTCTATGAACCTAGGTATATATTTAGCAAGCGTTATATTAACTTCTGACTTTGAGTTGAACACTTCAGAAAACGCTCCCAATTGAATTAAGGTTTTGTAATTTCCTATGCTCTTAAAAACGTATGTCTGTAAGGCGGCTTCAACAAACGACTTACCTCATTAATGAGTGTATTGATAGATTATTGAGTAGAGGTTTCTTCCGCTATGACCATAATCATCTGCAGGAAATAATATTTACTGAGGATAGCATAAACTACCTACTCGATGGTGACAAAAACATTATTACTTGTAATGAGATTTGTAAAACTTCCTACTTACTTTCTACATTGAAGTCATCTTTCGCCCACTGCGCCCTGAGCCCACTTTCCTTAACAAATTATTGAATATTGACAGTTTTTTCTTCAAGTTTTTGTTAAACTGGCCAAGTGCGTGATATGCCACACACAGAGTAGATATAGGTAGAGAATGTTACCTGTTTTACACAACTTTTTCAATAGAATTTGTACAAAATAAGGGATCTGATTTTATTTTAAGACGTTTCAAAGTGATCCCAGCGGTCCTATTGAATAAATGCTTTTTGACTTTTGACTTTGACTTTGACTATTAAATACTCATCCAAAGAACTCCATCGTCCCGTTTAATGACTTTTTGGGTTTTTGGAGTTAAGGTTTATATTAAGTAATAAATAACGAAGCACGCAATCGCTTAGTTATTGCCCTCGGTCATTTAGAGTTTCAATAAATTGCTTCAACATCATCCAAAGCGGATGTTGCACTTCAAATAAACATTTTAAAAGGCATTTCTGTGCTAAATTTTACACAGACAGCCAGACCAGACCGCTTTAGATGCATATTTTATTGGCCACAGCACCGCAGAGCTCGATCCCAGATCTACATTGAGCAATGGGGAATCTGAATCGGTAATAAAATGTACCGCTATTTGTTTTGGAAAGTTTATCGAAATCTCACGGTGGGGTTGGTGGTGTATTCAACCGCTGCAAAACATAGTAATTTTAATCCTATTTTCCTAAATAGGTTGAATGGAATTTACTCTCAACCTAAACAAACATACAATATTATAAATGTAAATTATGCCCCATTGGATGGCTTACTTTTGGCTTAAAAACAAAGAACTTTGCAAGATGGCAACCAGCCATTTCACTTTTCCTGAAACTGTCGACCCTGAAGGAGTATCCAGACATTTTCATCGATCTACCGGGAAAGGCCACAAAATCAAACTACCCTCGGAAGTCTAGACGGGGTCTAGACTAACTTGATTACAACAAAACACGTCTCGACTCCCAAGCACCAAGAGCGTTAGCCAGATCACGTTCGCCGGAAAACTTCCCCAATAACTCTTACCATTTGCATTTGATATAAATGTGTCTGGTCAGTTTCACTGAATTCCCCTATTTGCGGAATAGTCACGTATCAGAATAATAGTTTCTCCTAATTCTTTGACATTGCAGAATTATCATACCTTAAACAGCTGATAGCAATTCCTAATGACTACTTCTTCCAATGGCATCATTATATTACGAAACGGTTCTCTAATGTGTTTGTGGTTAGTGAAAAATCAAGCGTGATTTCATTCAAGCGTAGCATTACGTAATTCTTCGTAATCTTTATTATCTTCACCATAAGTGTCAAGTTAATGTAATTAGAAAATTTTACAACTTTCGGTTTCAACAGCGCGGTGCGAAGCGTAAACGCGCTGGTTTTCAAACATAGCGCAATCGTGTATGTAGGTTAATGTAACATAGTGTATTTGATGGACCACTCTGTTCCTCCGGCCAATTTAAATGCATTAGGTTTACTGTTACTCATAAATATATAATTTACGACGCCGCTTACATAAATTTGTTTGTTGCTGGTATGTCTTACAAATACTTAAGGCCCTCATTAATAAACCTGGCGTAACTTTACACCACGTTTATTAATAAGAGTCCTATTGTATAACTAGTGTGCGAAGGTTATGCTTGGTAAGTTCAATATCCTTCTGCTATTTGCAATAATTCGTGGGAACTGATCAATTATTACTTTTTCGTAATTGTATTCACTTCCGAAATGTTTTTTACAATCAGCATACATATTTACAACGTTTCGCTTCAGCATTTCGAATTAAAGTAGTCGTGACGTCTGCTCGTCTTTACCCACGCGTTTTTCCCACGTTTTTATGTCTATAAGTCACGACCTTTTTTTTTCAACTAACGATACTGTTCGATGTTTCTGTAGGGTCTTATTGAACTGTTTTATCTCTTGACATACTTACTAATTCTCCGGTAAAACTCGTTTATTTTTACCGTTCTTTGAAGTCATTTCCGTAAGTGCGTAAGTAACTACTTCCAGTTGCAAATGTGTTTCTGCCTTTTTGTTTCTTGTTAGAAACAAAGGATATGTCAATTAAAATATTTCGGCATTCTGATACTCTTTCAAGTTCTTTCTTTATTGGTGTTCGGTCAAACTCTTGCGTGATCTGTATGATGTTTTGAAGTCCCACGTGTTCGTAAAGGTCACCCGCTGAATAGACACGGCAGATGCTCTCAACACAATGGTTCTTACATAATACGTCGTATACCGTCGTACGCTCCGCTAAATTCTTGTAATTATTTATGGTGTAATTTCTAAGTATGTTATTTTAAACCTACTTTGACTTGGGTGTTTTGCTGGTTGCTTTGCTCTACTTTCCATAAAATAATGTAATCGGTGTCTTCTTATTTTCTATTCTCTATAAGTAATTTAATTATACTTGAGATGTGACTATCTGATAATTATTATCACCGGCATTGATAACCTTTGATATACATTCATTGATCTAATAAAGACTCTTTGTTTTGGAACATCGTCTTATCATTCTGTAGGATGTTGAAATGATCCCGGTGTATGTTTTCTAAGGGTTTTATATATGTCGAACAGAACATCCGCTTGCCCTTAATGATTTCAGTCATTACAAGCTAGTTGATATAATCTGTTAACAGAATGACGCAAAGGGTTTTAAATTGTTGTCAGAATTGCGCTTGCCTCACGGAAACCCATGAGATTTGGGCATTGTTGCTATTGTTACACAAACTGGCGGCTTTTGTCACAATAACGGCCTTAGGGCCAGTTTCACCAAAGTCAAGTTTAACAGCTGGTTAATAAATCGGCCGTTAGCCGTTTGTCAGCGCAGTGAACTCTTTTTCATACAAAATTATGTTCTGCGCAGACAAACGGCTCTCTGTCACTCTCGGATTTTTGGTTGTTGTGACATATTTTTAATTTTCTACGATGTCAACTGTTAGTTAGCTAACGGGCCGCCGACCAGCGATTAGATTTAGCGGCTTGTTAATGAAGATTTTCCTTTGTTAGAGCATGATGGAGCACAAAGCAATCGTAACGGTCTGTTAAATATTTAATCCGTTGTTATTTCTCTTACTAAATTTGATGTCAAATTAACTAATGCTCTGTTAGATAAAGTTTGGTGAAACTAGCCCTTAGTCCGTTACATTGACCCTTGTCATTCTGTCATGCTGCGATGCAAAATCATTCGTCTTGGCTGACTTTAAAAACACTCTACTTTCTCATTTCCTATAATATATACCTGTATTAAGATTAAAGCGATGAAACTTGCACACCTCTGTTAGAGTCTCCAATAAAAATCATACGCAATGACGTCAAATGCAAATTGATCACACACAAATGGAACAATTATACCGTTGCACCTCGGGCTAAAGATTTGAGCATGTTGTTTGTTTACGTATCGCCGTAGTAAACCCATGTGTAGCTAACGGACCGAGATCGAGCCGACCAGACAAGACTTCACCAGTCGCGCGCGGAACGCCCGTCAGATCGGACGCTCCGTACTTGCTCCGACCACAATCAGCTGATACACATCACGTCCCGAATAAACAAATATCATCACATAGAACACCGATAGAGTTGGACGTAGATGACAAAAATGTGGTAAAAGAGGCGGACTCAGTTGATGCAGTATCGCACCCGATCGATATCCCGAAAACATCCGCGGTCCTGCTACTTACACGGAACAGCCTAGCGATATTGTGCATAAACAGCTGCTTTTACTGGAACAGTGTAACCACAATTGTCTTACAAGTGCAGTGTGTGATGGATTTCCGTTATTAACGTTGATATCAGTGTTGCTGTGTCTGCGATTGTTTCGTGAGTATCTCAATATTTACTCGGTTACCGGTTTCTGTTTACCTACTATGTAGTCATGCTCCAAACCAGCTTGGGTCGATATCATTATCAATTTCTAGGAAAGGAGGTTTGAAGAATGTTAATTTGCGATAATCTGCATGATGTGACTTTAAATAATAAAATTAATATATTGTTGTAAATTAAACACTGTTTTGGTTTTTATCGATCGCAAAAATATTGTTAATAATTGCAAAAAAATAGTTCGTTATCACACACCGTACCGTATTCGAATTTGATTTACTAAATTACACTCATAGATACGAGTACTCCCGGCGTTGAGCTTGCTGAGGGTTTTGCGCAAATCAATTCAGCTCATTTCAATTGTGTTGCCGGGATCTTCGTGTATGTGTGTGTCAATGCCTTCGCACACCCTAGTCGGCGCCGCGTCGCGACTCCCCCAGGGTTGGATGTGAACTTGAGGGGTGCGTTACCCTCTCGCCTCCCTTTTGGAGTGCAGCGCACTGCGGTCATCCAACCTGCGCATTACTTAAAAATCCACGAACTCTTTTGTTTCTACGATTAGAGTTCACGCGGTAGATTCTTATCGCATATACACGTGGGTCTTGTAATGTTGTACGATTTTGACGTAATATATTGCACGCTACATTAATTTTAAAATAGGTAAAGCATTATCAATGGTTATCGATTATCGAACCAGATTATTGATATCATGAATTTCGCAGCGGTCAGAGGTACGTACGTATGAATCAAAACAAATTGAGCGGTTGGTATTCCATACACGTTTTGTCGGGCGAAAACTTTCACTATCAACACCATGTTGTCCATCTGAAAGTGGACTTTTATTACCTCCTCTTTACGATTACGGCTTTGGCTAATTTCATGTGTTACAAAATAAATCAGCTGTTCATATTACGTTTGTTTTGATTAATTGTGCAATCATCTTGTCATCTGTGAGATGAATTACTTCGAGGGACAACTTTCACTACTTCCTTGAATAATGCATCAGAATCTTAAATTGTTCGAACTAGTCAAATGTCGTTTGTTATATTATAAAACCTACCTTGTAGCACAATGGAATGACATTGAAGTTGTCAAAGCACTTTCATATTATTTCCAAATAAATTGATTCTCACAGCGTGTAAGCACGCGTGAGTTTTATATACAATATGTATAACATTGGTCAGATCTTTTAGATCTATCAAGTTTCACCTTATTTTGTATTCCGGGAAGTTCTCAAGTCAAGTAAGAAAGTGCATTTCCTTAAGATAAAGTGTCTTCAAACGTACGTAATGTGTTCGCATCGTGTCCATCCTCGTTCTCGTCATTAAACGCCAGTGTTCATTTGCCAGTATCTTTCTTCCACTTTACGTTACCGGTTTTTTAAATATTCTGTACTCATGCTTCTTTGGGCGTGACGCCGCTTTTTTTCGTTTACTAGGGTCAATCAATAATGATTGGTATAATAAGGGTTTACGGTCTATTATCCATTGAGCTGTTTATAAGTAGGACACCGATAGTTGATAAATTATTGGTGACTGTTGGTTACAAAGGGTTAAAATACTGCTTTGACCTTTTCTTTCTTCATTAGCGTTTTTTGTCTTTCGATATCCTTGTAAGTATCCTTGTGGGAATGCAATTCAATTTGAAGAACGACATATGGTGCAGTTGTTTTGTTATCAATTTGTGGCTTATCATCGGTACATTGCTCGCTTCCAGTCCTTATTATATTTTTTGCTAGTTATAATATTTTTGTGAATCGTGGAGCAACAGATGTAATAATCTACGTACCAAGGTTAGTCACGTCTCGAGCTGGATGATTGTGATTATGCGGTGATTGTATTTATTAACCTTCGTGCACTGTCGCTTCGTTTTGCAGTCATTTTAGCTTTGAAGCTGTCGGTATAGAATAGCTCTTGGTTTTATGTATTTTGACTATTTGCTTTGGTATTCTTTATTAACTTGTGTTTCCCTTTAGATTTTATGTCCTAGCGTTATAGATTCTTCTATTCTACTTCTTCTATTTCTACTTTTTTGGTTATTACTTAAGCCATCAATTAAACCAATCAATCTATTATTTTATTCTTAACTTGCCCTGTCAACTGCTGACCTTTAAACATTCCATAGCGACCTTCTACTGACAACTTGGCTACCTTCGATATTTTGATCAATCATCTTGTTGCTATCTTAATTGCTGTAAATTCAAGATCGTCTACATCCTTGATCGGATCTTCAATTGGTTTAACATGTCTATTCCTGTCTTCCATTGCATCAGTTGTAATTCAGGTTTTCAATTGCTCTAATAATAGTTTGAAGTACTCAGGTACCTACTCAAGTGATCTTTAAAGATGTTCAAGAGCTTTCCATTGAGATACTCCTTGATACTTGTAAATACATAAATAAATGCACCACAGATAGTGATGATATAGCATCCGCAATGATAGTTTAATCCAAATTTACCAAAGGCATAATGAACACCGGAATTGTCACGGCAATTAACGCTTGGCCGTTTCCGGCTTGCTTTGCTCGCTTTATTTTTGGTTTCGTTGATTGATAGAAGCTCATTGTGAGAGCAAGCTATTTCCAGTAATGTTCCAGCTTAGAATATTGTTTTAAAAGAGAAATGGTGGGTTTTGTTTTTTGTTTTATTTTATCGAATACTTAATAAATATTTTGTAAATTTTTTTATCATAATTGATTTGATTCCTATCAATAAACCAGTTCGATCCCAAAATAGATATACTCGTAGCAAAGTCGTTTATTTTTTAAGTTTGTTTTTTGTTTTATTTATATTTATTCTAAAATTATAAATATCTTACTCTGATTTGCAATCTTATTATAATACAGCAATTGTTTTCTATTTTTTATGAAAAAGAATTCCTCGTCAGTTTTGCCGACAATAACGAACATAATGATTCAATCAAGACATTTCGAAGATTACTGAATAAAATCGCGTCGGTTTTTTCCACATTTATAATTCGTACTAGAGATGTGCTATTATCGAAACGCCACACGAATATATCGAGTGAAATGTCGTTATCGATAGAGCCACGCCCGCCGCGTGCACGAATTTCATATCTCGATTATTCATACATAGTTGCAAATGAAATATCTATTTTTATTAGCTTCTTGCGCAATCATTTTCTTTTGATTATTGTAGGTTTTAGTTTGCTTTGAAAAGAGCATAATTATAGTACTCTTATCTTATTGTATGGATCAAGGTATTATGCTTATCGATGTCCCAGGTACTACTAGACACATTTTACATTTCCTTTGAGTATAAAACAGGTTGCCTCCCGACACCATCGAATTGGTAATACTTTAATTATTATTCCATATTCAAGCTTTCTGAAAAATTAAAGGTTAAACGCGATATTGAATTTGAATAACTCTTGTTTGAACAATACGTTGGTATTTTTATAATATACGTGCTGTATCTTTTTGATTTTGTATCGCACTTGCGCATACATTACGGCATGCGTCACTACGGCATTCGTCCGTGGCACTTATGTAAGAAAATATGTTTTTTTATAATTACCTATGCCTATAAAATCTCCTCATAAAACTTGTTACGGAGTTATTATAAATATCAAGTTACTTTAATACTGCCGAACATCGTAACGGCCTGATAGGAGACGAGGTCATGGTCGGCTATGGATACGTTGGCGATTTCTTCAAGGAGATAGGGAAATCTCCAAGATTAGACATGATTGGAAAAATTTGGGAGACCCTTGACAATAGCGAGATGACATAAGTTTGATAGCAAAAAAGGTGTAATAGCATCACCATTTCAAATTACTAAATGATTGGCCAACAAAGGCACATGCATAGGTGGAAATAATTCGGTATCCATTTAGGGAAAACCCGGCCGGTAATTCATTCTGAGTAATACGGTCAAGAAGCGAAACAGCTTATTTACTGCTTTCATACCTGATGCACATATGTAAGTTGGCAATACTCATTTGTAGATACAGGGTGTAAAAAGACGTCTACCGAAGCCGAAAGGGGTAGGTTCAGCATCCCAAAACACAACCAAATCCAAAAGGATTTTCCGAAAAAAACATTATATCCGGAGAAAACAGCGTTTGAAGACTGTTTGCGTATGTACCTACTGGGCGCGTTTTTATACGTAGATTGCTGGATTTTGAGTTTTAATTGTTTTTTTCTTTTATAAATGAAATGATTAGGTAGGTATGGTCTTATTTTGTTGTACTAGTAGCAAAAAACTAGAAAATAAAATAAAATGACGTATGAGTTTTTTTTTCGATAAATATGTTCAGAATCATGGTCTGATTGCAATCCCTCAGTTTTCGGTAGCAGTCTTTTTACACCCTATAAAATATGTATGGGTTGAGGAAACTGATCATTGTTGAAATTAATACAGAATTTTTATTGCAAATTTGTGGCGTTCCATGGTGGATACAGAGCTTATAGATTAATATGTTATGTAGTCAATTTCATGGCAAAAATATGGTTTTAGTGCCATTTTTTTTATTTTACGATATCGAAATTTGAGGCTCCATGCATCTCGATCAACACAATTTACGCGGTAAAAAAACGTATCTACAGCTCTTAAATTTATCTAGCAGTACATTCGCTCCTATAGTCTTCAACCATCTTAGCATAATCTTAAATAGCGCGACGTGACTTGAATACAAACATCCTGCACTTTGCTTAAATGTTATCAAGATTCTGTGAATTTAGTATTTGCAAAACGTTTTTATTACTCATATTGCATAATTTTATTACTGCTTTATTTACTTGAATTAAACGAAAAGTAGTATTGTACCAACATCCTCCGATATTTTAATACATCTAGTAAATCGTTGCGTTGCAGGAGCCGCCATGTTGTAAGTGGGACAGCGAGTGTGATTTATTAGGCGTGTGAGAAGTACAGAGCTATAGATACGCAACGTCATTTACAGCGCCAAAACACTTTTTACCTAATTACAAGTTAATTAAACAACCAATCGAAAAATAAAAAGACGCAACTAAAGAAATACTTGTAGGTTTCTTGAAAAAACAAAAACCCACCAAAAAAAGTGTGCTGTTCCCAAGATAAATTATAATAATAATAGCAAAATGTGTGCATTTAAAAAAAAAATTATCTACGAGGTCTACGATAGAGTTTTTCTCTGTTCGGTGTTATTAATGCTTGTAAAAAACGTAAAACAGGTTCACGACTGTATCCCCAAGGCGCGGTAGACATTCTCTCAGATCTTTTTTTTATGTTACTTATTCCAGATCCTTTGAAGATGTCTAAGGGGGGTAGTCAGAGGCATGTCCAAATACATATTTGATACATGCCCACATTTTGCAGAATATTTGATGAATTTTTTTATTTAATGCTTGTATTATTATAAAATTGTGTTATAGATGATTGTTTATTCCTTGAATTGCATGTCTGATTAAATAACTCTATTTTCCGGCATTCCATATAAATATGGAACTAGAGTCACGGAAAATCTAGTTTATTCCTTGAAGTGCATAACTGATACTGTACTAAACAAATAAACATGTACTTATCCGTTATAGTCCTAATATCAAACCTTTATGTATTGTACGATTTGAGGATCCTCCTTGTCTATGTCACTCTCTTAAAATTATCATAGACTGCTTATTATGACTACTAGCATGACTACTAGGAACAACAATCAAAAATGTAATGTAAATACTTGTAACAATGCACGGTTGCCAAACGGTGTTCCTTCGTGCACGAATCGGTGTTGCACATATTCGTAACAAGTTTCTTGTTTGTCATCAATTCTGTTAGTAATTTTCGCGAACAATTTTCACATGATTATTACGGTATATGAAAATTACATAGATCGCCGGGGCACAGGTCATCGCCAATAAAAGAGTTAGGCCTTTTGTTGTGCTGTGTCCGTATGTTTTGTGAAAGCAGCTTTCACTATACGATGTAGTGCAGTTTGTGTTGGGTCAAAGGGCTTGGAATCGGCCCGTCCGTTTTATTACTAACATTTGTGAAGTGAAAATACGCTTGGGTTTTCATGTTGTGCGTGAATTTTTCCCTTTATTCCATCCAGTCCTACCAGTAGTTCGATAGTCGACCTGTTTTTTTTTTTTTCCAAATTGTTATACTGACGGATCCTACTCTTTGGGCAGATAAGTAGATGAGAGCAGGGGACTTCTGGCGCTTCGGCGGCCGCTACCGCGGCACGCTTCGCTCGCCTCGCGCATCAGTGGTCACTATCCTAACATAACCTAACCAAATAGTTCGACCCGTCAGTATAACAATTTGGTAAAAAAACATCCAAACAGTTCGACTATCGAACTACTGGTAGGACTGGATGGAATATACCAATTTTTCGATGAACTTTTCAAAGTCTAACAAAAAAATAGAAAAGGAATCATGCAGCAATTTTAGCCCCAGAGTTAATGACTATACGATACCTATTTGTTCGTCTTTCACCGCTGGGCAAAGGTCTCCAATTAATTTTAAGTATTTTTTTTTCTAAAACAATAAACTTTTATCTGCTGTATTCCTCATAATCCCATAATTAATCATGATAATTTTAGTTCAATAAAAAGCGAAATAGTTCCCTTTACTCAGTTAATATCAAAGAAAATACAAACACTCAATCAGACAACAATAAGTAATATTCCCACTTCAATTAAAATCTTATGTGATATTTTTTTATCATAATAACAGAATGTATTGTGCTTTGTGATTGCCGGGTTTCAATCGCTCTGGATTTTTTCTTTATTCATTCCGAGTTCAGTGTTTTTTCAGTACTTACTTTGATTGTTCAAAACGGTTTTGTTAGTCACTGTTGAATAAATACTCTTTTTGTGATACCTTCATAAATATAATTGTAGTTGCTATATTTATAGTGTGAAGTCGATATCGATGCATCAAGGGAGGTGTAACACTCGTCGATCAAAATCTACCAGAAAATAAGTGTTCATTTCATATTATGTTGAGCCCTCAGGTCACATTTTTGGTTAGCCACAGTAGTTAACAAAGTAAAAAAGTATTTATAGTAGCTAGGCTATTCTAATCCTGTTTCTTCTCGACCTATACCGTGAAAAACCAGGGTAACAAACATGGTTGGGGTCCTAGCTTTCTTTTAGGTGATCCATCTTAAATCTAAACTTATTCTAGTTTAGGTATCAACCTATCTAACCTGGATGCCTTCACCGTATATTAATTAATCACAGAGCGACACATTGGCACGTTGACCCACGTAAACGCTTGCTAATCAGTCACGCATATGATTACTATTCATAATTCGTATGCATTCGCTTACCTAACCTGTTACTCTATTATCATTTGATACAATGCAATGACATAATTATTTTGTAGGTGTGATTGTGTCTTCGTCTATTTATAGTACTTATAGAAAAGAAGGGGTGTCGTTAGTGTAGGCGATAGTTTAGGAGCTGTAAACTAACAAAGATTACTATTTGCAGGATTGGTGAGACAAATCTCAAATAGCGATTTTGTATTAGTCTAAAATCGATTTACACGTCCAATTCGACTTGAAAAGTTTGACGAATAATTTAATTAGCTTCTCAATCTTTCGCTGTGTTTCTGAAATTCTTAGTACATTCATGGCGGCTGATTTCATGCTGCGTAACAATACTGCAATGATAAGGAAGTGTCCCATTAGCACTGCAGACAATGTACCCACGCATATGTATCTATACAAACATACATTATAATGCTCCCTTACCTAACACCTTTGTGTTCGATATATCATTTATCATATTTCGCAATCGTAGGTTCACTTTGGTGATTCACTATTTCTTACATTTTATGATTATAAAAAAAATGCATCTTTACTAAAATGATCTACAAATTACGCAATATACTTACACTTAATGCGAGCTCTGCAGTGAACATTGTTGAATTTTCCAGTACCTAAACTATCCTCTCAGTTTAATCTTTATATTTTCTGATGAAAGGCTATAGGTATTAAACTTTCTCAGTAGCATATTTTCGTTCAATTTCTACTTTCACTGAAAACAATTCCAAACTCTTTATCTAAGCAAATCATCCTCTGCAGAATTTATCACGCGCTTCAAATCCCTGTCCATACTGAAACCCTCAAACTGACGATCACGTTAACCAACGGTTACGGCTAAGCCATCAATTGAAAATAATCTGTAACTTCAAAGTATCATTATGCAACTGAAAAAACGCAGTAGGGTGGCTCTTTCTTTTCTATAATAATTTACAATAGGAGGTTCAAAAATAATCGGTTATCTTATTAACCATTGGTGAACAGTGGACTGAAGTTATCTATCACATCAACATTACAATGGTACGTTGTTGTGAATGCCATATTGTGCCAGCATAACATGATACTGTTACCATGCGTGTACAGTCATCGATAACAGCGAAATTTTTTATTCATCTTGTATAATTTTTTTAGTAAAACGAATAATAGGTGGTGCCAAAGTTTATTGTCAAAATACACGGCCAAGGCCAAACTAAACCGCCATTCACTGCCAGGTCATAAAGTGAGATTTTAGAAGCGTGGTTAATTAACAGATCCTGAAAGTACTGTCTTTATTTAAAAAAAAAAAACACGACACTAAAACAAAGGAATGTAATCTCTAAAAACCGCGCTTCAATCATATCAGAACTTGAAGATACTTTTATAAAAGAAACGAAAATTAAATTACAAATGTAAACTTATTTTATGAATCTCGACAAATATACATCAACACAGTATATTGTAGGAAGTATGACTAAATGTTTGTTCGTGTTTCAATCAGGCAGCTTTATAATTCAAAGTATCAAAACGTGTACCATAATATGATTAGTTATTATATCGCTGACTGTACAAAGGTTATGATGGTATTACTCGTAGTATCTTGTGTATTGTTTGGTTTTGTTCGCGCGTAGATTCTGTAGGTAGGTTATGTTTGTTTATGGTATGTACAGATGTACATTGACCATTGTTGTGTTGTCATTTGAAATTAGTTACGTAATTTCTCTCGCTATTTAGGTCGGCAAGGAATGCTGAAACCTGGCTGGTATTTCTGTATTATGTAGGTTTGCAAGAGCTTCTAAAAATAAATTAAGTAAGAAACATAGGATTTCTTATTTTGATACAATACTATTTCATCTTTTGCTTCAATTGCTTCCAAACAATGTGTTTATGATTGCGCAAATTTTGCAATTATTTTCCTGCTATGAAAGTGATAAAAAAATTCCTGAGCAGATTTTTATTTTCTATCACCAAGATTTGAATATCACAATGCACCAGTCATAAACTAGAAATCGTACCATGTGTTATGTTGACGGAAACACCTACAGCAAAGTACAGGTTCTGTTACCTAATATAAACAAAAACAAGTGAGCCACTTGTGTGCGTAGGAGGCCGCCGTCCTCGGTAACGGTTCGAAGGGAAGTGTAGGCTTGAACTGTACTTGAATGGTTCTGTAATGATTTATGTGTATCACTTGACTGGCCGATTAAGCTGGGAGGATGGTTACGGCCTATTCCTTCTCTAATAATGTCCTATGCACTATATATCATAAACAGTTTGACATTGTGCAAAAAATCAAATTACCTTCAGAGACGTCTGTTTTTTCTGGTGAATGTTTTGGCATCACGAAGGCATTGGAGTACGTTTTATTAATGAAACTTAAAAAATCAGTAATATTTTCCGATTCCAAAAGTGCATTACAATCGCTTGTTGAGTTCCCATAGTGTAGGTAGTATATACAGGGTGTAAAAAGACGTCTACCGAAGCCGAAAGGGGTAGGTACAGCATCCCAAAACACAACCAAATCCAAAAGGATTTTCCGAAAAAATCATTATATCCGGAGAAAACAGCGTTTGAAGATCACTGTTTGCGTATGTACTGGGCGCGTTTTTATACGTAGATTGCTGGATTTTGAGTTTTAATTGTTTTTTTCTTTTATAAATGAAATGATTAGGTAGGTATGGTCTTATTATGTTGTACTAGTAGCAAAAAACTAGAAAATAAAATAAAATGACGTAGCTTCGTCAAAAATTTTTTTGAGTTTTTTTTCGATAAATATGTTCAGACTCATGGTCTGATTACAATCCCTCAGTTTTCGGTAGCAGTCTTTTTACACCCTGTATAATATGACGTTGCACAAATCTTCTTGTAAAGATGCAAAAGTTTTTTATAGATATTGAAATGAAGCAAAAAAATTTAAAATACCCTCATTAATAGTTTAATGCTGTGTGTATCCAAATTTCAACTAATTCGAGTATAATAGGAATAAACTTCTGCAAAATATGGGCAAATTGGTTTTGAAGATAGACAGAAACATAATTAAACAGTCGCCGGAAAAAGTATATAAAAATAACTTAAAACCAGAATTTTAAAATTAGCTCTTCTACTTTAAATAGTCTTTATTTATACTCCATGTTAGAGTAACATAGAAATTTGATATCAATAGTTGCAATAAAGAGGCATTTCGATTTTACATCGTTTCAATGGTAATCAGCCCAGCAAACTCATGGTTTTACTAACAGACGTTATATCTACCAGTAAATATAAATATCTATTTTATAGATTAACTAACTACTCGTATTGCTACAACAGTTTTCTCTATGATAAAATTAGTTTTTTGTATCAGATCAGACTCCTGATTACATTCAATATTGCGTTGCCATATTGTCATTGTCCGTCATCTTCGTGGCGCATATAAAATCTCTCGTTTCAGCACTCTACTGGTTCAAAAAAGCAAGACACGACATGTAGAAGATTGTCACTGAAAATAGATGTGTACCTTATATCAGCTGAAACTTTCAATACCTAATTGTTTGTCGAAAAATGTATTGTGTGTTTTGTGTGCTTCGCATCTCGGATAGGTTTACAAAACAAATATGTTTCTATTTCTCATCTGTCTTGTTCAACTTGTAAATAAAAAATACTAGAATGCTAAAATAATTCGCGGCACTCGTTCATGGCTGACTAATGATTTGAAACCAGTTGGATATCCAACCACCTGTCGGCTCGGCTTAGAGAGATTGATGAGCGTAATAACCGTGTATGTACTCCTGTTAGATACCAGTTCTTCATTTTATTGTATAGTTTGAATGTGAATATTCACAGACTTTAATCATATTTTGCTCACGGTGCTTGCTTCGTTTTTGATAGATCATCGAAGTTAAGTAACATTGATATCGCGAAATGGTTTGATGAACGTAGTGGCTATAACAGCTTGAGTGTTTTGTATGGCACGTAGCTTTAATGTTTGAGGAGTTCAATTGACAAAAACACGTTGTTAGCGTAAACCACTACTAAATAGGAATTTACTTTTTAATCATCGCTGGTTGTAAAGTTTCCTACACAAATTTGTGTGTACACTCGAGTCTAAAATCAGCAACTTTTCTAACGTTTACTCAATATCTCCTTTTTAGGCAATAAAAGTACCTTACATGTAATTCCCACGGTAACACATTTTCCAATAGTGGGTTTACCTTTCTATTGTAAGCCCACATCTCATCTCATACATTGCAGCAGCCTCAGGAATCTATTGCATAACCCCAAGACCTATTCAAAGTTTATCGCCCATGCTATTGAGTCAGTGACTAATTTAGCACACGATATTCGCCCATATAATTGCTAGATTCTCATTAGATACTATAAGGACAAGCGTACATAAACAAGGTCTATTTTCCCATCAAACATGAGACGTATATGGAAAATATACTAAGCACAACGGATCTTTAGCTCTCTGAAGTAACGTGCAGTAGACGATTGCGCAGGTTTGGTAGAGTAAGCGAGATAGCACGATTTTAGGCGTCATCAAAAAAGGGTTCTGCGCAGCTACTTCAGAGAGCTAAAGAACGATTGTATTATAAGATTGGTTGAAGATTTGTCAATGTCATTATTTAGCTTGCTCTCATTGGTTAGTGTTTGGTGCAGGATTTGAACCTTTATCTTTTACTGTTGCGTTTCCGATTGGATAATTCTGATAACTTGGAGATCTAGATGACAGATCTTGGTCAAATGGTGATTACATCATAAGGACAGGGATGATCAACATGCTAACGAGTTAACTACACTAGGAATGAGATTATTTTCAGCTTGATACCCTTCTTTGCCTTTGAAAATAAAGTCTCAGATTATTACAACTTGTCTAGTGTGGATTAGCCCTTTATGCTCATAGACTTGCTAATAAACGAAAGGCACCTGCTAGTACGTAGGTTGTGACATCGCGTGGGGACCTCCGTTGCAAAACTTACCCTTTGGGACCCGGACAGGTTTGTCAATTGATTTTAAATTAATCCTATCTTTACGAGTATTTCGTCATTGAGTAGTAACTGCGCTCTAACAGCATTCTAAGCTAAGACATTTCGTAAACGCTTTGAAAATCTTCTATAGACAAAGTGATGTTGATATAGACTCGAAAACTATCACGAAAATACGGGTCATTTGGATACCTCATTTAAGTTTGACTTGATTGATACTATTTCTTTTAAAACCTAGTAAGTACCTACAGTTGTTCTATCTCACGATGGCGGGTTGGGTTTAATTGTGTGTAGATTGGTTTCTATATACAGGGTGTAACATTTAGAACGGTCAGTATAGGAAAGTCTGGAACTATAAGATATACAAAGATCTGTTCTTAGGTACCATGTCTATTTAAGTAAAAATGAAAACTGCATTCACACATTTAAAAAAACTTTTACTTAACTCGGGAATCGAACCCGGGCGTTTTGAAAAATGAAACTAATACTATTTCTATTTAGATATCGAGTGTGTAGGTCTTAAGTTTTTTAAAAATGTGTGAATGCCGTTTTCATTTTTACTAAAATCGATGACAAGGTTCCTTAGAACTGATCTTCGTATGTCTTATAGTTTCAGACTTTCCCATACTGACCGTTCTAAATGTTACACCCTGTATAAGCGATACTGAGCGCTCATTCGTCTATGGAGCGTTCATGAGCTTACGCACACAGAAACAACATTCATGTGCATATAGTACCACACAATGAAGACCAACCGCCTCTGTGAGTAGAACAACTTTACTTATAATGATGTTTAAAATCTCTCTTCTCTTTCCATTCTTTCCAAAATGCTCTACCTTTATTGCGATTAGTCATATCATCTATGAGTAAGAGCTCCGACTCATTGTAATACTCATAATTCATTTCTTATCTCAACCCATTTTGTTTTATCAATGCTCTTTAATGAGGAAAGCCTTATGATGCAAGCGACTTTGGCTTCTGATTGTTATCAATTTACTTATCAGGGCCAAAAATCCCCGACATTCAAGACGTATGTAATTGGTGCTATACTGACGAGTCTTATTAGCTTGTGAGTTGTAAAATCGTGCTATAACACGTGCTATAATTATAATTATAAGTTGTTGTCAGCCATATTTTTCCCAGCTTTTTAGAGACAATCTGAGATTGCCACTGCATTTGAACTTCCTTCACTAAATAATCTTGATTTAATGTTGTCAATTCTTTCGTCACGGCTATAACAAACTGTTCGAACTGGGTTTTTTCAGTCGTAAATTTTATGCACTTCTGCACAGTAAATACTGAAGGTCGTGTTAGCAACAGTCTACTTACAACTTGCATCACGAGTAACCAGCCTTAAATGGTAAATAGATTCTAAGTATAATTTATGGATGCTAAGGCAATGTTGAATTGCTCAGTTCCTGTTGTACGATAGGACGATCAATTTTCTTCTTCGCTTCTTTTTGCAATGATAGTAACAAATTGGTTCTTTCTTGGCTACATTTGATATCTATTATATAAAAATGAATCGCAAAATGTGTTGGTAAGCGCATAACTCAACAACGCCTGGACCGATTTCATTAAATTTTTTTTGTTGTGTTTGTTATTGTCAGGAGAAGGTTCTTATGACAGAAAAAATCTATATATTAATCATGGAGGGCGTGAAATAAGGGTTGAAAGTTTGTATGGGGAGTTGGTAGTTCCAGGTAGTTAAATGCAATAGATGGCGTTGCTAATAAGTATGTTATTTCGCTGACGAAGTCGCGGGTACCAGCTAGTAGTTTATAAAACATTTCAGCGTTCATACTTATACTCATTTTCTTAAGCCCACACATTTTATAAATTATAATCCAGCCCAACCTATTCTAAAGTTTAAGCTGTTCGGATAAACGAATCGTTAAAAAGCAAATAGCCAGAAGATTATCAGCAATATGACTTTACGTGCCCGCAGACTAGCCAAGCACGGTATACATATTTTAGCAAGTTAGGACAGCTACGATATTTGTTTTTAGGTTTGGCTGGAATCTTGCTCAAGGAATTGAGAAAGCTGAAATTAAAACGAAATAAGTTTTCTGATTCGAAAGAATAAATGATTGTTAAAATGTTATCTTATATAATCCCAGCAATCAATGTCCTGAAACTGAAATGCTAAATCTTTTTTGTCAATTCACGGCACGGCACTCCACCCGCCATTATATTCCCAATCCATGTTTGTGCCATCCTAGGATCTCGTAGGATTTGCTATCTAGCAACAAAAGGTTAAAGCTATGGAATCTCTATGAAATCGCTCTGGATCTTTGAATCATACGAAGATTCTACTCCCATATTTTGCGTCTTGCTTTGGTTATTATGCTCAAACAAATGTGACTACTGGATTTTGCGCACTGCCTCCTCTATTTACACTTTTGCACTAACTTATCGTGTATACACTTACATACTAATCTGTGGCATGTTAATCTATTTTGTGGTCGGGCAGATCACGCTCGGCCGAGCTCCATGGGAAAATGAGCGGAAGCAGTCGAAATGGCCCGGAATTGGTTTGGCTCACCGCTTTCGATCGATATTGGCCTGTGATGATATTAAAATTTGTATTGCCATTTTTATGCTGTATATTCTAGATTTGGCAAATAAAAGTAAGCTCGTATGAGTTGGTGGCCAACTCTGGTGACGGAGTTTATAGACCGTCTTAAGGTCTCCGCCAACGACCCGGTGCTGACAATTTAACGTGCCCTCCGAAGCACGGAAGCGCTCAGTTGAAAATACCCCTAGCGTCACCCATCCACTGACTGTTCAGATCGTTAATTATCATCGATGATCTATCAAGAACGTCTAAGCGAGTACGACCACTAGCTCTTCATTTGGCAAATAACATTATCGTATTTATGCTTTCGTTAGAACAGTGAGCATTGAAGTCATTGAAAATGCATTGTTCAAATGAATAGTAGAAAATAAATGACTTCTGAGTTCTGATTGATCTAATTGGACTGATCATAATATCCTACTAATTATTTTCAAATTATGTGTAACTGATCCCAATTACGGGTTTTACGTCAATCCTGGTTTGAGTTATGATATGTTAGTAAATTTTCTTTGATTTATGAATGTCTAAGGTAAAATAGAACGATGATAGATTAATTTGTCGCTTCCATGTGAAAATATCACATTTATAGTGCAAACTGGTAACATCCATACTCCATACTAATATAATAAATGTGAAAGTAACTCTGTCTGTCTGTCTGTCTATTTGTTACGCTTTCACGCCCAAACTGCTGAACTGATTAAGCTGAAATTTGGCATAGTTAAAGGTTGTATCCCAGAGAAGGACATAAGCTACCTTTTATCCCGAAAAAATCCCGAGGGACCGCGGGTCACACCGCGGGTGCGCAGCTAGTTCTTTATAATAATAACGGGAAAAAAACAGAAACTTTTGTCAAAACTGGTACCACTTCCTTTGCTGACTGTACCTTGAGGTGCTAAACTTATTCATTACTGTTGTATCGGTATAGCAACAGTTCTATAATTTCTATAGAGAATTGTTGCCACAGTTACAATGTACAAGTTAATTTGTATTACAGAGAAATTGGATTAGAAAATCGGTATCGAAGCTTGTAGAGTTTCACAAGTATCGGATATTTGCGCAAAACTTCCGTTAAACGTTATTGATATTAGCAATTCCAGCCCTCATACGCATTATACAGGTTTCGCTTTACTTCATACCTCCTACGTATTTGTAGTAATTATTCTGTGGCAGAAGCCAACTAACCCTTTAGCACCACTTTGCAAGATGTTTTATAAGCTTTTGTAGTTTTCACTACTCTCTACTCACTACCTCTTAATAATAATGATATGGTACCGACTTCAGCTGACTTGAACTTCTTGTTTCAGCTGGCTTAGTCGGACTCTTTCACCAATATTTAACTTTTAGGTATTACTCGTATCCTGTATGTTGTATAGTATTTGCATTGCAATTCGATGAAACTGATGCTAGCACGAGCGATTGCACTTTTCACTCGAGTGCGCAAGGTGAAAACTACACTCTTGGGAGTACCCACACCGGTGTTATGTTACAAAGAAGGACGTAATCACCTTAACTGCGAGACTGGGCAGACAGCATTAGTGATAAGCTTGCATTTAAAGAGGTCATTCGTTTTGTATAATGAGAATTAATGGTCGGTTAAAAAACTATTTCTTGAAACTGTTTCCGACAATCTATGAATTTTTTTTTAGTTTAGAATTTGAGCAAACAAACAGGATCATGACTTTTTCTTGGGCACATTTATTGATATATTCGAAGCGCTCGTGGTCGTGCTTGATAGATCGTCGAAGTTAAGCAACGTTCTGAGCGGTCAGTAATGGGTGACCGCTAGTGGCATAATCAACTGAGTTCTTCCGTGCTTCGGAGAACATTTTAAATTGTTGGTCCCGGCTAAGTCGTTAAGCCATGACATGATGAAAAACTCCGTCAGCAGAGTTTGTCCACTTACTCATACGATCTAGCTGTCTCGTCCATCTACTCTATACGTGTAATCTGACCTTTTCTCGCGATATTTTCATCCACTTGGTTCAATTGGCGAAATGTCAATGTATTACATTGGTATTACTCGCTCTCTATTCTGCGAGTACCTAAGTCAAGTTAGTATAAAAGCATTTTGACACAGATTTTTGGGTCAATTGGTAAAATGTTACATTGTTGCAAAAAAACTGTCGTAAGATAGACTTGTGTCAAAATCATTCTCTGAAAGCTGCAGTATCTTTTGAGTACCTATCAGCTATGTTTTACCACTAAAGCCATGGACAAAAGCTAGTATGAAATATAGATCAATATAGATTACCAGAAGAATTTTCTATTCCTAACAAACATATCAAGTAATTCAAATGCCTCACTCATTAAGGTCATAATGATATGATAAGAATCTTTAGACTGGCGCCTTACTATAATTCATTGCGCTTTGTACTCGATGACTAATTCGTGTATTGTTGTTACAGGTACGTCCAAATGGTATCGATAAATGGAAGTTGCGAGACTTTGTCTATTCAGGACTTGAGGTAAGATGAACAGATTATTTGAGAACAGCAATGACTTACTGAAATGGACGCAGAGCATAAAAACAGATTCACGACTATCCCAGTGACCAAATATTTAGTCTAAAATATGCTTGCTAGGTATCGATTGTCAAATTTTCATTATGCCATCAACAAAATCACTTCAAGTAAGCAAAAAGTTTCAAATGTAAGATAAAAGTTAAGGCTGTCTTTAATCAAATTAGTCAAAATAATCGTGCTTATGATTCATTCGCTTTATTGGCCTAGCTAGACTGTTAAGGAAAGTCGAAATATCCGTGTAGGAAGCACATTAACATGTAAATATAGTCAGTTTTGGAAGTTCGCCAAAAATAACAAAGGTACACCGGGAAAAATAAAACTCCAACAATAGTTCCATATTTTGAACTAACATAAAGAGTCAATAGCTCTATTTGTTCTAATAAAATGGCTATTTTTGGTAGCAAATACATCATCGCAAATAGTCGTACTGGCTTTGAAAAAGCGACGCGTTTTTTTTGCATGTGCATAAAATATAGCAGTCTTCACCACAGAAAATCTAACATCGTCCTCTACAAAAACGATGGCGGTGTTAGTATGGTACCTACCAGGGAAAAGGAGACGTAGAGGTTAAGTCAAAGTCAAAGTCCAAAAGCATTTATTCAGTAGGACCGCTGGGATCACTTTGAAACGTCTTAAAACTAGGTGATTCTTCTCCTGTTCCTTCGCGACCAATACCGTTGCTTGGAATATGACCTATAATACTTAATGTCATTTGGCAAAGTATTTTTGTATTTGTTATTTTTCAAGTGAATATTTTACCTGAAATTGTTATCATTGTAACGGCAATGTCAGTACTTAATTAGTTTTTGAACAAATGAAATAAAATTATTCCATGAAAACTGCGGGTGGTTTATGCGTTCAAAATGTTTGTTCTACTTTCTCTAGATTTTCATGTACTTTGAATGGTACGTTGATTATAAATTATGCTAGTCCCAGATTTCCGATCTCTCTTATTTCATCCGATGATACGACAATTCGTCATAATTTAGTAAGTGCCTACTTCTTTCTAATCTAAAATACTTAGAAGTTTTGGTTCCACTCTATAGGTTTTGGTTTTTCCTAAAAGGGTTCCCTTTTGTTTTTCTTAACGTAACTATACTGTCTCGTGCTTAAAATCCGCCATTTTTTTTAAAGAATCAACATAACAATAAGTGAGTACTTTAAATGTCCAAATCCATCCAGCCGTTTAAAAGATACGAGGTAAAAAAAATTAGAAACATACATACAAGATACGCACAAAAAATATAACCCTTCCTTTGACAATCGGGTAAAATTAGAAATTCAATCAACTTGTTATACATGTCAACCCGTAATGTGATAATATGCTGTACAAAAATAACGAGTGCAGTCATGGCTGCACTGTTTTCGTGTGCATCCGGCATGGGCCTTATCTCGCAACTTCCGGTCTGAGGACTCGCTTTTCATACAGTTTGTTTAGGAAATTAGATGGAAATGAAAATTGTTTCGTTGCTTCGACTTTTGTTATACATCTGAAATGTTTTTGTTTTAAATGATGTTTCAAGCACGGCAAACTGGCCTTTAGTCGACTGGCCCCGCTCGAGCTGGCCCCTCGAGTCCAGTTGACCATGTTTTGAATTGGTCAACTGTTAAATGTTGGTCCTATGTATAAATTCGATTCGTAAAACCTGTTGTCTTTATTATTTCTATAAAAAGTAATAGGATAACATACATTTTTATTGTGCTCAACTCTTAAATGCTCGATCGTGCTTTGGAGATCAGTCTGGATACTAAATTCTTCTCCTGTTTTTAGTCTATAAAATACTGGCATCACTTCAAAGGCTATTTTATACCTATACAATCTAATTTTCGATGGAACATACCCGTCTAGACTGTTACTATGTGCTAAGTACTAGGTGTTGCAAGCTAGTGCATCCCGGTGTGAATTTCTGGTTCGCTAGAGCGTGGGGAATTAACTTATTAAACCTAACGCTGCTGGCTACGTGTATACGGCCCTTAAATCCCGAGTTCGATATATCGTAGAAAGCGATCGAAAATACAAAAGTGAGTATGCAATTCTGGGTACCGCTGGTCTAACTACTGTGACTCTACTGGCTACGTGTAAAGGAATGGTGGTTTTAAATCTGTTATACTCGTATTTTTTTTATTCATTAATCAAACATATCTTTCAAGTTATTATGTAAAGCAAAATAAAGTCCCAAATAAAACCTGCAATATACCTCGGAGATTGTCTATGCAAAAACCGAAACAGATTCACGGCTGATATCTCAAAGAAACAATTCAGATTCTCTCATCTCTGGCTTTCAAAATTATTTGGAATGTACAGGTAAAGGGTAGTCAGCCTCTAATGACCAGATCTGAACTTATTGATCGTTTTCAAGTCTCTGTATTTTATGTCAAAAACATTGTACAGTGCCACAAACTTATCCGAACCGGTGAGAGAGGCGCTGTTATCGCATTTGGTGTTGGCAGAAAAATAAATTTTACAGTAAAATTCGTTACTTCCTCTTTTGGCCACCGGTCCAGATAAGTTTGTGGCACTGTAAGATATTGGCATGGTTTTGTCGGTTCCCAAGTTTGTTCCTATCAGTTGAAACTTCTACTTTGTAACAATTCCGATTGATGAAACTTTGTTTGATGAACGAAATTTAATTTGAAAGTGATCTGACGAAATGACAATATTTTTCTTAAGTTATTTTAAGTGTGTAGGGGCAATAGGTGCAGTCCCTACAAAGATATGAAAAGATTAAGATGGCACATATAATAACTTTCATATTCAGTACTTACCCGATTTATTATTTTCCACGATAAACAAACTACATGACTGGACATAGCGAGAGGGAAGTACCTGGCCACGCGCCGTACAGATTCTTAGAGATATTATACTATACGATTCAAATCTGCACTCATTACTCAAGAACTCGTCTCGCTTATCTTTTTCAAAAGCTCAGTCTTTTAAGAGACTTTATAAAAACCGGCCAAGTACAAGTCGCACTCGCTCACGAAGGGTTCCGTACCACTTGAAAATAGTTGTCATAATCATCTATTTTAAAACGAATAAAAAAGTCGTGTCGAAAACTGACGGATGGTCAGACAGATGTAAAGTCTTAAGAATAACTTTTAAGTTTTAGTAATTGCCTGCTTACACTGGAAACTATTTTTAAGATATAAGTTCTTAACTGTTGAATGATGTTTTAACATATTTTTTATTTTTTCTCTCTATTGTTGATATTTCTGTTCACTTGCATAATATGATCTACTTAACGGTGGAAACTTGATTGGTTTATGTGTTTTTATATGCCTTATTTAAAATTGTCATCATGTACTGTTTGTTTCCCAAATAAAATAAAATAAATAAATAAAGTCTTTATCATGAGTAAAATAGAGTTTTGGCAACATTCGAGCGCTGAATCCTAAAACGGCTAACGCAGACTATATAGCTATGCAGTTTAATCTCAAGTTCCCCATGGCGAATGTCTTAATGAAAAGCCTTGAGGCATCTCGTATTTACGGCTTGCACACATTTAAGTTGAAAGTCCTAAATATGTACGGTTTGTCTGAGAGGTAGTTGGAAAATGTTTCACTTGCATGCTTTCTGCGTGACGTACTCTGTATTGTACACAGCCTCTTCAGTAATATTGGATGGGATATTATAAATCTGAAAGTTTGTTTCGATGTGTTTGTGTTTCATTCAAGGCTTGCTAGTGGACCGATTCAGATGAAACTTCGAATAGATGTAGATTGTATACTGGAAAAGCAATATTAATACAATATATAGGACCATAATTTTACATAACAAAGCTAACTCCAAACTAAGCAAAGCTTATACTTTTAAATACATTGATATTAATTTCATATTTTATAGGTTCATCAACCTATAAAATAGAAGAATGTGAAATTAATAAAAGTAAAATAGCTAGTTAAATAATACGGGCGTGTAATGTAATCTTTTATCGTTTGGGTTGGGACTTTGTCTTTGCCATTGACTCCACGCACGGTGGCAAAGGATTATGAAAATTCCGTGGCATTAGGTTTACATTTACAATGTAATTTCATACTCCTTAGATTGTGAAAACCAAACTTCTAATGTGAATCATTTAATAAGTATAAAAAGTATAAAAATTCAAGAAAGCCCCGCCCTCGGTTACCCTATCATTATGGTGTTAGAAAACTAAAACCTGAAACAAAACCGAACAAAATATCGAAGTGTAATATATAATAAATAAATAAATAATGCCGGACATTTTCACACAGCATCATCTAGCCCCAAACTAAGCAAAGCTTGTATTATGGAAACCAGATAACTGATATACTACTTATATACTTTTTGGTTTGTAAATACATACATATTATACATAGAAACACTCAGACCCGAGACAAATATCTGTAGGTCATATAAACATTTGTCCCGCGGCGGGGATCGAACCCGCAACCTTCTGCGTCGCAGGCGGGCCTTCCCCCATAATAAGTAACAAGCAACGAAAGCGCATCGTGCGTAAGAAAATTATCCACTCACGGTAGGCAAAGTTTTCCACTTTCTTCTTACCGGAGTAGATATCCGTGAAAACGAATAACATACGATCTTGGAACGAAAGGCTCGACCGGTAGGTGCCCAGTTGTTAATTTCTAGCGTGGCTGATCCAGGACCGGTTACTCACAGTTTGTTGGGAACAGCTGATGCATGATATAATCGTCTTTATTTGTGAATGATCCACCATATTATTCGCCAGACATGATTTGTGTAGTTCTGCAAATTTGTAGGAGCTCCTTCATCATCCGAATCAGCATGCAACTCATATTAAACATTAGGTACTAATGTTTAATATGAGTTGCATGCTGATTTAGCTCGATAAATACAATGATCGACATCATAACCGTAAAAAGAAGAAAATTATTGGTGCATTTCAAATTATTTTCAAAAATAATGAGTAGGTACTTCAACAGGCTCACACGCTCAAGCACGCTCAAGCTTTTCTATAGAGATCTGATCTTGACAAGATTGTACACAAATGTGTATGTGCTTTAGTCTGACGATATGCTATGATGTACCCTTGGCGATTAAAACAAGTTAACTGGCTATTTACAATAAACTTACAAATTGCCGGAACAAAAAATACACGTTCTAGGCAGGAAGCTCTCGCGTACAGCTGTTAGCGTGTAATTACACAAGGTTTCCAAGCGCAGAATGTAGAGCGCCTGTGTTATTTTCATAGCAACCGCTTATGCGTTTTAGATAGAAAGCGTCAGGCGAATTCAAGGCGCGTTGTATTTCTAAAGCCGTGTCTCCTGCGACCAAAAATAACAAAACATTCTAACAAAACGCGTTTTCCGTCCTACTCGGATAACATTTTGCATACAAAAAAGTTAGGTCACGCCACGCCTATATTTTGTTCGATATTTGATGTTAGGTGTTAGAAAACACAAAAACAGTGTCGCTGGAGGCTTAATGTGAGCATCGGCATCGCTCTGAATATTGAATAGTTGAATTGAATATTTCTGAAGTGTCATATTCTTAAAATATACAACACTCGTAACGTTGAATGTTTCTATACTAAATTATTCATAATCTATCCAACTTTTCGCCCAAGTATCTATTTAAATTTATATATTTGTAAGAAAAAATTGGTTGTCTGTAAAGTCGGTTTACTGACGATAGTTGAACGTGACGTCTAAAATTAATTATTAATTATATCACTGAATATATAATTCATATCGAAAGAATCATTACCTTTATCGCTGTAATTATCGTTGCTATAAACAATTGACACCACATTCACTTTTCACTGCACTTGGACGATCTCGAAAAACTGAAATTAAAATCCAAGTAACACTGCATAGGTATAGATTTTGTGGTGAAAAACCATTCGGATTAGCAAGAAACAATAAAATCGAATTATAAGACGTAGTCACGTCAAAAATATCTAAGAACGCCTTGTTCGAAGTTGTACCTACTTTTTTCAATAAGAACTTAATAATATTCATCCATCCTTACAATAGTTTACCATCTCAAAGGCGTAGCAGTTGTATGCTAAAAAGTATGATTTCAGCGTGCAACCCCCAAAAAAGAACTCAACCACCCTAAAATAATTTCTCCCAAACATCATGAAATTCATATTTTCTTTAATTTAGCTCAAAGATATGAAGTGCTTTCAAGATTTTTGTAACCTCAGTCTAGACGGAGGGGGGCGGGATTACTTCGTTGAACCCCTCTGTTTGCTACGTCATATTGTTTCCCCTTAAAATGCCTGTTTGTTTTGGCATTTCGTTTTCATTTTGTTTGATTTTACTTGTTTTGTCTGGCTTTTTAATGATGATCGTAGTTTGATATTCGAGCGGTATCGGTTTTTGGTGCATTTAGTTAATCCTATTAGGCTAACGAAAGTATTAGTTACCATAGCGATTGATAATTATTTAATAGTATTAGAATCTTCTTATACTTCAAATTTTTTGATTCTATAAAAAATAGTTATCGTTCAGAAATGAACTAACACATCATTTGTTTAACACCAGGATATAAAAAGAATACCTACTCAAACTTTGGATGCACACAATTCGTGCTTTATTAAATTGAAAACGAAAGAAGTTACAACATTCAACATTAATTTAATTACTTTGAAAGCAAGTTCTGTAACCTTAACAAAACCTTTCAAGCTTCACAATGTGTGAAAGCTCTATAATATCTAATTAAACTCTCACTATCATGTCTAGTAGAGTTGGGCCTTGTAAATGCTATCATAGTCGGTAATCAAGCAAAAACCTTCAGCTTTCTCGATTGTATTTTCATCATCATCATCATCAATAATCTATTAATACACACTGCTGGGCGTAGGCCTCCTATCTAACCCGCCACTCCTCTCGGTTCCGTGCTATCTTCAACCATTGTCGTCCAACCACGCCAACTATGTCGTCTGACCAACGGGTTGGTGGTCTGCCCCGTTGTCGATGTGCGTCTCTTGGCCACCATTCTGTAACTGCCTTTGTCCACCGGCCGTCATTTTCATTTGTAATTAATTGCATTCAGCAACAAATATATGTTTACAACTTTGAATAGTCACGTTTTATGAATAATATATTTCATAAAAGGTGCCTTTTTGAGGCGCATTTACAATTACTTAGCGACATGGTTTCGAAAGAACGTTATGAATATTGAATAAAAATAGTCGGACATGTAGGTTCAATTCGTTTATCTTCTTACTTTATTTTTTATAAGCTTTTAGTATATGAGGAAAGTGTTATTCTACAAATCTAAGGCAACTATTGACCGGATTCGGAAGGCAGTAAATAATATATTCCGCTCAATAAATAAAATACATTCAATATGTTCTCGCCTCCCAGAAGGGAAAGACAGAGATTACGGATATACTTGCACAAATAATATCTCACCTTTAAATATATTTATAACATGGGAGTTAAACTGCCTTAGAGTAATAGCTATGAGGCAGTTTAACCCCCATGTTTTATGGTTTGGAAATACCGATATGCTGTCGCCCTCTGAATTATCAACTACAGAGGCCTACCTATAAATAACAGCTATTAGGGAATTGTTAGGGTAGAGCTATTTATAGATTGCTCTTTTTCTGTCGTCTTGCTTAATCTTATATTTTGAGAATATTCTCATAGAAATAATAATTAAAATCTTTTTATGGTGATTTTTGTATGGTTTGTGAACATTTATTAGAAACTAGCTGCGCTCCTGCGGTGTGATCCGCGGTCCCTCGGGATTTTTTCATTTTTTCGGGATAAATGGTAGCCTATGTCCTTCCCTGGGATACAACCTTTAACTATGCCAAATTTCAGCTTAATCTGTTCAGCGGTTTGGGCGTGAAAGCGTAACAAACAGACAGACAGAGCTACTTTCACATTTTTAATATTAGTATGGATATGGATAGAAGTATGGATTAAATTCGTGCGGCATTTAAATGAAAAATGATGACTATGACAGTGCTATTCTAGATCATAAAATAAATACATATAATTCAAGTTTCATTCTTCTTAAAACTTTCATTTCTAACTATTACATCAAAAATCGGAACAAACATTCACATGACATTTTACTTGCTTGACAGCAAAGCTACGCTATTTCATTTGCTTCACATCAAACTATCTCTTTGATTCCCTTTAACGTCACCACCGTCATAACTTCGACACTCAGTGGCGACGTTTCAAAGCGCATTGATATTTCCGTCGAGTGAAAATCCCTCGTGAAAAGGCATGAAAGGCAATGTAGAGGGATGGGCAAAGCTTTTGTTATAATATAGTATTTTCTATAGACCTTGTTAAGGCTAGTTCCTACCGTAGCAACTCACTGTCTTCAGGTGAAGAAAGTGCGAAGCGACGCCGATACGTGATTTAATTTCACCACTAACCAGACATACTACAGCGACGCGTGATTCAATACTAACTATTACTAACAAACCTTTCTACTCTGCTAGTAAAGCTTTGGTCTCACTCAATTCCATTGAGCTAATTCATCAACAGACGGCTTGTAGCATCTCTACGTCGTAAAAAAAATGCTAGAAATTCTATATCTTCTTTTTGTGTAACATGAATGGTAAACCTTTGTGTCAGAGTTCAGTATTATAAGAGTCGCGTAAAGGCCAAAAAGAAAATTCTTTGTATCGAGTTGATGAGACGGATGGCACAAGCTTAGGAGTCCTATACCAAGCAGTAGGTGAAGTTACGCTGTGGATGTTGATGATTTGATATGGTGTTCAAAAGCCTTTATATTTCTGTAGTATCGTAGATGGCAAGCCGACGTTTGACATGGGTTGTGAGACATCAAATGTTTGCTTTCTAAAAGTCTAGCGTTTATACACGTACGTTTAGTATTAGTCAAAGTCAAAGTCAAAGTCAAATAGCATTTATTCAGTAGGACCGCTGGGATCACTTTGAAACGTCTTAAAACTAGGTGATTCTACTCCTGTTCCTTCGCGACCAATACCGTGAAGAATCAGGGCAACAAACACGGTTTGGGGCCTAGCTTTTTTTAGGTGATCCATCTTAGATCTAAACTTAGGCTAATTTCTTAACTAACTTAGTTGTAAAATTAAAAGTAAAGTTAGTAAAATTCAAGAAGCTAAGCAAGATAGCAAAGACATTGTGCACACATCAGCTGTCGAGGGGCAGAGCGACATCAGGCCACGCGAATTTATCATTAATATAATCACCAATAGAATAGTACGCTTTCTTTATAAGATTATTTTTTATGTAACTTTTAAATCTTCGAATAGGCAATTTAGTGGCATTATCTGGAAGTTTATTATAAAAGAGTACGGTATTTCCCATGAAAGAACCTTTCACTTTTTCTAATCTAAATTCAGGCACACAAAGTTTATCCTTATTTCTAGTATTAATTCTATGCACGTCACTTTTTTTCTTAAAGTCATTTATATATTTATGAGTGTGCAAAAGGATTTCATAAATGTATTGTGAAAATACTGTTAGAATATTAATTTCTTTAAAACGTTGTCTTAGCGAGTCCCGTGGTTTCATATTGTAAATCGCACGGACAGCCCGCTTTTGCAAAACAAAAATATCTTGAATATCGGCTGCTTTACCCCAGAGAAAGATACCGTATGACATCACACTATGGAAGTAACTATAATATACTAGCTTGGCTGTCTCTTCATCAGCCAAACTCCTAATCGTACGAACTGCATATGCAGCGGAGCTAAGTCTACCTGCAAGTCTTTCAATGTGAGGTCCCCACTGCAATTTCCCACTGAAATTAAGGGAAAGTAGCTAGCTGCTTTTGTTGTCGTAAGGGCTTTGAACTTTTAATGACTTTAAAACTAATTAACATAGGGTAAAAGACACAAAGGAATGTAGTTTATTCCTTAATACCCTTCTTAGAACAGTTTAAGGAGAAGATGGATTTATAAATGGAAGAGTTAATAGTCACGAAATAAAAACTTTGGGAACTAACTTTAAAAGGTAAGTATTAATTGTGTAATTGGACATATCGCGTATTAAAAGTGTTGTAACAGACATTATAATACGTCATTTCAATAGCACAATACGCTACAGCCGTGGTCTTTACGAGATTAAATTATAAATAAATAAATAATGCTGGACTTTTCTCACAGCATCATCTAGCCCCAAAGTAAGCAGAGCTCGTGTTATGGGTACTGTAGATTTTAGTTAGCGAATACTACCCACATCACATACTACATACGGGCACAGGTATTACATTAAATCAAAAATGTACAAAACATAACCTTTAGCAATCAGTTAAAAACTAACTGGCATATTTTCATGCTGCGTCAACATATTTTTACATTTTGAGTCGGCACGAAAACTAGGAAACAGCCAATTTCTTACTTCGCGTTGTTCAAAGTAATGAACTTGCTCGCATCCATCACGTCTCTTCGTTACCATACGTGAGGGAGAGTGCTAATCACCCACCGTCACCCCTGGCCAATATCTTAAAAGCTCTGAAAGCATTATTACTTCCTGGGAGAAAGGAAAATTATGTCTGTAAAAGACCCAAAAGTTTTGAACTTTTGGGTCAGAAATGCACATAATAATGATGGTGGAACTTACAAATCTGCTGAGCATAGGCCTCGTCGTTTATGCTATCCTCACGCAATAAACAGTGTAGTGTAGTAATCTTTTTTTAATACCTAGTTTCACACCTATTCTACGCCCACGATGGGCAAACTGTTGATACCTTTCTAAATAATAAAATCTTTGTGAAACACAGTTTGACAGTAAATTTTTCTTATTTCTTAATTCCTATTTCCAAAAACAAATTGAGAACACAAAACATTGTGCTTATTTCACTGATATTGAGTTGACTACATGAGTTACTTGTAATAGCTGTTTATTCGTTGCCATATTTTTTATTGAAATTGGTAAAAAAATATATTTCGTTCAATGTTAATGCAAACAAAAAGCTAGTATCCTAAGATCACCTGATTTTTATAACCTCTTATCATTTTGTGTACGTACTAATTAAAGTCTGGTGTCTGGTCATAAACATAAAAATCGTAAAGATATTATTTTTAATAATGCATTTCGTATGAATTAATGATAAGATTGCCTATCTAGAAAGACAAGAACTGTTGTTATACTGTTTCCTTTTGCTTTGCTTTCAATTTGAATTTATTCATAAAACTTATACATAAAAATATAACAATTATTATATATAGTTCACCACGAACCCCGCACTAGGCTAAGCCTGTATCGCGGCAGTTCGAGTGTTTTTTTTATAAAATAAATACCTTATAAAACATATAATAGAACACAAATATGAAAATATAAATAATAACTACACTAAAATAATCTACGTATGAACTGTACGCACCATCGGGGTGGCGCCCACGGAACCGTCTGTACATAACACCCTTCGGCCAAAATGCTGCATCCATGTAGGTGCTTGTAACCGGAAAGAATAGAAAATTTGAACCTATTTACTAATAAGTAATAATACACATTTTGTAAAATAAGGATCACAACTGTATCTCCAAGGTGCAGTAGACATTGTCGTATTTTAGATCCTTTGAAGATGTCTAAATAGGTAGTCAGAAGTATTTTGTACAGCTTAAATCTCTTGAACTTATCAAAAAACGAGTTAACGTCCTGACAAATCAACAATGTAACCAATCTAACAAACATTACTCTCTCATTATTAGTAAAATATGATGGTATTAGTAATGTGGCTTTAGTTCGGACAACGTCAGTCGTATCGTATAATTATTATGTGATCGTGATAACTTTGTTTTGTGTGATAGTCATTCGTGACAATAACAATATTGTAATAAGATATTTATTATTTTGTTTTTGTCTAATGCAATGTCTTGTGTATATTTTGAATATAACCGCCTAGAAAAGTGAATTGAGCAAACATATTTCGGAAAATAGAGCTTTAATTTAAAAAAAAAACCTTGATCTTCATTAATTATTTATCGCGTAATTTACATAACTATATTTTGGAGTCCTATGTTACAACGTGAACGTTGTTCTCAAGGTTTATGTAATTGAATCAAATAACTGAATAACATTTAATAAAACACACGCTCTGCTTACTTTCGGGCTAGGTGATGCTGTGTGAAAAGTCTGAAAATGTTCGTACATGTGTGTGTCATCATAATTTCAATTTCACATAAGATAATAACGTTTTAATTATCTATTTTTATATTCTATTAAAAGAAAACCGACTTCAATGTTTGACTCGAAATACGGTGTCTCACCTGACTCAGGGCGTCAAGCTGTCGATTCGATTTCTATTTGTGACATGGCTAGGAGGGAAGGTGTTTAAAGTTTTACGGGGAAACTATCAATCCCTCAGGAATAAAATTTATATGGGACCACCTCTGGAGTATACCCTTTCAAACAAAAAAAAGAATTTTGCAAATCTGTCCTCCTCCTTTTTTGAAGTCGGTTGAAAGGCGTTTGCTCTGTACAAACGATCTATGGTAGTAACTAGTGTTCCGACTCGATCACACTGACACATCTTTATTGAATGAGTGTTCTGTATCTATGTCAAATGAATTTAAACTCTATTAATTTGAGATAGAAATTCAATCGATTAATTAATCGAATTATATCGCTGTACGTGATGAATATTGACTTAGTTGGTTTTATTGATACGTGAATTCTTTTATCTAAAAGCGATTTGTTAGTTCGAGCGCTTTATTACACGAGTAGTTCAGATGAGTGCGAACGAAATATTTCACCCGATAGCTTAGTCATCAGTGACCTCAACAAATAAGTTTCAACGAAATTGGTGCAGCTTTTGTGTGGTTGACCACAAATGTTTGGGTTTGTAATATAACACCAAAGCAGACTATGTCAGTTCTATTTACTTAATTAGAACAGTTAACTTAAAAATATTTTTATTTTTATAAATTATTGTTGGTTATTATTTAAAAAATATATTATAACCATACTGTTGTGTTAGTGGCGAATTTGTATGAAGAATGTAATAAGGCAACGACGTAGCAGGAAAAAATATTTATTTAATGAATTTTATCGAATGTATTTATTTATTATTAGTTATTTTTAAACCTTTACTGCGTTCAGAGATTACCGTTTACAAAGGTAAAACAACATTAGTCTAACAAAAGGATTTTAATACAAGGATGACATAATTGAGTTACGTAAAACCCAGTCTTTTTATCTGCGCCAGACGACCTGGAATTTATTCTAGGTCTTTCCGATTATTCCAGGAATTTGAAAAGCTCTCAATCAAGCTGTAATTCCCTCCCGTTCAGACCATTGCATTCCAAACGATCTCCAGAAAATTCCCTATATTTTAGCTATGTGCTGTAGATTAGACCAGAGCGTTTTTTCATGCAAAATTTCAACTAAAATGCGACAATATAATCGGTAAATTTATTTATTTATTTATTCTTTATTGCACAAAGAAATTACATTATTTATATAGAATCTTAAAGAGAAGTAATGGCAGAGGCGAGCTTAACCCTAAAAAGAGTCTCTTACAGCTAACCTTTATAGGAGAGAGAGAGATGGGGTTGTAACAGTGGGTGCATGTGCAATTAGGTATGGTGAGAAAAAAAAATTAAGTCCTAAACCTACTTAATTAATTTATTTATTTATTATTATATTATTTAAGTTTACGTATGAAGAATGTAATGAGAGTGAATGAGGCAAAAGTTGTGTGTCAGGATCGTAGCAAGTGGAGATCCGTGGTCTCTGCCTACCCCTTCGGGAAAGAGGCGTGATTTTATGTATGTATGTATGTTAAGTTTACGTAGAAGAAGTAAAAGCGAGGATTCGATTTGTAAAAAATTAAATTTACCAAACATGAGACCGTCATTGACACTTTCAAACACAAAACTTGGTTCTTTTATATAAAACATGAGTAAAGCAACATTATAGTAAAAACCTTGTTGCAAAATATAGCATTAATTTTCCGCTATGCACAAATTTGTGTGCTGTGTGGGATTAAGCAGGCGTGGCGGCGGGCGGTCATTATAGCCATAAATTATATGGGATATCTGTGCAAACAAGCCTTGGGAAGTTGAACCTTTGTCATAAACTATACAAAAATGTGATGAAGAATGTGTGTGAGGATATTCATAAAAAACAAAAACATTTCCTAGATGAAGACAGAAAGTTAGAAGATAGTGAGTCTTCAAAAAACTTTAATACCAGAGCGTAGTGCATAAATAAAAGAAGGGTTTAACAACCCCCACTGTTGAACAATGCAGTCTGAGTGTACAGCCGGCGGCGAAGTTTCGCATTCAATATCCTGTTTCTGGGCGGACTTGTCGCGATATGTGAGATGCGCTGTACTGTATTGTTTCGGGTAGTTGAGAATAGTAGTTGAAGGGGCACATACGAAACATTGTTTTCAAGCTTTTGTTGTAAGTCAAATGTGGATACTTTTAATATCTAGTTTCATACAAAAATAAAATAGTCATCATAAAATCTCTCTCGATCTCAATCCTTATTTTCTTACATCGCGTGTTTTTTCAAATAATTGTCCGTATATCAATCATAACTTTAATAAATTTGCTTTTTTGCTCTTGCTTCTTGTGAAATTGATTCTTCAATTCTACCATAATTGAGCCTTGCATTGTACAAATTGTAAATACATTTTCATTCACACATGTGTACGAGAAACTTTTAACTAAGCCAACACAAAAGCAAAGCATACATTACAAATTAACTCAGCAGTACAAAATGAAGCAGGAAAAGCCATTTTGCTAACGGTGCATTTTGCAAAACATAGGTACTAAACAGTGTTTACCATGTTTTCTCGATTAGCTTTTCAGGTCATTCCTGTTCATTATCATTTTAACCCGTTTGTACACACTGTTGTGTGGCCTTCTCTTTTCACGCCGTTCTTTCCGGTACTATTCCCCTTCGGCCATGTATGATACCAGAGTTTGGTAACCAGTATCATACGAAGAAAAAATGATCGTTGTAGGATACTGGTATCCAAGTGATAAAAAAATTTCGTTTTATGTAACCGAGTATCAGCTCAGGAAAATATCAAATAATTACAAGTGAGTTTGATTATTCTTAGGTATATTGATTATTTGTTTACTAACGAAAAACCATTGATGCACAAAACGCATTGATTTAACTGACAAGATTCAGATTTAAAGTCGAGACGAGAGTACATCCCACTCATCCACACAGAGTACACACACATCTGGTAATGGTCCTTGAGCATCTCTGGGGTCACCATCCCATAACCACTGTAGTCAATCTTCCGTCTCACCTCGAAAAAGAAATATTCGAATTTCAAACACTAAAAAGTGAATCGAGAACCAACGTTAATGTTTCCCGCCCACCGCCGCGCCGTAGCGACAAACCGCCCAGTCTCGACGCGCTCACCACTCAGGGCGGGCGCTACAGCCTTCGTTTTAACGGAAATAAACGCGCAGCTTTGTTTATACGCGTTATATTTGGTAAATATTACTTTACTTAAATATTACACACTTTCTCGATCCAAGAATTGACCAAAGGCTACATTTTTGTCACAGATTTAAGTAGATGCCGTTTGCTATTCTAGGCAGTATTTCGCCAGGAAAATATTTACTTTGGTTAATAAAAAAATAAATTCAGTAATAAGTTAACAAGGCTTATTGAAAGTTACCTTTATTACGTAGAACTTAAACATGACAATAGTCTTTAAAGCCGCAAGTAATATTTCAATGGCGTGTTCAGTAAACTCTAGGTAGATTTATATAAATATTCTTGCTCTGTTTTTTTCGTAGAATAGAATGTTGAATAGGTTTAAAAATCTACCTGAGCTCATAAACCCCAATACTTTATCGTGTTTCTTGTTACAAACTATTTACAACAATGCTATCAGTAGTGACCTTTTGCATTGGTGAGGAAGTAAAGTATTTATCATTTTCGCATTTTATTCTGGTTGAGCAATGGCATTAGATAAGCATGTTTCAAATCCTGATAGTATTTTTTAAATGGATTTTTTTAGATTCTTCATTTCAACTCCTTATTTTATATACCTTGTTTGACTTATTATTTGTTTTTACATGTCTTAGACATCTTCAAAAGATGATTTGAGTCTGCTATTTTATGCACCTATACATATATCAGTCAATTTATTCAGGTGACGCGCGAGCAAAACCGGCGGAAGCTTACTATTCAAAAGGGATACTATTATCATCTTTACTCGGTTTGGCCCATATTAGATCCATATTGTTTCCATTGTTACATACAACAAAGGTTGCTTATCAGTTTCCGAACGCAACAACTCATCCTTCTGTCACTCTGTCAGTTATCGTTCAAATGTTGAACGACATTGTCGTGTTTTCTATAATATACTTGAATTTTATAGAGCTCTAGTTTCGGAATAAGTTTTTAAAATATTTAGATTAGTTTATTTTATAATAGATTTAGTGAAGCGAAAATGTTGTCTGTGAGAACGTTTGAAGATAGGCTGTACAGCTTCAAGTCCTTAAAGAATAAGTTTGAACAGCCTAATACCAGGTAACTTGTAAAGTGTAGCTTTGTTTATCATATTTTTAACCCATTAAAGGATGTATTTCTCTTAGCTTAGTTTTGAAGTCTGTTGTTTCACAGGATATAAAAAAATGTCTAAAGATCTAGTTCTAATCTCAAAATGTCTACTGTGTTTTAGAATATAGTCGTGAGCTTTTTTTTACTCTGTACTGACCTGACTACTGACCCTGAGGCATCGTCCAAAGAAGAGAATGTCTACCGCGCCATAAGTCGAGATCCAGATTTTTTGTATATACTATATTGTAATTTATTATTATCTTTAACTGACATGTACCAATAGTATGCAATAAATGAATCTGAATCTGAATCTTAGAGAACATCTACCTTGTCTTAAGCTGTGATCCTGTTTCATAATGTTTTTTTTAAGAAAGAGATTACCTAAAACTCAGCTGATTCATGTTTTTTTCTTGTTTGCAGGCTTGGCGGGGGCATCCAGCGAAGCGCCACTCATGCCGATATGCCGCACCGTGGAGGCACCATTGCCGAAAGGTGAGTGCTTGCCATGACATTCTCATCGAAAGTTCTTAAGTGAGTGTTCGCCGAGTAGGATAGTGCCTCGAGTTTTAATCCGAAGGTTCGAATCTCAGCCGTGTAGGAACGGATACGTTTCGGGATATGCGCATAACATGAGCTCTGAAACTGAAAAAATTGTACCCAAAAGACTACTCCTGGACGTCTGGGGTCCTGATAGGCAAAGGCAAATTAACGGTAGCAACCACCTCATATTTGTAGCTGGTTAGTCAGGTTGCAACACCATCACTGCCTTAATTAAGTCTTTAGTTATCCAAACTAGTTACATTACGTTTGTTTTTCTGATTTTTTTTATTTACGTGGGTACTTACTGATAAAGCTGACCAGAAGGAAAACTAGACATTGTTTTGATAAATTATTTTATAAACAAACTAATAACTCTATTCATATAAATAGGTGTCCAGGAAAAATACAAGGAAAATTTTCAAAAAATTAATACAAATGTATATAATATAAATTATGTCGTATTAAAACGGTTTATTCCATCTCAATTTCAAGCTGTACGAATAATTATTCTATTTATCTACAAATATAAAAATTGATAAGTAAACTGATATACTAAGTACTTACTACATAAAAAATATGTGTTTGGACATGCCTCTGACTACCCCCTTAGACATCTTTATAGAATCTGGAACAAGTAACATATAAAGATCTGAGAGAATGTCTACCGCACCTTGGGCATACAGTCGTGAATCTGATTACGTGTCTATTACATAAAATACCATGCATAGCCATAGTCACGGATCGGAAAGGTAGTGGGTTTAAATCCCGCAATTTTGGGATGGTTTTGAAAACTTATTAGAAACTGAAGTGTGATTCTAACACTAAAATACAAAATGTTTGAATGATAAAAATATACTGATTTTAGAATCAGTATATTTTTATCATTCAAACATTTTGTCCTACCACGAGAATCGAACGCATTTACATCTCAGTCAAGCAATCACCCGCCTGGTAAGGCGCTTCATAATTTTAACCAAGATCGTAACAAATTATGAAGTTCAACGTATATCATCGACACTGATAAATAATCGTGTGGAGTCCTGCAATTACTCAAATATCCATTGTATATGTTTCTTGACATTAGTGTCTTGCACCTTCTTATCTTGCGAGTACACAAATTGTACAAGTACAATTTGTATCTACACCAAATAGGTTTGTCAATCAGGACAATGTCCACATAAACGAATGTAGCTAGACTAAACTGGTACATTAACCATCATCATTCACCTGCCCTTTCCTACGCTAGGTGACACCTCATGTCTTTTTTCTGCACTCACTTTACTCGTCTACTGTGTATCTACTCATTCTATGCGCAATGGATGGATCTATGCGGAGTAGACGTTTCTTCACACAAATTATTCGAAATTCGAATAGAATCGAAATATTTAACTTCACGAATGCCTAGATCCATTGGAAGGTACTGTAAATAAATAAATAACACCCAACAGAATACTTATGATCCTGCACTAGAATTCTGCGGGAATGAGTACATCAGGGGAAGCTTGAAAGTAGCGCTAGTGACTGACAAATTGAGAAGTGGAAGGTTTGCGTGGTATGGGCATGTCATGAGGAGGGATGAGAGTCATATAACACGACGAGTGATGAGTATGAATGTGGATGGATATACCGGTAGGGGTAGGCCAAAGAAAAGATGGATGGACTGTGTAAATGCGGATATGTTTGTGAAAGGAGTGAGTTCTGATATGACGGGTGATAGAGGGAAATGGAAGAGAGAAACATGTTGTGCCGACCCCACTTAAGTGGGATAAGGGCAGGAAGAAGAAGAAGACTAAAATTCTGCGGGTACCAGAAACTACAAATACCATAATATCCAATCAGGAACAGACATATTGGCTTTATGATTCTATTGTGTTCTTATAAAACTGATAGAATAACTACCATCCTTATTCACTTGTAATAACTAGTATATACGTATAAGATTTAGAAGAGCAACATGAATGAATAGTAAAACCGGCAAAACCAGGGTCGAACTAGCAAACTGTTAAATAGGCATTCCTACTAAAATAATAGTCATGGCTGAAGATGGAGGAGGCCTTTACCAAAACAGGGATCCATTTCTCCGAATAATTACTAACAAAAGGATAAGAAATTAGCTATAAGATACTAACAGATACAGATAATTTATATTTAAGCAACCATGTAAAAAGAGATTTGGAAATAAAAGGCTGGAAATATAAGTTTGTGAGTGAGTTTGTTTGTGTTTCAATTACACCTAAACCAGTGAACCAATTTGGATGAAACTTAGAAAATGCATAGATAATAACCTGGAATAGCATTTAAGCTATTCGAAATGTTGTTACCACACGAGCGAAGCCGCGCGCAGTAAATAGTCTTTTCTAGATGCTTTATACAGCGTCAGGAGACAATTTATGCTTATACACAATTAGATGATGTAGTGCCTGGGACATTGTTTAAGATAGAATAGGTTTGACTACCACAAAAAGGACAGCAATAAAATTATACTCTCTTATTTAGACGATCTCTTTAGCGCAGTGGGTGAAGACCCGCCTGTGACGCAGTAAGTTGCAAGTTCGATTTCGTGCGGGACAATTGTGATAATCTACAAATATGTATATGTCCGAATTTGACCATGTATATTATAAATAAATAATGCTGGTCTTTTCACACAGCATCATCTAGCCCAAAAGTAAGCAAAGCTTGTGTTATGGGTAACATGACAACTACTTATATACTTTTTGTTTGTAAATACATACATATTATACATAGAAAACACCCAGACCCGAGACAAATGTAGGTCATACAAACATTTGTCCCGCGGCGGGGATCGAACCCGCAACCTTCTGCGTCACAGGCGCACCTTCGCCCACTGCGCCACAGAGGTCGAGATATTAGTTTTATTCTTCAGCATAATTGAATGTATATTACATTTATTCCAGGCTAGCAGCTTTGCAGGCGGCTGGCGCGAACGACTGGAGAGCAAGGGTCTGCCGACTCAGTCCTGAGAAGGAAGACTCCAAGGCTATCGAAAGAGCGAAGAATAGAATCAATGTGAGTACCATATTTAACACTGAATTGACTTATTGAAGTGACCAAAACAGCTATTTAGCTGCTGTAGTAAAAAGGGGTAGGCCTACCTATAAGTGATAATTTACTATTGAAGCGAAAAAATGCTTTTTCTTTCATGCTTTTGTACTATTTCATTCAGGGTCCTCAAACTACATTCACATAACATATTACCTATTCTTCTTCTTATCGTGTCAGCAGTTCTTTCGAACCAGTGTTGTGAAAGAATTGTAAGTGCGCCTCAAAGAGGCTCCTTTCCTGCACTTGACACATGCCGGTTTCCTCACGATGTTTTCCTTCGCCGTCTTAGGAGTACCTACTGGCATAGTGCACATAAATTTTTCGGCAGAAAAACTCATTGGTGCACGACGGGGATTGAACCCACGACTTTACGATCGGAAGGCGGGGCCACTACTACTAGACCACCAGTGATCTCTATTTACCTATAAGTAACTGTCGGTGTACACCAATCCGCCAAAGGCTAGTCTTTTTTGAAGCTTACGACTGTCTGTTTTATTCATAGCTACGGATTAAAACTAGTCAGTGACAAGGAATTACCAGGATGGTTAAAAGACGCTTAATTTCGTTGAACTATTTAGACTAGGACTAGGTAGCATAATCAACACTTCCTAGAACTTCTCAAAGCTTTTCAGCTTAGAGCTATGCTTACCCCTGGGTAAGCAAAGTCAAGAGCACTATACATCTGCCGACCTTGCTCTTTGGCACTTGACTACTTCAGTATGCTTACGTTTGTTATACCATAGGGGTAGTTTTTTATGGACTAAGTTGGAACTAAGATTTTTTATAAACAGAAAATCTTTTAGTTTTCTGTATTGCCCTCATTTCTTTTTTAAATGATTTTGGAATTGAATAAAAATTCCATGAACAACAAAATCCGCTTGAGCAGATGACATAACCAAGGATCGTGTTCGATGGTTAAAACAAAAGGAGGCCTTTGTCCAGCCAGTGGGATAAATCGAGCTGTGAATTATGATGATGGTATTTGATCTTACAAGGTTCTGGAATATTGTCACAGGAAAGCAATGATGGTGAAGTACGTTACCCGCTGCGACTCCGTTGTCAGCAAGGCAGTATATTGCCTTGCAGAGCTCTGCCTACTCCCACGGTAAACACGCGTGAATGTCTTAATGCTATTGTTCCGTGTTTAAGCTTTATTAAAACAATCTTCTCCCTTATTTGAATGAAGAAAAAAACCATAGATTCTTTACACAATATAAGATTGTTTTCTATAGACAGTGAACGATGCAGTATTTGTTTTTCTACTAACAACATTAAGGTGTAATTTCTAGATTCTGGCAGAAACCAGGACTACTATATTATTATAACAGAACTACTCCTTAAAGTTGGCGCTAAAATAGACTTAAGTGACCACATCAATGTTTGGCTTCAGTCAAGAAATAATGAAAAGCTTGATCTTAACTTATTTATAGGTCATTTTTGACAAACAATATTAACGATGATTATTAAGAAAAAGAAGTATAGAATCTCTTCTAAATGAAGATTTTGAATTGGCGATTTTTTTGGATAAATCAAAATGTAGTATGTAAATCAATGACAATTGCGTGAGTAATTTTGCCCTATTCCACTCTGATCAACTAATCAAATCCATTAAGGGATTAGTTTCCACTTTTTCTTCCACTTTAATCTGATTGTAATCAAGAGAGTTTTTTATTTTTATATATAAAAACCTGCGCATAACTATGAGAATTATCCATGAAATATCATAACAATAACAAAAGGAATCGATTTGACACGAAGCTACCTTGTCAAGGCCGATTGGCGTACTAGCCCGTGATATCTCTTTTATCTATTCGTTTAAATATCCCTTCGTAATACGTATCTACTTATAACCTAGTATTTATCTTTAAAGAAATTTCAGTAGGTACCTACTTATAAAGTTTTGAGAGACTTGAAAAAACTTTGGCCTATACTTACATCAACTACATTTAAATGGAATGTCGTAGAACCTAAAAAGTTCGAAAACATGTGCAAAGGAGCTTCTTTGAGACCACACTGATTCAAAAGAACCGACCGAAGAATTATATTATACGAGTAAGGCGGCAACTTATACTTAAACCCAATGGAACATTGTAACGCCTGGGACATTTTGAAGATGGAGCAAGCTTGCCAACTTCCAAACTTCTTAGTTGATTCTGTTTTAGCTACATAACTACGACCTTCGATCCCGTTTTTCTTTACCATTGTATAGTAAAAGATAATAATAAATGTAAAAACATGCAAATCGCGCGTAACACGAAACATCCGCATTAGGCATTCCGGTAATTAAAATATCATCCCTCAAAGGTGGGCGTGGATGCCGTGCGAATATTTAAATGTTATTTTCAAGGGTAATTAATCTAACTTATGAAATGACATGTTGCTTCAAAAGCTTGTAATTTGATAATAAATTATGGAAGTATTAGCTATATTATTAGGTCTAGGTAATTCATCCCTAATATATAGGGGAATGTCCATTTATTGTCCACCCCAAGGCGGGATGGAGTCCTGTATTAGTAGGTACTCCTTGTACCTACGTATGCAGTATGAAAGAACGTAGAAAGACGCTGAGTGCGGTTACATACTAAACACCTATTACAGTCAAAAGTAAGTTTAACCTTTAGGATACTAGTTACGTTGTAAGTCTCCCGAATGACGCTTTTATCCCTGAGTAAAAGCAACCGAGTGATGACCGCTAGATAAAATCCCGGTCATTGCCCCGCTAACGTCACGCACATGACATAAAGCTGAATTACAGCCCACACCTCGGATGCCAAAATAATAGAGTGATTTCCCCAAAACTCGCCAAAATCCCTCAAACTGCCTGTTAAAGGGTGGTTTTAGGCCATGTTTGTGTTTGATCCGTTACTTCCATTTTGAACCCTGTTCTCTTCCCTTTAGGTTCGTCTTTCCTTTGACATCGATTTGTTACATCAAGCTATTGACGTTTTAATTGAACTGAACTGATTTGTGTCCACGGGATCACGCTAATGGTACCCAATAATGCTTTTAAAAGCTTGTCAAAACAATACAGATTTATGTCTGTTTATGGTAAACCATTTAGGGCAACATTTTAAGCTTGGAGTAGACGAACTGCTTTATTGATGGATTAACCGCTTGATTGTGGTTAACTGTCGTCGGTCTCTGTTTTGTTGTTTATTTTTGCATGATTTAGTGTAGTGCAGTACAATTTAGGAGATATTTATTCTGCATTTCTGATCCGATAATGCATCAAACATCAATCCGATAATGCTTATTTTAGAAGGTTAGAGTGACTTCCGATTAGATAGACAAAAAGCTGTGATCAGCTGTTTAAGTAAAGGTTGAATACATTGTTAAACAAAACTAAATCAACGACCGTTCCATAAATGCCACCCGCTCGGTCAAGCGTCAAGTCATTTCGGCTGCTCGAAACTGTCCGTTTGTCGTCGGCCTTAAGCTTAGTGACAAAGTGTCGAAGAGGATTATGTTAAGAGCGAGCTTTCAACGTCAATGGCTTCTTACCTTCAAAACTAATCACCGTTTAAGTGTGGTTTAAGTAACTTATAGTCATGGTCTGTCGTCACCGAATTAAAGAATGAAGATTTAGGTTTTATTTATCATTTTAATCATGATTTTATTAATATTGAAACAATCAATGCCAAGAAAATATAAAATTTGACTTTTTCTCGTTCTGCTGACTCCACATCCATTAGTACATGTAAAACCATTCAAAGTCAAAGTCAAAAGTCAAAAAGCATTTATTCAGTAGGACCGCTGGGATCACTTTGATCATTCCAAATATCTTCAAATGCGCTATGCATGTTTCAGCAGCAAGAAATGTCGAACAATACGAGTTGTGTGGTGCTTCATTATGAAAGTTCACGATAAAATTTAATATCCCATAACAGAACTAATCAGAAAGGTTGCGTTGTCAGCGAACGGTTCCCCAAAGTTCATCTATTTTTATCTAATGACATCGCTATTGATGTTACTGAATGTGCCCTGACCTTTCACGGCCTTTGTTTTGGCTTACGATAGAAGGTTAATAAAACCCTTCTATAGATCACTGACAGACACGTTCGGGAAGTGATTAAAAAGTCCAGTCAAATCTAGGAAATCGAAATATTTTTACAGACATACAAATACTAACATTCGTTATTCTTCAATAAACTGTTATTACTTATAGCAAGAAAGCGGATTGAAAATGTGGTTTTAAGCATATCCAACACCATGCATTTTAACATTTTTAAACTGAGCAGATACTTCTCAAAATTACTTTGGGTAATTCCACAGTTGGAGAAAAATGTTCCCATTGCGTTTTCCAAACGTAAATATCCTGAAACCCATTACCAAAATGCGTGTTCCAAAAAGAATTTTCTCCGTATTTTCCGATGCGAGAAATTGAATTTACCTACCGTGTTTCGCGCATTTTTATTAGATCTGACGAGCGCCATCTATATTTGCCGGCGGAAATAAGCGACGGTGTCGCCTCGAGCGGCAAGTAAATGAGTTTGGAATAGCTTTGAAAAAACGGAACATGGTTTTTATGTCGTGTTTATTTCTACTTATATGTTAATGAGAATATTTCGTGTAAGTACAAGTATTTTAACAATTATAATATCCTCACCATCCTATTTACCTACGCCAAGTAGCCTATTTAACTTCATGTTTTGTGATTGTTTTTTGAATAATTTAACTAGATTTTCCCAAATAATGAACGTTCAACCAATCCGATTTATTATAACTAGAAGAACTTCCAAACATTGCATTGACAGACATTGCAAAATACCAAGTATCGTCTGTAGGTAAGGTACCTACAAAGATATCAAAGATTTTCTCAATTTTTTATCTTGGCTAACGATTTCCTCCTCGCCTTCATTAGCCGACATTCTAGGCCACATTTGACTGCATTATTCTAAAGGCGCGCACGTGTCCTCTTTGACGTAGATGGCCTGTCGTGTAACCCTTGCCTTATCGAGAGAGGTCGCCACTGTGTAGGTTTCACTTGGAGCGGCTATCTTCATTCAAACTGAGTTCTGTAGCTTCTTTTTTACCCGACTGCCAAGGACGGGTATTATGTACGTATATTTTGTAAGTTTCTTTATAACCTCGTATCTTCCAAACAGCTGGATGGATTTGGACAGTTACCATATCTGGCGAAGTTGGGATTTTAAGACAGTTATAAAACGATTTCTATTTGCCTTAAAATTTCAAGTGTCCTTAGATTGTGTAGATTGGATGGGTTGGGAAAGTGGGATAAGTGCCTACCTACTTATCAAAATAAAGAAATTTATAAGTAGAATATAAACATTCAGTCGAAATACAAACTTTACTATTGAAATATAAAAATAAACTAGAAGATGCTCCATTCCAATGCAGAAACAAAACGAGCAACATTGGCCACAAGCCTTGTAATATTATACCTACCTATACCTACTTTATATCGCCGTGTCGGTTAAACCTGTTCGCACTCGTGATACTTGGTTACTTGCAGTAAGTGTCCTACTATGAAAGCTAGATCGTCCGATAAAATGCGAAACCAAATTGACTAAAACTTGGCATGAAAAATCGAGGTACCGTGAACTTTAAGAGAGACAGCAATTGATGGCTATGTTTATCCGTCTCACAGCTGCGTCTTGCAGTTATCATTCAATGCAAAAATAGGGTGCTTATAAGAGCACCCTATTTTTTGAGGATATATCCTCAACTCTGAGAAAAGAGGAGCTTATTAATCAATACTAAGCTGAATGGTAAAGAAAGGCTTATGCCCAGCAGCGGGCTAAGTCGATCTGTCAATCATACTCACAGTACCTAAATTACTGCGTAAAATGAACTTTGTACTATTATTACTTAATAATAATAATAGTATTTCCAACTATAGTATAATAAAGCTAAAAGTTTGTGAGTTTGTTTAGATGTTTGGATGATTGTATGTTTGTGTTTCAATCACGCCTTAACCAGTGAACCGATTTGGGTGAAACTTGGAATTGGCGTAGATAGTGACCAGGAATAGCATATAGGCTATTCAAAATGTTGGTACCATGCGGCGAAGAGACGCGCCGTAGCTAGTTATATATATTGTTTATTATAACGACCACACATTGTGAAACTTTCATTGTAGCACCGTTGAAGCTCAAATCCTTTTAGTACATTCTTCTACAATGTTTTAAGACCTTAAGCAGCCGCTTGTAGAGGTTGTTTTTTTTTAAATAGTGCTCGTTTATTTGTTACTGCGCATCTTCATTTCCCTTCGGCATTCCATACTTATTTTCATTTCTTCGTTTAATTTACCTTGGAACTTTGCACTTTTTTTTAATAGTACAGAAGAAATAGTCGGAATCATTTGAAAAAGTCTAAGGATTTAGTCAGAGACACGCCCTGTAGGTAGGTAATTACATATTTCTGATATATTCACTTATTTTATTTTATTTTATTTGACGACGATTGCGGGTTCGATCCCCGCCGCGGGACAAGTGTTTGTATGATCTACAAGTATTTGTCTCGGGTCTGGGTGTTTCTATGTATAATATGTATGTATTTACGAACAAAAAAGTATATAAGTAGTATATCAGTCATCTAGTACCCATAACACAAGCTCTGCTTACTTTGGGGCTAGATGATGATGTGTGAAAAGTCCAGCATTATTTATTTATTATTTATTTAAAGTTAACATTGCATACGTGACAAATTGCCCATCGCCGTCTTACTAATGAACTTGACATAAAGTTATATCATGCATAACCAAAAATTTTGTATGGTTTTTCATAGGTATTAAGTAAGGGCTTTTGAGTGCTAACCGGTTTCATCACGTCTTCCGTCGTGGCTTGTGTTTATGCCCAATATGCCCAAACAGATTTTTAGAAACCAAATACCAGGAACCCGCACCTTCATAGCGAAATCGAAGCACCATCACTATGCCAACACGGCCCAAAACAGATAATTCAGAAGTCATTTCTAATTCAATAACAGTATTCGTTATACGAAAGACTCGAGATGAACTAATACGATAGTTCCATTTCAAATCATTAGTTTTACACCGTTATCCATTACGCCTATCTATATTTCAATGGTCGATCTCCTTGAGCGTTATAAGTAAATGCTCTAACGATCTGTGTAATTGATATCACCTTCTAAATACCATAATGGTGATTAATGGAAGCGATCTACTGATAATTGCCCAAGGTTTTCGCACTTGCCAGTCTACTGTGAAGCTTGAGCTTGCTTGACTTTTTTCCTTAAAATTATTTTCTAAAACTGAACTAGATCTAGTTTCATAGATTTAACGCAGCAAAGAAATCCTAAAACTAGCTTCTACCCGCGGTTTCTCACGCGTGGGATCAGCATTTTACATAACATTTTTGCGATTCCAGTTCTCAATCTACATTTTTGTTCCTTTCCAAGTCAAACATACTCACTAACTTTTATCAGATTTAATAAGTAGAATTGAGTTGTTCAGTTTTCATCATCAATTCTTATTATGGTATGATACGCATTTCATGGTTTTGAAATATGATCAGTAAATATCTTGAAGAGAATAAAATAAAGCAGCTATTATTCTTAAGGTACGTAAGAGAAGATTTAGTTTACGTTCGTGCAGAACGTTAAAATCTACATCTGAAATGGCTTGCACTTATTACCTGCAATTCCTAATATGCACATAAATGACTCATATATTTGAAATTACGACAGCGTATACAGAAATATCTACATTCTTGGAAACTTGACCACCGTCACCATACATGTCTATCTCTCTTTAGAAATCTTTTATATGATTTTCTAATGCATATTCAAACTAGGAAATTATGTGACTCTTGTGTAAACATCAACATGGTTCACACAACATCAACTTCATTCTCCCCTATCATCCGTATTTAGGTAAGCACGAAAGCACGGAGTTATGCTATGAGCTAATAAGTTAGACAGACAAAACGTAAACGTGTAGTGAATCCTTTTTACCCATATCGTATTTCACACAATCCATCCATCATTTCTTAGGTCTACCTCTACTTACAACATACATATCTTTCAACATTCACCATCATCCTTTTAGTTATATTATTACTTTCATTCCTCCGCATTACATGCGAATACTACGCTACCCTATTGCTCCTCAACTTCTCTGTCACCGTCTGTCATCCCTTTTAGTTATATGACTGCAAAGAAGTAAAGCTATATTAAAATTGCTTATGTCGTCTTCTATTCATCATCTTTATATATAGCTCAGTTGCAGTTAGTCTAATTAGTCTGTCATAAGATTCTTTTAACTCGTCCATCATACAGTGCCAAAGTTGCGACCGTTCTGAAAGTGCCCCACATTTGGTTTTGGCGTCAGGCTGATGCTAATTATATTATTTGGCCAATGCAGAGTTACTGTAAACTCAGTGTCTCTGGAATGAAAGACATGTGTGACCTCATTATTGTCTTATATTTGCAGGTGCTGATAATGCGCATTATATTGTTCTCTTGTTACATGTTTTGGTCTTTATATAAGTGATGTCGCATGTACTAATACTACCGGAACGAAAATCAAAATGTTATACTTACTTGTTCGTTGTGTTGTCTTAGTGTCTGAAATGATAGTGACCAACATTGATGACGAAGTTTTTAGGCCGCCTGATGTCTTCTATTACTACTTAGCGTGTACCATAAACTGTTTTATGTTCTATTCTGCACAAAAATATCCCGATTTTGCGATGATATGGCATTTAGAGAGTAGTTCATTTTTAATACGATTGCGCAGTAGCGCAATTAATAAGCAAATATCGTGTATACTCGTGCAATAAATGCTAATATTTATTATGTTATGCTAATTACGATGTACTTGTTGTAAGCTATAAAGCTGATACCGATATCAACTACCAACATCTTAATACGATGTTTGAATATCAAACGCCGAAACCGGGACTTAAGTTTAAAAATATTTAACTTTCGCGGTACGTAACCTCAGGTGGGTACGTAAATTCTCACGACAATTTCCGCATTAAAACTGACAAATTCTCGGTAGGAGTCAGAGTGATCGCACACAATCGCAAATTGAGTTAATTGCCCGTTTTATGTGCAAGCATTCACATTTCAAGGGGGCTTAAGCGTAACCTGCGTTGACCCTTCCATAAATACCGTATTTTTTGCAAACATTATACAATAACCCAAATAAACTTCCGGTAACGAAGAGAATTTCTTGAGCAGTTATTTAGAATTGCACTTGCATTCGTCAATGACCTACCTGGTCAACGAGACGCGCTGGCACCGTCAGTTGTTTTGGCGGGCTCGATATGCGCGCACGCATTTCGTGGTTTTTTATTTTCAAATTCAGCTTTCACTAAAACATCGCGGTACCATTCGAATTACAGAAATAACACTAATTTGACTAGTTTTAATTGGTTTCATCTAAAGTGCTCTTAACTTTCGTCTTCGTGTAATTGCTTGTTGTGATTTTTATCTTGTATGTGAACTTGTGTTGTGTTAATGTTTGAAGATTCCGAAAATCACCGCTTAATTATTTTGCAAGTTTAGAGTAGGCACTAATAATTGAGATAAAAAAATAGGCAGGTTGTGTTATAGGCTTATTGATTTCAGTTTTTGTTAAGGAAAAATTCTTCCTTGTATGTTTTGGTTATCAATTGAAGCTTATCTTGGTTATCTTTGTCTTGACCTTGTGATCTGATAGATGATATGTGCTCTATTGCTTTCGCTCTCATATTCGTTTGTCTATAGGTACTATTGTAGTTTAAGTAATTATAACTTTCGCCACACGTGCCACTTCTATATTCGTATGCTTTTTATTGTTCTCTTTGTCTACGCGTGTAGTTGTAAAAATTTTACTCCTTGATGCTATTAGTATTCAACGAGCTTAGGATTCAAATGTACGGTGTCATTTGTATGTCAAAGAACGTAATTGTGATGGATCTGAACCATATTGTCCTTTGCCACTCTTTCTATTGATGTTTATTATTTGTTGATTGCCGCTGATGAGTCTTGAGATTTATTTCTAACCTTCTTTCTGTTGTCAACCATCAATTGAACATTTTCCATCAATCGTGGACCATCAAAGCTGTAAGGTCGCATGTGGCTTGTAGCCAGACTTCTCCAAACTATTTACTATTTATAAAATATCGGATAGGTTTTGGATGACTATTATGAACATCTTACTTTATTATTCCGAAATCATCATCTCCTTATAAATAAGCTAAATTAGTTTTTTGTTTTTTTTTTGCGCCGCCTTGTTAGGAATGGTCGAGTCACGTATTTGGTGTTCCGTCTGTCATCACAAGTTATTGCGTATCTACTTAATGCCTGTTGTGAGGATAACATATTCATGGTTTTTCCTTCCATATATTAACTGCATTATAAATATTTTACAATTGCTTGTTGTTATGATAAATTGAAATCTGTTAAGGAAAAATATTACTCGTCTGTATGTAAAATTTCCTGAAATTGATTTAAGTATTTTAGTTTTGGCATTTGTTCAACTTACCAGTTGATCGGGCACTCTTTGAATCGATCATTGTGAGGTCAAGGCTAAGTTCAATTTCGTGCTCGACGCACCTATAACGTGAGTTTTTCACAACTGAGATGCGTCATTGTTGCCGCTACTGGTCGGTGGTGTTTACATACATTCTAGGGACCTGCGCGTGAGTCATTCCGTGTCCGCTACCAGATGATAATGACTATCGATCTGAGGTCCTTCAGTTGTCTTGTGTCTGCCGACGCGAGTTGTTGCCCGTGCTTTGTTTAGTTTTATTTAACCTTATAAAACAATTAAAGTTTATTTGCAGTAAATAACAGTGATTATTAGTGTAGAGTTGCTCAATTCATAGCACAAATGGAGCGCGAAACCGCCAAGGATTTATAAGTTTTTTAATTGTGTGATTGTACTGCAAGTGAAAATGTTTTATGAATCCATAATTGGAGTTTGTGTGTTGCTGTACTTACTATGGAAATTCCTTTTGCCGGGAAAACGAGAACAAATTCAATTGGTGTCTGAAGAAAAATCTGAAATTAGAGAAAAACAAGATGTTACTCCAGTCGAAAGTTTTTTCCATCAAAGTTGTATAAATTCGGTTGCAGAAGAATTTACTGTCAGACACAAAACAGCTGATAAAGTAGAAAATAAATATGTTAGCTCAGTTCATCCTTTCGTCATACACGAGAACAATAAAAATGCAGAAGACACTCTTTGCAATAATGTTACTAAAAGAGAAAGTCCACCCAACGAAAAATTCGCCGAATTTATCGAAAAAACACTTTGCGACAATAAAATACAATCTATTATGCAGAACCTTTCTCTAGACAACCACGAATTATTTAAATATGATGAACCAAGCAAAGAAATCTTCAAAGATGTTGAACATGAGTTCAAACCACTTATTGTTGAAAATAACATAAGTGAAAAAGCTGTTAAACTACAAAAGTCAATTGACGAAATTGCTGATAAGATAAAACTATTGAACGATACTAAAGTAATTAAAGATAACGAACCAATCAATGAATGCCTCATTCTACCAAGTACTATCAAAGCTCCTCAAGCTAAAATTGATGCTGAACCAGTTGAAAACATCACTGAAAATAAAACAGATGATAATAAACTTTTGAAACGTATGCAGAGGCAATCTGGAATGCCAATGGGAGTCAATTTTGGATCGCTCATTGGAGAACTGAAGAACAAAACAAAAAATGCAAGCAACGGAAATCTTAAGCCAGTCTTTAAGAAGTTCGATATTGGTTATGATGCTGTGGATGATGCCAAGGTATTGAAGCACACATACAAAAATAGTCGATTTTTTTATTTCATGAATAAAAATTCATAGTGGTAGCAGGATATTACGATAGTGTAATTAAAACTTAAAATGTTTGTATGAATGTTCCTTGCAGCATATCCATTACAGATAAGTTTTTGGTTCGCTCCATCACAAATTATTCAAATTACAGTAAAATAATTAATTAAAACATTGCAAAAACTCTTCTTGCAATTAGAATGAATGCAGGATTTTTATTTTACCAAGCTACGGTGTCTAAGAAAACGAATATCAGCTAAGCATGACCGTCGTAAATTTCTTCGGAGTAAATATAAAAAAAGTGCTATTTGGACATAGAAATGTTGAAGTTGTTTCAACTAAAAACTATCTTTACAAAATCTGGTCCTATTGTAAAAAACAATGATTGATATCGTAATTACGAGTATAATATAAAATCTCATATTAGGCTGTGTCCCCAGTAGGCGAACTGTTAGCGGCCGACTGAGTTTGCGGCGTATCGATTTAGTACGCCCTTCCATATATTTGAAATGGAGTGTCCACAGTTTGCTAGTTTTGCGCTCACTGTACGCAGTTTGCCGCTTCTTTTTTTCTTGTTCTTTTTTTAGTCGGCCGCTAACAGTTTGCCTACTGGGGACACAGCCTAAGTATTATATTTCAATAATGCCATACATTTACCCATATACACTTGCGTGACAATCAACCACCGAAGCGTGTATGTGGATCAAGTGACAAAACCACAAGTTATTTATAAAAGTCTATAGAACTAGAACTCACGTAATATTTATATCAATCTGATTGAAGAGACATAACTGAACTAATAAACATGTTTACGTTGACACTAGAATGTACAAAAAAAAATGAATTATTTAGTAAATAACATCTAGGACTTCCTACCGGTAATAATTGATAACTAGATCATTCTACGTCTGTTAATTCGCGACACATATCGTAAAGTCAGGTTTTTACACACCATACTAAAGCTTAATATATCTTCTAAATATTTTCGGTGATTCTCCTTTATCATAAACGCCAGACGATTTATTTTGTCGAGTTCCGACTCTATACACCTTTTATAAATTTAATGACATGTGCACGTAACAATAAGCTTAATCGTAACAAGGAAGTGTCTCATTTTGCAGATTTTAATCAGATCTCATTACAAAATCCAACATCTTGTGTATCTTCATTGAAATTGAGATCATAATAATATCAAGATTTCTAATAGCATTAAATATTGTCGGCACAACTGATGAATCCCTCTCGATGTAGCTCTTTCCAGGGCTGCTTCCTTGACCTCTTATACGACATGACAGCTACCTTCTCCTTCACTTGGCTCATGTAACTTATCCTCGGTCTTCCTCTTCCTCTCCTTCCTTCCACTTTCCCTTCAATAATGTTCTTAATGAAACTGTCATGTCGTATAAGATGACTGATAATTTATTATATCCCAATGCTTTAAAAATACTTTTGTTTATGTATATGACTTCATGGCAATGGCGTTAGACCGGAAAGCTTGGAAAACTCGAGGGGAGGCCTTTGCCCAGTAGTGGGATAGTGGGGGCTAAGAACAACAACAACAACAACATATCACTTCTTTCGTGAGCTTCGTTTTTTTTTTCTGATTGTGTCACCAGTAGCGCCTGTTTCTGAGTCAAATATATTGTATTTGAACGTGACGTTGACTACATTTGAGACCTATTAAATTATCTCTTAATCCTATAAGATCTGAGTACATCTTGTCTCGTCTATCAAGCCCTGGGGGGTTATTCGCGTTCGTTTGATGAATATTCGGATGCTTCTTATTACGTACTACATTGTATTCAGTCGATAAGATCAACGTTAAAACACGTTCCTAACCTAGGACCAAATATTCCAAACCGAAAAATTGGCCCTTGAAGTCAGAAATCGTAGTAAGAAACATCCGAATATTCATCAAACGAAAGTAGAACGAAAATAAGAACAGGAATACGGCCTCTGAGGAATACAATCGATCTTGTTTCGTTTTCTTGCCAATAAATGTTTGTTTTCTTGTTACAGGAATCTCTGAACACTGCTGTGGATGAGAAGAGCAAAATCCAAATTGAAGATAACGAGCTCGGCGCGAACATCCTTGCTGACAGACGAAACAAACTAGAGACTGCTGCTCAGGTACGTAAACAAAAGACTTATTTATTTTAGAGAAAACAGCGTACGAAAGTAGACTATGCCACGAAAGGAACCTCTCTGAGGCGCATATAAGATCCTATCACCACGTTCACAGAGGTTCGAAAGAACTGTAAAAATGAAGAACTTACAGCGTAGGTATAATATTAGTCCACTAATGTACAGTCATCGATAGAAGTTCATGAAGAGTTGGAGATTCTAAAGTTTCATTTTCATCATGCTATGTGTCAAAATAGTATGTTTTTTGTACAAATAGCAAATATTTTGTCGCTGACCGTACACCCAACGTGATGAAGACCATAAGGCGGCCTAAAAAATCCGTCAACAGAGATGGCCACAAATTCATGCAAACGTAATACACCTTCAGATCAAATGTAAAGTTTCCATTCGACCGCCACTTTTCTTGTTCTAAAAATATACTTTGTGAAATACTGGAAATATTGCCAACACTGTGCAAACAGAACGGAATCTAGAATATCGGTGATTCACAAGTAGGTATTTGACCTACAGAAAACATTAAAATGATACAAGAATGTTACAAAAGATTGTGTTTATCATTTTGCTATCAAGTATCTACGTGATTATCAACCGACTTCAAAAAAGGAGGAGGTTCTTAATTCGTCTGTATGTTTTTTTTTTTTTTTGTATCTTGTTACGCGATTGCTCCGCCATTTGTTGACCGATTTGTTTGAAAGGGTATACTCCAGAGGTGGTCCCATATAAATTTTATTCCTGAGGGATTGATAGTTTCCCCGTAAAACTCTTAAACACCTTCCCTCCTAGGCATGTCACAAATAGAAATCGAATCGACAGCTTGACGCCCTGAGTCACACCGCGTTTCGAGTCAAAAATTGAAGTCGGTTTTCTTTTTAGTATAAAAACGTAATTATATGAGTATTAAACATTAAACATATTTATGTCATCATTTGCCTGTTCTTATCCCGCTTATCCACTCTTCCACTCTCACCTATCTATATGATGTATCTATTTGTATCAAATATGTATTTGGACATGCCTCTGACTACCCCCCTTAGACATCTATATGTATACAGGGTGTAAAAAGACTTACTTAGCTACGTCATTTTATTCTTTAATTCTTTATTGTACAAATAGGACAATAACAAAAATCTGATAATTTCATTAATAAAAGAAAATAACAATTATAACCAAAAATCCAACAATCTACATAAAACAACGCGCCTAAACATACGCAAACAGTAATCTTCAAACACTGTTTTCTACGGATATAATGATTTTTTCGGAAAATCCTTTTGGATTAAGTTGTGTGTTGGGATGCTGTACCTACCCCTTTCGGCTTCGGTAGAGGTCTTTTTACACCCTGTATAGTTGGCTCAATGATTAAAGGAATATGAATATGTTTATGTAGAGAAATAGAGGAGAATCACGACTGTATTCTCAAGGCATCAAGATGTGGGCATGTATCAAATATGTGTTTGGACATACCTCTGACTACCCCCCTAGACATCTTCAAAGGATCTAGAATAAGTAACATAATAAGATCTGAGAGAATGTCTACCGCACCAGCCTTGGGGATACAGTAGCGAACCTGGGGCCATATTCCCGTTCTTATTTTCGTTCGTTTGATATTCGGATGTTTGATGATTTCTGACTTCAAGGGTCAATTTTTCGGTTTGGATTATTTGGTCCTTTTTTTTTTTTTTTTTTTTCTCGCTGGGAAAAATGCATTACGCATCCCCTCCGCCGGGGGGGGGCGAGAGGGGTATGTGGGACTCCCCGGGGACTCCCGGTATACCCACTAAACGACCCAGCGTCATTCCGGCGTCGCCTGGAATGGAGGGGGTCTGGGAAACCGGCACAGCCTTTACGTCCAGTCCCCCTCTGGCGATCCCCGCCCTTAAGGCGGCCCCGCATAGTGGTGAGTAGTGCAAGGCGGACGAAGGTGCCCCCACACCTTGCGTCCGCTACTCACCACCAGAGCTCTCCGCTCCCTTCGTCCACTGCGCACTCTAATTAAAGAGGTGCGCGTGGAGAAGCCTCCAAAAACGGCCGCAGAGGACAGGGAGAGCGGCAACGTAACACCGACACTCCTCTTCCACTGCGGCCCCGCCGCCGACGCATCTTACGGTGCGCCACCGTTGGGTCGCGGGAGATAGGGCGAGCGGCAACGAAACACCGACACGCCTCTTCACCCGCGACCCTACCCGCCAGACGCCACCAGGGCGTCCCCGCCTGGGATTCCTTTTGGCTTCACCGTGGGCCTCCAAACCACGGTTACTAAGCCCCCCCATCGCGTCAAGATTGGAATCCATCGGGGGGGTGGATTATTTGGTCCTAGGTTAGGACTTAGGACCGTGTTTTAACGTTGATCTTATCGACTGAATACAATGTAGCTTATAGTAAGAAGCATCTGAATATTCATCAAACGAACGAATAAACGAACGCAAATAACACCCCTGTTTACGTTTTACGTTTACGTATTCTCAAGGCGCGTTTTACGTACGACCAAATAAACCCAGATCAGTTTTTTTCATTAAATACATGTTCCTAAACGACGCACATCAAACACCCTGTATCTAATTCGTTGTTTATTATGTTTTGTGTACACAAAGTAGACATATTGCTGCTTATTATATGAACGTTAAACCTTAGTTGAACCCCATGTTGACACATGTCAAAACAAGTTACCACAAAAAAGCGTTCTATGTTCAAGTATTTAAAGACCGTGTCTAGGGACAGTTTTTTAGTTAGTCTGAGTCTAAACTTGGTTCATTTTCTTGCAATAAGACGGACTGACTTTAATTCAAAGATTGGCGCATATTTACATATTATACATTCTGTAAATGCCGACTAATTCTTGAAATATTGGCTTCATAGTAAACTTAAAATTGAATTAAATGTAGATGTTAACATAATAGTTTAAATGTTTTAGTTTTGAATAACAAACAGGATATTTTCAAATATATTATTATTAATAAGTATGTTGACAAAATGACGGATAAAATTAATTATATTATATTGACGCACTCCTTCTGCATACAAACTTTAATAAATTAATTCTCACACATCTCTTCGCAAGACTTTTTTCTTCACGTAATACTTTAAAGATATATTGTTATGTCCAATTTAATTCGTTAAGCAATCAAATAAAATTGGACAGCACTTATTATCGGTGAACTTAAGGCTGACCTCCCAACTTTATTTACCCAGCAGACGTGTTTTATCCTTTTTTAAAGATCAAGGGTAAGAAATGTCAATTTATTGCCAAGGTATACTGGGAAACTTGGCGTTAATTAGTGGTTGCAAGTTTTATGGTTGCTATGTTTTTAACTCGTAATTCTTTAAGTAATAAAATGCATAGGACAAAAGCATAAAAAATGGACTGTTCATATCCATATTTTATGTTTTTGTCTACGTAAAGCGAGCTTAACTCTACAAAGAGTTTTCTTCCAGCAAAACTTTAAGAGAGATAATCCCCGTTAGTAAAAAAATGGTGACCTGGGTGGTCCATACAAATGCTAACCAGGCGTTTCACGGAAGTGCAAATGAACTTGCAGGCAGAGAATGAGTAATTTATACTTTGTTCTGCAGTGATTCAGTGACCGCAGGCAGAAACCACAATGTGAGGTGTCTTTTCTTGTAATTTTGATATATTTAAGGTTATAGGCCTTTGTTGCCAAATGGGTGTTAGCTAAAGCACTCTCTAATGAATTTAGTGATAACTTGTTGTTATTTGTTTGTTATCTCTGGTTGTGGTTCTACTTCTTTCGAACCAGTGCGGTGAAAGTATTTAAAGTGCTCCTTTCGTGCAGTTGACATTAGAATCCAGGTTCCACAACATGCCGGTTGCCTCACAATATTATCCTTTTCCATTGAGAGTACTGGCATAAAGCACATACATTTTTAAACAGAACTCAAACCAAAACTGAACTCACGACTGCAAGACAAAGTCATTTCCACTAGACCATTTGCTCTCTTATTTTCTGTAATACTTTTCGACATGACGATACTCACTGACAATTTTCTTTTCAGGGATGGCGCAAACGCGTGCCGCAAACCGACGCGTCCCTCTTCACAGTCGCGGGTCGTTTGGAACGGGACAAGATCTCTACCCCACCGTCTACTCCACCGACCCCACCGCTAGTCTCCGCTCCTGTGCCTTCACCAGGAGTGGTCGCTTCCCCGGCGGCAGTTGTTGCCTCACCTGGGATACCCGCGCCCAACAAGTTCAGGTATATTCTTACTACTTACTCTCTTTTTAAACTCGCACAAATTAAACCTTTGCACGACTACTCATTGTTGTTCTAAAAACGGAACGAGATCGCGGGGTTGTACCGACTGTGGTCGCGAGGAGAGTCCCTTCGTGACCACGGTCGGTGCAACCTTATCGGAACATTGGGGTAAGATACAATCCAAAAACCTATACGCGATCTGACGAGATCTAAAATAGTAGTGTGACGGGACGCCGTCTCACTACTATATTATATTATCTTACTATTTTAATCTCCCGTCGACTTTCGATCAGAAAATTGCGAATCGCTGCATCAAAGAATTTTCATTCGGAAAATTGATATGCGCATTAACACGAGTTCTAAACGATGAAGAAAAACATCGTAAGGAAACTAGTTCTAAATAGGCGGCGATGCGCATCGCGCATGCAACCTACGTATGGGGTGCTAACTTCTGCAAAATGTGGGCGTACCAAATGTGTTTTAGGTCATGCCTCTGATTACCTCGTAAGACATCACCAAAGATCTGAAATACACAAAAAGATCTGAGACAATGTCGACTGCATCTTAGATATACAATCATGATACTGTTTGTTTTTTTTTTTTAATTCAATCTGGTAAAAAAGAAAAACCGGTCTTGTCTTTCCTTCATGTCAGTCGCTGTGATTAACCTTGGTCGATATAATTTATGTTTACAGATCTCGCAAGAACATATCCCCTACAAACGGCTTTGCGTCCGGTCCTCTCAGATCTGCGTCTTGTGCCGTTGTCAGCCAAGTTGCTGAAGTCAAGCCGAAGGAAGTACCGCGAGTTGACAGAGAGTCATTCAAGCGTAGTCATTCTGTCAGCGAGAGTATCAATCGGACAGATGAAAGTGAGTTACAATGTTTTATTTCCTCTATTTTTCAACATACGTGGTCATGGCAAGCTGGAGTATGTATCGGAGCCTCCGTTGATGTCTCACAAGTACCCTCACATAAATATTCAGAATACGAAATGACTTACACCTGCGCACACGTATCTTCACATCGTTGAATTTAGGAATAACTAGTGACTTAAATGTTCGGCACTCACGAGTAAAGCCTAACGGACTTAAACGTGCTGTAAATTGGTTATTTAATAGTTAGCCTGATCGTCCCAATGTAAGCAAAGGCTTCCCTCTACTTTTCACACATCTGAATCTTATTTTTATTATGTCATGTTACCTGTCACTAGTTTTTTTTTTTCATTTGAACAGTGTGCTGAAAGAACTTTGTGCGCATGCGTTTCGTGAGTTCTCTATGTGACTGTCAAAATTGTCCAAATTCTTCAGCGCACGCTGATGTAATTGTTTAATTACTTCCAGAAGACGAAGTCTCAGGAGCTGAAAAGACCGGCAGCTCTGTGCGAGTGCCGCGCGCTGATGACGAGACATTCCAGGCGTTCTTTGCGCCTCTCCAGCAGGCCAGCGAGGGTCTGGAGGTAGACCTGGACGTAGACCTGGATGCCATCGATAGTGCGCAACGTCAGCTGTAAGTATACTGTCTATATGTAGTCTGTCTGTTTGTTTGTAAGCCTCTCCAGCAGGCCAGCGAAGATCTGGAGGTAGACCTGGATGCTATCAACAGCGCGCAACGTCAGCTGTAAGTATACTGTCTATATGTTCAGTTGTTCTATCACACGATGACGGGTTTGTCTTAATTGTGTAGATGCAAATGCACATGCACGTTGTTTTAGTGTGTGTATGTTTGGGAACGCTCTATGGACGAATGAGCGCTCAGAATCGCTTTGCACACAAACAAATCTGCACACAACGGATAACGACTGTATCGCCAAGGTTCTGAAGACATACTATCAGATTTTTTTGGGGAGAAATTAAATAAATTGTGAAAACATCAGAAGCTGTTGTTAGTTCCATACGTTGGAAGCCCATCGGCGCACGTTAGAATACAGAATAATGCTGGTTCCTTCACGATCTTTTCGTTCATCGAAATCCTGTTTCGTTTATTGTTTTCAACCGACTTCAAAAAAGGAGGAGGTTCTCAATTCGTCTGTATGTTTTTTTTTGTATCTTGTTACGCGATTGTTCCGCCATTTGTTGACCGATTTGCAAAATTCTTTTTATGTTTGAAAGGGTATACTCCAGAGGTGGTCCCATATAAATTTTATTCCTGAGGGATTGATAGTTTCCCCGTAAAACTCTAAACACCTTCCCTCCTAGCCATGTCACAAATAGAAATCGAATCGACAGCTTGACGCCCTGAGTCACACCGCGTTTCGAGTCAAACATGAAGTCGGTTTTCTTTTTAGTATTAAAACGTAATTATATTGTATATTTTAGATTGACCAACGAATGGGCTCGACGTGCGAAACGCGAGCGCAAGCACGCCGCGTCAAGAAATCCGCTAAAAGCTCTCGCGGCACGAACCGATATCAGAGAAGAATACGTCGCGCAACACACCACCGGGCTGAAGGAGCAACTCATTAAAGAGAAAGGTATGTTTCTATACTTATTTACACCAAGTGGACAACGGCAAACCAGTTGCATATATATTTCCACAAATTATTATCTAAGTGCATATTAGATTTTTTATAAAATACATGTAGTTTTGTAGATTAGTGTGAAAGGGGTTAGAGCACAAAAATACGACAAAACGCTTCGAGAAAAGGAGGGTAGTGCCTTGCTTCTTTTGGTTCGAGTTTCTCTAACAAATTTGAAATACTGGACAATAGGTATGTTGCTCACAAAATGAGCCTTCATTGTAAGGACTATAGTTACCTACTAAAAGCAAATGTAACTTCAGACTCTGTAATAAATACTACTAAACATGTGATTGTCAACGAGAACGTAGGGTTTGGACAAACCTAATATAGGCTTAGAAACAATACTAAATAAAGATTTTCTGAGAAATAAAGATATCTATCTTTCTATCTAAATAAAGCAAAATCTCCTTCTTACCTCTGATGATGACGACCTCTGTGGCGCAGTGGGCGAAGGTCCGCCTGCGACGCAGAAGGTTGCGGGTTCGATCCCCACCGCGGGACAAATGTTTGTATGACCTACAGATATTTGTCTCTGGTCTGGGTGTTTCATGTATAATATGTATGTATTTACAAACAAAAAGTATATAAGTAGTATATCAGTCATTCTAGTACCCATAACACAAGCTCTGCTTACTTTGGGGCTAGATGATGCTGTGTGAAAAAGTCCAGCATTATTTATTTATTTATTTATTTATTTATTTATTTACAGCGACAGCAAACTGCGGCCTAGCAGCCGAAGCGTTGGCCGCATTGGCCACTAAGGAAGACTTCTCCAACGTCGCGCTTCGCAGTGCGGCCGCTGCGCCCGCGCCTTCACAAGGAACCAAACCTCTTATGTTGTTGCAAGTTAAAGGACGAAGACGAGTACAGGTTAGATAAACTGTCTTACAGACGCACTCACACTGAAATATTTAAAAAAGTACGCGAGTGTCGTGGAACTCGGTTGGAACGAAGCAAAGAGTACTTTTCTATACTTACTGGGAATATAATAAACTAGCTGCACTCCCGCGGTGTGACCCGCGGTCCCTCGGGATTTTTTATTTTTTTCCGGATAAAAAGTAGCCTATGTCCTTCCCTGGGATACACCCATTAACTATGCCAAATTTCAGCTTAATCTGTTCAGCGGTTTGGGCGTGAAAGCGTAACAAACAGACAGACAGACAGAGTTACTTTCACATTTATAATATTAGTATGGATTAATTGTCAATTAGGTATCCTAGAAACGCTCTTCCGTACTAACAATATAACAGTCTATGGACTGTGTTGCGGCAGCGCATTTCTCACTGTGATTTGACATATACATGTGTCGTGACGGTAAAATGGAACAATTTTTTTTTTCCAGCCTCAGCCTTTTTTTTCTTCGATACCGTCCGAAAAGGAAATTCGTTCCTAAAATCGAAGTGGTCCTTGCTTAGTCGTTCTTGATTGATCGTCGAAGTTAAGCAACGTTCGAAACGGTCTGTAAGTGGATGGGTGACCGCCAGTGGCATTTTCATCTGAGTGCTTCCGTGCTTCGGAGGGCATCTTAAATTGTCGGTCCCGGCTTTTGTCGTGACGGAGGCCTTAAGGCGGCCTAAAAATTCCGTCACCAGAGTTGATCACTGACTCATACGAACTTACTTACTCACACTAACGACTGCTTAAATCGTTCCTTAGCTTAGAAGGTTAGGTTAGGTTAGGTTGATATTCCACTTATTAGAACTAAGCGCTTCGAAAGTTCGTTTATTATGCGCACTGCAAAAATTTGGAATCAGTTTCCAGCGTCTGTATTTCCACTGAGCTACGACCCTATTGTTTTTAAGAAGAGAGTTAATCGGCACCTTCTGGGTAAGCTCGCTCCATCGTAGACCTCACTCTTGCCTGTGTAAGTCTGAGGTCAAAAGCCGACCCATTCATCATAAAAAAAAAAAAAAAAAAGAAGAAGTAAATTTATTTTCCAAAAGTATTTATCTTATCGTTTGTATGAACAAGTTTTGGCAAAACGTTAGGTATACAAAGAGAACGTGATGCGAGGCAGATACAATACGCACAACCAATCTTCATCATTGAAATGTTATGTGTGCCAAATAAATATTTTATCTATCTATCTATCTATCTATCTATCATCATTTTTGATGGCGCCTAAAAAACGCTGTGATTGGTCACAAAGTGGATGGGTGACCGCCACTTGTATTATCGACAGAGTTCTTTCGTGCTGGATATTAGGTCGCCTTGATGTAGCATGTATAATATGTTTTGTTTAATGTTGTATGTCTGTTTGTAGACTCGTTTGGTGGAGCCGACGCATTCGAGCGTGAACCGAGGCGATTGCTTCATACTCGTCACGCCTGACCAAGTGTTCCTGTATATGGGACACTACGCTAACGTTATCGAAAGGTAATTTTATAACATGCTATAGACAATGTAACAATCGATTGTCAAAAGCGACGGTAGAAAAGTCCAATTGTATGGAAGTACTCATTCGATGTTGTCGATATGTTGATGGAAACGAACTGTAAGTACATTATCTATTAATAATCTATTCGTTGAAAACAGATCACGTGACATATTTAAGGCACAAGTCAACCCCATATATTTTTGTACTTTTCTACCTTCGCTTTCGACAATCGATTGTTACATTGTCTATGGCCCTGGTTTAGTTTTAAGTGACGACCTCTGTAGCGCAGTGGGCGAAGGCCCGCCTGCGACGCAGGTTCGATCGATTGCGGGTTCGATCCCCGCCGCGGGACAAATGTTTGTATGATCTACAAATATTTGTCTCAAGTCAGAATACGTATACGTGTCCTAGTACAATTGAGTTAATCTAAAAGAACCCTTAAATTATTCAACCAATTCACTACTTACCAAATAATTTGATTAATGTGATTGAATATCAACGTTCCTCTTGATAGACTAAAATAGTGCAGAGCTGATATCCGTCCGAATATTGTCTCATCATCATCATTAATAACCTATTAATACCCACTGCTGGGCGTAGGCCTCCTCTCTAACCCGCCACTTCTCTCGGCTCCGTGCTATCCTCATCCATTGTCGTCCAACCTCGCCGACTATGTCGTCTCACCAACGGGCTGGTGGTCTGCCCCGTGGTCGATGTGCGTCTCTTGGCCACCATTCTGTCACTGCCTTTGTCCACCGGCCGTCATCTCTTCTAGCCAAGTGTCCTGCCCATCTCCACTTCTCATATTTTCTCAATCTAACATTATCTTTTACACAAGTTTCTAATTAATAACACTCTTCATTCACAGAAACCGCAGCACAGACATAGCTCTGCACATCCACAACACAAAAGATCTCGGCTGCAAAAGCTCTACAGGCGTCACCAAAATCGACGAGCAAACAAAAACATTTACCAACAAACAATGGAACCAATTCTGGTCCTTACTCGGACTCACTGAAGATATAGAGAATTATAAACCAATAGAAACTGGTCACGCGGACGAAGATGAGATTTTCGAATCCTGTATGGTCCAAACTAACATGTGCTATGATGTTATGGATGATGAATTGGAACCGATAAAGGAATATTGGGGTCAACAACCCCGTATCGCTATGCTGAATCAATCGAAATCAATAGTCTTCGATTTCGGTTCCGAAATGTATATCTGGTACGGAAAGAACGTTCCGCTTGAAAGTAGGCGACGCGCGGCACAACTTGCTAAAGAATTGTTCGATGAAGGATATAATTATGAAGAGTGTCATATCAATCCACTCAATGCAGCAACGTATCAAGGAGCAAGAGACGAAACCGACTCGCCATCCAAAATCTCTAAAACCAGACCCGAATGGGCCATCTTATCCAAAATAACTCAACACATGGAAACAATCCTCTTCAAAGAAAAGTTCCTAGACTGGCCTGATTACAGCCGAGTCATCAAAGTCAAGCCACAGGAAAATAAGACTAATTCTATCGAAATAACGCCCTGCGATGCTGAGGAAATGTGGTCGAATGAATACCAAGACCCTGATCTCATACTAGAAGGGTCGCACATCGGCCGCGGCACGCAATATTACGACAAAGAGAACATGAGACACTATGATATCAAAACTAAATCCGTTTGCAAATGGGTTATCAGAGAATATGACTTCCAGAAGGTCGATAATGATGTCCAAATGTCGGAATTCTTCTCCGGTGATAGTTATATCATCCGTTGGGAGTATCAGATCACAGCTATGGGTAGAGAATTGAACGGAAAACCATCAAAACATAATGTAACTGGTCGCGATAGATGCGCTTACTTCTGTTGGCAAGGAAAAGATGCTTCGTCAAACGAAAAGGGCGCTGCTGCCTTATTGACCGTAGAACTAGACCGCGAAAAGGGTCCGCAAATTAGAGTCGCTCAGGGCAATGAACCTCCAGCCTTCCTCAACCTATTCCAAGGGAACTTAGTCGTCCATCAAGGGAAGAAAGACACAGATAAGAGTCGCTACAAACTTTTCGTCACACGCGGCAATCTATCCAACGAAGCGTATCTACTCCAAGTGCCATGTTCTGTTAGACAATTGCGTTCACGAGGATCGTTATTACTGGCTGATACTGAAAAAGGTTATCTTTACATATGGCATGGAGCAAGGAGTTTGAAACATACTAAGAATATAGCTATTGAACTAGCGAATAAGCTGATCGCTAGAAAGCCGAACTATCTATTCGGTAACGTGAATGATATTAAGATAACTGAGGTGAAGGAAAGCGAAGAGCCGAAGGAGGTTTTGGAAGCGTTGGGCGTTGCAAACAAACAGCATTACAACTCTGTTTTAAATGGAAGTAACTGTGCTGATGTTACGCCTAGAATGTTCCATTTTACGGATCTTGGTGGACAGTTTGAGGCGAACGAAGTTTTGTCTCCATTGCGTCATCAACATTCAGTGACGCCATTCCCGTTTGAACAGAAGGAGTTGTATTCAGCGTCTCAACCAGGTCAGTAAAAAAAAAACATTCAGTAGGACTGCCACTTTGAATCATCATCATCATCATCATCATCAACAATAACCTATTAATACCCACTGCTGGGCGTAGACCTCCTCTCTAACCCGCCACTCCTCTCGGCTCCGTGCTATCCTCATCCTTTGTCGTCTGACCAACGGGCTGGTGGTCTGCCCCGTGGTCGGTGTGCGTCTCTTGGCCACCATTCTGTCACTGCCTTTGTCCACCGGCCGTCATCTCTTCTAGCCAAGTGTCCTGCCCATCTCCACTTAAGGCTCACGATCCGCATAGCTACGTCTACGACCTTCGTACGGCGGCGTATCTCCACGTCGATACCGAGCATGGCACGCTCCATTGCTCGTTGTGCTACACGTATTCTATGAATAGTTTCCTTTGTGAGCGGCCACGTCTCGGATCCGTAAGTGAGTATGGGCAGCACAAATTGGTTATACACCTTGGTCTTAAGGTTTTGAGGAATTTTGGATTTGAAGACGTCGTCAGATTGTTAAATGCAGCCCAGCCCAGCTGAACTCGTCTTCTAGTTTCCTTTAGCTGGGATTGCCACTTACACACCCATAACACAAGCTCTGCTTACTTTGGGGCTAGATGATGCTGTGTGACATGTGTTAATATGGTAAAAGTACCTACAGTAAAGTACCTATCTAATACGAAGTCAAGCAAACAAGAAACACGGCTAGCATTATCCGTCAGTATAACAATTTGGAAAAAAAACATCCAAACAGTTCGACTATCGAACTACAGGTAGGACTGGATGGAATAAAGGGACCGATTGCAACCATAATAATATTACTTGAAACCGGAACCATCCGTTGTGAACCAAAGACCCCCGACGTAACCTTAGTTTTTCGGGATGCATTCTAAATTAATTATTACTTATTATTATTATTATTTTCATATGTATTGTAATTTTTATAGAGACTTCTAACATTTTTTAATTCGTATCATCAGTGTGCCTAATTTAATATGTTATTTTTAATATATAAATGTTTGAAATTACCTATAATTAGTGTAATTGGTTGAGATGCTAAAACTTTAATGATCCCTGTGAGGGGTGTGTGTCACTACAAATATACGGTGTGTTTCAGAAATAGATAAAAGTCTAAAATATAAATTGAACAGTGATCGCGAAAGTTTTAGAAATACTAGTCCAGAAATGTCATAATTACAGTACAAATTCAACACTTTATCTCCACTTTATGATGATCACAAATCAATCTACTATGGTCCAATCAAGTTAGGCACAATAATGTATTATATATAATGTCTTACGAGAGCAATGGTGGTCTGGTGGTAGTGACCTTCGGATCGTAAGGTCCAGGGTTCAATCCCGGTAGTGCAACAATGAGTTTTTCTGCCGAAAAATTGATGTGCACGATGCCAGTACTCTCAAAGAGGAAACCGGCATGTCGTAGAACCTACAAAGTTCGAAAACATGTGTCAAGTGCACGAAAGGAGCCTCAAAATTGTTTCACCACACTGGTTCGACGGAACTGGTGGCACAATATCAAGAAGAATGTCTTATGTAACTGTAAACAAAAATAACAGCTAAATATTAAAACGTGAACTAACACGTTTTGCATAACAACAAACAACTTTTCAAACTTCCGCATTTGTAAGACTTCGCACTTAATTTGTAAGTTTTCTAGTTCCATTGAATAACTTTGGATATTGTTTCAATGAGGTTTATTATGTTTTGATTTGTTTACAAGCGTAATATTAGGTAATGCTGCAACCAAGTTAAATTTTTTGAAGAAACTACAGCCCTCAGCTACCTATGCTCTCGCATTACATAATTAAAAAGATTCAAATGGCTTTCTTACCTTCGGTTCTATCACTACATTTTACAGAGTAAAATTACCTTTGAGTGAAAATGGTTTTGAGTTCTATCGCGATCGTAAAAAATATGATTTTTTTGTCTAAACTCAAATATATTAGTCTATTTTACCGTAGAGATAGCAACATACAGGGTGTAGCAAAATTTAACAACATTGAAGGCAGCTTATCCGCGACGAAACCGTTCCGCTGTACAGTTTTGGACGAATTCCACGGAACGGCTTCGTCGCGGATGCGTTCCGCTGAAGTTGTTTTGTTGCTTCCTTGTTCCTATATTGACGACAGAATGACATCAAACAAAATGTCTCAAAATATATTGACCAATGACTGACGTATAACGTGTGTATGTGATAATGAAAGCAACGTTCTAATTGGTCGTTTATCCCCAGCTCTCTTCCTATTGGACGACGGCGTGACGGTTTGGTTGTGGCAAGGCTGGTGGCCGCGAGGAGAGGATGGAGAACTCGAACCGGCGGAGAGAAATGCGGGTAAGTTCATCATTATTAAAAACTTCCCCTTAAAAAAACTTTACATCTATATTAGATTATTTATACAGCGTCAGGAGCCAATCCATCCCTTCACTTAACGGGACGCTGTAGTGCCTGGGACATTGTTTGAGATGGAATAGGCTTGCCCAGCACCTAAACCATCCTCTTAGCTTAATCAGCCGCCCACAGGAAAAACGACGTCAATATATGTGTGTATGTGTGTCCTTCACCGTTAAGAGCTCGTGTTAAAGCGCATATAAATTTTACGAAACGAAAAACCCATTGATGCACGACCGGGATATTAACCCACGACCTTCGGATTGAAAGTCGAGGTACAACCCCATTCGACTAACACAGCTCTTAAAACTCCCCTATTTAAAAACTCCCCCTTAGTTCATTATTATATGCGGGGAAATTTAAATGGTCCATTGTTTGTATTATGTTACATGTGAGAATTTATACAATGTTTGTTTCCTGATTAAAGTAAAACAAATAGACACCAGCGATCCCTTAGGAATACGTCATTTTTCCGGGATAAAAAGTAGCCTATATGCTATTCCAAACAACAATCTATCACTGTGCAAAATATCAAAATCCATTTAGTACTTTTAGCGTCAAGGAGTGTCAAATGGATATAGACATACATCCATACATCCATTCTTGTGAGAATGGACTTTTGCGTTTAGAAGTACAGGATCTTTAGTGTATCACAAAAGCATGGTTGATATTCTTTCAGATTAAATCTCTCGAGATCCTTGGAAAAGTTGTAGTCACATAATCTATCTATGCTACCTTCAGCTAAATAAATACGCTTTTCGGATATTTCCCCAGAAGCCAGTAATTTTTTACGTAATCATCAGTGACGAACGTATTATCTACGGAATTATCATTGTCCACAGATTTTTATAAATTACTTTTGTATTAGGTGTAGGCGCATTCGCGGGTCGTTGGCAAGCAATGCGCGCGGCGGCTCTTCGCACCGCTGAGGCGTATTGGCGCGTATCCCGCCCTCCGCCGGTCGCCGTGGCTGTGGTCGCCGCGGGACTCGAACCCAAGTCCTTCACCGACCTCTTCGACCAGTGGACCGACCACGACCACGCGGCAGAGGCTAATATCGCGGTAAGTGTCAATAAATTACTTCCACAGAGGCTAAAAATGAAGTAAAACATCGCGGTCACACAGCACATAAAGGCTAATATTTCGGTAAGTGTCGCATAGTGGCTAAAATCTCGGTAAGAGTCGCATCTCGGTAAATGTATGATAGATCTACAGGGGCTTCATGAACAGCCTTCCATGGTAAGTATATTATGTGGTGGATAAAAAAATATTGTAAAAAAAACGGTGGAGTTACTATTTATATTTTTATTTTTGATTATTTATGATAAACTTTTTACACTGTTGGTCATAAGTTTTCAAGGCGGCTTTGGGTTTTGGTGAAAGGCCTTTTATTCGTAGCAGTTCTTAAATGTTTTCTGTTTAAATGTTAAAAAAGATATGTATCTATACAATGGATCTACTATTTATTTGATCGTATTATTTCGTAATGTAAAAAAGATTGATTCCTTTTAGGTGTAATGAAATTGATCTACCTACGATTCTGTAATCTGACGTGACCCATTAGCGGGACGTAATCATAATCGTATATTCAAAAAGTTTGAGGTTACATTACATTGGTCTTATTTAGATAGTGTTACATTATAGTTGCCCTACTAAAACTTACCTTTACAGGTGTATGAATACTATTGAAAATTGTAATAGGTAATAATGTCAAAAATACTAGGTCGAACTTAAAACACTCAGAATATTCATGCATAAAATTAATATCAAATACCTATCTAAGCTAAAGTACCTACTGTCCGTCAAAAAATCATGTCGTAGGAATTTTGTTAGATATATTACATGCCATACACCACATAACTATCTAGATATAAATAGATATATATAGTTCGTGGCACACTATGCTTTTTTGAAACAGCGTTGTTTTAAAACTCGGCGTTACTAATCGATTGTCATTGCGTCTGTTAAGTACGACAATGTCAGATTCGCGTGGAAAAAGATGAGGATTTTGTCTCACAATGCTGTTTCAAGTATGTAGAGTGACGGCATAGGTAGGCTTAGGAGGACGACGTTGGTTGATACAAAACCTGACCTGACGATTGAATTCTTATTCCTTAAACATTATTCTTCTTTGTAAATTGGTCTGGTGAAATGTATACACACGCTTTGGTCTGCTAGCTAACCGCTTGTCACTGTACAAACCGCACATTCCAGCACGGCTACAAAGCCGGCGAGGTGTTGTCCGGGGCTTGCGAACTGTCCCGGCTGTGCTGTCAAGACGCGGTGGTGCCGCTCGCGGCACTTCAGCGGCGACCACTGCCAGACCACGTGGACCCGCATCATTTGGAGCGGCACTTGTCCTCTCCTGACTTTCAGGTAAATGGGGGTAGTGCAACTTCCTTATCTTCTCCTAACCTTCAGGAAAATGGGGGTAGAATCTTCGGGGGGTGTCTTCATCGTCTCCCGACTTTTAGGAAAATGTGGGTAGCGTAACGTCCTCATCTTCTCCCGGCTTCTACCCTGACTTCTATCCTGACTTCCAAGTACCTAAATGGGGGTAGGGTGTAACTTACTTGTCTCCCGACTTACATTCTCCTGAATTTTAGGTAATTTGAAATCCTCATCCTCTCCTAACTTTCAGGTAAATGGGTAACATGTTCAGGTAAATGGGGGTAGTGCAACTTCCTTATCTTCTCCTAACCTCTAGGTAAATGGGGGTAGAATCTTCGGGGGGTGTCTTCATCGTCTCCCGACTTCTAGGTAAATGTGGGTAGCGTAACGTCCTCATCCACTCTCGTCTTCTATCCTGACTTCCAAGTACCTAAATGGGGGTAGGGTATAACTTACTTGTCCTCTCCCGACTTACATTCTCCTGAATTTTAGGTAATTTGAAGTCCTCTTTTCTTACTTCTAGGTACATTGTGAAATCCTCATCCTCTCCTGACTTCCAGATAAATTAGTCATATTGTCTTCTATGTACATTTTAAACTAAGTCCTTATGCTATCCTGACTTTAACTTGGCAAGTTTTAACTTTTTCTAACTTGTAAGTGAATTATGATGTTTCCTCTCTAGACTTCCGGATAAATTGAGTAGCTTTCTAGACTTTCTGATATATATAAATGTGAGTTAATCCTATCCCAACTTAATTTTTCCCCCTGACGCCCTAGCAATATTAAAGTTGTTAAAATATTTGTAACCTTTCCCGACTTTTTAGGTAATTTATACTTGTACGTTCTAGGTAACCTTGTAAATATTCCATGTTCCAATTTAAAGTCGTTGTGTAAAATCTACTTTACAATAGTCCTGTATCATATAAGACCTAGCTTGACTAATTTATAGTGTTCATTTGCAGTCCTAATATTTTGTAAAATAAATTCTGTCTTCTTTTCATTTACATGTAATTTTTATGCAGACTTTCAGGTATGCTAGGAACTGAGAATAAATGAACAATAAATCTAATAGATATCTTATTTGCAGGAGGCTTTCGGAATGACCAAAGAAGATTTCTCAGTGCTGCCCGCATGGAAACAAACCAACATGAAAAAGGATGTCGGCTTGTTCTGAGCTGATCGACCTTATACCATCGGAATAAGGCACCATTTCGCGCAGCAGCGTGAAGGGTCTGGAAATGTTCAAATACAGCTCTAATTACAATGGTTATCTACCATGTAAAGCGGCAACCAGTAACGCTAGACCCGTGGAAGTAAAATATCGACGTATTGTCTCACATAGAATAGTTTTATACAAAATGCAGCCGTTTCGTACTTTTTTACTGAATAAAGGATTTGATATGATGTAACGTTAAGTGCACGCTTTAAATTTTTCTATAGTTAACCATTTTACAAAATCTAACAGTAGGTAAATGGATGCGTGATATTTTAAACCTATATTCAATACTACATACTAGCTCCTCTTAAGATTAACTTGTTCCTAATTTGCGGCCAACGTACTTTTATCATTGTGAACAATTCATTTTCGATCAACTTTTTAATATTTTTAACTATTTTCTGACTTATTATTAACAATAAGTTACTAAACTAGTATGTAGTATACAGTCTAAAGGATTTGTTAAAGGAATTGTTGGTAAAAATCCGTCACGCCGAAATCATGATTTGTACATAGGTTATTTATTTCTTGTCCATTCATTTTAACCCCAATGTAAATGTAGTTTAGGTTTATAATGCGTTGGATGGATTCGGTGCGACGGGCATTCGTGATATTTTTCGTGACCGTGTTATAAGACTGTGCTTGGAAACTATACCCATCTCTTTCTGGCTGGTGTATTTTGGTTTGTCATCTCACTCTAGCACAGTTTTTCAAACGGCGATAGTGGATTTTGTATCTGGTCAAAGAGTAAACTAATTTGTTATGCTAGATATTCATGTATTCGCTTTAGTGTAGGCTTTTACTGCGCGGTGAGAATATTGTCTCTACACTACGAGTATTTTAAAGCCGGATTCTGTATTTTTGTAGAAGATGTAGATTATTATTCTCTAATATCTGTCTTATTCTGTAATCAAAATAATGTATCTTAAAAGTTTCCTTATATTTTTCATCGCGTCAGTTTTAACACATCACATATCTACTCATGGCTATTCTATATACTATGCGTTAGGAGGACCATAATTTTGATATAATAAATAACTGCTTAGCTTTGTGGAGTGTCAATCTGGTTATATGACTTTTTGTTTCCAAAACTGACTAAATTGTGTTATTTCAAGGTGCGTTGTATCGAGTTAATTTAAACTCTAATTCGATAGTTTTGAACTCAATATTGTACAATTTAAATAAATAATAAATAAATAAATAAATAATGCTGGACTTTTCACACAGCATCATCTAGCCCCAAAGTAAGCAGAGCTTGTGTTATGGGTACTACATGACTGATATACTACTTATATACTTTTTGTTCGTAAATACATACATATTATACATAGAAACACCCAGACCCGAGACAAATATTTGTAGATCATACAAACACTTGTCCCGCGGCGGGGATCGAACCCGCAACCTTCTGCGTCGCAGCCGGGCTTTCGCCCACTGCGCTACAGAGGTCGTCTTTTTAATTTAGATGTTTATTTTTTATACCAAGCATGCCTTTCATGGCATTTGTATTGTCAGTATTTTCAGGTTTTAACTGCCAATGAGTAGAATAATCTAACAAATGAGTCATCACCTTACATGCAAAAATAACCTCTGTTCTTTATGTCATAAGATTGCATTTACGGCCGATCCTACAGCGGGCCAACTGACATAATGTACTTCTCAAATTCAATGTGTAATGATTTTGCTTTGGTTGTGTTACTATAACTATAATTATTATTGTATTTGAGATTTATTTTGTATGATAATGATGTATTAAATTGCTAAAATTGAACATTGTTGTATGATTTCCGTAAAAACAAAAGGATTCAGAGTTTTCTAGTATGTTATACTTTTTGAACCTTTGAAATTGACTTTTTAAAATGAATTTTGTTTTTTATAACTTAGAAAAAAAAGTACGTGAGTGTCGTGGAACACTCTGTTGGAACGAAGCAAAGAGTACTTTTCTATACTGGGAATATAATAAATAAATTGTCGATTAGGTATCCTAGAAACGCTCTTCCGTACTAACAATGTAACAATCTACGGACTGTGTCGCGGCTGCGCATTTCGCGATTTGACATACAGGGTGTAAAAATACTACTACTGAAAACTGAGGGGTTGCAATCAAACCATGATTCTTAACATAGTTAGCGAAAAAAAAAACGCAAAAAAAAAATTGACTTAGCTACGTCATTTTATGTTATTTCCGGTTATTTACTACTAGTTCAACATAAAAATACCATACCTACATAATAATTTCATGTATAAAAGAAAAAAACAGTTCAAACTCAAAATCCAGATATCTACGTAAAACAACGCGTCCAGTACATACGCAAACAGTAATCTTCAAACGCTGTTTTCTCCGTATATAATGATTTTTTCGGAAAATCCTTTTGGATTTGGTTGTGTTTTGGGATGCTGTACCTATCCCTTTCGGCTTCGGTAGACGTCTTTTTACACCCTGTATACATGTGTCGTGACGGTAAAATAGAACCAACTTTTTTCCAGCCTCAGTCTTTTTTTTTCTTCGATACCGTCCGATCATTTGGACGGTATCGAAGAAAAAAAACTTTCTCGAGAAATTATTACGAACCAAAACTTCTTTCTTGTCGTAATTCTACAGATTTCGGAAATATTCAGATTTGTGAAACATCAAATGTTAATATGACTTTGTAGGATCACCAAGCATTTCAAAGCACCAAGATGCTTTTTTCAAGTGCAACTTAATTTTCATTAGGTAAAACACAAGATCTTAGGACCAAGTCATCATCATCATCATCATCATCAGCCTCTTTATCCATCTATTGCAGATGATTTAGGCGGCGTCAGTCAGGTCTCGCTACAGTTATTAAGATTTGAACACTTTCGTTCGCGACTTAATAAGCCTATACGGGAGTGGTAGCCACGACCGCACTTAGTGCAAAGTAGGGATGTAAAAAACAAGACTGTCTGTCTAACCCCCGGTTTCTTTATTCAACGGACATTCGTAAGTTCCTTGGAGTAGGTTCGCTGTTAGCTGTCAAACTTTTGTATGTGGAAACGAGTCGTAGCTCTTACCTACGAATATCCGTTGAATAAAGAAACCGAGGTTAACTAGATATCCTCACCAATATGGATTCCCAAACACTGTTACTCCTAATGTGACTCGATGGGTTTTATTTTTTATAAAATCTAAAATTTTTAATATAATTGGCTGAAAGATTTATTTCGTGAATACAGGCGCGGATCCACTATACTGGGCACTATGGGCATGCCCACAACCTTAATTGACCGAGCGAGCGAGATAAGCGTCTCAGTTTCTGAATTGGCCAAAAAAAATTTTTATCCGTCTGTCTGTTTTCGCCTACAGATCGCATTTTTCAACCGATATAAGAAACCAAGAAGTGAAGTGAAACCAAGAAGACTAAGCTAAGATGTTACTGATTGGGCGGTATAGTCGCTCAGCGCCAAAGCCCTTTTATTTTTTTTGTAAAAAAAAACCGATTATAACCTGTACCTACATTTACACTGTACAAAATCTTGGTCAGGGCTTCATCTATTTGTAATTTACATTTCATATGTAAGAATGCACTACATATACCTACCTAGATCATGAGCAAGTTCATGATTCGACTCCCACTTGACCGATTTTTGGGTGTTCCCACAACCTTTTTTGAGGGCTGGATCCGCGGCTGCGTGAATAACGTAGGTACTCAATTAAGAGAAAAACTTAGCCCTAGCTCAAATACTTATAACGTACTCGTATACTTTGATGAGGCTCAAATTATTCCAGAGTCTGAAACGCTGCTGAAGTATTCTACTACTCAAAGAAAGACCCCAAACCGTATTTGTAGCCATGGTGTAATGTGCATGGGTTCATAGGATAGGCCTAACGAAATTATAATAGTCATTGAAATATTTACAATATAACTATATTTACAAAATTGCACAAAGTGTCCTACGCATTCATGAACTCACGTCACGTTAAATAATACCTCGGCTATGTTCAAAACCCAATAAAACTAATTCTCTTAGAATTACCTTTGGGCTTACATGAACAACCTAAAAAGGCGATTGTAAAATTTCTGTTTGATTTCTTCAATCTCTTCAATTTTCTCTTCCAACTCCTCAACTTCTTCTTGTTTGTCCTCTTCATCTAATTCTTCACTTTCAACACTCACTGATTGTCTTACATCGTCAATTAGTTCCTCAATTTCTTCTTCAATAGGGTCCTGGTCTTCAACTTGGCGCTTTGATCGCCTTTTGAAGTGCACTTCATGTGAAGAAGAGGAATCGTCCTCGGGGGATGAGGAAGAGTCTTCGGGAGAAGATGAAGAGTCCTCGGGAGAAGATGAAGAGTCCTCGGGAGAAGAGGAAGAGTCCTCAGGAGAAGAGGAAGAGTCCTCGGGAGAAGAGGAAGAGTCCTCGGGAGAAGAGGAAGAGTCCTCGGGAGAAGAGGAAGAGTCCTCAGGAGAAGATTCCTCCGGTGAAGATGAAGAATCTTCCGAAGAAGAGGAAGAGTTCTCTTCAGTCTTATTTCCTTCTTCAACTTCCTCTTGACGAGAATCTCCCTCTTCATTTCCATTATCGTTTTTGCGGTCAGTATTAGTCTCTTCGATAACTACTTCTTCTCCATCCACTTCTTCCTCTTGCTTTTTACGTTCCTCATCTACGTTTTTGACAGCCTCTTCATTTTCTACCTCTGGTAGCAAAGGTTGAACCGAATCATCGATGTCTTCCTGTTTCTTTGCGACTTCTGAGTCTTCTTCCGCTTCGATTTCCTCTTGAGTTCTGACCAGAGTTTGGAATACATCTAAGGTCTGTTCTAACCAATCATCTCCGGAACCTTCAGGATCTGTGTCGTCGTTTTCTGGTTCAGGAATAGGTTCGGGTTCTGGGCTAGGTTCTAGTTCTGGCTCTGGTTCTGGGCTAGGTTCTAGTTCTGGCTCTGGTTCTGGGCTAGGTTCAAGTTCTGGCTCTGGTTCTGGTTGAGGATTAACGTTGCAGTTTTCTGGTGGTGAGAGGAAATCACAGATCTGGAAAGATGAAGGGTATTTAAAAGGGCCGTTATGTAAGTGGGAACAGATGGTAGCAACAGTATTCATGGTGGATTTTGGAGATCCTCATAGCTGCGATTTAAATAATACCTACGTACTTATTTGTCAGTTTCACTATTCTGATAAAGGCGTTTTACCTACTGCCTACAAAAGCCATCAAACTTTTGTGTGTGAGGATTGAGGGACCAGTATTAGCGATTCATACTTCTCCGTCAAAACCGTTCTGCTGTTCAACCGACCGCAACCGTGCAGGAAACGTCACACGGAACGGTTTCCCCGCGGTTGCGTTCCGCTGTAGTATGAAACGCAGTGGTTGAAGCAAACTTTCCAGCATAAAACTCTACCTGTTGCAACTCGTTGAACCATGAGAGATCAGGGCAGGTCATCAGGTAGGACCGTCCAGCATAGCACTGGTAATACTCGTTGCAGCTATGGATGCTGGCGATTCTTAGGAAGTTCTCCTGACCGGCGCACAACGTCTCCGGGTCCTGTCTCACGATGGAGAAGGCGGAGGCGCTGGTGGTAGCCACCGCGCAGTAAAGGAGCCATGTTATTGCTGAGGACAGGGTAAGTTAATGTAAATCACATTGCACATCCGCACCAACTCACAAACTCACATTTATTCGCAGAAACTTGTAATTAGCCTTCCTATATTATGTAGCCTCCTGCTGCATACCTACTATTTATAAGTTTTACTCTAAATTGTTCATACCTAGCTGTTATGACCTGTGACGATATGACCTGTAACTAGGGAGTTACCAATAAATTATTTGTATTTGTATTTGTATTGTTAGTTTTCCTAAAATGTGTAATATAATTTACACACACGATCTTTAAAAAGGTGGCTTTTCTGGGCATAATAATTTATATTGATACCAAAATGAATTTAAGAACGTTTAAAAACATAAGTTCGTAATAAGAGCTAGATATTTCAAAGAACATAAGGTACCTAAGCTAAGCCTTTGCCACGGATCGAAAAGATCATCATTTGTAATCGTAGATAAGAGTTTTGGAATTCATTTCAAAAATCTTAAAACACTACAGGTGTTCAAAACTAAAGGTAAAAAAAGGTTTAAAAAGACACTATGAACAATAGAAACACTCCTATGTAGTCATTACCGATTTTATAATAAAATTGAAGAAGAAGAAGAATAAAGTTTTATTTTCTCCACACCATATAGTTACAACAGTAAAAAACTAGTTTAGTAAAATTGCTCCAAAAACTAATTTTTCTGAACAGCTCCTGGTTTTATTTTGCTAGGTCAACTTTTGTATCCAAGCCAAGTAAAGTAAAATTACAATGGGTAAAAATAATGGGCTCTTGAAATACTTATCGAACTCCGATAAAAATAATATCATTAAACAAGGATCTGATTGCGTAACAATGAGATATATTACTAAGCAGCGTAATTGGGAAAGTTTTCTAACAAAGATAAGTAGAATCAGAGCCTTGTTAACAAAGAGATTTAGGCACCCACGTCTCTATTAATACAAAAAACTTCAATAGGTAAACAAACTACGACACAAAAAACTTAAATTATGTAATGTAAAGAAACTAGAATCTTAGAGTCTGCAAACTAGGCGGCTAAAATACAAATTGTTGTTCTCACAAATATTCTAGGTTCTTACATACAACCAAATAATAATTGAAAGTCTTTACTTTTATTTCATAAAGCGAAGTCTGGTTGAAAAATAATGATTTACTATATTTACTTATAATCAATTCTGCATCATGTAGCAAAAAGTACTTTCTGGAGCTCGTGTCAAAATAAGAACAAAGAATAAAACAATCTTGAGAAACGATTTTCAAATCTAAAGATATTTTACAAAACTCAACCGTATTCCGTAGGTTTAAGGTATATCATGCGCGTAGCATGTGGCGTAGCACCAAAGCTGTAGACATTCTACGACTTTCGTAGTTGACGATAACCAAACATCCATTATCCTGACAAAATATAAATGTACCTATACTAAGCACAACGGATGTTTAGCTTTCTGAAGTTATGCGCAATAGACGATTGCGCAGGTTTGGTAGAGTAAGCAAGCGGGATAGCACGATTTTAAGTGTCATAAAAAATGGGTTCTGCGCAGCTACTTCAGAGAGCTAAAGAACGATTGTGCGTATTGTAAGTACATGAAAAGAAAACTGTAATACATAAAGTAGATCAATTGCGGCCAAATAAGAAATGTAAAAACCTTTTTAAACTGAATTATGTAACGCGTGTATGCGCTAAAGCATTTTCGGTTGCTACGATTCTTTCAGCTGAATAAACTTGTAAGGTCCGATTATTGTTTAAAAATAAAAGTATAAAAAATATCACGAAATATCACTCTCTTATGGGGATCAACTTGTATAGTCGTATCCCCAAGACACGGTAGATATTTCCGCAGATAAGGGAGTTAAGGAATAAGATCGATGACACGTCTTTGGCAGGTAGTAAAAAGCACGTCCTTTATTTGGTAAGTACCTACTAAAAAAATATCTACCAATCAATCATAAAAATCACATTCATAAAGATTCACACATTTATATAAACTACTTACGTAAAATCTTATAAAAAATCAATTAACTTACTGTTCATTCTGACCGCACTGTCAGCGCTACCTTGCGATCCACGACAAAGTAAGATAAAACTTACAGATCCTTCAATTTTATCGAGATCAGCGTATCTCCTGTTTCGATAGAAAACAGTATAGATATGCGAGATATTGTCGATCAACTCTTATCTTGTTAAGTCGCGGTCTCAACTTCCGAGACAATTCGTGTCTAGATTTAACGCCAAACAATAGAGATTGTACTAGTGTTTTATACCGTGCTATGAAATAGAGTTGAATATTATTCGTACAGTAAGCCATGAAAGCTCATGCTCATTCACGCTCGTTATCACCCACCATAGATTTTGCGACTCTTTTTGCCATCTTTTTTTTATTATTTTTTTTTATTAAATAGTTCAGCATTTGACCTCCCTCTGCCTGATGTTAAGCAGTAGTGAGGTCTAAGATGGAGCATGCTTTCCTAGAAGGAACCTATTTACTCTTGATTTAAAGACCCCTATATTGTACTTTTCGGGAAATACGGTACCCGGCAATGAGTTCCACAGTTTGGCAGTGCGTATGAAAAAAGTGGACTCAAAACGCTTTGTACGAACTCTGGGAATATCAACCATGTACAAGTGGCGTCTTTCGGGGAACCTGTTGGTCCGATAAAAGAATGGGGATGGCGGAACTAAATTATGGAGCTCTTGTGCACACTCTCCGAAATGCAGTCGATAAAAGACCGAAAGACACGCAACTCAACGGCGATGCTCAAGGCTTTGATCTTTTTTTGTTACAACTATAGGTACAGCGGGTTTTCTTCAGAAAAAATGTATGTGCACTATATGCCAGTACTCTCAAACGGTGAAGGAAAACATCGTGCGAAAACCGACATGTCGTAGAGCCTAAAAAGTTAAAAAACATATGTCAAGTGCACAAAAGGAGCCTCTTTGAGACGCTTATAAAACCCTTTCATCTCACTGTTTCGAAAGAACTGGTTTTAAAGTAATGTATCTACATTAAAAGTAACATGTAGGTGCCTACCTACCAAGCTAGTTGCAGCGAAAATATTTGCTGCAATTTTTAAAGTTTTTAGTACGTAAACACTTTTAAAGAAAGCTGAACGACTTTTGTAGGTGATTTTACTAAAATTTAGATACGTAAAATGCATGAATGTGTAGTTAGCAATTAAACTTCTATACGACTCTCATGACTACCTTCATAACGATGCAACTACCGTTGCGAACTGCTTTACTGTTATATTCATTTAACTTCTAACTAACCTTTTAAGTTTTAACACGCTTTTGGGAATTCGTTTCCTTTTGAGATTATTTTAATGTCTGTGCAGGTCAAAATTAATTTTTTGTTTATTTCACTTGTAATTAATTATAAGTAATTATGTTACCTCAAATGAAACACATCCTCCTAGACTTGATATTTTTAGAATTTATTAGACTTATTTTATTTTAAAGGTAGTTGTAGATATCAGTACCGCGAGGCGAATAAGATAAAAAAATCCTGAAAAATGCGTCTAAAAGTCTCAGAACTAAATCGGCTATCTAACAAAGTCAAATAATCGCACACGAGACCTTGTTCATGTCATGTGAGTCATGGATCGAAAGCATGTCCTATGTCGTGACCAATTGGCCATTTACCTACACGAAGACTAATTTATAAGTACTTACATGAGATTCTAGTAAGGGCATATCACGTTTTCAAAATTCTTTCAAAGTCTGGTCACGCAGCGACGCATGCTAAGAGAGCTGGTGCATTTTTGGCTCAAAATTTCGGCATTACCATTCGGCGTGGTAGGGTAATGCCACCAGTGGTTTGGGCACGCTTGTGGCTGGCAGTGACGTGGATCAGTTAAGCTATCTATATCGTTACTTTTAAGGTCGTGTTTTCGCTGCATGACAAAAGTATCTCAAGCTTAGTAGGTACCTAATCTAAGTTCCTATGGTGTATCCGAAGGTCGTGGGTTCGTATCCCAGCCGTGCATCAACGGATTTTTGTTTCGTAAAAATGTATATGCTCTTTAACACGAGCTCTTAACGGTGAAGGAAAACATCGCAAGCCTATTCCATCTCAAACAATGTCCCAGGCACTTCAGCGTCCCGTTAAGTGTAGGCATATGTTGCCTCCTGACGCTGTATAAATAAATCATCTAGTATAGATCTAAAGGCATAAGTTTATGTCAACCGTGAAAATATATCAAAACGTTATAGGTATAAATCATCTTGGATTTGGTACCCCTTTGCACATCTACGCTGCGAAACCAGGACCGCGGATCCGCTCTAATTTCGCCGTGATTTGTCGTTATGTAGGAGCAGCGGCAACCTAGCGAAACTGTCTGCTCGCATAGACTTCACTATAATTCTCTCTTTCCGCGCGCGATTCCGTCGATCTGTTCAAATGCCCCCTCTCTTTTTTCGCGGTTTCACGTTGTTTTCGCACATATCTGTCAACGATCTCTGGGGCCTTAGCACTTATGCGAGCTGAATTGAACTTTGTTGCGTTCCAGCAAGAGTCGCTATTTATTTATTTTTTTCGGGAAGAGAGCCTTCTATACTATCTATATTCTATGCTCGCGTGACTTTCCGCCGCCACAGTTACGTTCACTTGATCGCGGCGAAACCCATTCAGCGTATCCGCGCTCCTGGTTTCGCGGCGGAGATGTGAAAGGGGCGTGACACTTAAAGGAGTAGGTAAATTATGATTCATTTCTCAGTTTTTATATTGAGCTGCCAAAATATTGCATGGCATACAGCTGATATGATCTAAACATTTAATACTAGCCTGTCATACGTGATTGTGTTTGTTTCAGCGCCACTTTGAATTTTCCTTATAGGTACTCGTAGGTATACTCGAAATCCGATCGAGAGCTGGCATAGCGGATGTAGGTACGAGGACTGCACGTTTAAAGTGGGACTGGGCAGGTCATGTGACTCGAATGTACCCAGAACGTTGAGCGAAGATTGTCACTCAGTGGGTGCCTGAAAACAGTCGAAGACGACGCGGCAGACCCAGGAAAAGGTGGCGAGACGATCTGGATGCATTCGAGCCAGACTAGCAAACCGTGGCCTTGGAGCGCAAGAAGTGGAAGCTAAAGGGGGAGACCTTTGCCCAGCAGTGGGACACGATAGGTTGAAAAAAAACTCGTAAGCATTTAGCATCATCCAACCATGCAACTCAAAAGTTTTTGAACCATGATTCCCGATCGCCGATAATTAAGTGTTTGTATTTACTATTTTTTTGTCTTTTATATAGTTTTTGGTGAAAACACTCTGCAGGTAGTATCATTAATGAGAATGCCAAGAGAACAATATCTTATTTATTCTACCTATTTTACCTAAGTACTAACTTAGGTAATGCTCAGTAATTTCAAAGCATTACTTATTTCCTAATGCCGGTACTAAACTCCAAAAAATGTCGGAATGCAATGTTCAGAAGAGGTATTTGTAGGTACACCCTGTACCAGTAATCTTATCGTTTCTAGCAAATCTATACATCTCAACATTGACATATCAGATTTATTTATACTTTATAGTAAAATGTTTTACTTCTTGATACCTACGATAAAGGTTTGTATCTTGGGTATGCTAGTAAATTCCAGTGTGTTTTGTAATGCCCGGTTTACATTTTTCCAGTAGCAATCCAGCTCTAGATTCGATCGCTGGACTGGAATAATGTAAACCGGCCATTATAAAATTTCTAGAAATAAATAAATAAATATTGTGTCTCTCAATATTAAAATAGATGATCATAATTTTGACAAATGGTCGCAACTTACCCCGGAAACGTAATAACTGTTTCTTTTAGCTGTTTAGCAGTCATCATCTTAAATGCGTTGTTTTCTTAGTAGCGAGGTTTTTTTGTCTCATTTTATGAGAAAATACGTTTTAAAATGTTAGTAAGTACCTACCCATCCGAAATAGCTGTCGGCTTTTTGACAAAATAATTAGTACCCTAAGAGCAAATCATTTATCCTGTGGGAATCGAACCTGCAACCTTCTGCTATACTTGCAGGCCTTTGCCCACTGAACCTCAGTTAAGTTACCCGTTGACTAACTCGTTACTATAAGCTCTCGTTAGGCGACCAATAAATGTACGAATAGAGCAGATTATGTATCAGTTAGTTAACTAATAGCTTTGGATGTGCCTCGGGTACAATTATACGAAGATTCTATTTGAAGTATTAAAGCTGCGTTTAAACGGGATAGTTTTTTTTTTTTATCTATTTTAATTTAGGGTCCTTGATCGATTATCGAACATGCCGGTCCCATAGGTCACTCATTTACAAAACTATTCCTCCAATAGCCTGAGGGTCTGTCGGTAGAGCATGATGGCCGCATCAGATGTCTGAGCGGCTAGCATGCTCTGCCACAGACCCACATCTAGTCAGTTAATCATATATAAGTTAGAAAAACGGGATAGTTACTGGCTTGGATTATATTAGTGCACATCGTGTGTATTATTAATGATTTTTAAAGGTGGTTTTAGAGACTGAAATGACAAAAAATATTTTTATTTCAATGTACAAATGCCTCTGCATTTTACACATGGAACAACATCAGCGTTAACCAGGGCTTGTAATTAGTTATATAATTAACCACAATGTGTCAGGTGCAACAAAGTAAGTTAGAGTGTGAAAAAGTAGAATAATTTTGAGAATTAGGTACTTACTCTGCTCAGTTAAGTAATTAACTACCCTATGTAGCTTTATTTGAGAGTAAGTATAAATCGGTAATTTGTATACTTAACTTTTAATACTCTCTTTAATGGGTCAGTTTAGTAACCTAAGTACTTAATTTAAAAAAATACCTACTGTATCCTCGGGGTTAGGTGGAAAATATCTTCAGAAAACCAGCAAGGTGGTGATGGGCGTGGAATCTGTAACCATATGGAATGCCATCTTCTATAAATTGTGGGCTTTGGATCCCAATGCCTCTGCCGACCGATTAGATATTTCAATTCCCTATTATCAACAAAAAAATGTCTACCGTGCCTCATAGATAAAGTCGTAGTCCAGTTTATATTCTTAAATACTTGAATTTATTAGCTAAATCAAACAGCTAAATTAAATTTTAAAGGAAAATCCGACTTGTACGCAATTCATGACATCTTATTCAACATTTTAAGGTTTTTTATTTGTTGAACTTTTGTGATTTGCATTCAAATGTAACGAATCACGCCATCGCTTGCTGTTACGGAGTTTTCAGTAAAATCATAGCCCTTCCCTTCCTTTTGCTGTCGGTAAAATACTTATACAGAATGTAAATGTTTTCGTCCCGTGTCTAACGAGCGGCTATTTGCATCTAGTTAAACGCCTCACAATTAATTCACTTTATCAACTTCTATCTAGCATTTTATCAAGTGAAAAATGTGGTAAATTGCGGAAAAAATCCAAAGCGAATTAGTAACTTGTTAGATTTTTCTTAAATTAGTTAGTTTTCCCTTGCAAGAAAAATTCCACGAGAAAATGTCCAGCCACTTTCAGTTTGTGCATTAAAAAAAGAAAAATCCGTTGGTCCGCGCCTGGGAATCGAATCGAAGATCTCTAGATCTAAATCGGGCTAACACGGCTCATGATATTAAAAGTCAGAAAAAAATATTTCGGTGTTTCTGCTGAACAGATTTTGATAAAAGCCATGGATATAGATTACCTACCTACATCTCCGAAAAGGGCATAGGTTACTTTTTTCAAAAATAATCTTGGATAGGATAAGTGATGAAAGTTTCTATGGAGCATTCAATGTGGATTAAGTCGCGGTAAACAACTAGTAATCAATAATAGAAGTACGAGTATAGATCTTGAATTTGACACAAAACTCACCTTCGACACTAGAATTTGACACAAATCAAAGTCAAAACTCACCCTCGACAGTTTCCCAGGCATATCTCTCAGTGAATAAGTCCAGATAGTTGCATTCCTCAACATCTTGGACCGATAAGATCATTAATTCAGTAGCATTATTCTTACAAAGTGTAAATACCACTTGGGCTTCCACTTTGCGGTTGTGGAAAGTAATACTACCATCTACGTTTATGCAAACTTCGCTTGCATGGGGGATCCTATAGTTTACACCATAGGCGGACTCGTATCCTGAAAAAAACATAAATATTTGAATAGATTACAATGCTCTTACTTAATTACCTACTCTTACATAATCTTAATACTTCATCATCAACATCATCCTCAGTTTGACTTCACCCACTGCTGGGTAAAGTACTTAGGTATATTGCTCTCGTTTCTTACAACCTAATAAGAGTATAGGTAAATGCAAAAATATAAATTAAATTTTTAATACCTATACAGGTATTATTATAATACCTATCTTACCGATTCCATCGCAATTGAACTCGAAATTCATTGCTTTAATTGTGCTAGGCGTAGATGCCGGTGTACTAGAGACACGACTAGAAGAAGTGGCCGATGAAATTTCTTTAGCAAAGCAAACGTAAGGTAAGCTAAGCCAGCAATCGGCATGACTTGTGGTGCCGTCTGCAAAAAACACGCCGCATCGCTCTGCATCCATCAAACCTGTAAAATATCATCAACATCATTTTCCTGCCCTTTTCCCACATTATGTGGGGTCGGCACAACATGACTGTGTTCTTCTTCCACTCCTCTATCAGCCGTCATCTCAACACTCACTCCTTTCATACTCATGTCATCCTTTACACAATCCTGCCATCTTTTCTTTGGCCTACCTCTACTCGTAAATCCATCAACATTCATACCAAGCACTCTCCTAGTGACATAGTACATGACCTTCTTCTCTTCTCATTACATGCCCATACCATGCTAGCCTGTTGCTCCTCATCTTTTCAAGAAGAGGAAGGCCATGGAAGAAGTTGATTTGGCCATGGATTGTGTGAGAGATGATATGAATGTAAAAGGAGGGATGCACAGTTGACGAGTGATAGGAGTGAGTAGAAGAAGGTTGTGCTGACCCCACTTAGCGTGGAATAAGGGCAGGGAAATGATGATGATGATGCATGGTAAAATGCGTTTTAATGTAGAGGTCATAGAGAAAAATACTTAAACGGGACATGAAACAAGAACTGAGCCGATTAGAGTAGTTTTTAAGAGTGGAGGTAATTTTTTTGATCTGCATGATGATGACAGATGCTGTCTAACTTTGGAAATGCTTTTTATGTTTTTATTTTGTATCCAACTAATTTGAGTCATTCATTATGATATTTAGTTACTTTATCTGTATCTACTTCTATATATTTTTGAATTAAACAGTCATAAGCATTGTCTGGACCGTCCGGAACCCACGAACAATGAAAATAAAAAATGCTCAGTAGATTTGCACTTTACAAGTAGGTAATGTAGACTATTGTAGACCTTTAATCTTACGTACCTATCGAATTTTTTCTGTAAATTTCCTCAGGGTTTTTCACTTTGGTCCCGCAGAAGAGAAGCGGCATCAATGTCTGTTGTTTTGAAAGCAAGTCCTGCACGGCAGACGCGAAAGCGGGCGTCCACGGCAAAGCCAGTAAAGCTCCTATAAAAATAATCATAGCAGAGTTAAACTACAGGCAATGGATCCAAGGTATTCGTAAAGTTAATTGTTCTATGCGCAGTAGACGAAACCCGGAGTGTCCGGAGCTTATAGGTGACGTTGTCTTTCCTGATGGTTTAGATGCTGGGCAAGCCTATTCCATCTCAAACAATTCAGGCGCTACAGCGTACAGCGTCTTTATTTAGTTACTTCGCATGTATAGATATAATACTTATAGGTAGGTAGGTATACGACTTAGGCACCTTCAAGAAAAGAGCCTATTCCTACCTCAAAGGCCGGCAACACATCTGCAGTTCCTCTTGATGCTGCACTTGTCTGTGGACGGTGGTAATCACTTACCATCAGGTGTGCCACAATCTCGTTTGCCCCTCTTCCATGAAAAAATACTTGATGCTTTACACAGAGCCAGGAGGCAACTTATGCCTACGCTGCGCACCAGTCATATCAGAGCTAGACTAGAGTAACGCGTTTCTCATACTAATTAGGTAGGCACTACAGGCATAAGTCGTTTTGGTGGTTGTGTACCTTCATTCTGGCAAGAGGTTTTTGCGTCCATCCAGTTGTGTGGCTCCGGGTGGAACTTGAGGAAGCCGTTCAGCTCTGGATAGTACTCGTAACCCGGCCAACCCTCTCTCATTGAACCTGAAAATAACGTCATGATTATTATCATCCCACAATTTGGCATAAAAAAATAAATGAAATACTAGGTAAAAAGTGGAAACTAATCCCTTAATGGATTTGATTAGTGGATCAGAGTGGAATAGGGCATTCATTATTGTACAGAGTTTTAAAAATTGTACATGTGAGAGCCGTGTTGGTCGAATGGGGTTGTGCCTTGACTTTCAATAAGTATAAATCATCAAATAATCCTAAGTTTTTTATTGTCCAAAAAAGCATGAAGATCCCAAACAAAGTGATATTTTTCTTTAGGGTTTTAAACATAATTATGTTAGTTTTAAAGTTTTCAGTTCATAAACAACTTTTACATACCAAAACAGAGAACACATAAATGAGCAAAAATAACAGACAATTTAAACACCGACATTGCACAATGATGTTTCATCTCCGAATGATTCAATAGTAGAATAATAATATGTTTTTATTAAATACCTAGGTATCCTATCTTTACTTGGTTGACATTAAAAGAAAAAAAAATTGGTAAAACCCACAAGTCATTACTTAAATATGTCAAGAGTTTATCTCAGGGTACTTTCCAAGTTTGATAAAGTGAGGCATCAAAGTACCTAAAATATGCTGTGTATAGTGTATAGGTATTATATAGGCTTATTTAGTCACGAACGAAAGTATTCGGGTCTTAATAACTGTAGCGTGTCCTGACTGACGCCGCCTAAATCATCTGTAATAGATGGATAAAGAGGCCAATGATAATAATTCATAATTCATGATTCATTTATTGATGATGAGTGTATAGGTACGTAGTATTTTCTACCTAAGCAATATTTTTTTTTTTACGACAATTACAATATCGCGTAATCATGTGTATTTGACCAATCAAATAGATCAAGTAGTTAAATAAAAACCAAAAGCGAGTCGGACTCGCGCACGATGGTTTCCGTACCATTATCTATGAAAATGGCAAAAAAAACACGTTTGATGTATGGGATGTATGTATGCCCCCTTATATATTTATTTTAATCTGTTTTTTTTTATTTGTTGTTATAGCGCATAGCAGCAACAGAAATACATCCCCGCTCTCTGAACATTTCAACTGTCTAACTATCATGGTTCATGAGATACAGCCTGGTGACAGTTGAAAGGACAGACAGATAGCGAAGTCTTAGTAATAGGGTTCCCGTTTTACCCTTTGGGTACGGAACCCTAAAAATGTCGAAATCTCTGCTTCCACCACTTCTCGAACTGTCCCGGTGCATATCACCGCTTCCCGAATCGTACCGCGAGAATCAAATCGAACTCGCATCTCTAGCATCCCAGACAATCCGCGATGCCACCGAATTCCTTATGTGACAAATCTTTTGCATCTTTACTAGATGATTTAGGTATCTATACCTACAAGAAGCGTAGGCTTCTCGGGACGATGTATATAGTATATATATATATGCCTATAGTATTTTTCACGTAGGAACGTATCCCTGACACATATAACTTTTACGTATTAAGCTGTAAAACAATAAAAATATTGAAATAAATGAAATAGAGTGATAATACTAAATGATATAACGTCTATGAAAAATAATTTTGTCTATTTGCTTTTTAATAATTTGAGAAATTAACATAAAAGAGCCTTGTCACGGAATCGTTCCTGAAAGAACTATAGGTATTCCAATTCAATGCAGTTCAGACTAAGAATGATATTGCGATCCGAATATCCATATGCGCTAACTATTACGATTCCAACAATACATTTACCTGTGCCCCATAAGTAATACGCATCTTGTGGATACCTACAGACGAGATGACGTTTGTTCTTTTGTATCCCACAAAACTAAATCATTTTAAAACATGATAGTAAAGAGGGCTAAGCTATAATATGTTAGTGGAAATAATTTTCAGGATCAATGGTGCTCAATAGGCCAATACTGATTTATCAGGGTCAAAGTATTTCTTCCGTGTATAGCGTAATGTGTATAAATTTTCCGAAACATCAATTAATTGATGCATGCGCTCGGTTTGACTTCTAAGGCCAATGGGCCGTGTGTACGAAATCAACCGAGGGTATGGCTTTTGCGAAGTTAGGTGTTTTAGTGGTCAAACCTATAAACACCCTTTTCTGCGTAGTAGGCTTTGCTCGCGTTGTACCAACATTTTATATTTATTTTGCTAAACAAAATTCAAAGTCCTTCAAAATCTACATCTATTAACTATAAGTTTCTTACAAATCTCTCCGCTAGTTAGGCGCGATTGAAATATATTAATAAACTTTAAGATTTTTGTTTATTTACTAGGTTCTTAGTTTTGACATAATTTCTTGCTAGTTGTAAGTATTTCAGGAGCTTATAACAGACTAAATAGGTTTCACTGGATAAGGCTAATTGAGTTGAGAGGATGGTTTAGGTGCTAAGCAAGCCTATTCCATCTCAAACAATGTCGCAGGCACTACAGCGACCCTTTGAGTGTAGGCATAGGTTGTCTCCTGATCCTCTAGTAAAGATGCACAGGCCTAAGTTTTGACAGTGAGGTTAATTACAGTGCTCCAGTGCTTTTGAGTAGAAGTTTGATGGTTTAGCAAAAACAAACGGACAGTTAGAACGTATGAATATGTTGGAAAATTCATTGTAACGCCCACGATTTGAGTCTTGACTCTGGGTTTTTTTTACCTACTTTCTTTGGGTTTCTTACGTCATCATAAGTTTTGGAGACAGCGTATTTTTATAATACTAGCTACGCTCCGTGGTGTTACCTTCGGTCCTTTAGGAATACTTGACTTTCCGCTGTATGAGTAGTACCTAGATTATGTGTTATTCTAGACAACTCTAAGTATAATGTTTGCCTTTTATCCAAATCAATTCAGCAGTTATTGCTTGCAAGAGTAATAAAATGTTATAACCTGTTTTGTTTAGAAAAGGTCCATTTTTATACAGCTGCTTCTGCATAAATTATCTAAAATAGAATAACGCCTAAGTTTTAAAAGCAGTAAATCTTATCCTAGTACAGCAAATTGAAGCCCCCACGATGCTGGAAACAGGTACCTACTCGGTACTAAAAATATTGCATCGGGGACAAAGAAACAGCCACATTGTTTCAGCACAATAGAACTCCATTACTTAGACCCTTTTCACATGCACACGGTAAACTCACCTATGGCTTTTATATTAATTTTGTTCAAATCTTGGTAGAGGTTTTCTCAGATCTGGGGATTTAAGACCCTTTGAAGCTGTCTTCGGAATAGTCGAAAGTGTGACAAAGTCAAACCAACTCACATTTGTAATCTTGGAGCACCGTAGTTTCCCCACCAGAACTAGCCAAATAGCGAAGCTCTACAACCCATTTTTCGAAGCGTTTTGTCGTATTTTGGAACTGTCATAGTTTTAATTAGGGAACTACTAGAATAATATTTTATAAATACTTAAGACTTACATATATTATGCTAGCCGCAACTTATCCTGATATTTTAAAAGCCAAATATCGCAAAAAGACCTTTGAGCTCAGAGCCTCATTCTCTATGACGTATTGGCCTCACCATCACTGCAGTAGTTCCGAGTGCACGTGAAACGGATAGTTCATGATACGATGGAGAATGCACTGAGTGATACTATTTTGAGACCGACGTGACCTAGCTACCTATTATAAAGCTATACTATACAGCTTTATTGCGTTCTATAAAACCTTTAGTAATGATATTAGGTACATAACAAACAAAATCACACAATCCTGTAGTTTTTAATTACTACGATCCTTACATACTTTATTTATTAATTTTTGATAATTCTTAATTCTGTAATAATAACATTCTGGCATACCATTCCCAGCCGAACACAGTTGTGCCTGCCAGTACTTTTTATCAAAAATTGCTCCGATATTTGATTGATCGGACCTAAACTAAATCGGGTGAGAACGGACCTGGTGAAAATGGGGCTGGGGGAGGTTGTACCGGATCTCTTCTTCTCCATCCTCTCTTCTTCTTCATCGTTCTTGCCTCTTGCTTTTTCAAACCCAACGGAGCAAGAGCTTATATTATGTGGCAAGAGGCAAGAATGATATGCTAGAATGGTATCGTGCAAATGGCGTTTAAGAGCCTATGACCGGCAGACTTTTTGTCATTTTATTAAGGCTAAATGTTTGTCTGTGTATAGCCCCAATACATTTGGGAGATTCTAACAAAGCTCAGACTTACCTATGTAGGTACATCTTTGAATCAACATGATTGTGGTCATAAATACGGCAGGGAAAAATTGAGATAGGTATAATTTAGAAATCTTTGCTGACAAAAAATGATAAAATGTATCTTCCGACACACTTTCGGTCATTATTTAGATTTACGAGTGGCACATAGCTTTTTGAGTATTATAAATCTGGTCGTTTTTCATTTACCTCAACACTTCTGAGAAATCTAAAAGCTTTCGTAATAATACGTCCTGCTTATATGAAAAGAGAATAATATATTTATTCAAAGTGTTGTTTTTTTATTGCTTTAATTTCAGTTTTTTAACTTTTAACCTTATTGGTAAGTATTTATAAGTAAGAGATGATATCACTTACATTTGATAAGGTAGGTAAATAAAATCTATAAGCTGGCAATTTGAATAGTTCAAATATGTGGTCAAGAGATAAATAAAAAGAATCCCACTCATATAATAAAGCTGAAAGTTTGTGAGTTTGTTTAGATTTTTGGATGTTTGTATGTTGTGTAAGTAAGTACATATTTTTTGGTTTTTAGGAACGTTTTTCGTGATAAAAAGTAGCCTATATGCTGGAGTTATCTGGAGTTATACCTTTCACCTTACCAAATGTTTCGTCGTTTGAGCCTGATCCTTACACAAACATACAAACATCCAAACATCCAAACATCTAAACAAACTTTTAGCTTGATGAGTGGGATACAAAACTAGGTATCTTTATTCACTACCTATTCAAGTATCATAGAGTAACATTAGCGACGTTTTTTATTCGTAAGTACCAAAAAAATATCTCATAACTGTTACTTTTCTCTTCCTTTCATCATTTCGGAGTGACATCTCATTTCTGCAATATTTTACACGCCTAAAATGAGCCTTTTGTCGCCGATTTGAGAAATATTTTAAGGGAATATCAAGAATTACTTTGAATATTTAAAAAACGGTGACGCTTATAGAGTGGCCGTAAGCAAGATCCGAGTACTATTGGTACAAAGAAAATACATCGCTGGGAAATTATAATTGAAATAACCCTTCCGTAACGGGTAAGAAAAATAGCCAACTTTACTATACCTAATATACTTTCTACTTTCGGTCCTGAAGTAGGTACCTACAACTAAGAAGTTCAACTGGTTGTATTAATTTATTCCACTTCCTAATCTTTCTATCCTACTAATATATATATATATATATATATATATATATATATATCTATTTTTTTTTTCAACCTATCATGTCCCACTGCTGGGCAAAGGTTTGCCAGTCTGGCTCGAATCCATCCAGATCGTCTCGCCACCTTTTCCTGCGTCTGCCGCGTCGACTTCGACTGCTTTCAGGCACCCACTGAGTGACAATCTTCGCCCAACATTCTGGGTGCATTCGAGTCACATGACCTGCCCTACTAATATTATAAAAGCAAAACAATGTGAGTATGAATGTAGATAGATGTTTGGACCTAAAAAAAAACTTCTGAATGATTGATGGATCATCAAACAGATAGCTAGATTTATCCCTTTTTATCCCGGAGAAGTTTTTCCCAGGGAACGACGGGGCAGATAGTAATCGATATCAATAATACCTATAGTAATCTATTTACCTAAACTTGAGATGAAGTTTATGTACTTATTAATACCTAGAACCAAATAAGAACATAGAATTAATAATGAGGTATTTTTTATTACATTTCCTTGTCTCATTAAGACTGTTAATATAACGGCGGCCGTTTCTTTAAAAACCTTAGCTGAAGTGATACTAAGGCTGCATGTTTCAGTGAATGGAGATGTATTGTATGTTACAGGAATGTGTGATTTCTTATTAAAATTAATAGCTTGCCTTTTACTATGAAATCTATTTATTTAATATGGGCCAACACCAGTTCAGAAATACATTTATTTACAGAAACTAAGGTACCTACTTAAAGGTAAGTTGAACGGGGCCGTTTAATCAAATGGCTCGGCGTTTAATTGAACGGCGGATTTAACCGTTCCGTATGTTGTTGTTTGTTTTTTTCCGCAACCAACCGTTTATTTGACGACCTCTGTGGCGCAGTGGGCGAAGGTCCACCTGCGACGCAGAAGGTTGCGGGTTCGATCCCCGCCGCGGAACAAATGTTTGTATGATCTACAGATATTTGTCTCGGGTCTGGGTGTTTCTATGTATAATATGTATGTATTTACAAACAAAAAGTATACGAGTATATGTATTATATCAGCCATCTAGTACCCATAACACAAGTTCTGCTTACTTTGGGGCTAGATGATGCTGTGTGAAAAAGTGCAGCATTATTAAGTCCAGCATTATTATATTAAAACCAGCTGGCTGCGACATAGGTAAGGTACATCGTATATTCAAGTGAGAACAACATTCGTCTACATACATCCAGGTGTACCTAAGAAATAAGAATAGGTGAATTATGTCTTTTGTGAAAATGGCAGTTCTATAAATCAGGACTAAATTTATTTATCTGCGATCGAAGGCTCCTTTGTACGAAATCTATTTGATAAGATAATATTCATGGCTTGCTTTGTCTTGTCTTGGCACTTCCGTAGAAACAAACGTATCCTTCATATTATCCACAGCTTCGAAATTCTTAAGGTAGGTACATACCTACTTGCAGTGCAACTGTATTAATAAATTGCTTCGGGCGGTTTCGTATTTATCTCTATATCCGAATACATCCGATCGACCTTTCTGTATTCTTTGCTTAAAGATAGTAACTGTGGGTATAGGTACCTACATTGTTTTTTTTTGCAATAAGAATTGGCATTTTTGAACCTTGATATAGGAACTACTAAGCGATATGAAGGGCGTCTTGACATTTTAATTTACAGAACTATTTTACTAAAGAATGTCAAGGAAGCTGCGAAAAAATCTCCAGTTCTAAACCTGAAGCCATTATTCACCAACATTTTAACAGACGGTTAAAACAAGCAGACAGTGCTTAATATGTTCTTTTTAGGCATAAATAACAGACCAACAAAATGTGAAACGATTTTATGCAACACAAAAATAGAACACTTTTTTTCGTCCAGCCCGGGATTCGATACCGTCTGAAAAGGAACTTCGTTCCAAAAAAAAAATTGAGTCTTATATAAATGAAAATCTGTGCATTTTCATCGGTGAGCTTTTATTTATTCTCAACTTTGAAACATGAGAATCTCCGAGTTTCGTAGCGACTTGACGCTTGCTTTATTGGAATAGAATCTACCTACACAGAATATTCTTCTGCCTTGTTGGATATGACATCGTATGTACTCATTTATTTATACAAGTCCCTGTAACTGTTTGAAAATATGCAAATATTTATTTACGACAAAGATGTTTTATTGACAACAGAACATCACAAACTTCATAATGCTGAAATTAGAATAAAGAATAGAATAAAGTTTTATTTTCTCCACATCATATACAACAGTTACAATAGGTACTAAATCTACATAATTTTATGTGGGTGAAAATACGGCTACCCCTCAGCATTTGCTCCAACAGCTCGAGAGTGTTGGAGCGCTGGTTTTCAGTGGCAAAATTGACATACCTACCTATATAAGTATTTAAAATGTGTACTGCCTTCCTGGGATTGAACTACATATACCTATGTAAATTTTGGATCAATAAAAAATGACATAACCATCAAATAAATCATTAAGTAACACTTTTGACTTTCAGGAATCTTTGATTTGTTGTTTGATTTCAAATTTTTTGTTTGAGAAATATTTAGGTAAGTACTGAGTATTACACATTCTTAGTTTCATCCAAATCGGTTCACTAAGGCCTGATTCTAGCACAAAATTTAATTCGAATTGATTATTGTCTACCGCGCCTCGGGGACACAGTCAGTCATGTTCCTGTTTTGAAACACAAAGTTAGTTAGGTAGTTTGAAACATAAGCTGCAAAAAAGTTTTATATTGAATGTATCGTTAATTTCATTCATGAGATTAACGTTTATTTGTTTTTACTACGAGTATAAATGTATAAAACCTGTTGAACTTTCATTAACCCACGCCAGTGACCGAACATAACATAAAAACCACGTGACCCAAATGCTGCCAATCTATAAAAAACACTTTTTAAACTGCAACTAGCCAATCGTATTTTACGATGAGATTAAACTAGTTCTTTTTTGAGCTGTGTGTGTTGGAGTGGGAGTACCTATAAATTATCCGGACTCTTTTCAACATCATTATCAGCATAAAGGATCACACCGGCCATGGACCCACTGTTGGCTATTCTCTCCGGTCTCTCTTAGGTGTAGCAAAATCTCTAGAGAATTGTATTTTTGAAAGAGATACATTTTGAACAAGATACCTACCTACGCGAGAAAAACGTAACTCTTGGCAGTCGGGTAAAAGAGGTTTATTAAAGTCGTTTCAAGAGAGTGTTTTAGATTTGAAGAAACGTTGTCTCTGTATCAACAAACTTTTACTTAAAATAAGTTAAATAATTGTAAATGACTTCAAAGGCTTCAATTCCTTAGCGATTGAAGTTAAGTAAATTAAGATTTGGATGTCAATAAATTAAAATTTAACGATCGTTGCGCTCGCGGTTACGCTCGCGTTGACAAGATTCTGAACAATTTGAGAATTTAAAGTTCTGGTTTAGACTAGGTACGGTCAGCGACAGAAGTTCATGAACATTTGATGTATTTGAATCTAATTTGTCTGGTCGAAGCGACGCGTGATCCGAGAGCTGGCACATTTTTGGCTCAAAGGATCAGCATTGCCATCCAGCGTGGTAATGCCGCCAGTGTTTTGGGCACGCTTCCGACTGACAGTGACCTGGATCAGTTGAGCTATCTATAGATCGTTCTAACGATCCTTAGATAGCTTGACTAATCCTGTTATATTTTGTAAATATATGTAAATATGTAGTAGCTTAGTTTCTGTAAATAAATTTGAACTGATTTGAATCTTCAATATCTTTGAAGTTCTTAGGGTTTTAGATAAAACTTCAAGGCAAAACATCCAATGTAAGGCACCATTACTATTTATGAAAAAAATTGGCAATTTTCCCACAAATAATGATGAAAAGGAAGCTTTAAAATTTCCAATTGTTCATGAACTTCTGTCGCTGATTGTACACTATAATCGGATTAAGTTCATTTGTGGAATCCTCAATAAATATTTTTGATTTGATTTTTTGAATCACGCTCAAACTACAAAACTGATACTTAACAATGAAATGTCTGATAGGCATTATTGAGCAAAAAGTAATAACCATAAATAAAACGATAGATCCTATAAATGAAGGCAGACATGATCGCGGGCTAAAGCTAGGATAGAAGACCAAATTAATGTTTATAAACGAGATATTACACAAAACCATAACCAAGTTATAGCTCATCCAATTAGAAAAATAAAAAGCTCTTACAAACGGAATCCCTCTACGTGTCCTCGATGTCAGATATAAAACTGCAGTTCAACACACAGGGGCTATATTTGTCTACATTTCCCACTGTCTTACGTGATTTGGCTATGCTATGTCTAAATACATAATATTTTTTCAAAATAATTTCTGGGCGTCTGGTCAAAGCAACAGCGAATACCTAATATCGTTTACAACAAAGAACTGAAACAAGTTTTTTTTAATTAATTGATCCTGTTATCCTGGCGTTTAAAGCAAACAGTTTTAAGGTTTGAGTTTTGCGACATTTTATCGTAAGTATAGCCGAATCCAAACGCAGGACGAATGCTTTTGCTCTATCATAAAGCTCAACTTTATTACGAACAATGATCCAATGCTATGTTTGAAAATGTTATACAAAAATGCGTAATGAGGCAACTTAATTTAAAAGAGATTTTGATGTGTGTTGTGGATAAACTGATATGTAGAGGGGGCAAACGCCAAGTGAAGAGTGTTTACGTAATTCTTTATATAACCATAACCTGACTTTGCCCACTCTCTTTCTACATGCCACTTCATACGGTCTCATGCTAACCTGTGGGGCTATGATGAGCAACGTGACTAAAGTCTCTCGTCTCGTTTTTTCGTTAAAAATGGTCATAACTGTGTCTGTCGTCATGCTCTAACATGCCAGCCCTGATCCAGGTGCGGCCCGCGAGTAAATATGCGTTATTCTTCAACCGCGTCAATTTCAATTTCAAAAGTTTGTTTGTGGGATAAATACTTATCTTATAAACTATTACATTTCTAATGTGAATTTTGTGACTGTTTATTAAGTTTAGGTTAGTTGCTTCTCACTCTTTGACCGACTGAAAATGTATGAAAAAACCAACAGGATTACGACTGTATCTCCGAGTCACGGTAGACCTTTTCTCAGATATTACATTTTGTTTGTTTCTCTAGTCAAACTAAGACGTCACAGGGTTATAAAGAGTGATGGAAACCCTTAAAATGAGATCTAGTGCCGTTCCGTGTTTCTTCGAGTGTGTCGTATATCGTCGACAGGACAGTGGACAAATGCATAAACTGTGTTTTACTTACTATTCTTTTAAATTCGGTATAATGTATTTTAAGACCGAACTCGAATTTAATTAGTAATTTATTTAGAAACTAACTGCGCTCCGTGTTACCTGCGGTCCCTCGGGAATATGTACTTCATTGCACTTTTCACTATGTGTATTTAGTCATCCATAGTTACATTGTCTTTCAGTCATCCATAGATGTTGCACATGGCAAAAAGGTGTAAAGTATGTCTATCTATCTATGCATTCAACCCACTGCTAGTTAATAAGCCTCTACCACGCCTCTCCTGGCGGTTTTGTTCCGGAATACTGCTCTCCTACTGCCCTACAATGCCGTTTGACCATGTAGTTTGCCTCGTACTCATAGTAAAGTCCGTCAAAATTTCAACGTAGTGTCGATTACCAGTGGCGTAGCTACCGGAGGGCTAGGCGGTGCAGTGCACCGGGGCCCCTAAGCTCAAGGGGCCCTCGGACTCCTTGAGCTTCCGGACTCTCCGGAAGTTTTTGTTCTTAGGAAACTATGTATACTAACTAGGTATGATTATTTTGAAAATAAAAACAACTGCGTTTTTAGATTTTTGAACTAAACATTTGTCAAAAAACTAGTTGGTGTCAATCGACGCAATTTCCTAACACTTTTCCCAAAGTAACATGCTCAATGCAATCATCTTTATTTCTATATTTTCTTAAGAAAATATAGAAATAAAGATGATGAAGAAAGTATCAATAAATATAGAAAAATAACAAATAGAATAACACTGAAATGTAGAGAACAAAAAGAAAAAGACCTAGAAAATGATTGCAATAATATAGACCATTTCATGAGTGTAGGAAAGACAGATATAGCTTACAATATTATAAAAAATCTTAGTAGAAAAAGAAAAACCAAGTCAACAACTATCTTAGATGAAGATAATAAAATACTTGTCGATACTAAAGAAGTTCTGAAAAGGTGGAAGGGATACGTTGAGACACTGTATGACGGAGAAGAACTGTCTGACTCGGACATTGAACAGGAACATGAAATAGAGCAAGATTTTATTGGACCCAGTATACTTAGAGAAGAATTTGATAAAGCTTTAAATAATTTAAAAAACGGGAAAGCAGCAGGAAATGACAAAATTTATATAGAATTAATAAAATACGCTAATAATAACAATTTACTAAAAAGAATATTTAAACTAACGCAAAAAATCTACGAAACAGGTGAGGTACCAAACGACTTCAAAACAACTAAAACAATAACAGTTCCAAAAAAAGCCAACACTCTTAAATGTGAAGAACACCGCACTATAAGCCTAATTTCACAAGCCTCAAAAATACTATTGAAAATAATTCAAAACAGAATCAGAAATAAAATTGAAGAAAACCTAAGTGAAGATCAATACGGGTTCAGAAGGAACAAAGGCACAAGAGAGGCTATAGTCGCTTTAAGGCTTGTTATTGACAGAAGGTTGGACCTAGGTCTAAATACTCATATTGCATTCATAGATCTGGAGAAGGCGTTTGATAAAGTAAATTGGAAGATAATGATGAAGACGCTGAAAGATGTAGGATTAGATTTTAGAGATAGAAGAATAATATATAAACTATATAAAAATCAAACAACAATATTAGAGATGGGAGAAGAAAAAGAAATAGCAAAAATAAGACAAGGTGTAAGACAAGGCTGTTCACTCTCACCACTTATCTTTAACATCTTTATAGAATCAGCAATCAAGAAAATAGTAGAAAAATCAAATAAAGGGGTAAAATTCAATGGGGAAACCATAAAGTTCATCAGATTTGCAGACGACATAGCAGCTCTAGCTGAAACAGAGAATGACCTACAGTCTCTATTGGACACCATGAACAATATTTTCAAGGAAATTTCACTCAAAATCAATATTAATAAAACAAAAATACTAACAGCATCCAAAACAGATTCAACATTTCAAACTATAACTTTAGAAGACACAAATTTAGAAAGAGTTAAAACATTCAGATACTTAGGCAGCCTAATAACTTCAGATTCCCGATGCACACCAGATATCAAATCAAGAATAGCCCTAGCTAAACAAGCATTTAACAATAAAAGAAGCATATTCACATCAAACATATCCAAGAAAGTTAAAAAGAAATTTATAAAAACATATGTTTGGAGCATAGCTCTATATGGGTGTGAGACGTGGACAATAACAAAGAAGGATCGAGAAAAGTTGATGGCGTTTGAGATGTGGTGTTGGCGTAGAATGGAAAAAATCAGCTGGACGGAGAAGATAACCAATATGGAAGTTCTGCGTAGAGTCAACGAAGAGAGATCGCTATTGCAAGTTGTCGAGAACAGAAGGGGAAAGATGCTCGGCCATCTTATACGACATGACAGTTTCATTAATAACATTATAGAAGGGAAAGTGGAAGGAAGAAGAGGAAGGGGAAGACCGAGGATAAGCTACATGAGCCAAGTGAAGGAGAAGGTAGCTGTCATGTCGTATAAAGAGGTCAAGGAAGCAGCCCTGGAAAGAGATACATGGAGAGGGATTCATCAGTTGTACCGACAAGGAGTAAATCCTTAAATAAGAAGAAGAACATGCTCAAACATGCGCCACACCCTGCATATTTTGACTTGATAAAACCTAAACCGTCCAGTTAGGGCCACAGTTTTTTTTGCACCAGGGCCCTTGGCTACGTAGCTCACTGTCGATTGCCCATTCAGCTGAGAGAGAACCTTTACAAATAAAGATAAAATGTTGTATATGATGTGGAGAAAATAAAACTTAATTCTATTCTATTCTAAATATGAACTTCAACATAGTTTTGCTAGTTGCGACTGTCTGCCTAATTAAATCTCAACGTGAACCTGCTTCTTATCAAAACTATGATAAAAATCAAATAGTTTATCTAGTTTTATCCCACTGGCCGCCAGTTTTTTTCAAAATGGCTGCCATTAATGCGTCCTGCATATTTTAATAGCTATCATTAGATAAAGGTAAGATTAGCATCGTCTGTTTACTAAGCACATCTCTACAATAAAATAGAGAAAAAAAAATGCATTTTGTTTAGGCTATTTTGGTTGAAGAAAAGATGTTGCAATTTTGCGTAAATTCATTTTTCTGTCGTAGAGATACAACGACTTCTGATGTCTCTTTGTGATCGAAGGTTTTCGAAAAAAAACTTTCTAAGTTGATAAACCCTACTTTTTTTTTACTTACTTTTTTTTCTACTTTATTTTTCTATTAAGAAAAATAGCTTATACCTACAGTATCCTTTCATGTTTTAACTCTCACACGCACAAATTAGTCAAAATTACATGATAACAGCTATAAAGTCAGGCCTTTCCTAAATTATTGACGCGGCGCAGGTGTGCCCGATCTAAGGCCAGAACTATAAAATGGCCGGGTTGTTTAGATTGCTGCCATTATTTTTTGCTTTCACCTGCTCACCATCCATCAATTCTTATGTATCTACTCATTTAAGTACTAGGTATAACCTTAGAAAAACGAAAAATAAAATAAATAAATAATAAATAATGCTGGACTTTTCACACAGCATCATCTAGCCTCAAAGTAAGCAGAGCTTGTGTTATGAGTTCTAGATGACTGATATACTACTTATATACTTTTTGTTTGTAAATACATACTTATACATAGAAACACCCAGATCCGAGACAAATAAATAGTTTACTTTTATTTACTTACAATTTACTTTAAAATAGCTACGTATTTTTTAATACGTACCTACTAACTTTCCCTAAACTGCATTTTCTGATGTCATCAGATTTTTTTTCTATAGAATAATGAGTATAATACGCACAACCAATCTTTGTCTGTCTGAAGTAGCTGCGCAGAACCTATTTTTGATGGCGCCTAAAAACGAATACAGCGTTGTATAGCTACGTCGCTCACTCGCTTAGTTTGTTACATCGTGCTATCTCGCTTACTCTACCAAACCTGCGCAATCGTGTAGTGCATCTTACTTAAGAGAGACAAAGATCGGTTGTGCATATTATACGTATGTGCAATAATCATAGTTCGATAACTATATCAAATAATTTTACGGACTGTCACGCTGTTGACAAATATCTGCTGGAACACACAGTATGGTGAAATCGCCTCTTACAAGATATCCCACCATCAATCTAAATAGGCTCTCCCGATATCTACCCCATCAATATATTTGATGTATCCTTCCTTACCTACTATAAGCTTATATCACCTCATATTCTTCTAAATACCTGTTTATGGTCTCATAAGCGAGCAATACCGCTAACAAAAGCTATTTACCCGTTAATTATCCCTTTTACGAGAATGTATATCAAAGTAAGTAAGTGTCTTTCACAGGTCAAAGTATATGGTAAGAATGAGTCAATTTAATTTGCCATTTATACTATAATTTTGTCGTATCGGAATTTATCTTAAAAACAAACACATACAAATACTTAATTTCTTCACTTCACAATCTTTCTTATATCCTCTAAATTTTACTTAATATTTCATAGATCCTCTACTAATAAAATATTATAATTTTTTATAAGAATGTTTTATTTTCTTTATTTTTGTAATTCTGTAATTCTGTATTGTACACAATAGGAAACATGTTATAAAGTACAAGTGTTAGTAAGTAGTAGTGTAAGTAACATTACAGAAGTCTTTTGAACGATAATTTTACATAGAAACTATAAATAACAGTCAATTGAGCAACAAACATGAAGGGAACCGGCCGGAAATTAAATTTATGTTTGTATTGTCCTGTCTTCACGAACTATTGAACGGGAATGCCCTTATCCATTGGTCTTTGATACGGTATTAGAACTAAATTTCCTCAAAAACAAACAATGAAAGTCGAGTTAATAAGTACTGCGAGTATGGAGGTGCCGGCACCGCAAATTGTCTAATAAGATGACATACAAAATAGTTATATACAGGGTGTCCCACGGCTATGCCACATGGAGGGAAAGTACCTTAAATATTGTAGATGGAACATTTTACTGAAAGAAGACATTACTTTTATTTAAAAAACAACTTAAACTGCATTCACAGATATTTAAATTGAAGATTCTTTAGTCAGTTTAACTTATTAATAAAATAATTGAATTGGAGTTTTTTATGATTTTTTGCCACTGACTGTACAATCCCATTCGTCTAACATACTATATATTCTAATGAATGTCAAACACAATTATAAAGTAGTTAAACAGCGTGAATAGGCGGTACTCATAAAACACTATAAAATTCATGAAATTTGGTAAATCATACTTAAATGTTCATTCAATCTGAACCTAATTCTCTGACTTTCTAACAAATCATGATAACATAATAGGTATCTCTACTTATTCTGTCCCACAGCTGGGCAAAGTTCTCCTCCTATTCCTTTCCTCAACCGTCTCTATTCTTTGTTCTTTTACCTGTTACCCACTATCAAAATGATAACAGACATTTTTATCAGAAAGTAAGTTTCAAGCTTTTCCGTAAAAACTTAGAATTGGAAAACTAAGGTGTAACGTAACCAGCATTAGTTTTTAACCTATCACATGTATGAAGCAGGTTCTATTGTGCTATCAAAATAATGGACAAGAGACTAAAATGACGCCATGTAGTCGATTCAAGGAGTAACTTCGAAGGACCTTTTAGGTACACTCATTAAATCCTTTTTTCCTAGGGTTGCTAACATTCATTTTTGATGTACTTGTTGGTTTATACAGCATCAGGATACAATCAATGCCTTCGCCCAGTGGCACTTCAATGGGCCACTGTAGTTTCTGGGGTTTGACGTAGTGTATGCTTGCCATTAATTAGCTGTGTCTACACATACTGGGTCTTTAATATCACTATTTGAATTATATGGTTCAATAACTAAAAAAAATGCATTAGACAATATTGAAATCCAGATCAGAAGCAAATGAACCTAATAAACAAGTTGAATGTACAGAGACCAACGAAGTGTAAAGTTTCAACGAGTATCGAAGAAACCTCGGTAAAAGAAACACAATTTGCAATGAAAAGAACTAGTTGCTGGTATGTTCACTTTGCGACTACTTTGACTTTGTTTGTTTTAGCCTGTACTATCCCACTGCTGGGCAAAGGCCTCCCTTTAAGTTTTCCAAGCTTTCCGGTCTAACGCCATTGCCTGCCACTGATAGTCGCTGAAGGTGTCCAGCTCATCGTGCCATCGTTTGCGTGGTCTGCGGTGCCGTCTCACTGTCTCAAGGCTCCACTCATTTGTCATAATAATTCTAATAATGTACTCACTGTTCTTATGTGATTGTTGATATCTTGTCATCATCATCATCATTTCCCTGCCATTATCCCACGCTATGTGGGGTCGGCGCAACTTGGCTTCCTCTTCAACTCACTCCTATCACTCGTCAATTGTGCATCCGATCCTTTTACATTCATATCATTATCTTGTGTATGAAATAATTTAACCTTTATCTGGTCGAAGCGACGCGTGATCCGAGAGCTGATGTTTACCTTTAATTTGGCACAACGGATCAGCATTGTCGTTCAGCGTAGTGATGCCACCAGAGTTTTGGGTACGCTTCCGACTAGCAGTGGCTTAGATCAGTTGAGTTATTGTGTCCAGTGTAAGTAAGGAGCCTCTTTTAAATCGTTTCACCACACTAGTTAGAGAATAACACTAGAATAACACACGACAAGAAGTTACTTTCTGATATCTACACAGAGAATGATAGGATCCATTCTCTGTGGGTTCAGGATAATAGTGACTATTTTAATAATAGCAACTACGAGGAAAGTGGGTGTCGTGGCGAGGCACAGGTATTTCAATTACCTTGCTCCATAGCGAGCCAATAGTTCCCAACTAAGGACCTAGCTATTACTCGTATGATGGCTGATATTGTACCTACAGTCAGGATCATGTATTATCATCATAATTAATTTTTGACCAAGTGTGCTTTTCGAAACAAAAAGGCCAATGCCTGATTTTGTATTGAGAGTGGTGTCTTTTTTTTCATTCTGTTCTTCTATATTTTGCAAGCGTTTCTCAAAACGTAACTCTTAAAAAAACTGAGAAATGAAACCAATTTCAATAGAAAAAGGAGAGACAAAATAGAAGAGCTTGATAATTTTTTGTTAATAAAATTAAAAGAATGGTCTTTTGCTTGTTGCTTTGTCCTGTCGAACAAACCGGCAATTGACGAATAGAATGTCGAAGTGCCCTATGCCAACACTTCTCTACATTCATTTCTTCTTTATGTTTAAGTAGTTTCTAAAACTATAATTTCACATTCAATTCTAGCTGACTGTACCAGGTGTGATGATGTACAGTCAGCAACGAAAGTCGATTAACATTTTGTGTTTCACAATTTTATTTTACTAATATTTGAAGTAAAAAAAAGCCTTGGTTCATAATAATTTCCCATCAAAAGTTTATTTTTTCTTGGTTATCAAAAGCCATTTTAAAAAGTCCAACTGTTAGTCGACTTTCGTTGCTGACTGTACACATTTCTAATAATTGTCCTATATCGATACATTGTTGTGAATTGTTCTAACGTATTGCAGCTATCGGAAGTTAGGACTTGCAGCACTAAATTGAAATACTTCATGTACTGGGTAATTGTAGAAGTCTTTGATCTGGAAATAACGTTTGACCTTTATTTACAGTCAGCAATGAAAGTCCATTTTTCCAAAGAAGAAATTCCAGGAAAAACCTGGGAAATTATCATGGACATCTTCAAATATTTTGGTCACGATGTTACGAATTTTGAAAATTATTATTCAGACTTGTGAAACGTCAAACTTTAATCGACCTTCTTTGCTGACTGTACTTACCTATTCCACTAAGACAACGCAATCACAAGTCATGTCCTTATTATTTACCCATCCATGAAGACAGGCGACTTTTGAGTGGTGTTTTTTTAAGAACTAGGAATTCCAATAAAAGTACAATTTCGATACCCGATAATATTTATTTCATCCAACTTTGACAATGGTTTAACAACAACTATTTTGGGTATCCAACATTCAGTTTTGAGTAATCATCTTAATATTAGTTTAATTAATATATGTATGTATGTAGAGCGATGAAAGGGGTTGCTACTCGTTACATTTTCTATGAAAACTTGTCACTTACAGATTACCCAGCCAGGAAATATGAAAGTTAAGTTCTTTTCCCCTTATAAACAAATATTTAATTAACATATTTTGTATCCATTCAAAAAAAAATTAAACAAAATCATAAAAGTGAAATTCGTACGAAAAGTTGAACTTTTAACGACAGACTATTGAAAATTGGAGTGGTTTTATGACAATGAAAACCATGGTGAAGCTATTGTTTTGAAATGATATAAATACTTATTAAGAAAAATGTTGCTTTCAAATAGGAAGTTAAGTATTAATGATTATTTAAATTGATAATACTTTTGGCAATTGTTAGTGCTATTGGTTTATGTATTTGATACGCGTCACCTTAGATTTATCTAAGCGCGTCACAGAGCCGTGCATGTCAAATTTAAGACACACGTGACACATAAAAAAAAATACCCAAATAGGAATTACTACAGGCGCAGTAATTTGCGTATGTCTATAGGGCTTCAAAGATGTTAGAGTTCCACTTCTAGATTTGCTAAAATAAAGAGTTCTGCTAATTTAAAATTAAGAGCTAATAAATATTTAAGTCTTTTACCTCTTACAATAGTTTTAAATGCACAATACGATAACTATTAAACAGATACCAATTAGAAGATTAATATTTATAACAAGACTACTGAAAGATAAACTTGATTTTTTTATAAGTTAATCCAAAAATACTTTTTGCAAATTTAGAAATTGACATTTTCATTTCGAATTGACACGCACAAATTTTTTTCGTATTTTTTTTTGGCACATCATGTACCTAATGTTTTGTTTATCAACTGAATCTATTGAAAAGGGAAATTTATATGAGATCTATATATCTATATCTATGAGGATCTATTGAAATTTAAATAAATTATTGTTTGAATAAAAACCAAGTTTACCTTAGATAGCCATAAAATGTTATCTACTTTAATGAAAGTTATATTATGGACAGACAAATCTTACGCCATAGAAATTTATTTACAAAAACTAATATATTTCTAATAATAGAACTAAATAAACTATTTAAGGGATAACATAATTAAAAGCATTTTTTTTGTTTTTATTTTAATTTGCATCTTGATATCACAGTACCTATAAGGTAACGAAATATATAAATCTATTATAATATTTTAACGTGTATTGAACTCAACTGACTAGAAGATTAGGTAGAATAACATTTGAACAAAAAGTTTTGGTTTATGCCACGTTCCTGATTAGTTCCTCCAGCGACAGCATTCCATCCTAGAAAAAAATAAAAATTTAAAAAATGTCCTAAGTCACCTGAGGAACTGAAACTCAAACTAAAACTCAATTTAGCATAGCGCGTTTGCGCCAAAGTGCCTTCACCTTAAAGATTCGTGATTTGATGGCATAATTATTATTGAATATAATATAATATTATTGATAAATACCCGTTAATTAATATTATTTATCTCTACAAAGTGAATTTTTTTGTTTTCTTTTTATACCTGGTTCACGTCGATGAATTTGCGTACAACAGACCGGGTGAATTCTGGGTTGTTCATCATTTCCATTACTAGCAGGTCCAACGGCAAACTGCGAAAAAGCATTAATTGAAAAAAAAAATGTGAGTATCGTGGAACACTCGGTTGGAAAGAAGTTTCAACATTGATTATAAAATTCTAGAAACGCTTTTCCGTACTAACAATGTAACAATGGACTGTTTTGCGACTGCGTTTTTTGTACTGTGACGTTTTGACCCATGTTTGTGTCGTGACGCAAAAATCGAACACTTTTTTTTCATCTAGCCCCCATCCGATACCGTCCGAAAAGGAACTTCGTTCCAAAAAATGTGACAGCTGTATCAGGACAAATAAAACTAGAAGCGTCTGTATCGCCAAGGCATCATGTTATATTTTATTATTTATTATATTCTCTCACATTTTTATTTTAGTCAAAATCTTTTGAAAGCCTCATTGATACATTTATCTAAGAACAAGTATTAACTAATATTAAATTAATATAGAAAAAGCTATTTTCTGAAGTGATTAGTCGAAACTTTTTGCGTAAGTAGTTTATTGAGAGCCTTTTGAAGAAGGTTTGCTCAAGAGGAAATAATTCCATAAAAAGATCTCTCAGGTTAAGTGAAAAGTTATTCATACGTGAAATCATAAGTCAGGAATTGAATTGTTACTAATGGAGTGTCGTAGGCGTATCGTAGTGTACTTGTAGATCTGCTACGAAGCGTAGCATTGCTACGAGGTCAAAATCATGTCCTTTTTGATGACCTCTGTGGCGCAGTGGGCGAAGATCCGCCTGCGACGCAGAAGGTTGCGAGTTCGATCCCCGCGGCGGGACCAATATTTGTATAAAATTAAATATGTACCTGTCTTTCACATTTTCCATTTTTTTTTCCGAATTTCATACATTTTACTTGTCCCGCCATCGCATCAGCGTCCGATACCAATATCGGATCGAAAAATGTGAAACCGCTCTTAGTCACTATCTACACTATTCCAAGTTTCATACTAATCATTTTACTAGTTAAGTCGTAATGGAATTATAAACATCCAAACATACAAACCTCAGATTTATTTTAGTAGAATTTTTGGCCCAATCCAAATGATTCCCAAAAATAAATATATCACCTCGTATCAACAAAGGATCGTGGGAGAGGCATCGTTGAGGGGTTTATCCCGTATCTGTGGTGTGCGCTAATCCCATGTCAAACAGATACCATCGCTTAGCCAAGTTGAATGTATACTTGGCTTTATATTATAGACAAATGCGAGCTTACCATGATTTATCTCACGGTAAAATAGAGTAATTTTTTTCAGGACATTTCACATATTTTTTTGAATTTAAAGTAAGCATGTTAAGCCAACTACATTACTAACACCTTTTTTTTTAATCCATACAGAGAATAGAAAACATCTAGACCCGAGAAAAATATTCACAGATCATAAAGCGAGAATCGAACTCGCACCTTGCGTCACAGACGGGCCTTCGCCCACTGTACCACAGGTCATCAATTATTTAGTTGATATAAATTTATGAACGTTACAGCTAACATTTTGTCTAATAAGCAACTTATTCAGGTTAATGAAAGTATCTCAATGACTTGTAAGTATTTTTAGGAACTACTAATAATTTAATAGCAATGGAGGCCTTCAAGCGGAATAAAAACTGTTTTTTTTAATACCTTTCAACGTTCTTGTCCTCGCCAGTTTCAGGTTCCTTGTCAGGTGACGATGCCAGGGTCTCCAGAAAGTCATCCATATCGACCACTGGAAATTATAATATTATTTAGAAACTGATTTATTTTAAAAAAAGACTGAGCTCCGATTTACGGTCAAGTAATGAACAAATGTGATCTACCTGCTTACTTTGGCCTCCTTATTTCTATGGTAGAGTAGAGTAAAATTACATTTGAGTTTTTAGCCTAAGCTAAAAAAAACATCATTTCTGCAATGGTGATAAAGCCCTTAAATAGTCTCAGCTCAAATGTAATTTTCCTCTACCCACACTACAGTAGAAATAAGGTGGTCATGGTAAGCTTCAATCACAAATTCAACTTAATCGAAGAGGCAGTATTTTCAGTAAACCTCAATAAAATACTCATCACGATGCACAGACAGATACAAGGACAACAATTGCTTGAAAACCAATGACTCACTTTCACGTAGAGGTATGTTCACATGACAACACTAACTTTAGGTACGAGTATTATTTTCACATGACAATTCGGTACTTGAGTTTGAAAGAACAGAAAATAGAAAATGAAGTAAGTAGATCAATCCTTCTTTAATAAGTGTGTTGGCTACACACATTGGCTAACTAATAAAATTATAAAGCCTAACTCATACACACTAATATTATAAATGTGAACGTAACACGGTCTGTCTGTCTGTTTGTTAACTTTTCACGCCGAAACCGCTGCAGATAAAGCTGAAATTTGGCATGGACAAAGATTACCTATACTCCAGTGACAGACATAGGTTACTTTTTTTTGTAAATAATCATAAGGGGGCGTGAAAATAAGGGTTGCCAGTTTGTATGGGGAACAAAGTTAATTAACGCTGGGCGCGGTCATAAAATCATTTTAAAATCTCCTAGGTGGCGTTTCTACTATAGCGGAGATCGCGATACGATCATTTTGAGTATTTAAGGTTTCCAAATAAATAAATAATGCTGGACTTTTGACACAGCATCATCTAGCACCAAAGTAAGCAGAGCTTGTGTTATGGGTACTAGATGACTGATACTACTTATATACTTTTTTGTTATACATAGAAACACCCAGACCCGAGACAAATATTTGTAGATCATACAAACATTGGTCCCGCCGCGGGGATCGAACCCGCAACCTTTTGCGTCGCAGGCGGGCCTCCGCCCACTGCGCTACAGAGTTCGTCAAAAGTAACTGCTATGTTATTTCGCTGACGAAGTCGCGGATACCAGCTATTTGATAAAATGACTCGATGTGAGCTGATATTTTGGAACACGATTCAAACTCAAGTAGCTCGCTTACCTGAGTATTTAAACACAACATCACGGACTCACGGAGCAAGTATGTTAGTTTTTATAAATCCATGCATTGGTTTTACAAGTATATTCATTGTCAATTGAATATCAAGTCGTCTGTTATTTTTACATTTCACTTCCTGAGGGATTAATAGTTTTCCCGTAAAACTAAAACAATCACTGAAATTAAGAAAATTGTGGCCCGATTTCCAAAATTTTTTTTTGTTAGAAAGAGGAATACTCTCAAGGTGGCGCCATATTTTTTTTTTCCTGAGGGATTAATAGTTTTCCCGTAAAACTAAAACAATCACTGAACTTTAAGAAAATTGTGGACCGATTTCCAAAATTTTTTTTTTGTTAGAAAGAGGTATACTCTCAAGGTTTTTCCTGAGGGATTTACAGTTTTCCCGTAACATTCAAAAAACCTCATTTTCACTACACAACACAATCTGAGTCAAACATTTAATAGTTTAAAAGGGTATTACACCCGAGGTAGTCCAAAACATTTTCTTTTCCTTATGGATTGATAGTTTTCCCCCTTGCTGATCTCCGGTGTGTCCTTTAGTAGGTCTGCCCATGACTTCTCTTATCCTTTCCTACTTAAGCTACGATAAGCAAAGTCTTAATGTACTCGTAGCTTACTATATTATTTACACATACACTTTTATTTACACAGTATTTATTTACTTACACTAAAAAGTGAAAAATAAAATTTTTGAAAAAAAAATTGAACCGACTTCACAGAACACAAACAGAAGAACCTTCTACACACTAAAAAGAGAAAAATAAGAATATAATTTGAAGTCGGTGCCAAGTGAATACGATTAGGTACCTATAAAAAAAAGAAATCGAGCGATAGCGTACCAGGATACAATTTTGCACCCAAGTTCTTTTGAATTTCTTAGATGTATATGAATAGTTGGCACCGACTTCAAATTATATTCTTATTTTTCTCTTTTTAGTGTGTAGAAGGTTCTTCTGTTTGTGTTCTGTGAAGTCGGTTCAATATTTTTTTTAAAATTTTTTTATTATATCCTTATAAACGACAGTACATCTTTTGAATTTCTGCAAATTATTGTCAAAGCTTTACCTAGCGTAATTAACTTTAGCATGATACGCGTCCTTATTATAACCGTATTGACGTCAATACGACGTCGTCTTTCCTGTGGGCCAGGCTGATTAAGCTGAGAGGATGGTTTAGGTGCTGGGCAAGCCTATTCCATCTCAAACAATGTCCCAGGCACTACAGCGTCCCGTTAAGTGTAGGCATAGGTTGCCTCCTGATGCTGCATAAATCATCTAATATAGATGTAGAATAGAATAGAATAGAATAGAATAGAATAGAAAAACACTTTATTGTACACAAAAACACATTACAGGAAATACACGTAAACAAGTAAGTAGGTACGATGGGCGGATGTAAAGGCCTAAGTAGTATTATAATCGAAGCAAACGTATCTTTCAGTGTAGTTCAAACGATACATACATATTACATAGATATTAGATACACGCTATAGAATTACAAACAATGGCTAAAATAATAAGGTAGATTTTACACAAACTAAGCTTCATAGCCAGATTTGCGCAAAATAAATTAATACTTAATTGATCTGTAGGTACCTAAGTTTGCCTATGTAAACCTTACAAGGTAATGTAAGGTTTACATAGGCACTATAGAAATAATAATGGCTGGTATTCACTATCACAAAAGCTCAATTACCTCGAAACACAACGGTCAGAGGTTACCATTTTACCTGATCTTAAGCAAAGAAGCCGGATGTGAAAATGGTATAATATCTGCATGTATTAACAAGAAATATTTACTTTTTTTGTATTTTTAGCTGTTTATTCAACAATGATAATGCCGCCAGCGTTTTAGGCACTAAACTTATTTTTACTCAAATATTTTGTTGTGTAATTTGTTTCTTTGTTAAATAAATAGCTAAAAATACATATACCTTTTTTTTACTTTAGTAACATGTTTTTATGTACAGTACACTTTATACATGCGCATAATATCATTAGGTACTTCAATAGCTTATGATATTATGCTACTTCTAAGGGCTTAATTCAAACTCAGCATCTTTTAAGTAAGCTCATAATGGGCGTCATTTGCTAAGGGCCGATCTTCACATACCATAATAAGAACGCACATGCAAATATTTTTGTGTAGTGTGCGTGAGTGTATGACTTCTTTATTGCACGTAAATGTACGTGTTTAATACCTGTCAACTCAACTCTAACGTCTAAACAAGTTTTCCTCATAGCGCACTTATCCTGTTCTGTTGAGACATAAAATTGTCCATAAAAGTAATTGTCACAATGCGAATACGTTTCCTGGAGGTACTTTAATTAGCAGCAGCATTGATGTGTGAGGCCCGACCCTTATGGTCCGTTTACATTGGTCTAGGAGAGTGGCAAGTAAAAAGTACAGTTGTGTAAGCTGACCGGATAGTGGCCAGTCAAGTTTGTTGTCTGGGTGCTCACCACTTGTTACTTTACTCCTCCTTGTACATGCCACTGTCTTTGAGCAATATAAACAGCTAAATAATAAAACTATGATACTAAACATGTGACGTAAAGTGTCCTCTTTGCATGCAATCCAGAGAACATTTTGTGACACAAACATGCAAGCTTTGGCGCTGTCGCTGTCTCATATCGCTGACTCGTTCTTGAAACCTTCCCTTAACATTTATTACCTCTGTCGGTAGCTCATCACTCAGACTAAAGAATTATCTGAGTGTGCAGCCATGTTCGGAATTATAGCATCAATGAGGGTTAGAATAAGGAAACGTGTACAATATACGCAAGAATAGACTTAGGTTAGACAGGTGGGCGTTAATGCTTAAGATAACACTATCTCACACAACACGCTTCGAGAATTTATTCACGACAATATTATTGTGAAAACTTTTGGTAGTTCTTATCTCAACATCATTATTATTTTTAATGCCACTTCAGTGGTTTATATTCGTGAACATTAAAAACAATTAGTAATTAAGTAAAATATTTTTTCTTGTCCATCATTGATGTTATAATTTCCACTGCAACGCAATAACATTTCAAAAACGCATCCATTCATAGAACCATCCGTAGAAAGTCAACCATAAGATCAAGCTAAGCCGCACCATAACATAAGCACGGTAAAGTGTATACAAGTCTTTATGTTCCACAAACGTTAGATGATGTAGTGTTTCGTGTTTTATTAAGCGAATTAAATGTTTAGTAGCCAGCCCAATATGTCATGTTTTCCCCTGAGCACCCGATGATACACGCATATTGTTAAAAATAATTTTGCCGTTTGCAAATAATTTGCGAATAATATTGAAATCGGTTGAAATTCATATGCATGAAGTGGTACATGAGCATGCAAATACTTCAAATTATAATCATAATTTAATTTACATCACCAAGCAAATACATGAGTGATGAAAATGTTATATTTAAACTATCTTTAAATCTTTCGGCTCTTTAGATGGCTCAACCGATTCTGATTTCTCTATTTCTGTATGTAGTAGTCTCTTCTATGTAGTATCTTCATTTTTATTGTTGAACATTTGCATACTTATAGTTAAAGATTAGTAAAACGCAATACTTCTTGAGTATTTTAACGCAATAAAGCCTTCAAATCTCTATCTAATTGAACACATCCGCTGCCACTATCTGCCAGTTGACAATTAAGATTTGGTTGAAAATTACAACTATTTTCCGACACTTTTGGCGTGTTTTGGTATCAAATCATTACTCACAGTAAATAGCTACGCCTACAATTTTGGGAGTTTGCGTAGATTACCCTAATTATTGTATTTTGATAGCTGATAGTACCCATGTAGCTTTTGGGCGTTCTTAGTATCAAAATCTTTGCGCACAGTAAATCAGCTACGCCTGTATTGGGCGTTGTTTTTGTAATTTAGATGGCACCCATTATTTTATGGTTTTTAATATACAAATCTTTGCGCACAGTAAATCAGCCACGCCTGTATTGGGCGTTGTTTTGCAATTTATATTGAACCTATTTTTTTTGGCTGATATGATACCTCCGGTTCGTTTCCCGTAGCCCCTGGCGATCAGAACCTTCCCACTTGGCCTGAACGTACCCCTGGTCACCCTTATTTCTTCCTCTGTGAACACCAAATATATAATTATCTACGCATTTACGAAGCGTCAGAAGATCTTCGTTTCATAGGCTTTTGAGACAGGCCAATTCACGCAAACATTTTTGTATCAGTTTAAGTTCCTGGTCCCATCATTTTTAATTTTTTTTTTTAAAACTTCTTTTAGGGAATTAGATTATGTATTACTAATTCCTGAAATTAAAAAAAATGTTTTTTAGGATATTTTTTTAACCAGATTTATTATCCTATTTTATCACGTGAATTGGCGTTTATACGAGTATGCCTAGTGTTATAAGCAGACATGACAGGCTTAAGCGGCGATTTAGCTCATCCTCCCCTTTACCTTCGTCAGAGTCGGTACCGCTCCGTTTACCAAAGTCATACGCTACCATCAGGCTGTTCTTGGGTTTGAACTTTTTGTGGGTCGACGCTTCAAATAGGTCTGTTGTGTGGAAGAAGATTTTGTTGTGTTGAGTGAGTAAAACATAATTTGAATATAATTAGTATGTTGGAAAAACATCATCTTTGTTATTAGTATGATGACATTAGTCTTAGGTAGCCATGCATTGGAATCATGTTTTACACTCATTCAAATACTGAAGTGTGTAAAATGTTTCAATGGTTGTATGTATCTTAAGGTGGGTCCACATTAGAACATCTCGCCGAACCGAACACCGTGTCATTGCCGCTAACTTGTTACGGATAGTGTGGACGAGTGGAGGCTTGCATCGAACACGAACCACGGTGCGGGGTGCCTTTTGTTACGGCGGAATGCTAATGTGGACCCACCTTTATAAACAGTAAAGGTTCATACAAACTAACGCGGAATTCCCTTTAAAAAATCCGAGCGGTTTTTCTGCCTTGTGGCACACTCAGAACCTTTTCTCTTTCTGCAGCTGGAAACCCGATCTAATTTGTCGAACCTCTTACAAATACAGAACAATACACATACACCTGTCGTCAAGGTAGTATTTCATTCGTAGTCAGATCGTCGTATCTTGATCTTGATAAGAGGGCTCGATTGCATTAAGAGCAATTTATTAGCAGAGCGAACGATATGGAATTTTACGCCATAATTAAATTTAATAGTCTACCAAAAATCTTACCAAAAATATTATTTCTAATACAAAATTTGTCGATTTCATGCGAATATTTTTTTACACATTAATTTAGATTTATAGTATTTTTTACTAAATTTCCTTTTTTCGAAAAGGATAATTCCAAATAAACAAATATTTTTGATAAGTGTCTTTGGAAAAATATAAAAATTAAACCTACAAAGTCGCTTATGATCAACACATGCACCTATTTTCACAACATTCGTTTCCAGATAAATGAATAATATGGACGACATATCTGTTTCTATCTCTTTCGTGCACTTATATTTTACAATTTTGAGATAGAGACAGATTCTAGTCGCGTTGCGTTAGCCCAATTTGGCTTGAAAGATACAAACATTTATCCGGAACATCTAACCAGCACAAATACGAGTGTGTAAAAAAAGCATTTTTCAGACAAACTCTATTCTGAACTGTTAAAACCTTTTTATACAAACCGTTTTAAGTACGCTGTTTACTCTCACAAAATAGTTTTTCCCATCTAATTGTAAAACATAATGACGCAAAGTTCCACACCGTCTCTCGCTCTATTGAGTACCCTCTAGTTCAGCTTATTCACGTTAACAAGATTCCCAGACACTTGCGAAGCCGCTTTTCAGTAACCAAAGGCTTTCCGATAATAAGCTCACAGTGTTTTGAAATACGGTCGTATTTCGATTGCATTATACCTTCATTTTCCAACTCTGGTGCTCTTTTACCAAAATCCCTGGCAATACTAACTGTGTGGCTTTTAAATGTTGGAGTGCTTCGACTGGCTCGTTCCTCTGACGTCGCGTGTTCTACATCACCTTAGAAATAAGTTTTTTTATAGTTTTTTGTAAAACACTCCCACACATTAACCCCTTGACAGACGCTGGTAATGATTCATACCAAAAATGTTTTTTTTTGTATTCGTCATTTGTAAGAATATTTTTTAATAATTTCAGTTCAGTTCAGTTTCTTGGTTAATACAACGAATTAAAATGATTTGACATCTTTTATGGAGACATCGGGGATACTCCTTTTTTTACGATATTAATATAGAAAGTATTTTTTAAATAGCTTGATAATATTTTTTTGTCCAAAAAGTTTTATTTATGTGTTAAAAAATCAATTTCTTAAAAGGTCAGGAAACAGTGAAACTGCCCTTTTCCCACATTATGTGGGGTCGGCACAACATTCCATTCAAAAAACATTACAGGGTACTTTCAAAAAACCCTACAATTTTCCTGAATAAAATAGGGAATAAAATGTACAGGTAACAAGAACATATTCATAACAAATTACGCGGTCCATTAGATTCAAATTGGCTGAATGTTGCAAAGTGGCTGGTAAGCACAAGACTTTTGTGAGCTATTTTTGTGTTGAATTTTCTTTCTGCATGATTACTTAGGGAAATAAGGTAGATTTGTTTGATATTATTTTCATAGCTAAACTGTAATCTTATACTTTATTATTTGTAAGTTTAATTTAGCGTACTGTGTTATAATTAAATTTTTTGTCATTTTTTTTTGGTAATTTCTCTTCTAATTTTCTATTCCAGTCCAGTCCAATAAATTAGCACTAGGTTCTAGTGCATACGATTAGGTAAATTAGTCGGGTAGGTCGGTTACACAGCCTAGACTGTCGTCGACGAACCTAGGTCACATATTAACAAAGTAAAGTGACTACATGTTATAACACCAGAACTTGTGCATAATAGTACATTATGGTACTAGTGTGTAACATTGGTGATTACCGCCGAGGCAAATAATTGAGACCCGAGCCATCGGCGAGGGTCTTAATATAGCCGAGGAAGGTAATCATCAATACACACGTGTATCATACGACGTTTTTCAACACACTTGTGAATAAAATAACAATAAAAACTAATTTCAAACAGTGAAAACGAGTTGTGAAAAATGTTTCGCTATTGCGGGAAAAATGAATCAGTTTTCCTATGCGCGCGCATTGCGATCGGCCACAGACTATATTTCCGCGCCGCGCACAGGGTTTGCGCCTGTGGCGACCTCTATCTACCATCGCCTGAACTACAAGCTGAACTATAAGCTGAACTTCAAGAGATGTCAATTACAGCGACGTACTTCGGAGCTGTACAACTAGATGGCGCTAGGTACATGCAAAAAGTAATAACTATGTCTATATCTGTGGAAACATTTCTGAATCGCGCTGACGACTTTACTTGGAACTTATAACCTATATAGAACTATCCGACTATAACTGTCGGCCGAAAGGCCCTAAGGTAAGTGTGCCAGTTGGGCAAACCTTAGTGAGGCGAGTACTCCCTCTTTGTCATAGATTGGGGGAATACCATTCTACCCCCAAATTCATCCATATTCTGCCACGTACAAAATGGGGAATTTAAAGTTTTCTTTTATTACAGAGAAAACAAAAGTTATATTTGAGTGAAAGTTTTATTTATTAAACACGTACGACTTAAAATTATCTATTTAAATAAGAAGTTGCATAAAATGAGCAAGCAATAGGAACATTAATTTATTTGTTCAGTTGAACACGATCTTTTTTCTGAATAAAAACTTTTTTAAGAACAAAGCAACTCAATCAATAAAATTAAAAAAAAAATCTATTACTCACTAGTGAGTTATAGTATATTTTTCAACACACTTGCTCATAAAGTGGCTCTATGGTCACCGCAATTAGGCACATAATGACACCCATAATCAAACTGTGACTTTTTCATTACTATAACTCACTAGTGAGTAATAGATTTTTTTTTTAATTTTATTGGTTGAGTTGCTTTGTTCTTAAAAAAGTTTTTATTCAGAAAAAAGATTGTGTTCAATAGAACAAATAAATTAATGTTCCTATTGCTTGCTCATTTCATGCAACTTCTTATTTAAATAGATAATTTTAACTCGTACGTGTTTAATAAATAAAACTTTCACTCAAATATAACTTTTGTTTTCTCTGTAATAAAAGAAAACTTTAAATTCCCCATTTTGTACGTGGCAGAATAGGCCGCAAACCCTATGCGTGGCGCGGAAATATAGTCTGTGGCCGATCGCAATGCGCGCGCATAGGAAAACTGATTCATTTTTGCCGCAATAGCGAAACATTTTTCACAACTCGTTTTCACTGTTGAAAATGAGTTTTTATTGTTGTTTTATTCACAAGTGTGTTGAAAAACGTCGTATGATACACGTGTGTATTGATGATTACCGTCCTCGGTTCTATTAAGAGCCTCGCCTAACGGCTCGGCTCTTAAAACCACTCGGCGGTAATCACCACTGTTACACACTAGTACCATAATGTACTAGTGTTGTTCCATGTAAATGTACGATTGTATTTTGGGTTTTATGCAAGCACTATCCATCCTTTCTTTATTTTTTGAATGCTAATTAAAATTCTATATACTTTGATAGAAATCAAAATACGTTTTTGAATTGGCAAAGTTTTTTAAGACCCCAGTAAATTTATGTCTAGTTTCATAATCATTCTTTATTAATAGCTCCTAAAACAACAAGTCTAACGTTAAGTATGAACCTATGTTTTGAAATATATTTTTATAAGTATTTTTGTATTCAACAGAGCACCAGACCGAAGGATTTAACCCCCATAGAAAATGAATAGGTCGGTATCCTGTGAAGAAAACCGTTATTAGCATGAAAATAACACTAAAAGATAAATAAAAAAGAGCTGAAAAAAGGCTGGCAATAGTTGGTTGTTAATAATTAACTGTTTTTATTAACGAAATGTTCGTCAATTAATCAAATGGTTTTCTTCAATGAAAATCTGGTTCAAAATATTAAACTGATAAATTCTACCATCGTTTTTTTAACTCGCAATGAAGCGTTCCAAAAATTCCAGAGAACCGTTGCCAATTTATCAATTTTTTACCGGTTAACCGTTGAAGAAAAACATTTACTTTGAAATATTTTAAAACACTTCTAGCGGGCAACGCTCGCACCGCACGCACAGCACAAAGAAACTTATTAAAAGGAACATTCCTCGTCAAACTGATGGTACGACAACCAGTGATGGTATAACAAGAACCTTTTTACAGTTTCACCATGTCTGCGAGTTAGTCTGGCTTAGCTTAGACGAACTAGAAAATGTTTTAGTCATAATTAATCTTATAATCATTCCACAACGAGAAAGTAGCAAAATGAAATTCATCTTCGAAGAATAAAATTGTAAAAGCCCTGCACGAAAAGTGGAGATGATATTTTTATTCGCGTACCTATATCGTTAAAAAACATTGGATGTCTGAAAAGCATTTTTCGATTGTTTATAAAATATTTTCACCATGTTTTTATTTTACCATGTTGTTTTTACATCATGGCAAAAATATGATGTAAAAATCATCATATTTTTACCAAAGTTGAGTCAGGAAGAGTCTAAGCGGAAGAATGTACGTAATAGAAATAGAAAACTAGTTATTTTGTGCCACAGAATAATTACACAGAATGCTGGTACATTGTATGCTATTTAAATTGAGTTAGACATACTTAATCAAAGTACTCTGTTCACAATGTTCCTCTAAGCGGAGGATAGTTATTTAGTTGCAAATGTATGTGCGTACGGATTGAGTGTAATTCTAAGCAGATTTCGTTCCATGCTGTGCGTGCAGTGCGTTTATTCCGAATTTGCCAGTAAAAATGTTGAGCTAATTTTCACTACAATATTATACTAGAAGGCCGTGTTTGAAGCCGATTTAAAATATTTAATAATGGTTCAAATAACAGCTCTACATTTTCACTGGCTTTTTTTGCAACAAATATAATAATTATAATTACGAGTATAATACATAAAATATAGAAAAATTTATAACAAATAACTACTGTTTCGTATAGTGTATAGTGAGAATACTACTACGGAAACGATTGCTTTGTATGAAATAATAAGCTAACACTTACGCTCAGTCCTAGCATGAGGGCCGTCACGCTTCCCAAAGCCCCTAGCGGTCATCATCTCAACGTTCTTGAAGCCGCGGGTCGGGCGCTGCTTGCGCGCCAGCCGGCCGTCCGGGGCGCTCTCGGAGAGGCAGAGGCACGCAGCCAGCACTAGGAACAGCTGCATTGAGATATTCATGGCTGAAACAATAGAACAGTTCGTTTACATTCATGAAAATAAGAGAAGCTAAGAACCTCTGCAAAATGTGGTTATGTGCCAACAAAATAAGTATTTGTAATTTTGAGACTAACCTAGACATATTCAAAGGATGATGTTGTTTCAAGGGGTTATTAAAGAACTCTTAGGTATTTCTAGATAGTTTTTGAACTGCATTGCAATTTTGTTTAAACCGGTTCATTAAACATGGCGGCGTTCATCTTGTTTTAATAATTTAAGAGCCGCCATTTTTCATAATACGCAAATCTTTCCTTTATAAGTTTTCAATAGTACAGTCATCTGACAGTTATTATTTATAATAGTCAAGTAGGTCTTTGTAACATAAAACAGAACATCATTTTTAAAAGTCGCTAGAGATAATGCACCTTCTAAACCTAAGTGAAATTCATAGACTAAGTTCACATTAACTCCATTTGCGCAAATGCACTAGATATTAAACGAACATGTGAGTTTACTTTCCAACTGTCACTTAAGTAATAAATAAATAAATAACGCTGGACTTTTCACACAGCATCATCTAGCCCCATAATAAGCAGAACTTGTGTTATGGGTACTAGATGACTGATAAACTACTTATATACTTTTTTTAAATTGATTGTTTTTTTATACAATGCTTGGAAGGAACTTAGAAAATCTACATTTTAGCTTGTAAATACCCTCGTCTAAGTAACAAGTAATTAACTGGCACGTTAAGATTCTACTTTGAAACCGTCACACCTACTTTACGATTCATTAGAGGATAACAGTAATTAGGGTTGGCACGCGGAAGTTCATAGGAAATAGCAGTTTTTTAGTTTTAGCAGTTTTTGTTTGTGATAATAAGAGAGAAAGAAAAGGTATAAATAAGGTAGGTGGGGGAATCATTAGAAGTAAGTCTTTAAAAAAAATACTTATATCTTTGCAGTTTAGGCATCTGGGCCAAGTCGGATGAGACCCGAGTTTTAGGATTGAATTGAACGAGAAATAGATTGTGGGCAGATTTAAGATAAATATTTTCTGACTGAAACTTTGTTGAACATAAATTGACCAAACGAGCTCAATTTTGTCGGTCCAATACCTAAAGGTTGAATAATTCATTGTGTAGTTTGTAAATAAGGTTTTAACAAAGTGCTAAAAAGAAGAGGACTTTGCATCACATACATAAATAAATAAGATCGCATTGAAGATATATAAATGGTAAAAAATCTATCATTGCATCGACATAAAGCACAGCTCAAAGTATTGAAAACGAAGAACATTTTCACACAGTACTATCCATTCAAATTGAACAAAGCATAGATTAAGAAAAGAAAACTGTGACATGAATCTTTCGTCAACGTGACAGCCCTATTAAAAGTGACTCTAAAGACGTATTTACACTGCCAAAAGTCTTCACTCAGGCTGTGGCCTAGGTAATTATGCTTCCTTAATAATTACCGTGGCTTTAACACCTCTTGCATAACAATTAAAGCACAGGATGTGTCCGTTGTAGACGTAAATTAATAGAGACATTCTTTTTACATAATTACAGGACTTTCTTGGCATGATTACTGAACATTTGTTAAGACAGCGGTTTGCATTTTTACTTAGAACTGCGGTTTTTTTAAGGCTTGCATTTCAATGGAATCTTCATAATTGAAATACACCGTGTGTGCTGATTTTAGTATCTCAGCTTAGGTATCATTATCTAAACAGTATTTGCAATAGATAGACAGTTTTTTGTATAGGTAAACATCTCTCAAGCCTTAAGTGGAGATGGGCAGGACACTTGGCTAGAAGAGATGACGACCGGTGGACCGGTGGACAGTGATAGAATGGTAGCCAAGAGACGCACATCGACTACGGGGCAGACCACTAGCCCGTTGGTCGGACAGCATAGTCGGAGTGGTTGGACGACAATGGATGAAGATAGCACGTAACCGAGAGGAGTCGCGGGTTAGAGAGGAGGTCTACGCCCAGCAGTGGGTAATAATAGGTTAATGATGATGATGATGAAACATCTCTCAAATAAAAAATAAAGACAATGTAAAGGGACCTTAACGAGCTTTGATTACTTAAGTTAAAGACGTAAATGAGTTATTTGTAAATACTTTTGGCGACATTTAAATAAGTTACAGGGAGTTTCAAACTCCATTATATTAATTAAATTTTAGCTAATGATTTATCAAAAACACACAGCAAAAACATATGCAAAAAGCTCTTAGAGTGAAAAGTGGAACCAACACCACCATCTATCATCGATATATTTCGCCCCACAGCTGGGCAAGGGTCTCCCCTATAGCCCTTCAACTATCACTCTCCTTCAAGATCTCCCACCACTCTCGCTCGAAGGCGTCAAGACCTGCCAACACTTTCTTTTCCGAACGGGACCTCGCGACCGAAGCGCTCTGGGGTCTCTGGAATCTTCGCTAGTGGGATCGGTACAACATGTACTCCTCTTCCATTTCTCTCTATCCGCCGTCATCTCGGCACTCACTCCCTTCTTTCTTACTCATTTTATCTTTACGAAGAAGATATGGATTGTATATCCATATCTTCTTCGTCCAACCTCTATGGTAAAGTATTCAACAATAATTTTACTTCCGATTTGAGTAAGCTTGTTCATCAGTATTCATTCAGCATTAATCCATTCTGGTCTCAGTATAATCTGATAATGTCATTGGGTTTTACCTCGAGTTTAATGCTAATTTGACAAAGTATTTAAGAAAAGCTGGATCACTTTAATATGCAATGAAAAGTAATAGCGTTTTCGATGAAGTTTACAACAAAATCATCAATCAAAATCTTTTCATGCAGGTGGCAGTCAAAATACAAAAAACCTGAAACTATTAAAAACTTGTATCATTAGGTACTTTTAAGTAAATAGGTAAATTCTTATAATAATTCATAAAACCAGACACAGAACCAACTTAAGCGCTCATCAAAATAAATGTTTGTTCCTGATGGGAATTGAACCAACGACCTACATCGGGGATGGTAGAGCTACTACCAACTGAGCTAAAATAATAATAATAATAATGCTGGACATTTCACACAGCATCATCTAGCCCCAAACTAAGCAAAGCTTGTACTATGGGAACCAGATAACTGATAGCTGTCCAGTCATGTAACTGTGTAGGTTCTTCCTTTACGGGTATCCCTTTGTCTTGTTATACTGACGACCCAAATGACATTCTTCTTTAATCAGCTGATTATTCTATTCAATTTTGAAAAAAATACTTCCGCGTTTTTCGTGAATTTTGTGATTGGCATAATAAATTGGTTGAAAAGGACAAATTTATACGTTTTAGGATAGTCAAAAACGGTTTGGCATGGTTCAGTTTTAAGTTGCATTTTTGGTATATTTAAAGTCAGTTTCTAAATAATAATATCGAAACTGTGGGAGAGTATGTCGAGTTGGCTAACATATTAGGTTTAATAATAGTGTCTCATGATTATGAAGGCGGACTAGACTAAGAGAATACTAAGTATATGCTCCGGACTAGCTAATCTAAAATTGTCACAGGCATAGCCTACCGTAGGTTAGATAAGACTTGCTAACAAATTTCTGACGCTATAATCATTTGATATCGCGAATATATTTCGTTAGATTCACTTAAAACTTGTACCAATGTGAATATGTAACCAATAAATATGAAGCATTGAATTTTATTGGATTATTTTGTACTAGAAAATCTTCAGAAATGGGTTAAATATAGGACACAAAGTCTCGTGACTCCGATCGGTACAACCATGTCGAAACTTTCAAGATATGATTTTATCGAGAAACCTTTACGCGATCTCGACCGGTTATTAAAAATATTGAATTCACCTACATTGTGTGAGTTTAAAATTTAATAGATAAATAGATGCTATGTAAATTGAAGCAGATACTGTTTTCTTTTTCTCCCTATTTAGGGAGCTATTTACGAGCATTTGCTCGTGGTTTTCAAACAAATTGATATTTCTACAAAAAAAAGAAAATAGTACTTACATATCTATCATAAGCTAAGCCTTCAATTTGTGTTATTTATTTCATCCTATTAACTTTTTGCTTTCGTATACGTCAGACTAATGAAGGATCTGAATTTTTGCAAAAATATCTTGGTGAAAATTGAAGATAAGACGAAAACAAAGTATTTTGCAATTTTGCCGAGCCTCCTTTACTGTGTTTATAAACTAGCTAGTGCTACTGAATAAATATTTTAACAGTTACTGGCACTGTGTAAATCGATCATAATCTAAATTAAACTCTACCAAGAAGAATTGAACCTGGATCAGATTAATTATCGCATTCCATATTTCATGGTTCAACGCACATGAATTTCAATTTTTATTTCCAACAGACATTGTTGAACCCTTGAGTGGGAATAAATGAAATATGCAGGTGCTTAGCTGATATTGAATCATTTGTGCAGCCGGGATTAATTGATTTGCATTTCTTGGTACCGCGTTATTTGATTTGTGTGTAAGGAGGATGCTTTTAGTACCTAGGTACCTACAGATATTAAACTAGATATTAAAACAATTAGAACAAACATTAAAAATAAAGCCTTTAAAATCTACAGTTAGCTTTTACATCTTAGCTCAAATTATATTGATGATAAATATTTCTAAAACAACATCGAAAAAAATATTCTCCTTGAAAACTTCCAGCTGCATAAGACTCATGAAACTAAAACAAAGTTAAGTATTACCTATATTATGAATAAGTAAGGGTTCTTTTGACCTCCTCTTCCGGAAACGTATCCGGTGCCGACCGGATGTGATTATGCGTTCCGGAGGCTGGCAATACTGCGATGAATAATTATATTTAGTTACCATTCCAGTGCCAATTGTTGAGAGAGTATTTGATCTCTACATTGTCCCGGGAATTAGAATCAGAGATCAGCTTTCTTGCAGGTGGAAACGCGGTCTAAGTACAAAGCGTCTGACACTTGTCTGATACACACCTCTGTATCTGTCGGACAGACTAGACTGCCGGATATTTCTCGTGGAAGTTTTCATGCAGCTGCAAAGCCAAACGAGCGTACTTGTCTCGGTTTCATACAAAAGTTCTGTTTGTGAAAAATTACAGCAAAATTAGTTATTTGCGATAATTTGCATATTGTAGTCGTGATGAAGCGCTGATGAATACTCATCTGGCCTCATTATAAATCTTGTTTGAAGGGAATGCGATATTTTATCGATTACTTCCGATACACGAAACTAATCGAGATAGTGCAAACACACAGGTAATGCGATTCAGTCGGACTATACGATTAGCAAGGGATTAGGGCTTCACATGTCTATTCCTGTACAAACAAGGATATAATTGAACAAACATACAATTTCATTTCATTCTAGTCTCTAGCTCGGGTCCATATTACAAGCTTTGCTTAGTTTGGGGCTAGATGACCCTGTTTGAAATGTCCAGAATAAAAAAAAATCATTTTATTAATTCTAGTCTTTTGTGTCCTACTGCTGGGCAAAAACCTTTTCCTGTCCCGACACTTAAACGGTTAAAAACAAAACCGGATTATGACCTGTTTCCTCAAAGGTAGTCAGCCCGAGTAGACTTTTTTTTTAAATGTTGGACATTACACACAGCGTCATCTAGCCCCAAACTAAGTAAAGCTTGTACTATGGGAACCAGCTAACTGCTTATATACTCTTTGTTTGTAAATACATACATATTATACATAGAAACACTCAGACCCGAGATAAATATTTGCAGATCATACAAACCTTTATTCCGCGGCGGGGATCGAATCCGCAACCTTCTGTGTCCCAAGCGGGCTTTTTACCCACTGTGCCACAGAGGTGGTCTCACATTCTCTCAGATGTTAAGGTATCCAAGGTCTTCTGAAGATTTCTTAAAGCTGCGTAGGTAAAAGGTACGGACTACGCGTTCCAGGCTACGCGTAGGTATACATTTTGACATTTTACATCGACTCGCGCGAGTCAACCTGTACTCGTAACCGGCTACGCGTTCATTGGAACGCATAAACGCGTAGTCCGTAGGTATTTTTCCGTATTTAACGTTGATCTTATCGACTGAATACAATGTAGCTCGTAGTAAGAAGCATCCGAATATTCATCAAACGAACGAAAAAACGAACGGGAATAACCTCCAGTTACGGCTCGTCTAAATATGATTAGCTTATGTCATTTTGTAGAAGATGTCATTTTCTTCAAGGTAGGTTGCAAGTCCATCGCTACCATAAAGTATTCTAAATATACCTCAAGATTTTTTCCGGAATTAAATATACGTACCTAATCAAATACTTAATTTAATGAATAAAACGACGCAATTCGTATAATTTAACGCTATTAATAGAAAGATATTTCGTGTAAATGATTAAATGTTAAAAGGGCTACTTTTTAATTAATTTTGAGGTTTGAAAGTATCTTAACCAATTATATTAAAGGTATTTGACGGTTCTTTGGAAAATCAGTCGAATGGAAAAAATGCTTCTCAAAGGATATTAAGTATCGACTTTGTAAAGTTTTTTGTATATTGATACACGCTGCGCTGTGGTTATGACAAGGTTATAATGTGTAGGTACCTATAAACTAAAGTAAAATTCGTGTGTCCATGTATTCTATTTGGCTTTGCTATATAGTTGATAGAATACATGAATATATATACTTATGCCATTTCTAAAGCCTATTAATAATTATGAGTACATAAAATATATATATAAATAAGCATTCTCAATACACACTTTAAACCTAAAAACTACAAAAAATCGCAGAACATACAGGGGGTATTTCCCTGGGTCGGAGGAATTTAAATTTTTTTGACGTCACTATTTGGACCGCTCTGTATATGCGGCAACTGATTAACCATACATATTATAGGTTAATGGCCCTGTTTCAAAGAAGTCACGATAATTTGTTAAGAGCAGGTATACGCACGCATTGGCTTTAAAAGTTGTTTGAAGAAAGCCACCGGAAAACAAACTTGCGTTTAACTTCAAAGGATTCAGTTTCAAGAAGTTTTTTTATTCATCAGCTTAACTTTTTATCGTAATGATGTGGAAATAAAGTTGTCAAAGTATCGAGGGGGTTCTATCGGTTTCACAACAACGGTTTCAAAGGAAAGTTTTGCGTAACAAATTCTTTTAAAACTGTTTACTTACAGCCAGACCTAGTTTTACTTATTGCGGTTAATTATTACCTAGGGAACTTCTATACAATAAATAGTATATTTTTATTTAAATTCCCAACGACCCCATTGACTTTTTAAGTGTAGGAAAATGTCTAAAAAGAGTACAAATCACCGACCACTTGTAAAGTGCCTGAAAGGCAGTATTGCCTCGTTGAATTGCTTTAAGTAGATAAGCACCAGTTCTTTAATTAATGACAAATACGAGTATTACAGTAAGTACAATAGGCGGTGATGGATTTGCAACCTGTCACTGAAAAAGCTTATTATATTGGTTGGATTCGACTAAGCTTCCGACCGTATAATGTATATAGGTATTACATACTAATTTATAGACATAGTTATAATTAGATTTACTAACTTAAACCGGGTGTAAAAATATTACTCCTGATAACTCTAGAGTAGAGTTACTGGTGATAGTGCTTCCTGTTTTCTTGCATCCTGCAGTAAAAAAAATTGGTTGCCGAGTGTGCAAAATTGGTCATCCTGGAACGTTTCGACGTAGCTAAACTAAGTGTCATGTCTTATTCTTTTCGGGTTCATCGCGTTTATGAAATACATTTAGGGTGTATGTTTGAAGCAACGCGTGATCCGAGAGGTAGGTATATTTGTCTCAACAGATCAGCATTTCCACTCAGCGAGGTAATGCCAACAGTGTTTGAGGCACGCTTCCGATTGGCAGTGCTTTGCATCAGCTGGACTATCAATAGATCGATTGTAACAATCCTATAATGGCTTGTACTATAATCTATCTCAGTGCCAAATGTCACCCAAACCCATTTACGGTACACAAACTTTCGCATTTAAAATATTAGTAGGATGTACCTAGTACCACCTAGTAGATAGACAATTCTTTATTGCATACCACTCGTAAAAAACATACAAGAAAAAAAAAGACACTTAACTTATAGGTAGACAACTGGTTTTTTGGTAGTTTTGTTTCTGTAGATAAATGTATTCTACTACTGTTACACCCAGTACTGTACCCTGATTCTGGGCATGACATGCATGATAGGGTAGAATATTGACAGGACAACTTTGGTACACGTGACGTATACCGTTATTGAAACTAACTGGTAATTTGGATCTATTAATAAAGTTAGGAAAGGTAAGCGCTGTTGGACATGTTAAGCCGTAACGTTATTATAAAAAAAAACATGGCCACGACTATCTTAAAGGATCGGTAGGATAGTCAGAAGCATGTACAAATAAATTTTGGCACATGCCGACTTTTGCAGAAGTCTACCATAGGTTTCAAGCCCATCGCTCAGTTCATCATCTCAGCTACATGACGTCCACTGCTGAACATAGGCCTCCCCATCGCTTTCTAAAGCGATTGATCTTGTGTGGCCTGCACCCAACGGCTCCCAGGCAACCTTAAGGAATCATCTTTCCTTCTAGTAAGGGACCGTTCTCTGTTGTGATTTCTGGTGCGTGGCCTCCACTAGATATTTTTTCTGCACTAACGGTCGTGAGTTCTACAAGCTTTCCCGTTTCTCACCACTTAGTTATTATTCTTTTAACTCAAAAAATAGAAAAAATATCCTATGAAGTTGTGATTTTTGTTTGTTCTCAAATAAAAATATATTTCCTGCTTACAGCATTGTCTAATACTCAAATGAAACATTTACAAGTCCTACTAAAATTTAAAGGATAAAGTCCTACTCTGAACAGCCCGATTTAATAATTTAAGTGCAATTCGTGAAGAAGCTTAGGGGCGTTTAAGTTTTCTGTTTTGTAAACATTTCAACAGTCCATTGTTGTCAAGTCTTGTACTTCAAGTAATGTTAAGAGTCATTGTGCTTAAATATCAAGCAATACTTAGGCAGTGACTGAAACCATCAAGCTCTTAAGATTTTAGGATACTTACCACATAAATACAATTTTATTTAATTATGCGACTCTACCCAAATGGCCACTTGTTAATGTTACTTACTTACAAAACCTAACAAATCTACTTACAAAATAAAACTTAAATCTATTGATGGCCGAAAAAACCCTTGTAGGATTGAAGGAAATAATACAAAATACTTACTGAATTTTTTGGTAGGTAAAAAACAGATTTCCTTTTTTTTCTAATTTCCGTTATATGAATTGCTAAGCAGTTATTTTCGAGGTGTACTGCGTTTAATTCTTCAAAAAATTAGAGCACCGAGTCAGAATCGTTTAAATTAAAAATATTTATGCACGGGTAGCACTGAGATTTTTTTATATATTACGTCTCATAATATCTTTTCGTGTCGCTTCGACTTCAAAGCTATACCAGGTGATTCAACTTCTGGTTCTGTGACCAAAACAGTCATGAACCAAGGCATCGAACATGGTTTATTGAGGCTTAGCTTTCTTTAACGCGTTCCTTCATAGAAATTGCAATCGAGAACGCAAGGGCAAAACTTTTTTACATATGGTGTTAATGTCCTTCCCTGGAATACAACCTTTAACTATGCCAAATTTCAGCTTAATCTGTTCAGCGGTTAGGGCGTGAAAGCGTAACAAACAGACAGACAGACAGAGTTACTTTCACATTTATAATATTAGTATGGATTAAAAGATTCTATTCATACGGCTAAGTTTACGTAAGATGTTGTTGCTCCCTGTACCACAATTTTGATTATCAAATTTCTCACTTTAACTGTGAAATGTAAACTAAACAATTTCATCCTTCATTAGCCACAAAACACTGTTATCAAACTTCGAGATTTCAATTTGTAAGAGCCGACATTAACTCGTTTGAAACTTTATGATTACAATTTCTTGGTTTGGTGTCGTTGCCATTATGTAGCATAAACCTTTGATGGCTAAAACGACTGATAAGTTAACTTTTAAATACCGTTTTGGTTTACGTGAACCAGGGTTCAAGAGCTGGGCCCATGGCAATGATATTTTACACTCTAACTAGCTGGGGCATATTTATTTCTGGCATCTTAGCACGCTTCCGACTGAATCGATTCAAGTTAATTTATGTCTTCAATCTGTATACAATAATTATATAATTATACGAGTACCTCAAACTATTAAAAATAACGGCACGCTGGTAAAATATAATTGCCTACTGCTCTTTAATTAGATTACATTTCATAGGCATATTAATCTTAAAGTTCCATCGTGGTAAAAAGTGGTTAAACAAAGACCTGTCATAGAGGATATTATCACTCACTCTCTTCAACTGATTTGATATGACCGTTTGGTTATTTTGGTAACGCTGCGTCTTACGTGGGCGATCAGACGCGAAGCAGAAACAACAAACAGTCGATTTACTATTGAAGTGTCCTACGTGACAGGTGCGCAGCGGCGTTGCAAATTTTGACGCTATGTATGATTTGACGTAAACTATGTTGGATGATTCGCATGCACGTAGGACAGACTTGCCGAACGCGCCGTGCCGCATCGAATTGCATCGCTTCGCAATCGCGTTCGCGTCAAGTCGCCCATGTAAGATGCAGGGTTATTGAGATTAGGCAACAGTCAATTCAACCACATGACTTCTGAAACACAAAATTTAATAGATACATTCACAATGATATTCAAAACAATATTCGCGTTAAGTCATGGGAATTTCTAAGTATGTTAATTTGGGCGTGTCCAAATTTAAAGGGCCACTTTATTAGCATTAAAGGAATTTCTATAGGGAATTATGAACGCTCATGTACGTGAAAGTTTATATCACCCTTTATATTGGCTCCCTGGGTAGTTGTCACTTGTTTATCATACACGAACTCAGGGTACACGAAGCGTAAGCTTTACACGTGAATAATTCATTTTTATCCTGTTATAGGTACATACCTACTTACTTTTCTTCTTAATTACTAACTTTTGCTAATTATGGATATATTGGGCTTAACTTTGACTACCCCCTTAGATATCTTAAGTCGCTAAGTAACCTAAGTTACTGAATAAAAATAAACGGGAACTCATCTGCAAACTGCTCGGACTGTCTGCCAGCGACCACGCCTGATGAAACGTCGGGAAACCAAAATATTTAAATATTCGATTATAAAGTAAATAAGTAGGTATGAGTAGGTAAGTGGCCACATAGCCACGGAGTTGTAATGCCACCTATAAAGTGCATTACACGATGCGATATCAACCCATACGTTCGTATCGCACGGCAATTTTTTACGTGTAAATGCTCATCGTGTATGCAATTTGTTATAGTTAGAGCGACGCTCGTCGGCACGTTCTATGAGCTTACACCCATATTCTAAGTCGTAACTCCGATTCATCTTTCACTCAAACTTGGCTGAGCACTACTTATCGGAGCGGTATGATTAGTCGTAATACTCTGAAGTGACATCTAATGTCGAGTAGCTGAACTAAAAACAACATATTTATTTATTTTTGATTAAGAAAGCATAAAAAAAACGATATAAAAAATTTAATAAAATTACATAATAAACTAAACCATTTGAGTAGCTGTCATCACAAGGTTCCTCGCGACTACCTTGAAATTACATTTCATTTTTCTATTTGTCTGAGAAAATAAATAGCCAAAAATTATAGACTTTTTTGCAATTGAGCATTAAGTTGAGGTCTGAGTTACAACTTAGAATATGGGTGTTAGCAAATCGTATAAAAAACGCATCGTGTAAGTAAACCTTTAGACCTAAATATTATGGATTCCAGTTGAAAAAGTGAACAGTTATTGCATAAGTTTCAGAAAAAAAATATTCAAGCCGTTTCTGAAGAGAGTTACAAACACGCACACTGTATTTTCATTAGATGTCTCTCGTATCACCACGACCACAGAAGCTAATGCTAAATACGATATAAAATTACGTACCTACTGGTATATCCAATTTTAGGGTCATACCTCATTGAATTTTCCACGGTCTTCCACAACGTTCACGTTCACTCAAATACGATGACCCCTTCATACAAAAAAAGATTCATAGAAACGAAACTCCTATACGCAAATATCGTTTATGAAGTGACTGACTGATACAGAGCAGCCATCAGTATCAGCCTGTCCTTATTCAACTTTTATGTGGGGTCGGCAATCGGCATGACTTCTCTCTTAAAATCTGCTCTACCAGCCATCATCTCAACATACACTATTTTGTTACCCATAATGTCTTTTACAGACTCCACCTATCTGTGATTTGCCTCTTCCACTACATCCTTCTACATTCTTCTCATCGCATGACTATTTTCAAAGCTTTTTATTATTATTTCTAAAGAAGGTAACTGTAATTAAGTATGAAGGTATAATAGTTTGTTTCTTAAGTTTTCACAACCTAAGCTACACAGAAATCGAGTTGCCTTTCTGTCCGATTGTCGATTATAATGGTTCTATCTAGCTTAACTTGATAGCCCATATTCCAATAGCTTAAAGTTCGAAGGGTTTTCGTAATTTTATTGGAATATTATCTTAGAGGTCAGTTTTTATTGCTGATTGATTTTTCTAAATCTTAATTCAAATATTTATAACATTTATTTACTTTATTACAGCTTTTTTTTTAATGTTCTTTTTTAACGGAAATTCATTGCGTACACTTACAGTACAGGGTGTAAAAAGAAGTCTACCGAAGCCTAAAGGGGTAGTTACAGCATCCCACACACAACCAAATCCAAAAGGATTTTCCGAAAAAATCATTATATCCGGTGAAAAAAGCGTTTGAAGATTACTGTTTGCGTATGTACTGGGCGTGTTGTTTTATGTAGATTGCTGGCTTTTGAGTTTTAACTGTTTTTTTTATAAATGATATTATTAGGTAGGTATGGTCTTATTATGTTGTACTAGTAGCAAATAACCGGAAATAACACAAAATGGCGTAGCTAAGTCAAACATTTTGTTGAGCTTTTTTTTCGCTAAATATGATTAGAATGGGTCTGATTGCACTTTTGGTAGTAGTCTTTTTACAACCTGTATAATCTATATAATATACCCAACGTTTTGTCTATGTTAAAAAAAAGTATGATAAAGTGTATATTTACCTACTTACATTATTTTACCTTGTGCTATATTTTTTTTAAAGAAAACTAAACATTTTTCTTTTAGTACCACCATAGTACTAGTTCAAAAGTCGTGTACTCATATTTTATAAGCCTTTCTCGCATACAAAGGATAACATACGGAACAAAGCCTGAACACAATAAATAAAAACTGTTTTTGCACGAAGCTATAAAACTCTAGTGCTTTGAATAAACAAGAATCTTTTACCCGACTATGACACAGCCAAAGGAAAGGGTTATGAGTGAACTCGCGCGGTATGAACATTTTAAACACTAACCTAATTTAATTATGTAATTCCAATACTTTAAATATGTAGTAGCTTAGTTTCTGTAAATAAACTATTAAAATACTTTTCTATAATGGGAATATAATAAATTAATTGTCAATTAGGTATCCTAGAAACGCTCTTCCGTACTAACAATGTAACAATCTATGGAATGTGTCGCGGCTGCGCTTTTCACACTGTGAATTCGACATATAATGTGTCGTGACGGTAAAATGGAACAAATTTTTTTTCCAGCCTCAGTCTTTTTTTTCTTCTATACCGTCCAAAAAGGAACGTCGTTCCAAAAACAATGTTTGAAATCGGTATTTGGAGCTGAAAACCCTGAATCTGACCCATGAGTATCATGAAAATTTGTTGCGAATAAAATAATTAGCCAGTGATTCACTTACCAAAGTCCAATTAGGTTCCCAGATAGCCTGAAGGCTAAATAACGCAAACAAGAGCTTGCATACCTAACAACAGTTCCTTAAGTCCTTTGTATAATTACCTTTGTGGAAACGGATCAGATTATAACCTAATTGTGTTAATTACGTCAGAATAATCTGTTACGCGAATATCTTTATTGCATAGCTTTGCTGTTCAAGGGTTATCCTGAATGTTCCTGAACAACCTGACTTGAATTGTTGCTCATTAATTATTACACCTGTATTTGAACTAAGCAAGATTCAGGTACAAAACATGATGTTTTGAACTACTGTAGTCAGGACTATGTATGGTAACGTTGGGTGTTAAAAATAACATTCATACAGCCGAACACAGAACCTTCTTTATGTAAGTCGGATAATAAAATAAGGTTCCTAATAATATTTAAAAGGCATAAAATAAAGAAGCTAAGAATACCTTTACGCAACGGTGTGTGATACTGGCCTAAGATGATGATGATTCAACAGATATGACGACCTCTGTGGCGCAGTGGGTGAAAGCTTGGGACGCAGAAGGTTGCGGGTTCGATCCCCGCCGCGGGATAAATATTTGTATGATCTGCAGATATTTATCTCGGGTCTGGGTGTTTTTATGTATAATATATATGTATTTACGAACAAAAAGTTTATAAGTAGTATATCAGTTATCTAGTACCCATAACACAAGCTCTGCTTACTTTGGGGCTAGATGATGCTGTGTGAAAAGTTCAGCATTATTTATTTATTTATTTATTTATGTCTAGTTTTAAACATTGTAACTGTACAATGTTTAAAACTAGACATAAATAAATAAAGAGACATAAATAAGGGTTCTGTACCACTGGGTACAGAACCCTTCGTGTGCAGTGAAGACTCCAATTTAGTAAGAATACCTAATGCAAATCACTCACTAATGAGTTTATAAGTGTAGTATTACCTCAAGAACTAAAAGCTTGATCAAGCACTTTCGTAGCACAGAGCTAAGCTCTCGTAGAACTAAACTACGCTTTTACATAAATCTACAATTACTAGCTAATGGTTAAAAACAAAAGGTTGAAAGCAACCTTAGAATAGAGAGCTTTGATACATCTCCACATTTTACAGGTTACACTGAAAGGTTGAGCTATTATCGTGTTAGAGGAGACTTGGGTGGCAGGCAATACTCTTGCGTGTGCTTAATTTCCTACTGACAAAAAGTAGACGTCCAGTTTGAAGTTTATATCACAAAAAACTCCTTTCACTCTTTGGCTTCGTGTAGTTTGGTAGATATTATGTACATTTAAAATGCAGTAATAAACGTTACATTGGGTACAGTTGGCATAGTTGGCACTCAACTTTATCAAAATCTTTTCAAAGAATTTTATAACGACTGCTTCGCGCAATTCGAAAATAAATTATCATCATCATATACATAAGACAGTGACTAAAACTTGCGCGTGGATTATAATTTTAACACTGCGAGATAAGTCACGGTTAAACACACTAATCCATTTACAAATTTCAACATCAAATAGCACCATAACACACAAATAGGGAATATAATCCATTAAGTTAACAAATATACAGGGTGTAAAAAGAATACTACCGAAAACTGAGGGGTTGCAATTAGACCATGATTCTAAACATATTTAGCGAAAAAAAAACGCAATTTTTTAATTTTTTTCTGTCAAAAGAACCTTCTCCTGACAATAACAAACACAACAAAAAAAATTTAGTGAAATCAGTCCAGCCGTTCACGCGTGATGGCGTGACCAAGGGATATAGGGATTCATTTTTATATATAGAGATGCATATTATGTTATTTTCGGTTATTTATTACTAGTACAACATAATAAGACCTACCTGATAATTTCATTAATAAAAGGAAAAAAACGGTTTAAACTCAAAATCCAGCAATCTACGTAAAACAACGCGTCCAGTACATACGCAAACAGTAATCTTCAAACGCTGTTTTCTCCGGATATAATATTTATTTCGGAAAATCCTAGGCCGTAGAATTAACACGATACTTTATGTTGCCTTCAAAATAACGATGACCAACTAAATCATAATTAAAACATTAAGTAAGTAAGTTATATGTAAGTTGTAAGTATGAGTCAGTGGCCAACACTGGCGACGGAGTTTTTAGGCCGCCTCCGTCATAGCTTAACGACTTACATAGCCGGGACCGAAAATTTAACGTGCCCTCCGAAGCACGGAAGCGCTCAGATGAAAATGCCACTATCGGTCACCCATCCACTTACAGACCGTTTCGAACGTTGCTTAACTTCGACGATCTATCAAGAACGACTAAGCAAGCACGACCACGAGCGCTTCCATTAAAACATTGAAACAGAGAGTCATTACTACTAAAATAACATTACAAAAAAGAAATAGTTTGTTTGGCTAGGTAGTTTTTCAAACTACATAAACGATTTCAAACATTTACTGATTTATGAAAGAAGTTTTATGATTCTTAGTCGAGAATACAGAAGGTCTGCCACTAGTGGCAAAGCTCGCGACTTCGCATACGTACATGCTACTAAGTTTTTTGCGGTACCCGCGGTTTTTGGTAGGTACCCTTTAAGTTTCAAGTTTCTAGGACTTATGGTTTAGGCTGTAGATGGATATGTCGTGAAAAACTCGGTTGGAACGAAGTTTCAACTTTGACATTTGGCATTTATCAAATAAATCATTTTCATACTAATCCTAGAAACGATCTTCCGTACTAACAATGAAACAATCTATGGACTGTTTTGCAACTGCGCACTTCACGCTGTGACCCCATCCGGTACCGTTCGAAAAGGAACTTCGTTCCAATAGTGTATAACTATTGGAACGAAGTTCCTTTGAAAAGATTACGCGATACAACACACCTGTTTGCTGAATCCCCCAGCATCTTTTGTCACTGTACAAGCTGCATTACGCTCACTCATCCAAGTAAAATCACCTCTATTGAAATCTATTCATTTTGAACACAAGTTCATTAATAACATTTTCAAATAAACGCTTAATCACACAAATTAATTGAATCTTCAGTTACGAATGAGTGAACCTGATTCAGCGTGTTTCAGAAGATCATTTTAAATACGAATAGTAGGCCAATAGTTGGCTTGAAATATATCCAGTACGGAAAGCTAACTTCTCCAAAATGTAGGCGTTTTCCACTTGTTTATTTAAATGTGCCTCTGAATACCCCCTTAGACTCTTAATATTTACTTTATGTTCCGATATTATTTACATTTTTACAATAGATTATAAATAGATGTCACTGATTGGGCGAAATAAAATGCTCTTCGCATTATCCCATAGATTTAGCATGGAACCTTTTTGGTACATCCTATATATATGCATTATCCATCCGCGCCGAACGCGCCGAACTGTCAATTTAAGCTAATCGCACGATTTACCCGCGCCGAACGCGCCAAACTGTCAATTCAATAGAAGATGCTGAGACGTCAGAAGCGAGCCGCATACTCTGACGTCATCAGTATTTTTGCATAGAAAAATGACTGCGGCGCGTAGGTACAGCGCGGACATAATAGGTATGTGCGATTAGCTTATAATATCTTGTGGGTCGGTGTAAAACGCGAGCGCCCATAAAGTATGTTTTATTGTATATTTATTGTATAAAGAAATCTCAGCTGTGTGACGATGAATGAATGAATGAATGAATGAACACTTTATTGTACACCAATTAATAACAAAACACCACATAAATAAAAACACGTTCGAAATTAGTACAATGGGCGGCCTTATCGCTGAAAGCGATTTCTTCCAGGCAGCCTTTGGATGGAAAATAAACCAAAGAAGCATACAAAAAGGACGGTACTGCACAGAAGTTTTATTTAGAAGGAAACAAAGCTAGAAAAAGTATTTAAATAATCCTAATACATGCCATTAATAATATAAAAACAATATACTAATATATGTATAATTAATATATAAATACCTACTAAAATGAATTATGAAATGCTAAAAAGAAGAAACTAAAAATTAATACAACTGCTGAAGATAGTGTTGCTTCAATTTCAATTTAAAAGAGTGTATTGAAGGAGCTTTTCTTATATCCACAGGAAGCGCATTTCCAACTCAACCTCAACGATTTTCCAATTCAACCTGTATTACTTCAATACCCACACGGGAAATAAAATCACTATGTTCATTCACAACACTCATGTCTCTCACTCTACGTCTTCAGTGAAAACTTAAAAGAGTCCGATTTCTTTTCATTCGCTTCCTTACGCTTGACTTAAGTGCAGTGCGCTTTGATTTACTACAAAACGGTGACCGTCATATTATTGCTGTTTTAACTAGCTAGTGTTTTTCTTGGTTTATGAGTTACATGGTGAAATTTTACCCGAACATAATCCAAGTTTAAGCCTACTTCAAGCTATAAGCTAACTAAACTACTAGGCAATCGATACCGTAGTTGTATAGGTACTCATACGTTTTTGAGTTTTTCATTGATATTAGATGTTCAGTTTAAATAGTGTGTAAGAAATAAGTTGAATGGCGCTGGCATTTGATTGAGACCTAAACTAATTAAAACATTATGAGCAGTAGTTTTAATAAGTTTGGTCACCAAGAAAATTTAATTTAGTTTTGAAGTTTGTAATTGTTTTCAGTTCAAACGGTCGTCATTTAAATGTTCTCACTTTATGAAAACGACTATCTGTTCCGAGAATTTACTCCTTTGAAATCAAATACTGTATTGAAATTAAATTCTTGGCATGGGTATATAGGCAATAGAAATCTGGTGACAAGACCACTTGTCTATTTTTGGCCACTATTGTTAACCCTGTTGAAGTTCTTGATAGTTTCCAAGAGATATCTAAAGTGTTATTTAAATTCATGTCATCAATATCACAGAATACGATACGTATATTCGTAGTGTCAATACTACTGACGGAGCCTTTAATTAATCTACCTATAGACAATGACAAATTTCTCACACATATTTATATGAATTAAATATAAAAAAGAAAAAAAATAAGTATCAAAAAAAAACATTGCAATTCATAGAAACTAGCTTCAACTATGTAAAAACATAGGAACTATACCAAAATATTTTTGAACTAGCTTACAATTTCAAATGAAATGGTTCGATGTAATGTTAGTTTGAACTCTACAATTTGAACAGTGTATTTTTACGCTTTTGTGTTAGTGTCGAATTCAGCGCAAGCGGAAACAAACGATTCGAAATGAATGAAATCTGCATACGCGATGGTGTATGAATATTGAATACTAGGTATGCACTGTTGCCTCTTTTTAATTATTGTATAACTCATTCGTTTTCAGTCAAATAATAGTGTTTGTTAATGATTGTGACGTATGGCTCGTTGGTCTAGACTTCTGGAGTGATGAGATCTTGCGAATGGAAACAGTAGGTTTCTTCAATAATTTTGCGTATAATTCTTAATATTTTAAATAGAGTACAATGATGATGCGTAATTGCTAAGTAGAGAATAGACAAGAGTGAGTTGTACAATTTTGACACTGATTAGACATTGACATTAGGTTTTGACACTTCACTGACACTGACCTTGGCGTGGGTACGTAACAATGATAAATCACTATTTCCCATGCGAGTAAAACTGGAAGTCAAAGCTAGCAAAGTTAAGTTCAGAGTGTCACGGTTCATTACTGTTCCTAATTTAACTAGAATCTATCAAAGCACTGTTGTTTGATAAAGCAGTCTTAAAAGGGTCAAGTTGCAATTTAAATTAAAACTTAGTACAACTATCAACAACGTCGGCTTCGCACTTTGATTTCAGATATTGTTTCGTCCGAGTAATATTATGCTGAAAGTTCGCTTTTGTCATTGCAAAAAATAATATAGCAAAAAGAAAAACAATAAAAGTTTAAGTATTGTCTCTTTCTTTGGCTTTTGCTTTGAATTGAAACGGATGACGGATTAAAAAGGATGTATTTTTTTCAAAATGGTTTTTATTTTGAAAAAAGTTCATTAAAGGTCAAAAAAAAGTTAGCAGTTATTTTAGTAGCGCCACCAAAGGCTTTTTAAAGGCTTTATTAAAAATTATCTCCATTGAAAAAAGAGCGGAACACTTTCATAATTACACTACGTGGTCGTTCCTACTTTATAATTCAATTTTTGGCCTTCATCTGGCCATTTTCGAGTTGCTCTTTTTAATACATAATTTGCTTACTACTCCGGAAAACCGGCCTTTTGCACACAATTTTTTAGTAAAAGTTCGTAAGAGAACTTTTATTTAAGTAATTATCATTTTATGAACCAGGCGTTATGGGTTACTAAACTCACACATCTGCATTTTTTGACACGAATCAATGATTCTCTAAATTGACAGTTGAATACGTCTTGTTGAATACAATGATAGGTAGGTACATACCTACTGTAGGAAGGTATTTTAAATAGTTGAATTGAATATGAATGAAATAAGGTATTTAGTGTTCTAGCTTTTAAAGGAAATGTGATGACATAAATACAGAAATAAATAATATTGGACATTTCCACATAACACTAGCTCATAATATAAATAGGGGAACTGATATAATGTACTGTAGCTATCTATAGATCGTTTCTAACTATCCTTAAATAGCTTGACTAATCCTGTTGTATTTTGTAAATATATGTAAATTAAATATGTAGTAGTTTAGTTTCTGTAAATAAAAATTATGCTGCCTATTATAAAAACGTAAAACCTTGGTTGAACCCTATGTTGACACAATATGTCAAAACAAAACCACCACAAAAAGCGTTCTATGCACGAGTATTTAAAGGTCGTTTTTCTAGTGACAGTTTTTTTAGTTATTTTAAGTACATAAAAAACACCCTGTCCTAAGAAAAATTTGAAGATCATCATAAAAATTTTGTTCTGGGAATCAAAACCGCAACCTAATGCGTAGTAGGCGGACCTTCGCCCGCCTGGTGGTCGTCATTGATAAAATACATGTCGCATCACACCATTTCCTAGCTGCCTTAGAGCAAAATGTGTTTATGTAGAGACGTGAGAAAACAGAGACACCTTTTAGAACTTACTTTACCACCCACGTATTACATCCAATGCCTACTGGCTTATTGTCCTAGTGGCATGGTATTTTTACCGTGAAAATATATAAAATATCTAGGTATCAATAGATATATATTTTCGGTTGGTATTATTTACTTTTTTACTATCATTTTAAGCATAATAAAGGGTGAATTTTATGATAAATAACAATTAATTGGTAAATGGTAGTCATCGCTCGGGGTGTAGCTTGTTTAGTTGTTCTTGATATAGAAGGAACTCGATGGTCTAAAAACTCCTTCACCAGAATTGGCCACAAGTGAAGCCATACTAGCGCATTTTTGAGCGAGAAGAAGAGAAATGAGTCATTGATTTTTTATGAACTTCAAAAATACTTAAAAAAAAACTATAACATTAAACATTTTGCTGTACGTTTATTTTTGTTAAAAACCTTGGCTACGTATGTCTTATTCGCATGATATCACTAAGCACATTTCGCTGGACCAACTGTGGGTCCAACAAAGGAAACACGTATTCATCTAAAACTTACATGACGAGTGTATCCCCGATAATACTTTTATTGTTGGCTTGGATTTGTCCCTGTAGGCTTTTTGGAGATAAACACATATTCATACTATAATACTTATAAATGTTTGAGTAACTCTGTGTTTTCTGTATAGGGTGTAAAAAGACTACTACCGAAAACTGAGGGGTTGCAATCAGACCATGATTCTAAACATGTTTATCGAAAAAAAAAACCCAAAAAATAATAATATTAGCTACGCCATTTTATGTTATTTTCAGTTATTTACTACTAGGACAACATAATAAGACCATACCTACCTGATAATTTCATTAATAAAAGAAAAAAACAATTAATACTCAAATTACAGCAATCTACGTAAAACGCGCTTGCGTATATACACGCAAAGAGTAATCTTCTAACGCTGTTTTTTCCGGATATAATGATTTTTTCAGAAAATCCTTTTGGATTTAGTTGTGTGTTGGGATGCTGTACCTACCCGTTTCGGCTTCAGTAGACGTCTTTTTACACGCTGTATACGCTTAACACAGACAACAGATTTTTCTGAAGCATAAGTTTATACCTACATATTATATTGCATCCCAGGGACGCATAGTTACTCCACTTTTTTTTGAAACTCTTTTTTCCATGATGAGAGAGTGAAAATGAATTGTTGAAAGTGTTGCTGTTATTGCTACGCTATAATGGTTTTTTGAATCATGCTATGCTATTCCAGGCTAGGGTCTACTTTTATTTCAAGTTTCATGCAAATCAGTCTGCTGTTTATGGCGTGATTGATGTTGATATTGCAGGCCAGGTTTTAATACTTAGTGACATCTCCTCTCTCTTATTATTGAGAAGATACCTGCCTCATCTGACCAAGGTTTAATATCTTCAAATATGTTTCACGAGACAGCCTTATTTCATTATGAAGGAATATCAGAATCGACGTTGGAAAATCGAATTTTGTTCGGGACATATTGTGTTATCTAATAAGCCAAGTATATTTTTACTCCTGTTTTTCTAGTGATGCCTGTTATTACAATATTAAATATGTAAAAAATATGTAGATTTGTGTGTTTCTTGTCTAAAATTTCAAAGTTTCAATAGAAATTCGAACGGTCGAATTAATTTGTAGAGTTTGGCTCCCACTGGTTTTTTTTATAAAATCAAGCTGTGTGTAATGTTGCCTTGACTTTTGATCCGTAACTACCCTTTCATTTTTTTTACGTTTTACAAAACATCCATTAACTCTTCATATTTACATGACATCCAATAACTTTTGGTTTGATATTAGGAATAATTATAATAGTCATCAAATTAGAGTTAAAAATAAAATAATATAATAAATATATGTACCTAATTACTAGCTACTGCGCGCAGCTTCGCCCGCGTGGTTCCAAAATTTTGAATAGCCTATATGGTCACTATTCCAAGTTTCATCCAAATCGGTTCACTGGTTTAGGTGTGATTGAAACACAAAGATACAAACATCCAAACATCTAAACAAACTCACAAACATTCAGCTTTATTATATTAGAGGGATAGTAAGATAGTAGGATAACGCGTTTACAGCACTACATACGTAGATAGCTTTTACAGAGAGGTCCATACATAACCTTTCTACTCTGCGCAGTGACCAGAGCCTCATTTATAATTCATCAGGGTGCACAAAATGAGGAGACCTTTACATTAGTGGATGAAAGCTGATCACACTGAACTAGCTGCGCTCCTCGGTGTGGGCGATTTACATTGGTTGGTAGGTAGAAGTATAGCGGAAGGTGAGCGTAAAAGTATTGACTGCAAGTTTTTTTGTTGTATTGCGTAGGCAGAAAACTTAAGCAAAATACCACTGGTTTACTTACATAACTACGGACGACAGACGTCAGTACTGTCTTACTATGTGTACTTTTTCTGTTATTAATACTTTCCAACCTTGGCTAGTTGCTGCCATCTTGAATGCTGTCCATAGTTCCTAGGCCGAAGACCTTCTTTAGAAAATCGTGAGTGGCATTTTCATCTTGAGTCTTTGTTTCTTTATGTTCTTCCCTTAATGAGATATCTTCAGAGTTCTAGTATGTCTCATTAATCTGTTATACAATTCTCATTAACTCTCAGTGATCAGGTAATCCCTTACTAACCCTTTTGGACGAACAGCCGAAAATCTTCAAGGATTTCTTATTAGATAACTAAAGCTCATGATAAGGTAAGTATTAATTACTTATTTCTTCTGTTTGCAAATCCGATTGGATTTCACGTGTACCAAGTTCAACAAAAGACAAAAACAAAAGCGATAGTTATCTCGTTCGAGAAGGCATAGATACCTACATCATGTTGACATGATGTAGGTATCTATGCCTTCTCGAACTCTTTGGTTGACCAAAAACTACGTACACGTGTCCAAAAGTGTGATACAGTGTAGACGCGTTTGCATACATAGGTATTATTATTATATTGTGTCAACCAACCAATATCCCCTTATGTCAAAACCAATAAAGCTTGCAATGAAGCAAAAGACACACACACCTTTGAACAATTCAATAAAAATATTCATGTGCTTGTACTATCATTTAATAACGTCCCCATACATTCTCATGTGTCAAGACAAATAAGGAAGAAACTGAATGACTCGAAAATAAATATAATAATGCCATGTTTGCCCAGTGGGATTTATTCTCGAGTTCTGAAACTCGTAGATCTCATCTCTGTAGATGCTGGTTCTAATCTCGGTGCATAAATGAACTTTTCGTTTCGAAAAATTTCAAACATATACAGGATTTTGTGCTGTACTAGAACAGATTTTTTTCTGAAATGCAATGCATAAGATAAACTTTTGATTAGGAAGCATTATTTTATTTTGGTTATTTAGGTAAATGACGTTAAAAATACAAATAAGTTAGTAATTAAATTACGTTTCATAAACTAAAAAGAAAATTGACTACAATGTTCGACTCGGGTCGAAAATTACAAGTAATGATGGGGTTTTACGGTAAAATTATCGATCCCTCGGGAATAAAACATAATGGGAAAATAATTAATAACAAAATACTCATTTTTTGCGCATTATTGATTACACAACTCAAAAAGTGATTGGTAATTGTAAGAGTATTTTGGCTGTTCCTCTATCAGAGCAAGCTAAAGCGCTGGTAGTATTAGTTAAAATTGGTCTAAGTAGGAGATAGTTATGGTAACTTTAAGTACAATTCGAGGGTGTCATAATCATTGTTGATTAAACCCTCTTTAATAAATAAAGATAAAAAAAAATACATTATTTTGGCCTCACCTAATACGAGTATAAGTTAATTTACGATGAATCTCTGCTCATTGATTATTTCCACGGCTTATGAGTATACCATGTCAAAGTTTTAGAAGCTTTTAACAAAGTAAACTAAGCACTTTGACCTCCAATGCTCACGAGAATTTATAAAGAAAAACTTTTAAATTGTGAAAAGATACTCTTCTTACGCTCTCGTTAATGTAGATAATATCATTGAGAAGTTGTAAAGGACCCTTAATATTTATTGTAGGTTTGTATAGTAAGTACCAGATTGTATAGTTAGGATAAATTAAAAAAATGCATTTCAATAAATCCTTCTTATAATTAAATGAGAAGTTTAGTGAATGTGTGGATGTTTGTTTTGTTCCTCAATCACGCTGAAATGTCCCAAGGGACTGCTGGCAACACTGCAGGAGTGCAGATACCTAAATAAAACACCTACAGTCCCCTAAAAGGAAGTCACATACTAATCTACTGTAAAAACAGTTTGAAAGATAAATTCTTGTCAGATTAATTAACCGAATTGTTTAAATAACTAATTGGTACTTGAATTAAAGTACTTCGAAAGCTGTGGGTAGCTTACGGAAGGTATTAGTACAGTCAACCTTTAATGTAAAAGAAATGAAAAATGATCACGACTGATGAGACGAAACAGGATCCCCTAAGACACTGTTGACGACCTCTGTAGCGCAGTGGGTGAAAGCCCGGCTGAGACGCAAAAGGTTGCGGGTTCGATCCCCGCCGCGGGACAAGTGTTTGTATGATCTACAAGTATTTGTCTCGGGTCTGGGTGGTTCTATGTATAATATGTATGTATTTACGAACAAAAAAGTATATAAGTAGTATATCAGTCATCTAGTACCCATAACACATGCTCTGCTTACTTTGAGCCTAGATGATGCTGTGTGAAAAAGTCCAGCATTGTTTATTATTATTTATTTACTGTAGTCACAGCCACAGGTCCATAGATTTTCAAGAACCTCAAATTTTTTCTATTACCTAAAAGGCAAGTTGTTCATTGAAAGGTACATTGTGGTTTTCAAAATTATACAGGGTGTAAAAAGACGTCTACCGAAGCCGAAAGGGGTAGGTACAGCATCCCAAAACACAACCAAATCCAAAAGGATTTTCCGAAAAAATCATTATATCCGGAGAAAACAGCGTTTGAAGATCACTGTTTGCGTATGTACTGGGCGCGTTTTTATCTGTAGATTGCTGGATTTTGAGTTTTAATTGTTTTTTTCTTTTATAAATGAAATGATTAGGTAGGTATGGTCTTATTATGTTGTACTAGTAGCAAAAAACTAGAAAATAAAAAACATGACGTAGGTTAGTCAAAAATTTTTTTGAGTTTTTTTTTCGATAAATATGTTCAGAATCATGGTCTGATTGCAATCCCTCAGTTTTCGGTAGTAGTCTTTTTACACCCTGTATATGAAGGCACCATTATTTGAAAGGGTCTCAAGTTTGTCCCTTATGAACACTATTTCTAAGGGTTAATTGAACTATCCCGTATAACTTTAAAAAACCTATTCTCGCTTAAAATATCTTAAAAGTCGTGTGTTTTCGTTTTTAAAACGTATGTTAAAATTAGCTACTCTTTATTTACTTTAGGTACTTACTGCGTAAACTGTACGATTTAAATGTCAATATTAATTAATAAATTTGACTCGGTGGGTTGAGTGATACAATTGAACGATTAATTAATTTACATAACTTAGGTTATGAAATCCTATGATTCTCTATTAGTTACGGAAACTGGATATAAATAAACGGAAATGGTTTAATAGATATATATAAACCTACCAATATTCTAAATGCGAAAGTTTGTATGTTTGTGTTTAACCTATTCCTTTACCAGTGAAACTATTTGGTTGAAACATGATGATGACAGGACAGGATGACAAAAATATTAAAAATCTAAGTTCTTAATATTATTATTGTTGACATATTTCTTTTTCATTTTTATTTCTATGATTTATTTTTATTATACCAATTATTGTAATTAAAATATTGCATGCCTAGAAGAAAGGTATACATTGTTACAAAAATCATTATCCACCAACACCTTCTCTACATGTATTTCAAACAATAAATTATACCTTGACTTTGACTTTGAAAATTAAAATAAGATATATTTTCAGGAGGACTACTTGGATTATAGAATAGAATAGAATGAAGTTTTATTTTCTCCACATCATATAGAACAGTTACAATAGGTACTTAAATCTACATAATTTTATGTGGGTGAAAATACGACTACCCCTCAGCATTTGCTCCAACAGCTCGAGAGTGTTGGAGCGCTGGTTTTCAGTGGCGCCATACCCGTTGTGGCGCAGCACTTGCTGTATCTATCTATCTGTATTATATCGAATTATTTCACGACACACGGTGTGAAGAGCCGGTCAACAAACATGGCTTGCGGCTTAGCTTTCATTCAGGTGATCCATCCTTCGCTCTTACGATGGATGGAAGTCGATTGAACGAGCTTGTCTGTTTTTGCAACGCGATTTTCAATTGATAGCGCCCTAATAAGTATTTACTTAACTCCCAAGATCATTATGTTTATTTTAACAAACTTAGGCTAAGTTCACATGACCGCGCGGAAACGCGCGTCTCTGCGCGCTTACATCTGAACGAGTCTATACAGGTTTGAAGAACTTGTACTTACTGCGCGGTTATGTGAACGATACTATAGCCTTTACCAGTATATTGTACCGCGCGGTTAGTCGTTTCGCGCGGTACCGCGCGGTCATGTGTTCCTAGCCTTATAGTGTGCCTTTTAATTCTTTTAGGTGTTTTGTGAACGCAAGAAGAGCGCAAAATGACAGAACCATAATAATATTTTCTTACCGCAATAATCTGTTTAGGCCTTATAAGAAATTACGTTATTTGATTAACTAAAAGGCTAACATACATACAGCCTCTTTTTCTAGCCTCATTTTACGCGTTCAATTACATGAATTACAGCGACATAAAATATTTTTGTAACTCTAGTAACACACCAAAACAAAAGACCCACTTTTTTTTTGCAACCTTCCTAACCTTCTTTTTAAACGACGAAAAAAAAGGAGGAGGTTATCAAGTCGAATTCGACGCGTAAAAGCGTATATATATATTTTTATGTTAGACCACGCATAACTTTTTGTAGAGGAGTCCGACTTTGATAATTATTTTTTTATTAGAAAGGGTATACTTTCGAGGGGGTCTCATATAAATTGTATTCCTGAGGGATTTATAGTTTCCCAGTAAACTCTAAATCCTTCCCTCCCAGTTTGACATAAGAATGGTAAAGCCAGGAACTACGTGCCGCGGTACTTGACATAATTTTTTTTAGCAAATAATGCCATTAGACGCAGGTGGAGTCAAAACGTTATCTGTCGATTCGATATGCAATGCGTTAAATTTCTTTGTTCCCTCATATCTCCCAAACGACTAGATGGATTTTGAGATTGAGGGTATCGTTAGATTCGTATTAATAGCCTGATTGTAATGTATGACCACGCATAACTTTTTGCAGAGTAGTCCGATTTAGTAATTAGTATATAACCTTAATAACTAAGTTCTTAAAGTAATGTAAATATGTGTAAGATAATTATTTTGAGTAGGCAACGTAATTAATTAATTCGCTTGTTGGGCGCCGACTCAAAATTACTTAGATACCTACAGTTTAAGTTTAAGAACCTAGTTATTAAGGTTAAAAAACAAGGTTTACCTATTATTTTTTGCTTTTCAGTACTTTCGGCGGTTGAATTTTTGACGTGACTACGTCTTATAATTCGATAGAGCCGGCTGCACGCACTAAAAACAAGACGTCATGAGGCGTTACCTCTCTCTGGGGCGTTCCATGTAAGGCTTGCGCAAGTGCAAGCGAGAGCGTGGAACGAGCGACAAAGAAGCACAATCGGCCTTTGCGTTGTCACGTCACGTCAACTATTGTCAGTAAGCTGACTTTACAGACAACCATTTTTTGTTAAAAAAAATGGTTAGTAAATAGTAGCTCCAGTGTAGAGCCAATCAAACAAAAGCAAAACATTCGATCCACTGACAATATGGATCGAACATTTTGCTTCAGTATATTTCAAATTGCAGTTTACTGATACATAAAAAGTTATCTAGAATTCAGATCGTATCATATAGGTCAGTGACCACCCCTGTCAGGCTCATAATTCACTTAAAAATAATGTACCTAGATCTAACCTGTTGAAAAGTTTACCGTAGGTATAATTTTTTGTGTTTGGTTGCTTTCGACTTACGTACTATGTTAATCTTTCTAATATATAAAATTTAATGTTTGTAATTTACAAAAATTCTCGTGTCAAATTTTCGTAAATTTATTCAACAAATGTAACAATAGAAATGGCACCCTTTTCTTATCTTTTTTTTATTTATCAATCGAAATTTTACTTAACGTATCACTTCAATAAAATAAATAAAAATAATCAATTTGAGAATTACTTAAAACTTTATAGAAATAAAGGCTTATATAAAAGCATTTTTATCAATTAAAACATATTTGACCTGAAAAATACAACTTTACTCCACTTTATTCTAAACTTACCTTTAAGTTTCGGCTTATTCACAATCACTTCACTGTTGCACGTGTTTCGCGCTTAACCGGCAAACGTGAAATGGTATCAGAAAGTGGCTTCTGCTCGTTTATATACCATTCGCTGTGAGATCATAGTAACTATTTCTTAGCAGTGGTTGGTTGGTGCTACGGGGCCTACGCTACGCCTACGCGGGGCGTAGCTCGTAGGCCTACTAATTAGAGATGGGTAAGCAAATGTTGCATAGGATTATTTAATTCGTTTTAGGGTTCCTTGTTTATTAAATTGATAGGTTATATGAAAAGAGGCAGGTATAGAGTATCGAATATTTATTTGTTTTCCTTTATTATATAAAGGTAAGTAAATATGTAATAGTTTTGTCTCTGTTAACAAATATGTAATAAATTTCACTTTAAAAAGATGCAAGATAATTAATGAGTGAATCATCATCATCATCATCAACTTCGTCACTAGAGTTAGCCACTGACTCATACGAACTTAGTTTTACTTATCAGCTGTCAAAATCTAACGCTGGACAAAGACTATCCGATTCATTTTTGTGACTAATGTATTGATTTGCCCTTTTTATTAAGACATAAGAAATTGACCCCTTTACAAATTTAAAATAAAATTAAAATTATGGTTACTAGAGATTTTTTTTTACTCTATAGATGAATTAACAAAATAAATTAGGTTGACAAAATGATGTTGCTTCTGATAATAATAAAATCAATTAGGTAATGGAATGCTTGCCACACACACACTATTTTTACTAATTTAAAATGTTAATTGCTGAAATTGTTATTGCATGACATTATTATTATAGGTAACTATAGGTAAATTATTGTTCACCAACAATTAGTAACATAGAGATACTCTACATCGACCTATCATAACATCTTTAGATTTTAACCTATGTTGAACAATAAATGAATTGATTTGATTTGAATAATTGAAGCAAATATTGCTTTTTAATTTCTGCAAAAAAACTTGAAGTAAGTAGAAAGATTATTAAATTAAAATTAATAATATCTAAGTTCTATAGAAAGGCCAGGTCAAAAGCGAATTAATTGCCCGAGTCCGAGTGACGAGTAGCTTCTATGAAGAACGAATTGTCCAACATTATTTATATTTCTTAGTAACAACTTAACCAAACTTTACTGACAACTAAAACAAGGAAATAAGACACCATGGACTACTATGAGGTATCGAAATACCTTACGGAAAATGTAGGTACTCGTAAGTGATAAAGGGGTTTCAAGGGTCATAGAACAGTTTACTAAACATTTATCCCTTTTGATAGTATAGTCAAGTAAGAGTCAAAGGGAACCGTTTGAGGCTCACTTAATCCTTTTCCCACATTGGTTTGAAAGTATAATAATTATGATATCATCAACCTTTCTCATCCCACTGCTGGGTAGCCTCTCTTCGCGTTTGCCATTCGCCTCTATCCTGAGCCAGGATATAATAATTATGATAAACGTACTTATAATAACTACTGAAGGCGTACAGGCTAAGCAAAGACCACAACTGAATGGGTACAGTCAGCAACAAAAGTCGATTAACATTTTATGTTTCACAAATCTGAATGTTTCCGAAATCCGTAACATAATGACCAACATTTTCACTAATATTTGAAGATAAAGTCTTGGTTCATAATAATTTCCCAAGAAAAGTTTTTTTTTTCTTGGTTTTCGAAAACAAAAGCCATTTTAAGTTTTAACTTTTTAGCGTTTTAACTAAACTCCTCCGAAACGGGGAATAATAGCGATATTAAACTTGACCGATTCTTATGAAATTTTGTGTCTACATTCAGTAGGTCTGAGAATAGGGTGTTAACTATTTTTCATCCGCCTAAGTGATAAGGGACCTCCCCAAAATATATCTTTTTATTTTTGGACAAAAAAATAATGCTAATTTTCACTACCAACCCTTATTTTTTAAAAGCGATAATTAGTACTTATAATTAATAGCAAAACAAGTTTGTCGCGGGTCAGCTAGTAATAATATAATAATTAAGGTTTTGAAATAGTAACACGAAATAAACCTTATTCTTTTCTATTCACTGACACTACAGGAAAAAGTCCTTTAGTGCTTCTACGTAACCATATTTCGTAACCGTAGAAGGATTTTTTTTCCTACTTCGTAACGGGGTTACAAACTAGGAATGTAACTAAGTCGAGTGATCGGTGGAGTAAAAGTTTAAAAAAAATCCAAAACTCATTGCATGAATTCTAAATTCGTCCAAAAATTCTAAACCGTCTCAAAATTGTATCTAGCGTAGGATTGGAAATATAGATAGGTTACTATATTTGCGCGTGGTAATTGAAGACTCGAAATTGTCTTATTAGCACGGGCAATTTTCCCGTAGTGTCATTTGCACCATTGACCAGTACCATTGATGGTGCAAATGATACTATGATGTACCGTTTGCACCATTGCTCCATTGCTACCATTATTGATGGTGCAAATGATACTATGATGTACCGTTTGCACCATTGCTCCATTGCTACCATTATTGATGGGGCAAACATATCCAATTGCCGTTTACCTCTGACGAAACGATGATTCCTCTTTCGTCAGATTCCATTATTCTACATTTCTGGCTAACCTAACCAAATGGGTCGTTGGTTAGGTTATGTTAGGATAGTAAAAAAACCATGCGCAAGGCGAGCGAGCGAAGCGAGTGTGCCGCGGCAGCGGCCGCCGAAGCGCCAGAAATAAATAAATCTGACGAAAGGGTCATTAGAAGTTATCCACATCCGTCATTCATGACGAAACTGAACTGAAATTATACAAAAAACTACTTCCGGGGCGGGGCGGATGGCCAGTAAACAGAGCGATAGCTCGAGGAAAGCCTTGAGGCAAAATAAATATATTTTTTAATAGTGTCATTTGCACCATTTGCCCCATCAATGGTGTAAACGGTACATGACAGTGTCGTTTGCACCATTTGCCCCATCAATGGTGTAAACGGTACATGACAGTGTCGTTTGCCCAATTAATGGTGCTGGCCAATGGTGCAAATGACACTACGGGAATTTTTTCTTCAGTTTGCGTCAAATAGAGCGACGTTTTTGTCAGTGACAGTCACATGTTCCAAGCCCAGATTTTAAACTTCGTTAGTACCTGTCTTAGTACTTAAATTATAAAAAATTAAATGTAAAATATCATTGCTTGTGGACAAAAGTTGATAGATACGTACCTACCATGCGAAAACGCGGGTGGTATACAATTTAACCAGTCAAATTGATTGCGCCGTGGTGTACAAAACCAAAATAGATACTTGATATGCCCACACCGTATTCCCTTTAACTTAATTAGAACCTCAATTAACAGGTACCCAGTAGCGAGAGAATACTTGCTTTTAGTTAAGCAAAGTTCTAGTCAATATATATATTTTCCAATAATATGTATCCAGTATAAAACAGGACCACGATTGTTATACCAAGGCACGTAGATATTTACTTACTTAGATCGAGCTATTCAAGATTATTCTAAGACTAGCTACTGCGCGCGGCTTCGCTCGCGTGGTACCAACATTTTAAATAGCCTATAAGCTATTCCAGGTCACTATCTACATATACTTATTCCAAGTTTCATCCTTATCAGTTCACTGGTTGAGGCACGATTGAAACACAAACATACAAACATCTAAACAAACTCACAAACTTTCAGCTTTATTATATCAGAGGGAAGTGGGATTATGAGATGACTGGAAAAGTTAGGTAAATAGGAGTAATTAAATAAATAATGCTGGACATTTCACACAGCGTCATCTAGCCTAAACTAAGCAAAGCTTGTACAGTTCGCCCAACGGATCTAGGCATTCGTGAAGTTAGCCGTTTGTCTGCGCTGTGACCGATTTTTCATACAAAATTGTGTTCTGCCCAGACAAACGGCTAACTTCACGAATGCCTAGATCCGTTGGGCGAACTGTACCATGGTAACCAGGTAACTCAATGATATTAAATAACTGATATAAGTCTACGGTACTACCTATTTAAATACTTTTTGATTGTAAATACATAAATAGGTAGGTACAATATTATACATAGAAACACCCAGACCCGAGATAAATATTTGCAGTACAAACATTTATAGGGATCGAACCCGCAACCTTCTGAATCCCAAACGGGCTTCCCTTCGGGTAGGTAATCGGGGAACAACCTATACAGGGTCTTTCATTTTAAACTACACAAACTGACAAGGCCTCATTTTTGGGTTGTAAATATACGTTTGAGCGTATCAATTTAATTCTTAACCGGATTTAAGTTTTCACTTCAAAATTAATCATTTATAGATTTTTTTAGAAATGTTGCATAATTATATTCAAGAAGAATAGACGTTACACCAATCGCAGCGCAGTTATATCACAAATGGACTAAGTTATACAAGAAGCAACAATCAATTGAAAGGATAGTCTATCGATTTTCTCGGGATTTTCATAAGAAAACAAAAAAAAGCATTACATAAATATTTTTTAATTTATTTGTTGAACCCAATTCCTGAAAATGAAAGAGAGAGAAGATATAGGGATATTATAAACATTTCGACGAATTGAGAACAGGTTCTTTTTTGAAGTCGGTTATAAATGAACTTTAAAATATATATTTTTTTTATGACTTATGTCGCTGACTGTACACGGAACTTTATTTACAAAGTCTCTTAATCGCATATTCAAGGATCATCTCTAGATAAACGCTATCTATGAGTTATCAATTAGTTTTAGGTTATTCAATTCTTATGTGCTTTTTCCGGGCTTCCCCTACTCACACACTGATGAAAATATCCACTTAAGCATTCATGGCACAACTCATGAATTCATGATTAACTGTAGATCATACTTACAAACATTTGTCCCGCGGCGGGAATCGAAACCGCAACCTTCTGCGTCTCAGGCGGGCTTTCGCCCACTGCGCCCACATCACCCACACAAATGATTTGGTCGACTTTGTCTAATTGATTAGAAGTCGAGACGAAGCGCAATCTGGTTTTAATTCTCTTTTCCGTTGACAGATCGCACGTTGCCTGATGATAAGAAGTCTCATTAGGAAAATGGCGAATCGATAGAAGGTTTTTAACCGACTTCAAAAAGGAGGAGGTTCTCAATTCGTCGGGATCTTTTTAGGGTTTCGTAGGTACCCAAGGGGTAAAACGGGAGCCCTACTACTGAGACTTCGCTGTCTGTCTGTCTGTCCGTTCGTCTGTCACCAGGCTGTATGCTTCTCATGAACCGTGATAGTTAGACTGTTGAAGCTCAGATGTATTTCTGTTGCCGCTATAACAACAAATACTAAAAAGCAGAATAAAAAAATATTTAAGGGGGCTCCCATACAACAAACGTGATTTTTTGCTGTTTTTATAGATAATGGTTGGATAATAAATAAATAATACCTAAAATAATAAATAAATCCCGCCAAATTAAAAAATCTCACTCTGTCGTTTTAATCGTTTTTAAAAACAAATACCTACCCAAGTACCTACCTACTACTAGTACAGAATACAGCGGGTCCGTCCCCCTACTTACTATGTAGGTACATAATATATACATACATACATAAAAATACGCCTCTTTCCCGAAGGGGTAGGCAGAGACCGCGGATCTCCACTTGCTACTATCCTGACACACAACTTTTGCCTCATTCACTGTCATTACATTCTTATTAGGTATTAATTAATTATTATTATTAGATACAAAATATTAATAATATCTAGTCAGTCTACTTACCATGAAGGGGTCATGGTAATCAGACTGTAGATATTAGGTAGGCATGTAGGAATAAGATAGAGATCTACGGTAGAATTAGTAAGTAAATAATTATCATGGGGTAGAATACTTTAATAAAATGAACTTTGAATTTAGACGATTTTGAGTAGGTAACTACCTACCTACCTATTGATCGGTTGTATTTACTGAGGTTGTATGTACCTAGGTTTAACCTAATTAGGTCCCTACTAGGTACGTACCTAAAATAATGTTTATAAATAAAAAAAATAAAAAATAAAAAAAAAAAAAAAAAAATTGTTTATTTCAGACCTTACATTGATCCATAGGTATTATTTGTTAGTATTTTTACTCTTGTAAACTAGATTAGTATTAGCTTAACCTAAAAAACAACAATAATCTCATCACAATCACAAAATTATTGAGACACTAAACAAGTGACTGGCTTCAGTAAAGTAAAAGTAAGTTTATGCCTAAACTCAAAAATTTCATTTTTCTAATTTTACCGTAGAGAAGACCGTAGATATAGGAGGGATGATCATTTGATCATGCTAAGAAGGCTGTTCCTACCCATGAAGATGACTGTATGTTGTTTAAATAGGCAACAAGTATCTTATAAATGGCTAAGATTTTTAAATCTATCTGATTCTCCAATTCCATTAGGTGGATGAAGCCATTTCAACATTTGCATTTTATATGAGGCTATGTTCCTTCCGAGTAGGTAGGTATTGAGTCTTCGGTGTTAGTACTTATGTACCTATCTTATCTATTGAAATTCAGGGCATGGTGAGCATCCGAGAAGCTTGCAACATTTTACTGCAGCATTTTACAGCTTGTTAAAAAGATGTGTGAGCCAGTTCAATGTTGTAGGTACCTACATAAGTACCTACCAACCATGTAAAGTACCGTCAGCATCACTATTAACTGGTAACCCCTTGCACGTGGGTACGTGCAAGGGGTTACCCTTACCAGATAGCTTGCAGCATGCTACGTAGGTAGGTAGGTACCTACGTAGCATACAGTTCAAACTTCCCTAAGGGGGATCAAACTTCCTTTTTCGTAAGTAACTCCTCTGTGTGTGTATGTTCCTCTGCTAAAATATGCGTGTTTAAATAATTTGTATATTAAATGCTTTATATTTTTACGTTTACTGGTAGATCGTGAAGCAAAGCTAGTGCACGAAAGGAGCCTCTTTGAGGCGCATTTAAAATCCTTTCACGCTGGTAAAGAACTGGTGACACGATAAGAAGAAGAAGACTGAGCTAAGATGTTACTGATTGGGCGGTATAATCGCTCAGCGACAAAGCCCTTTTCTTTTTTTGTTCATATAAATAAATAAATAAATAAGAAGAAGAAAGCTTTACTCTAGTTTTCATTGAAAAAAGGTTTAAATAAAAGCACTAAGTAGATAAAGAGCTTTCGATATTGCGGTGTTATGGAGCGGAAAGCATAATATTGGATATTGGTAACTTAATGAATTGGGATCTCGATGTAGGAAAACATCGACGAAGCCCGAAGGTTACGCATCGTATAGGTAGGTAGGTAGGTAGGTACCTACAATGAGTAACTGAAGTAGGTACCTAACTACCTTACCTACCTAAATAAGTAGTAGATACCTACCTAATTATATAGGTAGGTACAGTTACAGCTCTACATACCTGAATAATTTACTAGGTATCGTCAGGAAATTCTTAGACTAAGCAGGTACCATCAGGTACGTAACCTACCTATAAAGTTATTTTTTTAACCCTACGTAGGTAGGTACACATTTAGTCATTTATTTATTTACAACTTTTTATTACCTAGTGAGATCTTTACATATTAAACTTACTAATCGAAAGAAAGGCACAGTGGTACAAAAAAATACATAAAATAACAACTCATAAAATAAAAATAACATTCAGGACCTACCTAAAGGACCTGTAGGTAAGTACCTATCTATGAAATGAAATGAAATTTTATGTTTTTACCTATTACGATTAAAGAGACATTAATGTAGAGAATGCATTCACTCAAAGTATCCAATGGAAAATAGCTTCTACATAGCGAATTATTACCTACCTATCTACTTTATCCATTAGCAATGGACATGAAACAATCGGAAAGGTAATGGGTCACGTTTGCAACATAAGTAGAAAGGAAACCGTCCACTATTTTGATAGGAGGGTAGGTAAATAGGACTTTGTGATTTGGCCGGCCAGGTTGACACGTAGGTACGTCGGTCGTACACGTACAAAGCCAATTAGGTGTCGTGTCGGCTAGATGACCACCATTGACCACACATATTACCTACCAACCTAAATTATTGTGATGCAAGTAAAATAGCAACAGTGATATAATATAATCTTTAAATAAACTATCACAATCATAGCTTTCAAAATCAGATGATAATATAGACAGAGCATGCCTAGAGATATATAAGATAGAGTTATAGAGAGGCACGTTTACCTATTTTTGTTAAATTTGCGAAATTTCAGTTGCTAGTGACATCTACCGGGTGGTTAGTTCAAGTTTATACAATTAGTTCGTCAAAATACTAATAGATGTCGCTGCCTGACTTTACATTTAGAGGTTTTTTTTATCCCAAAGTATTGCAAAATAATATTTTAGGATATTTTTTCTTTGGTTAATTGATTTTTCACTCGATACACCGAATACAGAGCCGAATACCGGATATATCCGGATAAAAAAAAAACGTCGTCAAACTTGCTCCTTATTTTGTCTATGATTCCTCTAGTGTCTTTTGCTATCTGTGATTGGCTGAATCTGAAGAATCAAATATGGCGGCGCTCTGTCACATCCTGTTGTGCGATCGGTAGTGCATGGCCTCGACGTCGATCCCGTTCTAAAAATTATTTCTCCTACGCCGCGCTTCGATTTTAGTGATATTTGCGGCATTAAAATTCGTGATGGTGTTCCATAAAAGGCCATGGATTTCATGAAAACGGTAAGCTACAAGTATATCCTGTAAAATACTAAACATTTTGTTTGGCTTTTGTTTCTTGTTTTGGTGATATTGAAACTGGCCATTACATTAGAAAAAATATCTCTTTCCAGAATTTGTGTGCACGTGGGAGGTAAGTGATTAGAACATACAATAAATAGATGGTGTCCAGTATCGGGTTAACGCAATTTGAATGGCCTGTATCATGATTTGTCAATACTCTGATGGCACCCGGCAACCGAGCGTTGTTACGCCATCTTATAGTCCTCCAAATGTTCCGCATATTTTGCAGCTTAGCGTTAGTGCAAGAGACAATTAGACGCTGAAAATCATGCTTTAAATCGAAAGGAATCCAATGGAAGTCACTTGGACGATCATTGGTTATAGGTATGTCAATTTTCACTACTGCATCGCATCATGACTTGACAAACCACATGTGCTATGGATTTGTTGTTGTTATTCATCTAGCGCCGATATTATTGCATAATCTATTTTGCACGGTAGACGGTTTTAGTGCCTAATGGGTAATATATTGTATTCACTGCTTATTTATCTAGTGCCTTGACCCTACTTGTAAGATAGATACTCAGATAACCTATAAGTTTGACAGCCCTAAAGTCCAATGTTCATGAAATGAATGTCAGTTGTCTAATTTGCAGAAATACTCAAGGTTGTCTCACGGAGAGTTCGTGTTAGGCTGATGCAATGTTTTGAAAATTCTGGGTTGATTCGGGTGGCATTATAGAATTTTATTCACTTACAGTACGAGTCATGCAATAACAAACTGACATAACATTATAATTAGTAGAAAGTAAAAGTTTCCATTGTATTTACTTGTTCAAACAACAAACTATTTGATAAAAGCATTCATTCACTTGAAACAATCAATTAGTGTGTTGTTGTATGAAGATAATGTAACCAATCTGTTGTTAATGAAAACTTGACTTTAGTTATGCGAAACAGACAATTCTCACATTGTGAACAAACAAATTGGATAGCAGATAAATAATTTCCTAAACATGCTAATTATACATTGTAAAGATCCTTCAGACCTGGCCCTTGATTCATAATACAGCAGAATGCATTCGGTACGGAATCGATCGACAGCAACCAATCACAGTGCAAGAAATGTCAAATTCGTATCAATTCTGGCACCGTGATTGGTTGCTGTCGGTCGATTCCGAACCTAATGCATTCCGCTGTATTATGAATCAAGGGCCAGAACTGGTTTTCTTATTCAACAAGCATATTTCAGTCCCCTGTAATTAGGCTTATGGATATCGACAATTAGTTTCTATCTATCTGTGGTTCTGTTTATAGTGGATAGATAAGACAATTCTAACCACAGTAAGCCAAACATTTGTGGTATTATATTCATCCATTCAGACTGTAAATCCAAAGGTACCTAAACATTATTACTGTGTCAGACATACCTCATTGCCCATTTTATTTAGGTATAAAAAATTTCCCAATATATATTATGGACGAAACAAACACCTGTCTGTTCTTCAGTGTCTCAAAGCCTGCCTGTTTGAAAACTTGAAATATCTCTTATGCATATTGTATGACCCTGTGATTGTGATATGGTTGGCTCAGTACTCGCACACACTGCTTGTACTGAAACAAAAGTAGTTAACGGCATGTGGTGGGCCAAGCTGGTTGAATATTTTGATAAACAAGTGGCGTATTTCAGGAATATGAGTTCCTAGACTTAACTGATGTGAAAGAAGCGGATCGTAGCAGTTTGCAGTGTGCACTCTTCAAACCCACTGAAGATAGAGAGACAGAATCCAAAATTGCTGCAGCCGAGTCATTTTCAGGTGAGAATATAATCCCGTAACGCCACAAACAGTTTGCATAGCGCCTAGATGCCTCGCGACAAACAGGATACACGCTAAGCGACTAGCTAGACGCCAAGCGCACAGTACGGCCGGTCGCGAACATTCTAGAACGTTCGTTTTAGGTACTAATCTACTCGCTAGGTGACTCGCTAGACTCTAGGCGCTAAGCAAGCCTCATGCCTGTGCCTTCGTGGTCTAATACAGCCAATGGATCTAGGCATGCGTGAAGCTAGACATTTGTAATGCACAGTGAGGTTTTTGCATTCCGCATTGTTTACTGCGCATGGAAATGGCTCATTTCACGATTGCCTTGATCCATTGGCTGTAGTGTACTTAAAGGTTGCTGACAAATAGTCATTTTATTCTAAATAGTACTGTTTAAATGGATATTTCTCTTGTAAGTTCCGAATCTCTTTCTCCAAAGTAATCATCATTGCACTTACTGTCAATAAAGATTTGTAAAGTCAAATTGATAAAGCTTTCTTATAAACTCCGCCATACTTCTTGGCGTCTTCTTGTGGACTGTTATCTCCAATCAAGTAAATACCTTAATAAAACAAAAGTGTAAAATAAATTTGTGGTTGTACAAACAGATCTGTCGTCGAGTACGTCGGCAGCGACAGTGTCTCGCAGCGTGGATTCGGCGGGCGACGGCGAGATGGCGCCGCATTCGCCCGCGCGCGCGCCCGCCACGAACTCCCACCCTCCCCCCTACGCCCAACCTCCTCCCACCTACCCCCCTCCCCACCATCAATGGCCGGTCGCTCCCCCTAACGTCTACGTCAGCCAGGTCACGGCGAACGTCAACGTCCACGGATACATGGGACAGTATTACCAACCGCAGCCCCAATATGCCCCTCCAGCTCCAGCTGTCCCTCAAGATAGAACCGGCCGTCCTCACAGAAGAGATCGGCGAGGCAAACGCGCGCCATCTCCTCCCCAGCATCCGCCGTACTATCTCCAATACCCGCAGTATTATCCCGCGGCGCAGGCCCAAGGCGCTCCGCTGTACCACCTGCCGGTGTATCAACCGGTCGTGTACGGACATTATCCGTACCCGCCGTACTATCCGGAGTACCCGATGCCGGTCGAAGGCGAGCCGGATAAGCCGGAGGAGTATCCCTCTGAAGTTGTGATGGAACAGGAAGCTGTTGATGCGTATTACGCGAACGCTCATTATGCGCCGCCGTACGGCCCGCCCGTCGACGCTGGCGTGGAATACATGCCGCCGGTGTATTTGCCCCCGCCGCCTCACGTCCCGCCGGCTCAGATGCCCCACCATCACCAGCACATGCCTCAACCGCAGCCTCATCAATTCAACGTTCACGCTAAGAACTTCGTCCTAGGACAAGGGAAGTCTTACGTCCCGCAAGAGAAGCGGGAGGCTAGAACGCCGCCCGAAGCGCCGACCGTATCCGCGGCGAGCGTCGAGCTGCCTATGAAGGATCTCAAAATCGCTGGCAAAAGACCCAGCAGTCCGAAACACAACGAGCGGTCGCTCGAAGTGAACCAAGCTAAGGTTCAATCGCCGACCGATAAGACCAAGCCGATAGATCCGACGAAGCCGGCCTGGGTTCCGGAGAACAAAGTGGACCCGAACTTTGTGCATCAACAGCTCGCGGCGAAACCGTTTGTGCCCCCGGTGACGACCGCTCAGGTAGCGGCGAACAAGCTGCCTCCTACTGCAGGCAAGTCGACAAAGGGACCCGCGGCTCCCTTCTCTAACAATAAACAGCCACCGAAACCCTCCGTGCCTCAGACGATCGTGCCTCTGCAGCAAGTTGCGACTACGCCTAAAGCGCCGTTCGGCAACAGACAGAAACGCGATGGGCCTGCTAACCGTTCTCCATCGAGCGAGCACGCGGACAGCGGAGACAGAATCGCGGATCACTTGAAGCGTGAGCCGCCGCTGCCGCCAAGCAAAGCGCCGATGCCGATTTCGATCACACTGCCGGCTGCCGGCCAGCCTTTGATCGTGGCGAACAAGCCTCCGTTCGGTCACTCGAGAAAAGCGCAGGTACCAGAACCAGCGCCGGCACCTCAACCCCCACCTCCCGCGCCGACAGCCTCAGACTTCCCTCCGCCACCTACCCCTCGGAACCGCGGCGACCTACCACCTCCCGTGGTAGCCCCACAGCCACAACCCGCCCCGGGGAAGTCTTGGGCGAGTCTATTCTCGAATAAAACCTCTACATCCGCACCTCCATTGCCGACGCCGGTCTTGCCGATGGAGGAACCGCCGAGCCCGACTACAGCGACGCCACCCGTCGCGAACATCCAGAAACCGGTGGCGAAAGTTCAGCCATTTGACGCGTCCCCTTTGGCTCAGGCAGCTTCTGTAGATAAAGGTTCGCCTACACCGCGGCCGCAGCCTATGCCTGTCGTTCCTCCGGCGACTGTCGCCCCTGCTATCTCCTATTCCGAAAAAACGATCTCCTATTCTGAAAAGACAATCTCCTACTCGGAAAAGGCGCTTTCCTACTCTGAAAAGACGTCTGCTAATGTGAGCCCGGCCGCTTCAAGCCCCGTGGCGCACGCTAAGCCTGTGGCTCAAACTGAACCAAGAGAGGTGCCTATTCAAAAGGAAACTACGCCGACGACTCCAGCCCAGCCGTCTCCGTACTGTGATGATCCGAATTCCTACAGGATGGGAGGTGAATATCTTGTTATACATTTATTCTTTTTTTAAAGAATGTTTATCCAAAATAACAGTATATTGTTATAGCAAAAACTAAAGTTTTTGATATGAGTAACCCGGGAATTACGTAATCGACTTTAAACATTCATTAACAATCGAATGAATTTGAATAAATTAAACATACTCGCAGTGATAGCATAATAATAACTAGCAAACTTTCTTATTATTTCAGAGTTCTTGTCGAAATACCAGCTAGATAACCGCGCGGTGTCAGTCTTGCCGCGTGGTCTTACAAACCGATCGAACTACTGCTATGTGAATGCTATCCTTCAGGCCCTGATTGCGTGCCCACCTTTCTACAACATGCTAAAGGCTTTGCCGTATCAAACCCGACGCGGAAAGTCTAGCACGCCAGTCATCGATTCTATGTAAGTATCTAAGACGATCTGTGTAGCGCACTAGGCGAAGGCCTGCCTGCGTCGCAAAAGGTTGCGGGTTCGATCCCCGCGGCGGGACCAATGTTTGTATGATCTACAAATATTTGTCTTGGGGTCTGGGTGTTTCTATGTATAATATGTATGTATTTACAAACAAAAAGTATATAAGTAGTATATCAGTCATCTAGTACCCATAACACAAGCTCTGCTTACTTTGGGGCTAGATGATGCTGTGTGAAAAGTCCATTATTATTAATTGTATTTTTTAAGTAAATAAAGATTAAACAGACAGATGCATGATTGTATCTTTGTGAGCAGCATACATTAACTTAAATCTTCAAAGCATATTTTGCAAAATAGTTTATCTTCCAGATAGCAAGGCCGAATGTCTTATTCCAAGAGTTTGTGATTGATAATGTAAACTTGAGATCAAACTGTACATTTGCTAAAACATTCTTGTTATTTTAACAAAATAATATTGCGAGTGGTACACTTAGCTAATACACAGATCAATCAATCTGACCTATATCCTACAAACACATTGATTGATGGATTGTAACTTTTGCACAGACAACAGTTTTCAATACAACATTATCTAGAATGTAGAGAAAGCTGGTAAACAAAATAGAAATACCTATTGATTTTCTGTCCAAACTCTCGGCACTCCCACATGCTATTAAGCGCTCACATTTTATATTCTGACATGTTATGAGGGTGTAACATTAGCAATGAGGATTAAATTATCCCGCATTGGGGTGTACCTATTGTATCATTTTAAATGTATGTATACTTATTCTCTACAATCTGTGATACTTATTCAAAATTTTTAAAGTTAACAGTTGATTATGTGGGTCTATGCGAAGATTTTTGCATCCTATCCTATTCACAGGGGGTTGGCACAGCATGTCCTGCTTCTCCATGTAGTTGATTCAAACTCAGTTTTTCTTAGTAGATTTATGGAATACGGGCATCCAGATACTATGATGATACGAGAACCGCGTGCGAAATAATCGTACTAGTCATCCCCGTAAAACAAAACCAGACTAAGCCTTCAGGAGCCTGGAAACACTTAAGCCCTTTATATAATAAACGTGGTGTAAAGTTACGCCAGGTTTAAACTCCAAAAATGTTATGGTTACTCCTAAGTTACACCCGGCGTAACTTTACACCACTTTTATTAATTAGCTTAGCGCATTAAACTGCCAGTATATAAGTTCATATTAAACTGTACCCCTCTGTTATCGAAATGGTTAACACCTTTCCATCCACTTTCAGGGTAGAGCTATGCTACGAGTTCAGTCCAATACCAGCACCGGCTCGCAACTCTCGCGGCGCTGCGCCCGCTCCACAAGTCCCGGCCGGGCCTCCGCTAGAAGGAGGTGCGGGGCTCCGCGTGCTGCGAGCTTTGAGACCCTTCCCCGGCTCACAGGAAGGTCGGCAAGAAGACGCTGAAGAGTTTCTTGGATGTCTGTTGAATTCTCTGAATGATGAGATGCTTGAGGTAAAATACATTATTTCGCAAGTAAATTGCACTGGACAAAGCTTAGTTTAAACTCAACTCATGTCCAATAAGCACAAGGCTGGCTGTTGATGATCACAGATAACATAATCAACACCAGAGGTAGGAACTGGCTACTGTATCCCCAGGTATTTATTGATAATTATTAGGCATTTTGGATTCTTTGATGCCAGATGCTCACAAGTTGCAAATAATAATTTGCCTTCACTGAATTACCTCAATGATGATGAAAGGTAGTTCAAACATCGGGAAGATTACGCATTACAACAATCTCTGAATTCAGGAATGATTTGAATTCAACATGAGAGAAAATCCTAAAACAGATCTCAACAAATACTCTTTTTCTAATCTTTTCGATCTTTCAGCAAACTACAATGATGGTTACTTATTTTTCGTCTCTGACGTGCTAAAAGCACTGTGTAGACAACCAAGTCTGAGCAAACTAAAATGCACCTTCACACAAATTTCAAAGTTCAATCTAACTAATCATGACTTCTTCAACAGCTGATGAAATTGGTTGAGCCTGAAGAGCCAAAGGAGGCCACTCCTCCCCAAACCAATGGCGTCATCACACAAGAGACCATTATCGATGAAGAAGATGATGATGAATGGAAGGTAAGATGAACTATTATGTAGAAATAGCGATCCGCACTGTAGAATAGTTTTAGCAGGTCAGAAAATCAGAATACAGAACACTAGCCTTGACTTGTAAATGGCCAACTCTGGATGATGGAGTTCTTAGGCCGCAAATAATGCCACTGTCGTGGCTTAACGACTTAATAGCCCGGACCGATCATTTAACGTGGCTTGTGACGTTAATGGATATTGGAGTTTTCCATATAAAATTACTATTAAAATATGTTCAGTAGTTTCGGATATTATTCGCTACGTTCAAACTGTTAAATTAGTTTGAATTACCTTTCTTATCTCAATTTCGCTCATTTGTATAGTGAAATCGAAGTACCTATTAATAGTAGATAGAATATGGTGAAAACATTATGGCATAATGAAAATACATTGGCTAGTGTTCTGCTATTTCTGATAAAAGTTAGAAAAGTGCGTGTCGTTAGTTATCATTCATTGTAAAATTCACATAGATGTGCCGATCAGCTAAATGTTAGTTGACTTTGGTCTGATTCATTTATATGCTGAGTCAGTAAAATATGCTTACTACATACTCATAGTGCGTTATATTTCTTAATGGCGATTAGAAAAGGCAATGCATACAAAATAATAAAGTGTTGTGAAACTTGTCTGGTCCTTAGTAAAGCTATGTAAGTTCAATACTGCCTACAAGAATAGTATCTTAAATACTTCATACAATTTCATAAGTCATCGGCATACAAATAAAACAGACTAAAGCAATGGAAACAAAATATAGATCGCACAATTTACCTTTAATTTGTAGACAATAGATTTCAAATTTCCGTTTTAGCTTGCTTGGTCGCTCAAACTCACCCATCGGTAACAAATTAACTTTTAATTTCTCGTTTCCTGCTTACCTATATTCACACACATTTGGACATTTTGAAGACTGATGCTAAAGTAAGAACCATGCCATATGTTATTTACAAAGAGAATTGCAGTAGCTTTAATTTATGTTTAACTTTTCAGGTTATGGGGCCAAAGAACAGGGGTGCTGTGGAACGTAGGTGGGCGGCACGTCGAACACCGGTTTCTGATATATTTAGAGGAAAGACGCGTGTACGTTTGCATCGCGCGACCCATCACGATGTTACTGACGCGGTGCAACCGTTCTTCACTCTGCAACTTGATATCGAAGTAAGAATTTAATCCATCTATTAGTATTTTATGGTTAGGTACATGTCTGCCGCATGTCTGACTCTGAATGGGTGCCCGACGGAAGACGTCCGCGCGACAGACCACCACGGAGATGGCGGGACGAAACGAAAAAAGCAAAGGCCCTGCAGTGGGACAATACGGGCTAAAAATAAAAAAATAGTATTTCCTCATTTGACTATGTTTACGTTTAACCATTGTTTGTTTCTTCCCTCGTCTTCATAAGCTGTTGAAGATGAATTTTAAGAGTCTTAAATTTTTTCCACATTTTTTACTTTCTTACAATGATGGTAACTTATTTTTCGTCTCCGAAATTGTAAATACAATGTGGACAACCAAGTCTGAGTAAATACCTCGCTCTCCCTCTTACCATCTTTAATTCCTTCCTCTCTAACAATATGAAATTTTCAGCGCGCAAGCAATGTGAAGGACGCTTTGGAACTTCTGGCGGGAAAAGACACGTTGGAAGGAGTAAATGACGCATGGCAGCAGTTGTCACTTGAGCAGCTTCCAGTTGTCTTACTGCTGCATCTCAAATGCTTCCAGTTGGACTCTGAAGGTCACACTGCTAAGATTGTGAAGCCCATTGATTTCCCTATGGACTTGAAAATTGATCCCAGTAAGTCTAAATTAGAAATTTTGAAAGTTGACTACTTTGTATGTGCTACTGTTGCGTGAATTAGTGGAAACAGATTAAAAGAGATGTAGAGTAAATTCTGGTCCCACACGAAGCTGCAGGGTATTATGATTGTCCAAGGCAAACAATTACGAGTACTATACAGTCCAGACTCTTGATTCATAATACAGCGGAATGCATTCGGTTCGGAATCGACCGACGCAACCAATCACAGTGGAGGAATTGATCCGAATTTGACGTTTCTTGCACTGTGATTGGTTGCTGTCGGTCGATTCCGAACCGAATGCATTCTGCTGTATTATGAATCAGGGCCCAGTAACATGTCTCTAAAAAAGTTCAATGATGTTTTATTATTTTTCGTCTCCAACGTGTTTCAGTTGAACACAAATGAGGACAATCCTTTCTGAGTATAAAAATAAAAACCACTGTATAACATTCCACACCATTTACCCTAAATTCTAATAAAAACATTTCTTTCAGAAATTATGTCATCCAAACAGAAGTACACAAGCAAGCAAAGAATGTACAAACTATTTGCGGTAGTTTACCATGAAGGAGTGGAGGCTGTGAAGGGGCATTACGTTACTGATACCTACCATGGACAATCAGGATGGATCAGGTATGTAAAATTTTCCAAAATACCTTTAAAGTCCAGTAAGAATGCTTTTCTTTTCGTAGATAAACAGTAGCCTGCGTTTATCAAGGGCTTCTATAACAAATATCATCCCAAATAGTTTTTTTACATAAGTATTGAAAGAAATATGTTAGTTTTGCACTAAAGAGTTGAGAGCTGTAATCGTTTTTTTTTTTTAAATAAATCTGAAAGCAAATATCCAAAAAGCTGTAAACATTGCATTGTTACTATGATGTCATTATTTTTCGTCTCCAAAAGTGGTAAATACCACCAATGCGGACAAACACAACTGAGTAAACATACCACAGCATACCTACAACATAATAATTCTTGTCTAACCATACTCTATCCGTCTCCAGATACGACGACGCTACTGTCACACAAGTGAACGACGGCATGGTGCTGAAAGCCAAACCGCCGCGCATGCCGTATCTGCTAATGTACAGACGTCAGGACACGCTGCCCGCTCACAGACCAAAACCGGAGTGAGATAAACCATCGCGCGAAGTATACCCTCACGCCTGGTATACCCGTGCTTTGCCCAAATTCTGCAGTACTTATATCTACAGTGAATGGTATAACTGAATGGATGGTGTGACTGTGAATGACTTCGATTAGATGTTTCTGTGTCTGTGTTTATTATTTGGGCATCGTAAGCCTAACGCTTGTTTTTGTAAATAAGTTTGTGCAACGATACTAATTGTGTGTTTGATTGCCTCCTGTAAATATTTCGTATTATGTTCAATAAAATTCGAATGTAAATATGTTCTGATTTGTAAAAGGCTCGTGTCTTTTTCGATTTATTGTTGGATACAAAATACTGGTTATTGTTTACACTTGCTAAATGTTGTGTCAAAACTATTACTGACTGCTAAATATTATCTATTGTAATCTAACGTGAATATTGTAGTAAGGTACTTGTGAATAATATTCCTCACCTAGATTTACTTGTAAATGTTAATTACAATGCTTTTTATGTTTTGTTTTATGGAGTACAAAACAAAATTATGACATCGCTATTTTTCAGTTGATTGCGAATAAGGTTACACATAGAAATAGTGTTTGGTTTGTATATTGTTATTGAATACCAGTGTAAATAGACGGATCGTATCGAAACTCGGAGAAGTTAGCTTCAAAATTCCTTGGAAGTTTGACTGAAAACTCTCTGACGCTCTAGTCGTAAGAACTCGACAATATGGAATTGTTTTAAATTATGAAAATGTTAAAAAAAATACATGGATTAAAATCAGATTCATGATACATATTATTTCTCAAATGTACTCGGAAATGAAAAGTTCGAATGGTAGCAAGTACAAAGATACGATATTGTTGTGATATGAGGTCTGGTGTCTGGAGTGTCCCGGGAAATACAATTAGTATTCCGAGCGGGAGGGTATAAAGACTGTGAAGGAAAAATATGTAACTTGAATTGTTAGAGTTCGTCCTAGACTAGCTAAGGTAGGGTGTGTTTGGTTAGTAATAGAAGGTGCTTACATGGACTGAAGCGGCGATACTGCCCTTGAACATGTGATATGGAAAGAAATGGATGGTTTTGCAGATTGCTTAGTTTAATTGTACAATATTGTTGTAAATGTATAAGTGTTATTTGTATTATCTCGATGTTGGATGATGTTTTTAATATTATTTAAGACTTGATTGAGCTCTATTTTCAGTTTAAACCCCAAATTTCAGCATTTTCGTTTGCTTCTTTATGTAGCTCTAAAGTTTTGAGATGATATGAATCGAAATTATGTCGGAAGCTCTAGTTCTACTTTTGCGCAAATATAATTTGCACTGCCAAAATAGAATAGAATAATTAATATCCGTATCAGTTCCGCTGATATCTCGAAAGTGTCTTGTTTATGTATAAGGTAGGGTTTAATTAACTGCGCTGTGTGGATCAATTCAGAAAATACCGTTTGATCTCACTTATATTGTTGTTGTTCGAAAAATATATCACATTCATCATGAATGTATCTTATTCAGGCAATAATATATCATGCCTTACTTATTCGAGTGCTATTTTATACGAAATTGACCAAATATTGTTTGAAAAATTGCTTCTACTAGCTTTTCTACGTAAGGTGTTGAAAAATATGAAAAAAAAAATTAAACACCATTTAGAAATGTATCTTGCACTGTGGTGATCGTGTCCAGTTTAATGTAAGTTTTAAAATTAGTCTATTGTGTAACGAATTGATAGTTTTAGTTTGGAGTTACTACTAACTTTTTAAACTTATTAAGCTTATTTGTATAACTTGGTTGTTGTTATTTCGTCTGATTCGGATTGTGGGTAGGTATATTTTATTGTAGTTTAGCTATAGACCATCTAGTTAACTATTTTGAACACCAAAATCTCGACACCTATTTTATTATTCGAGCCAATAATATAATTAGGATAGGAGAACTTCATCGGCATTCACGACAATGAAATATTAAATAAATATTACTGATAGCTAAAATAAACAACTATCGAAAACAGTGTAGCGAAAACCCGAATTTATACCCTACGCTTTATGTCTGTCTGTCTGTACATAGTTATGATAACATTTCTATAAACTGCAGAAATTAATAAAATCCTATAATGCAGCACAAAATATTATTGCCTAATAATAATTTATTATTTAACGTTCCTTTTAAGTTAACTATTTTAATAACTATAATGTATGTTAACGTTTAGTATGCGTGCTCTCAATTAACTAAAAATTTAACGTTTTATGCGCATGTTTTATTTATTTTATATAACTATAATTAGATCTTTAAATATTTTATCCTTAGATTGAATATCATAAACCCTATCAAAACTTATGTTATGACCAAAATTATTTTCTTTTTGTGTAAATAACATCTGTCATTTTATCATCGATATAATAATCAGTGTTGTCAATATCTTACATAATAGTTATTTGTAAACGTTGGATAGCCATAAAATATTAATACTTAACTGTAAAATCCAGCGTGAAATATTATGGCTGCTCAAAGTTGCAAGATTAGCTTAGGTGTAGGCTGGAAAGGTTTGGTCTGAAAGTCACAAATAATTTTAATTTAATAAGATCAAAATCGTGAATACAGCCCAAATCTTTTGCCATAGAAAAGATGCTGAACTAGCCAGCGACATTAAAATGAACAAAATGATTCTGAAATCACATTAATAGGTTTCATAGTTAGATTGACGTCTTATCCGCTAACAATATTGCCAATAGAAGACACTTGTCTTCAAAACGCGATTGAAATCCAAGAACATAACTCAACGCGATACAGCATCGATGCAGAGCCATACTTATTTTCTAGTGAAGTCAATAACCAACCTAATTTGATGTCCTTTGTAAATAGATTCTTGAAGCATGGTTCTATTGTGTAAGCGAAATGGTCAAGTAATCAATACTCGGTCGTAAACAGATTGATAAACCTTGTCATGTCATTTATTTTGATGGTATTTTAGAAGTTTTGCTTGTGCAATGTGACCTTGCATATGTTAACCGTGACAGTAAACAAGAAGTCTACGTTTTATAGAACACTGTTCTTCTCAGATTGTTTTCAGATACATTTTCGTCCAATACTTGGCAAATGAATCTGAACTTGTATGTACATAATCTATTTATGTAACCTACATGTTTCTCTACAACAATACAAGATTTCATTATTTCGATAGGTAATCGAATCCAGTACTGTTGGACATAAATTATGTAATTTAAGCAAAACAAATCATGTAACGAGATAAAAATGGGCAGGATTTATCGCTAATCCAATCCATTCCTATACGTATTACTAACACACTGTAGTTGAGGGGTCTAGATACAGAAGCGCCTCTATCACTTTTTTCTATTTTGTCACTAGACATCAAAAACCAGTTTAAGAAACTTGGACTTAACTTACAGCATGTCTCTAAACTTCGTTTGATAAGAAAAGGGGTACTTTCCACCTCATATGAAATAGTATTTAAGGTTTTCCAGACGTTTCTGGCTTTTTATATGAATTGAAATATGAACAGAGTAGGTTTTGCATCTAAGTCTTGAATAGAGGCGTTTTTGCACTTAACAACTAAGGATAGAGGCGAGTTTGCTCCTAGGGTCTTTGCTTGAATGGTTTTATGCAAGATTGCCTAAGACAGAATAAAATCTATTTCAATTTAGAATTTTGATACATTTATCATTTTAATAAAACACACAGGTAAATATTTGAAATTTAATTAAAAATCAAAATCAACAAAACTATTTAACTTAAAAATCAAAACCTAAAATAATTCAAATCGACATTCCAACTTCCTCTAAATATTCACAAGATTCTAGATCTTCAGTTTCTCCAGAAGGAGTGTTGTCAAGAACTTGCTTGTAAAATACCAGATCGCCGGATCCCAAGTTCGTTTTCCACTGAGCACCAAAATGTTTGGACAACAATTTGTCGACATCAGCAAGTTTTAAACTTGAAACGTTCACTTGAAACGGTGGTACGTCTCTAACGTCAAAGTCGGACATCGATAATACTCCTCGTTTTATAACACTCTTAGCAACTCCCAAATCATTCTTGTAGTTTACTTCGCCCCTTAATAAGAAACGCCCTGGCTTATTCTTGACCCTTGTCACATAATATCGCTTACATTCAGCAAACTTGAAATGAAATTGAGCTGGAGGTTTCATCACTTCACCGGCATACGCCTTCCAATTTTTTACTGTACAATCTTCGCCCAATTTGGTTACCACACCATAATTTTCATAAATTTCTCGGTATTCAGATGGATCTATAATGATTTCCTTGTTTTTAACTTCTTTTTCTATGTAACCGAAAATTCGATCCGCTGGCATGAACGAATGTCCGGGAACCGGGAAAATCAGTTCAACGATTTTGATATACCTTGGGGCACATGTCGTTAACCAGTAGCCAGCCATAGCAATCATTGTACTATTTTTGTTTTGCGAACCGCATCCATCAGCCATCATGCGAAGTTTTTTTTTGCCAGTCATGTCTGTGTTTGAAAGCAAGTGAAAAACGGCCGATGCGATTTCATTTGAAGACTTGCTATGAACATTTTCTGTCCATGTATAAATGCGGACGTTTTCTTTGGGAAATTTGTTAGTGCTTGAGCCAATCACTATGGTGAAATTATAGATATATAATTGCCGTGAGTAATACGCAGCTTGATCAGCAACTTTGGGCAACACTTGATTTTTTTGGCAGTCAAACGATATTGAAAACATTTCTTCATCAGATTCCCGCAAAAATGTATAGAAGCACTTGGCTTTAAGCTTGTGAATCCTTAACGCTGCCATCAGATTGACTTTATCAGATTCTACTGTCTCTCTCTTGATTTTTTCTGACAGTTCTGAGCACTTCGAACACACATCAACCCTTGGTGATTTAAATCCAATGTTATATTTCGTCACAAAAATGTTTCTAAAGAAACATTCCCGTACTTTTAAAGTATCATCTTCCTGCTGTTCTTGGTAGAGTTTCCACATTTTTTTGATGTTTAATTCAGACGAAACATAATTTCTGGTTGACGTAGCCGATCTACAGTAGTGAGATTCTATACATTTAAATGTCTCAATGAATCTCATGACATTTCCTTTCTTTGTTAAATTTTTCCTTGATACTCTATCGCCACCTCGACATTCTTGAGGAAGTTGACCATGCAGTAAGAATTTCTTAGATATATTTCGGACCCTATGGACACCAACATCAAGAATTTTCAAAAAAGTTCTTTGACAAACCCTAACCAATTTGTACGGTTTTACGTATGTACGAATGTAAAACTTCGTGAATGTTTTCGATTCAGCTCGGGTTTTGGCTAAACGTCTTCTTTGCTTCGGTGTGTGAACTTTTATGAATTTCAAGATGAAATTGTCTTGGGTAGATTTATCTGGTCTGGCATAAAATGCTTCATGGAACTTTCTAATATCTTGGGCATTCAAAGTGCTACATTTAAGTTTAACATCTTTTTTATGGTTGCAACTTGTTATATCATTTATATTAGGTGGTCTTTTGGCAGCATACCTGTAAAGAATAACCGTAATGATATTACAATATTTGTTGTGGTGAAACCATAGGTAGGAACAACTACATACAAACCAAAGCACATAATCTACCGATTACGTAAAAACGTTTGGTATTCGGACCGACATAATTTTTGGGTGGTTGTGTGGGTTACCGCATAACACCAGAACAGAACCCCAAAAAACTTATTTCAGTCTGAATATCAAACATCCTGTATACATACATACTAACAAACATAAATATAACATTTTACTTCAGTTTATGCAAACACCAAAATATTAACATTTTTAAGATAATGCATTACGGTGCTTTACGATGTGCACTTATTGCATGAAACAGTTCTCATAGTAAGGCATAAGAAACTTACCTTTCACGCTTTTTTATGTTGCGTTTCCACTGACTTGCATTCCTCGTCCTCTTCCTTGCTGTATTCCCTTGGACTGGAGCTATATTAATTTCCATTTTCCAATGTATTTCATTTATAAAACGCTAAAAGAAAATCACATCCGGAGCACAACATCAACACAACACGAAGTAATCGCCATTTTGTAAAACCTTGAATTTCCTACTAAACTCTGAGCTATGATTGGTCGAACTCGACAGTGGCGCTTTTGCAACTAACGTAGGCAATAGAGGCGGTTTTGCTTCTCACCTAAAGCTTTCGCTGCTGTTTTCTATTGGATGGAGGCGGATTTGCACCCAAATTATTTATTGATCCTATAGAAGACTTTGCAAAGAGTTGCCACCATAAAAAAAACCTACTGCGTCAAAAACTGGATAGAGGCGCTTTTGCATTTAGACCCCTCAGTTGCAGTCCAGCGCTGGATTTGACTTGTTTGGATGTTTGCGTTTCAATAACGCCTAAACCAGTGAACTGATTTGGATGAAACTTTGAATAGGCGTAGATAGTGACCTGGTATAGCATATAGGCTATTCAAAATGTAGGTACCGCGCGAGCGAATCCGCGCGCAGTAGCTAGTATAGAATAATGTAAACTATATCTTATTTACATTGATAATCCGAATAACATGCTGTCTAGAATCAGAATCATCTGCAGAACTAAAACTATTAAAATAGTTTTACTTCCGTACCTTCATGGCTAATATAAGTTTGTGATCGTTGATATTCAAGTAATTTACAATTCGTTAGTCTAGTGATGTAATTATGTTACATTATGTATGATAAGTTGAAGAGTTTAATCGTTTAGATCATTTAGATGGTTCCTGTTTAGTTTTATGAGTGATCAAAGTGAGCATGTTGCTGTAACTGTTGACTCTGTTGGTAAATGTAAAATTCTATTCTATAAAATCTTAATGTACTGAGGGAAAATATAAATGGTAGAGCAAGAGTAGGTATATTTAGATTATAATGAGTTTTTTTTTATCAAATTATTAGAAACTTTTGGCTAAAATATCTTGCCATTATGATGGCTGTTGTAGATTGATTGGGCTATGAGAGAATAACAACATTTAAATGTTGAAATTAAGATTTAGGGAAGATGAATTAAGATGCCCCGTAATATAATTATCATGCTTGGAGTTGGAAAAGAATAGCTTCATTTATTCTCTATAGTAGTCAAATCTAGTCTACAACGTAAACTCTTATGATGGAATTGTAAAAAGTGAGCAAGACTACCTGTTTTTCTTTTTAATCATCTAATTATGTCGAAGTGCCTACTTTTTTCAGTTGGTATCTTAACTCTCCATTTTTAGGCAACTTTGAGTAATTTTATCATCAACAGAGTTTCTGATTTACAATACTAAGGTCGCTTGTGAACAAGGCTTTATAACATTATACTTCTAGTCCCCAACAATCGTTTCACTTTGGTGCAATCAATTTTATATTCTAATCAGACTTGAAAGCTTAGTACTAAAATAGTTTTGTAACTATGAATCGACTCAGGGGGTAACTGTTAACGATGTTTCAGCGGTCTACTGCTTAGATTAACTTTAGGGATGTATGCTTATTATTTTTATATGAGAAGTTCAATATTTAAGTTATACGTTTAATTTAGTTTTAAGATCCAAGGCTGTATTAACGAAGGAGTGTTTTTTCATGCAAACTCAGATAATGCATTTTGTCATCACTTAAAGAATTGAATATTGGAGAGATGCTCCTGTTGGTGGTAATAGATAATGTTTACAAAAGACAAAATATAAATTGTTTAAACCTATCGCATTGTCTATTATTATCAGCTTCCTAAGTTGTTATGTGGATGTGTGTATGACTAATTATAATTATACTTAATCCATTATTTTGGTAACAATTTGGTGTTATGAAAAACATTGTGAATAAAAAATATGGTGTCATTTCAGATATTTTTTTATTTTATTCAGATAACGAATCTCGGTATAATATAAAATTTATTAAATTAAATATAAAATTTATTAAATTAATATAAAGTAATAAATGACCAGATTCCAATGCACTTTAGCTTCATTTTCCATTTCGTACGATATTCTGAAACAAGAAAAGTTTGATAGTTCATAATTTTGCTAGTTTGACACATGTAGCTGATTAAACAAATTTCCGCTGTTTTCTCGTGGTCCCAGGATTTTGTCCCATTAATGGGACCACAAGGGAGAACTGTTTCTCGTAGTCCCATTCCTATGCTCAGTAACGTATTTATCCTCCTGTATATAGGTATATGCTCCTACTGAACACAAAAACCACGGGGATCTGGCACTCGCCGGCCGCTACCGCGGCACGCTTCGCTCGGCTCGTGCGTGGTTGTTCACTATACACCTAACCACTCGTCGCTTCGCTCCTCGCAACCTATGCTATAGGTCTGTTAGTTACATACCCCTATGAATAGGACTACGAGAAACAGTTCTCCCTTGTTGTCCCATTGATGGGACAAAATCCTGGGACCACGAGAAAACAGCTCAAATTTCATTTGCTTTACCTGCTACCCTTATGTAACCTACTGTGTTAGGCTGTGTCCCCAGTAGGCAAACTGTCAGCGGCCGACTGAAAGAAGAGCAAGAAAAAAAGAAGCGGCAAACTGCGTACAGTGAGCACAAAACTAGCAAACTGTGGACACTCCATTTCAAATGTATGGAAGGGCGTACTAAATCGATACGCCGCAAACTCAGTCGGCCGCTAACAGTTTGCCTACTGGGGACACAGCCTTATAGTAGAAACCCAGAAATGGCGCTATTTTCGAGATCCATACTTTTCCGAACAAGCAGGATATCAAAAATGTACATTACGTTCAAATCTATGATGAATCGGCATTTTCTGCCTACCCCTACGAGAAAGTGGCGTGGTCCTATGAATGTATAAACTACGCCCTTACCCGAACTCTGCATTTGAAGACGAGAGAGATAGCCATCACCACACCAATGGGAGTCAGTGTGAAGGCGACTAGCATCCAGCCGGCCAAAGCTTCGGTCGGCGGCCAAGAACCCATGCCCATTGCGAACGCAGCCTGGTGGACAAACGTAAGTATAAGTACTTATAAATAAATAATGCTGGACTATTTCACCCAGTATCATCTAGCCCCAAAGTAAGCAGAGCTTGTGATAAGGGTATTATACTACTTAAATAGTTTTTTGTTTGTAAATACATATATATTATAGATAGAAACAAACAGACCCGAGACAAATATCTGTAGGTCATACAAACATTTGTCCCGCGGCGGGGATCGAACCCGCAACCTTCTGCGTTGCACGCGGACCTTCGCCCACTGCGCCACTGAGGTCGTCACTTATACCTTCTTACACTAGCGAAATCATGATGTAATACATCACGTACAAACTTTGGAAAACAGCAGATTTTTAGGGTTATCACGAACGTTTTGTTTACTTGCTTTACGCTGAATCAGCTGAACTGATTTGGGTGAAACTTGTATGAATTTTTGTAATATTTTTATTATTTGTACCATGTCCTGGATCCGAGAACCGCGGGGCACAGCTATTCGAAAATGAAGTTTACTCTCCCCTTGATTATAGGAATTCAATTCAAGGGTTGGTGCGTAATTAGTGCACTGGAAGCTTCCAGGTTCTGGCTAGGTTATCTAGCTAGATTACTTTCTGATAAACAATTAGAGGGACCGTGATAGGTACTCATGACTAAAATAGCTTAGGTACCTACCTAGCTGGTTCTATAGTTAGATAGCGCCTGTTCCGCATATCCCCACTAATCTATCCCTACTGGTAGGGAAGAACGGATTTTCTTTCCACCTATTACTACTAGGGAAACGTGGATGTTTTACTTCCATGCATTTCTACTATGATTTAGTGCAAATACTACCGGTAGGGAAGAACGGATTTTTTCCCACCTATTAGGTACCTAGTACTACTAGGGTGGATACTTTTCCACTTATACCTACTCACCATGAGCTGTAAAGGCGACAGAGCCCAACAGATCCTCATAAAGATGCTCGGGTACTCCCCTATGGAGAAATACACATCTTCACAGAAGGATGTCTGTCCGTACAGAAAGGTGACCACAGCCGCGACGACAGCGGCGATTGGCACGCGGGGCTTGGAGATCGGCCATGTGAGCAGGAAATCTAGAAGGTATTGGCCACCCTGCAAAAATAAACTTCAATTAGAATAGAACAGAATAAAGTTTTATTTTCTCCACATCATATACAACAGTTACAATAGGTACTTAAATCTACATAATTTTATGTGGGTGAAAATACGGCTACCCCTCAGTCAGCATTTTGCTCTAACAGCTCGAGAGTGTTTTAGCGCTGGTTTTCAGTGGCGCCATAAACCTATCGTATCCCACTTATATAATAAAGCTGAAAGTGTGTGAGTTTGTTTAGATGTCTGTATTTTTTGCATCATTTGTATGGGAATCCGTTTATCTGTGATCCCAGCGCCATCTAGTGGTACAGCTACGAAGTAGCTACGTCGCTGTAATTGACATCTCTTGTGTTTCAGGCGATGGTAGATAGAGGTCGCCACACATGCCTAAACCAGTGAACCGATTTGGATGAAGCTTGGAATAGGCGTAGATAGTGATCTAGAATAGCATATAGGCTATTCGAAATATAGGTACCACGCGGGCGAACCGCGCGCAGTAGCTAGTAATAAATATTTATTGAAAATAACACTTTACTGTTATTAAACTTAAATTACCTAATCTGGTTCTCGACATACAAAAGGTTACATTTTCGTAAGTATTTTATAATGAAGACTTAAGATGGTCTTAGTTAAATTAGAAATCACAAAGCATACCCTTTTATCCCATTCCAGGCTAGTTGACACCAATTCCAAGGTTCGTTCCAATCCATCAAGATTGGAACGAACCTTGGAATTGGTGTAAGAGGCACATCTAAACATTCACACAACATCATCATTATGACTTGCTCAGCACTAATTTATTTAGGTACAGTTCGCCCAACGGATCGAGGCATTCGTGAAGTTAGCCGTTTGTCTGCGTAGAACACAATTTTGTATGAAAAAGCGTTCACTGCGCAGACAAACGGCTAACTTCACGAATACCTAGATCCGTTAGGCGAACTGTATTTACTGTTTAGATTCTTTAAAATTATGATGAAGTAGGTTTCTGTGCTAGTAATAATTACCTGGGTACATATTATTATGACACCGATAAAACAGAACAGCATACATGATACTACAAGAAACGCCCACGTGATCTTGCGTATCGAACGACCCGTAAATGTCGACATCATTGTCTGGACAAGCAAAGCCTGGAATAAAATAAATAAAAAAGTACGTGAGTGTGTACACCTGGTCGGAACGAAGTTTGTAGATTTGTCATTTTTAACACTTTCTGTATCGTGCAACAATTTTTACACTTTGCGCATAACTTTAAGCACAATTTTGCGCACCTTGCGCATCTTTTTTTTTCGTGCACCACTATGTGTATTTTGCGTACAACTTTGCCCACCTTGTGCACCACTTTTCGCACTATGCGCACTATTTTGCACAATTTGTGAAGTTATCAACGAAAACATGTTTTTTGCTTCTCCTGTAAAGTTGTGATTTTGCAGTTATCCTTTTATTCCCCGGAGACAGCGATATGTCGTGACGGTAAAATTGAACGCTTTTTTTCTTCTAGCCCTCATCTTCGTTACCGCCCGAAAAGGAACTTCGTTCCAATAATTCTGCACATTCCACACAGCATCATCTAGCCCCAAAGTAAGCGAGCTTGTGTTATGGGTAGGTAGTATATCAGACATACTAGGTACATGCCTGATAAACCTACTACTTATACTTTTTGTTGTAAATACATACATTTATACATAGTTACACCCACGATATGATTGGTTTAAAAATAAACATGGCCTTACTACATCTTTACTTATGGTATGATGATTTTTACAGCGTCAGTAGGCAACCATGATTTTTGATTATTGACGCTGTAAAATCATCTAACTACAGTCAGCAACGAAAGTAGATTACCATTTGATGTTTCACAAATCTAAATATTTCCGTAATCCGTAAAATTATGATCAAACTTTTGACAATTATTTGAAGATTAAGTGTCAGCACATGATAATTATCCAGGATAAGTTTAATTTTTCTTAGAAATCAAAAGCAAAATGGCGTTTTAAAAAATCGTTGCTGACTACAATACGCACAACCAATCTTTAGCTATCTGAAGTAGCTGCACAGAACCCATATTTGATGACGCCTAAAAGACGAAGACAGCGTTGTATAGCTGCCTCGCTCACCCGCTTAGTTTGTTGCATCGTGCTATCTCGCCTACTCGCGCAAGCCTGTGCAATCGTTTAGTGCACCTAACTTCAGACAGACAAAGCCGATCTTTGTGCGTAGGTACTGTACCTACTTAGTAATAAATTGATATGTAACATTACCGCAGTAGAAAGTGACAGAACGAAGAGTGTGAAGAAGACCAGCGCCGACCAAAATTGACTCCCCGGTATCCTCGCCACAAAGTCTGCCCACAGGATCATAGCTGCGGCAGACCCTGGAAGACAGGTTATCATTAGCTGTTGAGGATATCGGGTTCTTGTCTTCTCTTCTTCTTCTTCCTGCCCTTATCCCACTTAAGTGGGGTCGGCACAACATGTTTCTCTCTTCCATTTCCCTCTATCGCCCGTCATATCAGAACTCACTCCTTTCACAAACATATCCGCATTCACACAGTCCATCCATCTTTTCTTAGGCTTACCCCTACCGGTATATCCATCCACATTCATACTCATCACTCGTCGTGTTATATGACTCTCTATGATATCGGGTTCTTGTCTTGCTTGAAATAACCAGAACCTACGTGTGTTTTGCTACTTGTACAATTATGATCCTGTTTTTGCTGCATTTGGTAACGATACCCCCGATTTTGATAGGCATGATCTAAGATCACTATATTTTTTATTTTTTATAGTGTTAAACCACACTTAGGTATTTCATTGAGAAATTAATTGAAGTCTTTCGATTCCGATGGGATTCGAACCGCATCAGTCAGACGACCCTCCTAAAGTCGGAGTGCCTTACCATTCTGCCACAGAACCCTTAATCGTGACAATCCAAATTTTTGATAACAATCAATGGACCTGTTTCGCGTCTGCGCACTTCGCACTGTGACGTTTTGACCGATGTATGTCGTGACGGTAAAATAGACCAAAAACCAAGACTAGGGCATCTATGCCGTTTAGTTTTCGGGAGATGTTAACCTATTAGCATTTCTAAGGAAAGAAGACCAACCTGTTGGTAAAACCACTTTATCATCATAATCCCTCTGTAACGCCGAAGCAGCGGCGGCTAGCGTCATCGCAGCGAGTACACAAGCTCCCTTACTAACTGCTAAAGCGAGTAAAGCCGTGGAGCTGAGCTTGTGTTGCTTGGGACAGTATGCGCCGAACATCGCTAGCGAGCCTTGCGCGATAGACATTTGTATCAGCGAGTATTCGAGCGCTTCTCGCCACATCTGACAAACAGACATACCTATCGTGTAGCAAGCATGTTTAGAGTCTGGCAAATGAAAGTAGACCCTGAAAAAGAGGCGGTAAATTCAAAAATATAAGCGTGACAACCCATTAATTAATAACTCTAAATTATATACTTAATATAATTATTATATTTGGTACTAGAAAATAATAACAAAGTATCAAGTTGTGTTCTTCCAAATGTCCTTATGGGGTTACACGCTTATATTTTTGAATTTGCCGCCTCTTTTTCAGGGTCTACTTTCATTTGCCAGACTCTATGTACAGCTTTGGTTTGGCTTTGTTTAGGGCAAATCTATTATAGATATAAAGGCCTAAGTTTTGTATGGTAAGTGACAGAAAGAAGTCCTCCGTTTTCTAGTTTTTCTGGCTGCAATGGGCCAAAGCATTGTACCACCTAGCTTTAAGATTGTATGTGGTTGTTGTGTGAGAATAAATAAAATAAAATAAAGTTGTTTTTTTTTTATTATGGAAGAGGGGGCAAACGAGCCAGTGGCACACCTGATGGTAAGTGATTACCACCGCCCACAGACAACTGCAGCATCAAGAAGCACTGCAGATGCGTTGCCGGCCTTAGTTACTACTTAGAGCCTTATCACACTGGCGGTTGAAGAGCGGATTCAAAGCGGATTCGCCGCGGTCACACCGCGGTTGCGCAACGGATTCGCGACGCATCAGTGACAGAATGAACTTAGGCTAAATCGTATTTTGTTTCAGAAAGTCTTCTACATTAGGGCAGGCTGGCTTTTTACGACGAGTGTACAAAATGGAGTTCACACGTGCTAATCCGCGACGTATCCGTCGCGTGCCCGCTCCGCTCTGAATCCGCTCGTTGACCGCCAGTGTGATAAGTAATAAAACTTCTTGAATCTGAGTTGCACATTTATATTCAACCGAAAAACTCCATCTTGAACAAGTTCTTGAGTCAAGCTGTTTTTTTTTAAAACAGCTACCAACAACTTCCGCTTGTCAACGTCAACATATTTGTCAATGCATGAATGTTAATTTCATTTTATCAAACAGGTTCTCAAAACATGAACCAGCTAACATAAGCTGTAGATGCACATGTTTTCTCGCTTATCTCATTATAGCAGCGTGAATATGCGTCAATTGAGTTTTGTGATTAGATTAGCGCAGGAATGTGGTGGATGGCACAAGCTTAGGGAGGCCTATACCCAGCAGTGGGTGAAGTCAGGCTGTGGATGATGATGATGAGTTTTGTGAATCGAATGTGACTTTTGTGAAAATACCTGAAACCCTTCAAACAGAGTGCTCCAATCGCACTTCCTGAAGACGTCCCCGGCGCCCTCAAGCCGCGACGCGCCCACTGCACAACACACCAGCACGAAGAATGCTAGCACGTCTTTGAATAGTACCAACTGAAAACAAATTGTCGAAATAATTTGACGACTTCTGTGGCGCAGTGGGTGAAAGCCCGCTTGGCACGCAGAAGATTGCGGGTTCGATCCCCGCCGCGGGATAAATGTTTGTATGATCTGTAATTATTTATCTCGGGTCTGGGTGTTTCTATGTATAATGTATGTATTTACAAACAAAAATTATATAAGCAGTATATCAGTTATCTGGTTCCCAAAGTACCTACAAGCTTTGCTTAGTTTGGGGCTAGATGATGCTGTGTGAAAATGTCCAGCATTATTTATTTTTATTCATACAAAATTATCTGTCCGTCGAAATGGGAATTATTGGTATATATCTTCGTGATATTTAGATCCGTTGAGCGTTTTAAAGGTACAGTCAGCAACGAAATTCAATTAACATTTTGATGTACACATCTGAATCCTTAACATCTTGACCAAAATTTTGACAAATATTTGAAGAAGTCTCATAGTCCAAAATAATTTCCCTGGGAACGTTTATTTTTTCTACCAAAATAAAGTTTTATAAAATCATACTTTTAATCAACTTCCGTTGCTGACTATACCTGCACCTATCGGAGTGCCTAACAATTTGTGCTCTTAGTTACTATCACTAGCTAACAATCTGTTATTCTTCTTTAACGCCTAATACGGGGCACAACAATGTAAGCAAACACAAACCTTAGAGTAGCTGTAGATACGTTTGATAGCTATAAAATAGATGAGGGCCCAACAGATCATGAAGTAGATCGCTAACTCCCAGACGACGTTCCCCAGGCCTCCTTCCAAGCCGTCCCTTTTGAGATTCAGGATGAAATTGCTGAAATTAAAATAAATCTTAGTGAAGAATGCCATAAGGTCATACCAAATCGCACACGCACAGTCATTTGACGGTTCATAACTTTTATGAATATTTCCGAAGTACCTACGCAGCATTATGACCAATATTTCGTCAAATATTTAGTGCCTCTGTGCTTTAACAATTTCAGGCACTTTTTTTGTATCGAGAACAAAATATGGATTTTAGGTAGGTAACCTTTGATGCTGACTGTACCTAATTAACTTTCGTTGCTGACTGTACCTGTACCTACAGGAAACATGCAAGCCAAGAGCGATATCGCGCGAGACGCATCTAATTCATTAACAAACCTATCAGCGCAACCAAAATACTGACCATGAGACTAGAAAATTCTTAATACTCACAAATAAAAGGATTGTGCGGGTGTATCTGCCTCGGGGGTCAAGGGGCGATGTCGCGCGGCACACGGCGGTACCGCAGCTGCGGCACAATGCAGCCACGGCAGGAACGAATGGAACGAGTGCACTAGTAGTGCTAGACAGCGGGCACCCATCGCACTTGCTGCTAGTGCGCTGAACATGCAGCAGGATACCATAGCGAATCCTACACCTAAAATATTGTAAAATGTTTAACCATAGGAGGTAGGTTACATAGGTAAACAGCCCATGATAGCACTGTAACACTGTTGGGCAAACTCTTACTTAGTTCCTTTCCTTCTCGTTAATTGATGTATCATGTATGATGGACACGATCACGACTGTATCCCTAGGGTGCTATAGACATTAGACAGTGGCGTAGCTAGGTAGCCAAGGGCCCTATTGCAAAAAAAAAAAAACTACCCTAACTGAACGGTTTAGGTTTTATCAAGTCAAAATATTCAGGGTGTGGCCAAATGTAAACGTACATATTTTGTATTTTTTTTTAATCCTATGATTTGATTTGTCAATCTGTCTACCGTAGACAGATTGTCTACCGATTTTCAGATTATCTTTTGCATACCTAATTCCAGTCCTCTAAAGATGTCGAAGGGAGTAGTCAACTATTTAATTTTGCGCGACTTTTGGGGGAAAATTCATAAAGCTGATACAAAGTTGCATAAACATTAAACAAAGGTTTGTTACCTCTAGCCATAGGCGCGAGATCCCAACAATTCAGAACCCCCTTCCTGGTGACAGCGCCTATAGCCAGCTCCAAATAAAACAGAGGATAGGCAACCAGCACGCTGAAGATATTGTACAGAAACAGAAAAGGCACCAGTCGACGTAGGTCGAATAGATACGGATGCCAGCATAACTGGTACACTCCGATGCAAGAGGATATGACGAGTTGTCGGTAGCAGATGTTGTTGCTCCATCTGTCTTCTATCTAAAATAAAATAAAGGCCTTTACATCTATATTAGATTATTTATACAGCGTCAGGAGGCAATCCATGCCTACACTTAACGGGACGCTGTAGTGCCTGGGACATTGTTTGAGATGGAATAGGCTTGCCCAGCACCTAAACCATCCTCTCAGCTTGATCAGCCTGGCCCACAGGAAAGACGACGTCAATACGTGTGGAGCTGACTAAGCTGCGGGTTTCCTCACGATGTTTTCCTTCACCGTTAAGAGCTCGTGTTGAATGTTGAAATCCATTGATGCACATCCGGGATTTATAAATAATAAATAAATAATGCCGGACTTTCCACACAGCATCATCTAGCCCCAAAGTAAGCAGAGCTTGTGTTATGGGTACTAGATAACTGATATACTACTTATATACTTTTTGTTTGTAAATACATACATATTATACATAGAAACACCCAGACCCGAGACAACTATTTGTAGATCATACAAACATTGGTCCCGCCGCGGGGATCGAACCCGCAACCTTTTGCGTCGCAGGCGGGCCTTCGCCCACTGCGCTACAGAGGTCGTCCCTTTTTGAACCCTTCTTTGAACGTTCGGATTGAAAGTCGAGGCACAACCACATTCGACCAACACGGCTCTTTAAAAAAATAATAAGGTATAGAATGATAAGATAAAATGTTTATTACAACAAATACAGACAATTCTTAGCTAAAATTTAAATAGATAGAAGAATATTTCTGAACATTTAACACAGCATCATCGGTCAAAGTAGAGCTTGTGTTATGGCAACTAGATGACTAATTATGTACTTTTTTTTGTAAGTAAGTATACTTACATTTAAAAAACAGCCAAATCCCAAACAAATATTTGCAGAAATATTAAATAATTTATGGGTTTTCTTGAAACAGGAGAAAGCTAGTAATGACAAACTAAAACTTACCAGAGGATTATCGAGGGAATCTGTATCTTCTGTGTCGCTTAAAGTTTTCGTGCGGGTGCTCTGAAAATATTAATGTAATATTTTTATATACCTTTTTTTTATTATTTTATGGAAGAGGGGCAAACGAGCCAATGGCACACCTGATGGTAAGTGATTACGACCGCCCAGACAACTGCAGCATCAAGCACTGCAGATGCAGTAATAAATTATATAATAAAGATAAAATATAACTTACCACACTGGCACTCATCGATACCTGATAAAATAATTACGAAATATTTATTACAAAATACAAATTCAACAATCAAAACAATATTCAATAATTGATTTTTATTTGACTGATAGATTTTTGACGTTCTTGTCTAGCGTCGACAAAGAAGAGTTATCTCACAGAACACTATTACTCCTGTTATCTTCAAATAGATTAGTTTTTTTAGTTTTTGAGACAATTCGTTTTTAGAAGAAAACTGATGAATTTTAACTTAATATTATTACTGCCCCTATATTTTATTATATATGCCCCTCGGACACTAATAATAAAATTATGAATATGTTATGATTATGTAGCCACATAACTACCCATAGCTTGCTCACAGTACTGAAATGTTGTTAATATTACAATACCAACTGAGATATGTATATCTAAAATAAAAATAATTTCGCCTGCAATTTTGGGGATTTTATACGCCAAATGAGTGCCTAGGAACAGCTAAATGTGAGGTTTAAATCTGCAAAATGATAATAATAATAAATGCTGGACAATGAAAAACCAATTGTTAATATAACAAACTCTATATTTCAATAAACCTGCTACATAGGAGTGGATGCTCGCACCAAATTCAACTATTTTTGGAAGATTCTCACTAAATCGCATTATTCTGTAATATAAATTTATTTTAATATTTCGAACAGGGAAGAGTTTATTATATAGATTAAATTGTCGTTGGTTCTAGCCACAAGTTGTTTTTAATTTCTCTGGTTCTAACATAAATTATACTATATTCTAGTGAGAATCTACCAGTATTTGGTTCTTTACTCCACAATGGCTGTCAATGGTAGCTGGTAGCCTTATTTTTGTATTTCCGTGATTTGAACAACCTCGATGGCCGAGATTAGTTCAGTATGTGGACAAGAGATGGCACTGTTTAAATAGATTTATAAACTAAGAGGCAATCTCAAAGTTAGACATCTTAAACATTTTTGTAAATCCCGAAAACTCTGTAGAATATTGCTATTTCTAAACATGTAGCATACGGTAAGAACTGACTCTTAAGGTGGGTAATGACTGGCGTTACCAAGGCGTAATGTACCATTCGCAGAGAGCATATTACGTTACGCCATGTGCTAAAATCCTTCTTCAAGCTGCGCGTTGCTCGCTACAAGCGCCTTGTACCCCGTACTGAGTGCACGAACGCTCGCTGTGTTACACGTTACATTACGCCACGTAACACTGGTCAGTACCTTTAGGCTACCAGACTTGTTACCATTATTGGAAGAGACATACATTATACAAACGTAATAATACAACTAGTGTAACCGCTAAACAAAACTTTATATTATCCTATACAATTAGACCACAAGACGTTGTCTGAGCACATACACAACTTTTGTATGAAGGAGTTAAGTCCAATTTTAGTGATCACTAAAACTCCTCTAAGAGGTCTTTGTACAGTCAGCGGCATCAGTCCATGAATAATTTGAGAATTAAAGAATTTACGTGAACGCAATTTTTTTTTTCATGTAATGAGTGAAAGAGGGTCTGCCTTTTCACACACTTTGATAAATCATTGAGTGATATATAATTTCTGTTCGATATTTTATATTTTTTAATTAACTAGGTAAACATTGGGTATGGTATGTGACCAGTTCTAAGACAACGTCTCTTTGGTATATAACCTAAAATAAATTTGCATGTCAAATATCGTACAGTGCGTACAGTACATTCCCTTCGCTATGTCAGTCGTATATTTTATTTGAACAAATCTTTTTTCCCAAGAATATATGTATAAGCTTGAGCTTGCTCCCAAGAATATATTTATTTTGTTAGGAGAAGGTTGGTATAAAAGTAAATAATTCGGAAACTGTGATAGTATTTTTACATAGAAATCATCATTGAGTCGTGATATAATTGAATGACATAGCAAAGGGACATGCATAACTTATACATCTTAAAAATATTCATAGATATAACGTCTCTGTTTGGTTTTCTACAAACGGCTGAACCTATTTTAATAGGATAGTTCATGACCTGGATAGCATTTAGGCTACTTTTTATAAGATACAGTCAGCGAAAAAGTTGATCAACATATTTGTAGATTTCTTTAACTCAAAAACAACGTTATATTATATTTTAAAGCCTTAAAATATTCAAAATGATCTGCAAAACAAATCGTTTAATGTTATCTGGGGTTAAAGACTAAAAAGTTCACCAATTTTTATCGCTGACTGTACCACGCGAGCGAAGCCGCGGGCATAAGCTAATTATCTAATCCTACTTAACCTACGTGAACCCTTCAACCAAATAAGACACACAATAAGGCATGTAATATAACTTTAGTTACTACTGAGTTATATTAAAAAGTGACATCATTTTTAGCTCTTTTTAATAAGTAGGGTTATTATAATAGTTATTTCACACAGTACTAGCCTAAAGCCTAGTTCGGACTAAGCTAGTATTTTAGTCGAGTAGCGAGTAATTTGGTACGTAAACGTGTCTGAACACCAAACTAATTGAGTCGAGTAGGTTAATAAGTATTTTTACTACTAAACTACGCGCTACTCGACTAAAATACTAGCCTAGTCCGAAATAGGCTTAGGAGTCCGACTATATGTATTTGGGATGACCATTTAAAAAACACTTTTAAATCTTTACATCTCTAGCCAAGTTAATTACTTATCATATTTTTCCCGTGCAAACAAACGTGAATTAAACAATAAACAATGTGTATCGATACACACAAGTGAAAAAATCCGTGCCAATCGATTAAATCTACTAAGGATAAGGCGTCATTCGCCTGACCGTGGAATTAAAAAAAATAAACAAGTCTGCAGTAAGAACCTAATTTTGAATATCGCATAAGTAAGTAAAATCTATAAATTTTAAGAAAACATTCTATACCTACCTACAGTTCGCTTAACGGATCTAGGCATTCGTGAAGTTAGCTGTTTGTCTGCGCAGTGACAGCTTTTTCATACATCACGAATGCCTAGATCCGTTGAGCGAACTGTACAAAACTTAAAAGTCAATTATTGAAATAAGACAAAAGCCCCAACAAAAGCCTTTACTCAGTATTGCAAAAGCAGCTTTATTTTATTACGTTAAATGTGCATTATTGTTTGGACATTTTGTTTGAGATTTTTTTTTAATATTAAACAAAGACTTTAAGCATAATGGTTATCTGTGAAAGAATATTGTTGAAATAAATTTTAAATGTTTCTTTTTAATAAATATTGCGTTGTGTTAGCTTTGAGCATTGAGAAATATTTCTACATTATTATTGCTTTGATGCTATGCCAGGATTCGAACCCACAATTGGCAATCATCCAATCATTTTATCAAACTTCTTCCCAGCCCGTAGACCGTAGATATGTTTTTCTTTTCACTGTATGTCTATGAAAAGAGATACAATTTTTTTTATAGTTACATATTATTGGTATGCCAAAAAAAAAGTCTACCTTCATACTGTGTTATAATTAATGTAATCAAATGAAGATATTGAAAAATATTGGAATTTTTTTTACAACGTGAAGACCACAGGGCCTGTTTAATAACAACCCTATCCCATAAAGCCCAGGGTACAGTTACAATACATAATAGAACGCACGTCATTGGTCGAAATTATTGTCTTTTGACAAAAAACGTTACTGCGTGTTATTTTAATTGATGGTGCCGAAACCTTATTCACAATTTTGTAGATGATCTTTTGAACACAAAATCTTTTTTTACTTCTGTTTAAATAGCGAAATGAATTTTAATGAACTATGAACAAGCTTAAACTGATTTTGACAGTAAAAAATAAACTTTAAACATTCTTACAATCTTTAACCGAGGCAACACAGCCTTTGTGTAGAAACTTAATCATCTATTATAGTTTAAATTTGCAATTTTTTTAACATGTATTGAAAGAAATAATTGTTATAGAAGAGTATATAATATACTTAGCTACAATAAAAATACAATAACTATTTGATAAGGACAGTGTTAGTATTACTTCCCAACACTTAAGTTCCGAGTCAATAAAAATAGCGTCGAAGATTTATTCCTATATTGTGCTAGCTTGTAGAGCCTGGCAAATGAATGTAGGCCTTATAAACGTGGTAATAATGATAGGTTAGAAATATAGAATAGAAATATCCATACAATTTTACCGCTTTAGGACGCATCCGCCAGATTCCACATTCGTCAGATCATTTATTTATTCCACATTCGTCAGATTTTTTTTACCTCTGACGAAACGATGATTCCTCGTTCGTCAGATTCCATTATTCTACATTTCTGGCTAACCTAACCAAATGGGTCGTTGGTTAGGTTATGTTAGGATAGTGAAAAAACCATGCGCAAGGCGAGCGAGCGAAGCGAGTGTGCCGCGGCAGCGGCCGCAGAAGCGCCAGAAATAAATAAATCTGACGAAAGGGTCATTAGAAGTTATCCACATCCGTCATTCATGACGAAACTGAACTGAAATTATATAAAAAACTACTTCTGACGAAAGTGGAATCTGACGGATGTGTTCTAAATCATTTTACCATGTTTATAAGTAAAGCCGTATCTATGAGAAAATGTCATTGTTTTTGTCATCCTAAAATGAATTTACCGTTATAAAGGGTCCACATTTCATGTCTACTTATCCTAAAGGCTGAAGAGGTCGCCCGCAGAAGGCAAAGGCGCCAATCCGCCGGTGACGTCAGGCAGACGAGACACATCGGGCAGGTTTTCTATGTGCGACTTGACCTCTGCTTTCACTTGGTATATCTTTTGCAGCTTTATATTGTATTCCTGGAATTATAAAGAAATATATTGGCGGACATTCTCAGCAACGCCATCTAATTATGAAAGTTTTCATGAGAACTAGGCAGCTTACTATGTATATTGTCTGTGCTATGAATAACCTATCTCTACGGTAGAATAGTGTAAAATAGCAAAGCCTAGGGCATAGACGAAACTAGTGTGCAAGCGAGAGAGCATATAAGCGCAGTCGCTTGAGTGCAAGCGAGAGAACATGATAAGCGCCCGGAGTTTGGCGGCAAGGTTTAGGGACCATTCGTGGCTTTTTATTGTGCCTATGTGTGTACTTGTTTTTATGTGTGTGTGCTTGTCAGTTTTTATATGGTTCGGGATGTACTGTTGTCAAAGCTCTCGTATCACGGATCAAGGCGTGGCTTATATCTATGGGACATTTAGGGTGTTCTCTTCATATAGTTTGACTATACAGCAAAAAAATACCTACCTGAGGGCCAAGGGATGTGTATATGAGCCAATGGGGAATATTAGGTTCGAGGTTAGGTAAAGTTTTAGTAGCTGTATGGAGATTTTATAGAAATAATATATGTGGATACTGAACTCTACTTACAGTATCCGATAGATGGTGTTAGTGAAAGGTTATTATTATAAATAGAACATTTTTTTATAGAATCATAGTTCTGCAAATTGAGTAGGCACGGTCAGCGACAGAAGTTCATGAACATTCGATGTATTTGAATCTTCGAAGTTCGTAGGGTTTTAGATAAAACTTCACCTTACATTGGATGTTTTGCCTTGCACCTTTAATATTATGAAAATAAAAATAGGCTATTTTCCCACAAATAATGATGATAATAAAGCTTTAAAATCTCAAATTGTTCATGAACTTTTGTCGCTGACTGACTTAGGTAGCACATCTATTCGCTTTTTAAAATGGCACAAAGGGAAGCTAGACGAAGAAACTAGTAGAAAACCATGACCTGAGGTAGGTGACTAGGTGATGGATTCGTATCACTACTTATTACTAACGGAAGTTTTGTTTGAATTATTATTTGCCCATCTCCCACTTTTCACGGTCTAGTGATTATAATGATGTCAATCATCAATTACATCAATTTACTTTACCTCTAATCTATTCTCTGCCTGTTTAGCCAGGTCCTTCTGCGCCTGCGCAAAGTCTCGCAACATGGCCGCCACCTTTTGTCTCTTCTCCAGCTCATCAGATAGCCTCAAGTTATACTCCGCAAGAAGTTCGACGGCAGAATTGACGACAGCGCTTAGACTCATCGCCGACTCTTTGTCTGGAACGAGAAGACCTTATTAGTGCTGGTTAAGGTTCAAAATTGCTTGATAAAATATAAATGGAGAAGCAAAATTCAACTTTATTCCAATGAGTGCATTTGCAGCGTAGACAGAACAAATTTCCTACATTGACGTTGAAACAAAGTTAAAATTCGGTTTAAAAAAAAATTGCCATTTCTACTAACACACTAAAGATATTATTCCCTTGGGAGAACAAAATTACAAGTGAAAATGGCTTCTATTCAGAGGTTATAATGTTGAAATTCGCTTGGAGCTAAAATTAACTACCTGAAATTATTTAACAACCTTCCCCTCAATATAGCGGCAAAAACTATATGAAAAAAAGGCCTTTTGTCACAACTACCCTTTCAATAGTTTGAAAAAAAAACCTGTAGATAAGTAAATGAAATTCTTTTAAAATGCGAAAAAGCGTATGGAAGTTAAGTCTCTAACTTACTATCTTCCAAGTAATATACCTATACCTACACTCAAAAAATAAGAGCGGCGGACACGATTTCGTTTATAATTTTCATAATAATACAAAAAATAACTATCTGTCTTGTGTCGTGTTTTCACACATATTCCACACGTGTGAACTGCATACCTATGTAACAGTACATTGTGTAAATCACACGTACAATGGTACCTAAAACATCCATTGGTTCAAACATTTACGTATTCAAGAATTCCGAGCTAAAAAATCTATGACTACCTTCTGTCAAATTGTTCAGATTTTTTTATCATCGTAAATCAGCAACACTAATTTCTCATACTAACATGTAAAAAAACTAACATGGCCGCTATCAAATTATTCAGTTTAGGCCCTAAGGTGTGTTATTTTTGATTCCAAGTATTTTTCGTGTAGATAATACAGGTTTAAAATCTAACTACCTGCATTCGTAAAAGTCAGATAATTTGAGTCAGTTTACCTACTAAGCAATCATCATTGCTACTAAGTAACTAAATTGTATGATATCTACTGAGTTTTTTTTTTATGGTTTACTATTTGGAATTCATTTAGTCTTGAGATTCATTGTTGAACACGAAAAAAAAAGAGAACAAAAAAAGCTGTGCGTTCACAACTCGAGCGTATCTTTGTGGTATCTTTGTGAGCGTTCTGAATATTAGAATATGTATAGAAAACTTGTAGGTTTGCGTATGAAATAATTCTGAACTTAAAATATGTAAGCATAGTGAAATTTTAAATTGAGTACCTAATTGAGTTCTAGCTGAAGAATTGACTAGGGTAGTTTGATAGGGCCTAAACTGAATAAAGAGATAAATGGATACATAGTTCTTTATTGCATAATCTTAGTCTAAAGTACACAAAATTTCAAACAGCCATTATTAAATCACATTTAAATAGAATTTTAGTACTAACAAATCAATCTTAAAACTAAGTTTTATTTTCAGTATGGTTTCAGTTGAATCTGTTATCTATGACATTCAAGGAGTGAATAATGAGATTTGTTTCATAAAAGTTCAGTATTTTAAGCTATTAATTTAAGGCGGTGGATTTAATACAATTTAAATTATAAAATTTGCAAATATCTCACTATATGTCATCAATTGATTTAATATAAATCAATAATAAAAAATCTTGTTATCTCACTGATAATCACAGCAATGCTAATTATAAAAGTCTTAAAACTAAGAGCCGTGTTTTGTACTTTACAATAATTATGTTTAAAAAGGCAGTGAATTATGTTTTAATGTAAGTACAACAGTAGGCAAATCATTCCAATGTTCAACAAGCTATTACAATATTCCTAAAAACTTAAAGAGCATTTAAATTAAAAAAAAAAATGTTTTTTTATTCTATATTTTATGAAAACAGCTATTTCCGACTATTTGAAAATGTCTAAAATAACTGATTACTTCGAAAATAAACATAATTTACTTTCCATACTTACAACAAACATCTTAAAACTAAAGGCAGTCTCAAATGTTCCTTCATTCTATAAACTAACATTAAACATTTTGAAAGTACCATTTGAATATTTGACACCAAAACATTATCGTAAAGTATCAACACAAGACAGTCAAAATCAAAAGTTACATTAAAGTAAAAATGGCACTAATTATTGAATATGATCAAAATGAAGCAGGGAGTTATTCACGAGACAAACTAATTACTCCCGTAAAAAGGTCATGTTGAAGTGTTCATTCAAATGTCAAATTCCCGATCTTGTATTCTCATTTCATTTTGATATTCGTCAAGGATTATGCTATCTTCACATCAGTATATTATTTGTTTTCAAGATATGAAATATCCCAGTCAAAATTCGAGATTTTCCGCGTTAATCTCCATTCTGAGGGAATTCCCGTATAAAAATATAACCTATTTTCATTCCCATCATATTTATGTGGAAGTGTGACACAAATAATACTAAATTGAAAATGTGAAGGCAGCATAATTTAAGTCAGCTTACAGTTTCGATTTAGTGATCCGTGGTTTGCACGTGCAAGGAGGACTATTCCACGGGGGAGGGGTAATGCCACGCGCAACAAACGAATTATATTGTGCCTTCAGATCTAAAATAAGATCCGCCGCAATCATTGCTCTAATCAAAGGCGTCATGTTACCTTGCAGCTTAGACAATAAGGAAAGTTCGGAGACTTCTGGTGGGAGCGAGGCGATGCGTTCGCGGACCGCTTCGTCGCTTGAAGCGCTGTGTTCGAGCTCCAAAACCGCCTGCAAGAAACAGTTTTTTTAGCAAACGCTGAAAGAAAATGTCTAAAGTTACACCAGGTGCCGTACCATGACCCACAATTCAGTTTGGGTGCTATCCAGTTCAGGGCGCCTATTCGCGTTCTTTTTTTCGTTCGTTTGATGAATACTCGGATGCTTCCCACCACGATTTCTGTCTTCAAGGGCCAATTTTTCAGTTTGGAATATTTGGTCCTAGGTTAGGACCGTGTCTTAACGTTTAAAAAATTGGCCCTTGAAGTCATAGATCGTGGTGGGAAGCATCCGAATATTCATTAAACGAACGAAAAAAGGAACGCGAATACGGCCCCTGGTTCCTAATCTGAATACAAAGTTTTCGTACCGTGACAACGTGACGTTTTAAACAGAAAATTGTTTTACTTGTACTTATTAAGTATTATATTGCAAAACGATTCGGTTTTTACGACAAGACTAGTAAATTTTATTATTACTAACTTTTATTAACATACGACATGGTACGTTATAGCGAAGCAGTTCAGTTTATGACCTAAACTGGATCGCTATAAGAGATCAGAGTAGGGCCCCAGGAATAACTTAATACGTTGAATACAATAACTCGTTGCAAAATGTGTTGCGTAATTTGTTAGCACAAGCTGAAAGACATACTATGTCTAAAGTTATACAAAGTATATATACTAATAATTTGTATGGTTATTCTTAGGTTGACTCCCTGATTTTATACCACGTTTATTAATAAGGCCGTATGTCTAATATGCTCGGCCATCTTATACGACATGACCAGTTTCATTAAGAACATTATAGAAGGGAAAGTGGAAGGAAGAAGAGGAAGACCGAAGATAAGCTACATGAGCCAAGTGAAGGAGAAGGTAGCTGTCATGTCGTATAAAGAGGTCAAGGAAGCAGCCCTGGAAAGAGTTACATGGAGAGGGATTCATCAGTTGTGCCGACAAGGAGTAAATCCTTAAATAAGAAGAAGAAGATGTCTAATATAATAACTCACTGCAAAATTATTGTAGGTAATGTGCCCTTCGGCGCTTTCACTTTTAAATTAATGTGTTACTTACAGTAAACTTGATTACATAGAAACAAAAACTGAAACATTGCAATCTCGCTATGATGAATTACGTGACAAAATATACTAAACATTGCTTTGATACACAAGAGTTTATGGTTACACGATGAAAGATAATGAACATTCTGATGTTTTAATATCTTCCAATCTTCAAACTGCCCGGTTGCATCCTAGTGTTATTGACGTTAGAGGCTAAAGTCAAAGTCAAAATTAGTTTATTCATTGAAATCACTTTGGATTTTTTAGAATCCTCATTTTTCAATTTTTTATTTATTATTAATACATTTTTATCTTAATTATGTTAAAACGAGAGTATCAAGAATTAAAGCACTGTTCAAAACTATTCTAAATGACTGGTGAATATTAAGTGGGGAAATGACGACCTCTGTGGCGCAGTGGGTGAAAGCCCGCTTGGGACGCAGAATGTCCCGGTTCGAATGTTTGTATGATCTGCAAATATTTATCTCGGGTCTGGGTGTTTCTATGTATAATATGTTCTATGTATTTACGAACAAAAAGTATATAATGTAGTAATATCAGTTATCTGGTTCGAGTACATGCTTTGCTTAATTTGGTGCTAGATGATGCTGTGTGAAATGTCCTGCATTATAAAAAAAATCTGATTGTACAAATCAATGATAATCAAACTCCCACTGAATCACACTATGTAATTTCTTCTACAATTTCAGAAGGTTTGGATGCATGGATGGATATTTGTTCCTCATTCACTCTGAAACAGCTAGACATTTTTGGAGAAAATTTGCAATGAAGGTAGCTGGATCAAGGCAGATTTATTTTATCCCTTAAGAATTAAGTGTTCCAAAGGGACCGCCGAAAACTGCGGGGCGTAGCTAGTCCATACTAATATTATAAAGCTGAAAAGTAGAGGATTAGCGAGTTTATATGTTACGTTCCCCAAAACGCAACGATAGCGCGATCTAATTTTTCCTGTGGCGCCATCTATTATGTAGTAAAATGTGTCTGTCTGTCTGTTTGTTACCTTTTCACGCCAAAACCACTGAACAGATGATGCTGAAATATGACATGGATAAAGATTATGTCCCAGGGACGGACATAGGCTACTTTTTTTTTTCAAAACTAATCATGAAGGGCGTGAAATAAGGGTTGAAATTTTGTATGGGGACTTATAGTGAAGTTCCAGTTGAAGGCCACTAGCTGGCGTTGCTGTCCTATGGCTGAGGTCGAGATGGCGCTATTATTGCATTTTTATTTTTAAAAGTATCAGAAGAGAATCTTCTGAGCAGTTTTCAGTTCTGTTTTTATTAAGTATGTTATTTTGCTGACGAAGTCGCGGGTACCAGCTAGTCTTGACATAAAAATGAAGTTAAAAAACATTATTAGTGAAACCCCTATAAAAATGATAATTAGTAGTAGATTCCTATTACCTAAGTGGTTGTCCATTTGTTAAGAGGTGATTAGTATGGAAATATAAATAGCTAGACCAATTTTTAAATTAAATACTAACATAATAAAAATAGTAATGTTTATGAATAGTAAGTAATAATGACTTTTTGCAATGAAACCAAAACATTCACTTATCCTGTTTAGAAAACTATACTACATATAAAAACAGACGTCTTTTTGGATTTTGCTCAATAAAAATGTAATTTTTATTTGGAGTCATTTTATCATCATTAAGAGATAAAGGTCAAACTTTATGTTGCTTACATAAACATGTTTGCGATTTTATCTTTAACATAATGCATACGGTAATCTTAAAAAACAAGTTAGATGCATTGTACAAACTACTACTTTGTGTTCTGAGCAGACAAACAATTAACTTCACAAATGCCTAGATACGTTCTTTTCAGCCCGGGAGCAAAATACCAATTGGGCATTTCCTTTAGACCCTCCCAAAGCTTAGAACCTGGCTAAAACATTTAATAAAAAAAAACTATTGTATCAATATTGACGACCTCTGTGGCGACGAAGGTCAGCCTGCGACGCAGAAGGTTGCGGGTTTGATCCCCGCCGCGGGACAAATGTTTATATTCTATGTATAATATTTATGTATTTACAAACAAAAAAGTATATAAGTAGTTTATCAGTCATTCTAGTACCCATAACACAAGCTCTGCTTACTTTGGGGCTAAATGATGCTGTGTGAAAAGTCCAGCATTATTTATTTATTTTAATATAATGTTATTGTGTTATTGCTATACACCAATGTCAAAATAACTTACCTTGACTAGCTCTTCCGATTCCGGTGGGTCACCAGGTGGAGTCTTAGGGCTGAGGGTGGTGTGAGTCTCAATAGTCCCATCAACTTCTACTTTAGTCTCGCTCTGTCGTCTCTCATGCTTGGAATCAGATTTCCTCTTCTTCTTTTCATGATCTCTTTCTTCTTTTGCCTCTGGATCGTTTGTAGATTTACGCTTACTGATACTTTTCTCTGTTTTCTCAGCAGTAATGGCGTCGTTTGGATCCACTATGAGATAATAAATGTCAAAATACTTAATAATGTTGTAAATTGCTATTGTAAGTTTGTATTCATATAACACTTTTAAATTCACAGTTATCTAAAATTCATAAGGGATATTTGCCGAAGCGAGAGTAGTTTCATGCTATTATAAAAAAAAGATGTGCTTCTCGTAACAAAGTCCAAGCCAGCCCTAACAGTATCCTGAATGTATTATCAAATAGATTGGATTGTCAAATAAACCACCACTGGATGCTCCTTTATGTAGGAGTTGGTTAGGCTAGGTTATGTTTTTTATTATGTTACAATTATATCTTTAGGTACTAACTTACTTTTGGATTTTGGTCTGATTTAATAAATGAAATTGAAATTGAATATTAGGCTTTATTTGTTTAGAAAATGATGTAGGTAGTCAGTAGTTATTCTTACCAGCTACTTTGAAATCTTGTATTTTCTGTGCATCATATACTCCACGCTCCTGCCATATGTTGAGGATCCTGTGCAGCGAATGTTTGGTCTTCGCATTGACTCCAGTCTTCGCCATATGCTTGAAGGAATCACCCAACACTTCACCAAACTCTTTGCCATATTCCGGACCCTTCTTTTTACTATTTTGTATCACATCATTTGCGAGATACATGAATGTTAGTTGCCTACCATCTTTTACTGCGAACAAATATTTTGATCAGGGAAAGTTGAAGTGCAACATACTTAGCATAATGACAACCTCTGTGGCGCAGTGGGTTAAAGCCCGCTTGGGACGCAGAAGGTTGCGGGTTCGATCCCCGCCGCGGGATAAATATTTGTATATTTGTAATATGTACGTATTTACAAACAAAAAGTATATCAGTTACTGGTTCTCATAGTACAAGCTTTGCTTAGTTTGGGGCTAGTGATGTTGTGTGAAATTATTGTTCAGCATTATTTTATAATGCACAAGTTTTTAAAAAATGCCACATAATTTTGTATAAGTACCATTTGGCAGTTTTGGGCACTAAGAAATGAATCTGGGGGTAAATATCGCAAAGTTTAGGTTTTATGTAGATAAATTTTTACCCCAGTGTGGGTAGGTATAACAATATTAGCAGATGGAGGTTATGAGTGGCATTTTTCAAATGAAATGGAAAAAACTAAGGATTACCTTTCATGAACTCTTTGAACCAGGTCTTCACAACAGCTGCATGATGTTTCCGGTGATGAATTAGCCACAAGGAGAGGGTTTGTATACTTTGTTGGCTGGAATTTAGATCTTGAAGTTTGCGGACTAACGCGTTCTCCGTGAAACCAGCCATCCTTGGGGATAATTTAATTTATGTAGATTTGCGTTCACATGTAAGTGCAACAAATTGTGATAACCTTTTCGTCCCGAGTTGAACGGTGAACACGTAGTATTTATATTCTCTTTTGGTGAACACTCAGTCAATTGAAACTTGAACTCTTGGAATACAATCGTACGTAACGTTTGACTGACCAACATAGAAAAAAAATTACTCCTCCCTCACCTCACCTCACAGCAAGAAGCGAAGCAAGTGGAAGCAAGCAAGCAAGCGAAACCAACGCCATCTTGGTTCTTCTTCTTGTCATTCATTTTCATTTGTATAATAATCTCTATGGTCTTGGAGGGGGATGGGATGGAGGCCGGAGCCTGTCAGGGTTGGCAGTTGGCCCGGCCGGTTGGCACTATTGATATTTTGTCTGTGAAATTTGGTTCGAGCTCTGAAAAGCTACAAGTTATTGTAGTACTTGTACTAGGAAACAGGTGGCGCTGTTTGAAATGTGGTTAGTAAACAATATATTGGATTGTTTACTAATTTTATTTTTAAATTGGATTCTAAAATGATCTCTCTTTTCTCATCTCATTTATATTTATATACTAGCTGACCCGCGCGCCTTCGTCTGCGCATTGTTTCGTCATACGAACTTTGGAACTGCCTTGCACAACCTCTAAGGGTAGTTTTTCTATAGGTACTTAATTAAAATTATGTGTTTCATTATTTATTTTAAAGTTTATGTAAGTATACTGAGTTTGGAGTGAATCGGACCAAGGAATAAAATTTTCCATATCCACAGCACAGATGCACAAATCCATAAATCAATAAATAACTATTAAATAAATAACGCTGGACTTTTCACACAGCATCATCAATAAATCCATAAATCGACAGATCCACAAATCCATCAATCCCACTCCCCTAAATAAAAAAAGTTCACCCCACCCCTACGAAATCAGATCAAAAATACAGCAGAAGAAGAATATAGGGTATATTCTTCTTCTGCTGTATTTTTGAGACCAAGTTTCTAGTTTTAGGACTGATGGTTCCCATAGCAATTGTTACTCCCTCTTACACCCCCTTTATAGGGTAGTTTTTGTCATCAAAAAATCATACAAATATTACTTAGTACTCATAGCGAGTTTCAAACAAATCGGACCACGTATTACAAAACCCACACAAACATTAACACCCCCTACAGCCCCTTCTAGGGGTAGTTTTGAAACATTTTAAATGCAGACTCTCATTAAAACCGTTGAACTATCATAATTCTAAATTTCATGTTTCTAAGTGCCAGGAATACGAATTTTCATACAAACTTTTTTTGCCCTTTTCACCCCCTTAGGGGTTGAATTTCAAAAAAATCCTTCTTAGTACACCCCTACGCACTAAGACGGACATACCCTCAAAATTTCAAGTCTCTACGACCAGCGGTTTAGGCTGTGCGTTGTCTGTCAGTCAGTCAGGACAAAGAGGATTTATTAATATAGATAGATAGAAGAAAAGCTTCATATGATCACTGTAATGTATCGTTACAGTGATATCCAAAAACTAGATTGTCAGATTGACAATCAGGGTTATAATATTAGTAAGGATAACCCCGCGACTTCGTCACTTTATTATACAGCTGGTCATGGAGGGTTGCGATGAGCAAAACGCAACGATAGCGCGTTCTAACCGACTAGTAGCGACATCTAGTTCTATTTTTGATAAACTTTTTTTTTCGGAACTTGCGTATGCGTAAAGGTTCAAGGCACTCCGGCTTGAGGAGGGATCAGGTTATACTCAGTTATTTATTCACTATAAATTATCATTACAGATATTTTTAAATCTAATGCGATAATCGTCTGATCGTCGCGGGTTCGAACCCGCGAAAATCTTATCAAAATTTTGGATTCCGACCCAAATGAAATTAGGTGTGGTTTACACTATATAAATTACAATTATAGTAAATAAATAATGCTGGACTTTTCACAGCATCATCTAGCCCCAAAGTAAGCAGAGCGTGTGCTGCGCTACGGGTATGTAGGTAGGTACCTTACATAACTAATTAGGATTGTTTTTCATTTTCCTTATGTGTGGTGTACTAACAGGGTAAATGATCTCTCTTTTCTCATATCATCTCATCTCATTTATATATAGAACATCAAATAATCAATCACTGTAATGAATGGTTACAGTGATAGCCAAAAATTCGATTGTCAGACAGACATCAAATATTGCAGCTGGTCATGCAGGGTTGCGATGAGCAAAACGCAACGATAGCGCGTTCTAACCGACTAGTAGCGACATCTAGTTCTGTTTTTGATAAACTTTTTTTTTTTCGAAACTTTCGTAAGTACTATATAATTTCAAGTGTTCGATCGACATTTCTATAAACTTTTAATAATAATTTTTGCAAGGAATGATATATTTAGCAACATATTGTTTTTATGAAAAAATATTATTTATGGCTGCTACACGCGTTACAAAAAATCATTACGATCGGACGGTTACAGTTTCTTCCGATTCTGATTTATAAAGCTGGACTTTTCACACAGCATCATCTAGCCCCAAAGTAAGCAGAGCATGTGTCATGGGTGGGTACTAGGGTTGTATACTTTTTGTTTGTAAATATACTTATACATTGTTTTTCTAACTTCAATTTCAAGCAGGATTAGGAAACATAGGTAGGTTTCGCACTTAGGTAAGTAGGTACCTAATTACCTAAGAAAACATTATGTAGACAGACACACAGACAGAACCCATTAAATTTTATTGACATTCCTCCAATCCTATCTACCTACATCATTTTGAACAGATCTAAGTAGGTAGGTACCTAACCTACTTAGTACCTACTCTAGCGAACAAGGGACAGACTTAATAGTAACTAACTCTCTTTAATCAGTAAGTTTAGTTATATTTAAAATTAAGTAGGTTTATATGTATATATTTCTATTCTAAGTATCTATATTGTGTATTGAGATAGGTAAAGTGCATTCAAGTATTAGTGTTCACATTTTTATAGCTAATCTGTCACTATTAGCAAAGACCTATAATTGGCTCACTGTTTCTATAGTAATTAATAAGGACATCATGTTATAGCTGTTGGTTTTCCAATAAATAGAAAAACACAATGGTTCATTTACAATGAGATACTTACAATAAATAACTTAAAGTAAATCTATCTTAACTAGCCTCTGGGACTTATTATTAAGTATTATAATAGAACTTTTAATTAACATAATTAATTTGTAATACGAGTAGGTACTATATACTTTTTTTTTTTTATAATAAATAATTAAGTAATCATAAATACAATAACTATGTATGATTCTCTAGCCAACGAGGGACAGACTCCTTAAACAGTAACTATATAGTAACTACACAATTAGTAACATAGGTAGGTATTGTATACCTACCTGCCAGATAAAATATAGGTACCTAGGTAAGGTACTATACTACTTACCTACCTACCTACATATCCATAGCAGAGGTACTTGCATAAAATGGCTATAAATTGACAATGTAGACAAAATAAAACCAAGTTATGAATCAACAACTTTTTATTATGCCGACATTCCACACAAACAAAACGATGACACTTGCACGGCCGAAGATGGCATCGACCGGTTCGCGCCTTTTCGATAAAGCGACGTATGATGGTCATATCTTTCTAAAGGCTTTACTCGCAGCCTCCAGTGTAAACTAAGCTCTGTGGCGCACGCGCTCTCGACCACGGCCGCTCTTACCGCGCGAAAATGATAACGAGCTTCTAAATTCAACTGTTTATTACCTACCACCTTTCCAAATCTAACAAAATTTTCAAAATTAGAACAGTGTTTTTTTTAAAATCAGTGATTTGACAAAATGATGTTCGGCTTTAATACCAACCTGCAAAGTGTTTTGTTGGTGTCGTTGGTGCTGCTCGCCAATGCTCAAAGATCATCCAATAACTTCAAGGATGTTGGTAAGTACCGACAAGTACCTTTGCTAGGCTACCACACAAGTACATAAGTACCTACTTTACGCATTCATAATGACAAGTAGGTACCTACTTACCTCTAATTATTATGGTAGTATTTTAACAAACATTCGAAAAACAAATAAAAAAAAACTTAACATTTGGGTAAATTCCCTTCACTTCACCCTTTAATAATTTCTGGGTTCTTACTTAGGTCATTACCTAAAATTAAAATATAATATAGTTAAAATATTTTAACTGGGTTAATGACCAACTAGGTTAGATAACAAACCAATGGTGGATGCTGGCTAAGTTGGAAAAACTTCTAACTTTATTTAGCAACAAGATTTTGAAATTGAAATAAATATAATTCAAGACGTAACACTCATGCAAATAGTTTTTTAAGAGTAAGTACAATTTTTTATCTCTTTCTAGCTCTATACTCTACTAGGTACTTTTGTACTGTACGCATTAGTACCTATAATAGGTAAATTGGCAATGAAAACGAGAGGCATTTGTTATCTCCATGATCTTTTAAAATTAAGTACCTAAGTAGATTCACAGAATTCTATACGGAATTCTGTGACTTACTACTACTTGCTTACTACCGTTTTGGTTTTGACATTAGATTAATCTTTTGATTTACAGAAACTAAGCTACTACATATTTACATATACAAAATACAACAGGATTCGTCAAGCTATCTAAGGATCGTTACAAACGATCTATAGATAGCTCAACTGATCCAGGTCACTGTCAGTCGGAAGCGTGCCCAAAACGCTGGCAGAATTAACACGCTGGATGGCAATGCTGATCCTTTGAGCCAAAAATGTGCCAGCTCTCAGATCACGCGTCGCTTCGACCAGACACCCTGAAAGAATTTTGAAAACCCGAAGGGCTCTAGAACCCCAAAATAAATATATTTTGATTGGATATTGAAATAAATATAAAAAAAAATACAGCTTAGGTACACGTCATAAAGCTCTATCTATGGAGATGTCATTCTAGCAATTTTAGTTGTAAAGATTTTTATAGCAGCGATTATCTAACATTTGGTAAGGCTCGCCCTCGACCTACTAAAACCTTATGTCAGATTATCGTAATGGATTGAGTAGGGGCATTCTGCAATTCGACTTGCATATGCACATTGCACATTATATTATGTAAAAGATAAAAAAAAAACTTACTCAAACTATTATTTTTTTCGTAAAGAAATCTATCTTTATGAAATAAAATATAATTTTATACACCGCTATTTTATGACAATCAAAAAATTTAAGGACGGTTGCAGTAGATGCAGGGTGTAAAAAGACGTCTACCGAAGCCGAAAGGGGTAGGTACAGCATCCCAATACATAACCAAATAAAAAATAAAAAAAAACGAAAAAAAAATTACATTATATCCGGAGAAAACAGCGTATGAAGATTACTGTTTGCGTATGTAGGTACTGGGCGCGTTGTTTTACGTAGAATAAATTTAGAGTTTTAACTGTTTTTTCTTTAGTAAATGAAATTATTAGGTAGGTATGGTCTTATTATGTTGTACTAGTAGTAAATAACCGGAAATAATATAAAATGACGTAGCTAAGTAAAAAAAATGTTGGTTTTTTTTTTGCTAAATATGTTTAGAATCATGGTCTGATTACAACCCCTCAGTTTTCGGTAGTTGTCTTTTTACACCCTGATTAAAATAAGTAATAGGTATGTATAATACCTACGTAGTGGTATAAATTTCGGTTGGCTGGCACAGATAATAAACCGACCACTTTTACTTCTTGATGCTTTTTTTTACAGCTCCGTGACTCTGTATGATTTCTCCTCTGTTCGATTTATAAATCCACAAGCAAAATGGACTCTTGTCAAGTTATACGACATCTCAATGCTATTCGCCTATTGTATTTAAATAGCTGGTTTCGATTTGTTTTATTATCTGCCCACTTATTTTGACTAGAAAAAGGGATTGTTATAATTAATTTTTGAATAAACGGATTTTTATCACGTACTTGTTTTATTCAAAAAAAAAAACAAGTACGTGATAAAAACCCGTTTATTCAAAAATTTATTATGTCGTCAAATCACGAAAGCTTAATAAGTTTAAAGGGATTGTTTTTTTAGTTGTTGAGTAAAAAAAATATTGGATCTTGGGTAGGTAAGTAGGTAAATGTTTTTCAGTCGGTAAACCTTCTCTCTATGGTCTACAAAGATAGGTTGGGAACTATTAATTTTAATAATTAAAATCATTATTGGTTGGCAACATTGGTTGGTAGTTTCTATGTTAAAAAACGTATGAAAAAAAATATTAGACGAATTTAAAAATATTTTTTTGAGATAAAATAAACAAATAAAGTTAAGTTTACTTTTACAAAATAAAATAGGATGCGTTATGATAGGTAGGTACTTAATTAATTATTTGAGTAAAAAAATACAATTATGATGCGAAACATTACCTAGCCTGCTCTATCGCGCAGTGAGCAACATCGTTGCTTATTACATAAACGTTAAACCTTAGTTGAACCCCATGTTGACACAATGTCAAAACAAAAGATCGTTTTTCTACGAATCGTTTTTTAGTTAGACTTGGTCTAAACTCAGCTCATTTTCTTGTAATAAAACGGATTTAAATTAGGTAAGTTTTAATCTAGCTGGAATGTTAAATTAATAAGTTCACTTAAGTTTTTTGATATTAAGAATATTTACCCTTGAACTCAAAGCAAAATTAGCATCATTTTATTAAGTCACTAAAGACTACACCTACAAATAATATCGCAGAATACCTACACATGCGGTGAATGTCTAGTCGAGACATTCACTTAACACGTTGGCTGCCAACTACGAGTATATTCGTAGCAACGTATTTAGGATCCAGCGCCAGCTACGAGTTTATACGTAAATGTTTAGTTGAGGCTACCTACAAAATAAAAAGCGTTGGCAGTGTAAACAGGACGGGAATCGATTGGTTGGCATTGGAAATGAAACTAACAAAATAAAATGAGAACACTTTCATATATATTTTTTTCAGAGTCATGTAAGATGTGCTGCTAGCTACGTAAATACTCGTAGTGATGATTTTGTATGGATGGCAATGGGTATAGGTTTTTGAAGTGAAAACTTCTTTAGGCGCGTTAGCGACATAGAGGAAATAGTTTTGAATTGAGTATAAAACTTTAGATTCGACTGGGAAAGTCACGTGAACTAAGATGCTTTAATGTCAAAACGCTAAGACGCTTTAATGTCAAAACGGTAAGACGCTTTACTGTCAAAACGGTAAGACGCTTTACTGTCAAGACCATAGATTTAGCATGGTACCTTTTTATGGTCAAGACTACGACCAATTTTAGTCGCGCCATCTAGTTATAAATTTCAGAACTACTTTCAGTAACTGTTCTACACTGCATAAAGTTTAGGAAGAGAGCTTTTGTTTACATTTAGATTAGATATAATAATTTAATAAATAATTACATTAGAATAAGCTAAATTAATTGGAGAAACTATAAAAAGGTCCCAGATCGAGCATTTTTATGTATTCTAGAATATTGTCAGTGCTGTGCATAGAGAAAAGTACCTACTATCTAATTGTGTTACATTACATACAAACTTACCGAGTGATGTGTGATTATTTCGGATTTTTTAGTACAGTGCATTGGTACATGACTCACACACAGCTGATTTCTCACTTTTTGATTAAAACTTATTCTATGACAAATATGTATGATAATTTTTCCTAGCAGCATTTTTTCAGAAGTAAGTATTTTTACTTGTGGCTTGAAGAAAACCAGAGAGGAGCCGGAACATTCCCAAAGCTATTTCTATCCAACTAGATATGTAGGTACAAAACCTTCCTAATCCAAAAATCCGTTTGATCTAGCTTTTGTCTTACTTTCAGTTTGCCCAACGGATCTAGGCATTCGTGAAGTTAGCAGATTGTCTGCGCAGTGACCACTTTTTCATACAAAATTGTGTTCTGCGCAGACAAATGGCTAACTTTACAAATGCCTAGATCCGTTGGGCGAACTGTACTCTTGAGTTGCATGAAGCTACTAATAACTATCAGTGATGGTGTTCATAGGGGTTGCGCAGACACTTTTCAAATCATTGATTTGTCAAATTGTATATGTTGCGTTTACTATAAATTTAACTTTTAAATTATTACAATTGTTCAACAATAACACTTTATTTTATCTAAAACCTCTGTAGGTACATCTATACTAGATGATTTATACAGAATCAGGAGATTCAGGAGCGAACCTATGCCTACACTCAAGACGATGCTGTAGTGCCTGGGACATTGTATTTATTTACCTAGCTGCTGTAGTATTAATTTAGCTGCTGTACCTATACTTTAGTAGTACAAGAATAGATACTGTAGTAGCGCTACCTGTTAGGTACAGTCGCCTGCAATGAGATGTATACGTACAGACATTCTACAATTTTTGAATCACACTCACTCAATGAAAGTATCACACTATTTATATGCAATAACTTCAGAATACTATTGTTGCTACTAAGTACATAGTTAAAATTAAATGTATGTTAGTACAATCACTTTTTAGTTTTGATACAAACCAAATATCTATTTTTGTAAGTTTGTACTTGTTATTTCAGGCAAATGTACACTGTGAAGGCACAAGCCTCAGCTTTTCAAGTACCAAAAAAAGTAAGTTCATATGAGTCTGTACGCAACTCAGGTGTTAATTTCTAGGCCGCGGTGTAAAGCCTCTGTCATTTCTTGTTGTCTGTCCGACAACCGCTGTCTTCATCTTTGTGGGTCATCATAAATGGGTTCTGCGCAGTAACTTTGGAGGGATAAAATTCATTGTGCGTAATGTACGTAATTGTTCAAGTTTTCACTTCTGTCGGCACTCCCGGAGTGCCACAATTTTTTTTTTACTACGAATATATTCGTATGGCAGCCAACGTGTTAAAGTTTCAGAGGTTCAAAGTTTTTAATGGTTTCTGAAGAGCTAATCAATGGCACCTCTAAAGTGTAAATATAATTTATCACATGACCACATTTTTTCAAAAGTAATCCATGAGAGACAGATTGAAAGATCATCGCCGCACTAACCAACTTAGGATGAATACTACCTATACCTATTATATAATACTAGGCACATTAAAAAAGTACGTGAGTGTCGTGGAACACTCGGTTGGAACGAAGTTTGTACATTTGACATTTTTGACATTCTGATATTTTTGTCCTTGTGCACCACTTTTTGCACTCTGCGCATCTTTATGTTTGCGCACAACTATGCGCACCATTTTGCTCAATTTGTGAAGTTATCAACGAAAAAATGTTTTTTGCTTCTCCTGTAAAGTTGCGTTTTTGCAGTTATCCTTTTATTCCCCAGAGACAGCGATATGTCGTGACGGTAAAATAGATCGTCGATACCGTCCGAAAAGGAACTTCGTTCCAATAATATACATTACCTAAAGTAGGTACCTACATAACAAGGTAGGTATTAGGTAGTCTAAGTAGCAAGGTGATATAATTTAAGCGATAGATGTAACAGGTGCTTTTGTGCAAGCCGAGAAAGTGGTTTAGACTAGATTTTTTTTGCGTGTTGGTATTAAGGTACAGTTCTCCCAACGGATCTAGGCATTCGCGAAGGCCGTTTGTCTGCGCAGTGAGCGCTTTTTCATACAAAATTGTGTTCTGCGCAGATAAACGGCTAACTTCACGAATGCCTAGATCCGTTGGAAGAACTGTAGGTACATGCAGGTGATTTTACTAGTTAAAATAAATTACCTACTTATTATGTAATAAGCAATATAAAAAGCAAAGAGGTGTCAAATTGATTTGATACCTCGTTACCAAACTGTTTAGTCAAAATCGATTAGATCAAATCGGCCTAAGGCCTGTCGTACCAAAAAGGTACCATGCTAAATCTATGCCTGTCAGCGCTTTACAATAGCAAAGGTGTGGTCAACTGGGGTCATCTGTATCCACTACCTCTCCTGACCCCGTCCTAGTCCGCGGTATTTCATAACTTTTGTTTCCTTAATTTTTTCAATGAAAAATGGCGCATGCACACTTTTTGCGAAGCCAAAAAAAAAAAAAAAAAAAAAAACTGGGGTCATCACGCACGGTTATGATAATCTGTCATCGATCAATAAGCGAATGAAGCGCTCGTGGTCGTGCTTGCTTAGTCGTTCTTGATAGATCGTCGAAGTTAAGCAGCGTTCGAAACGGTCTGTAAATGGATGGGTGACCGCCAGTAGCATTTTCATTTAAGCGCTTCCGTGCTTCGGAGGGCACGTTAAATTGTCGGTCCCGGTTATTTAAGTCGTTAAGCCATGACGGAAGCCTTAAGGCCTAAAAACTCCGTCACCAGAGTTGGCCACTGACTCATACGAACTTACTTATCGATCAATAGTGATGATAACATTGATATTGATCAACATTCAAAAAGCAGGCAATTTCGAAATCAATATAAGATTATACCTAAGCGAATACAATGACAAGATTTCGGTGTGTAAAGGTGTTTCCAACAGCGTGCCTTGGGGTTACCAGTTAAAATAAATAAATAAATAAATAAATAAATAATGCTGGACTTTTCACACAGCATCATCTAGCCCCAAAGTAAGCTTGAGCTTGTGTTATGGGTACTAGATGACTGATAAACTACTTATATACTTTTTTGTTTGTAAATACATACATATTATAGATGGAAACACCCAGACCCGAGACAAATATCTGTAGGTCATACAAACATTTGTCCCACGGCGGGGATCGAACCCGCAACCTTCTGCATCGCAGGCGGACCTTTCGCCCACTGCGCCACAGAGGTCGTCAAAGTTAGTGTAGTGACGCTGACTGTACTTATGTTCTTAGATAGAGAGGGAGAGAATTGTGCCTCGACTTTCAATCCGAAGGTCGTGGGTTCGAATCCCGGTCGTGCATCACTGGATTTTTCGTTTCGAAAAATTTATATGCGGTTTAACACGAGCTCATAACGGTGAAGGAAAAACATCGTGAGGAAACCCGCAGCTTAGTCAGCTCCACACGTATTGACGTCGTCTTTTCTGTGGGCCAGGCTGATTAAGCTGAGAGGATGGCTTAGGTGCTGGGTAAGCCTATTCCATTACAAACAATGTCCCAGGCACTACAGCGTCCCGTTAAGTGTAGGCATAGGTTGCCTCCTGACGCTGTATAAATCATCTAATTTAGATGTAAAGGCCTAAGTTTTTTTTAGATAGAGGGTACCTACGTGTTTTATTAATTGTTGTGAACGGGATGTACTCGTAAATGAAAAAAATCCTTTTGACTAAAAGTGCTTACCGTGTCACGACACCCGACATTACGTGGTCCCGGATAGACCTTTGGACGACCCAGGATGCCAATGTCCACTTGAAATCAAATAACGGAGGCTTTTTGGATGTTATTTGTAGTATAAGGTCATGGTCACACATACATATTTGCTGACATAAATGACCGTTTTTGTAGTTACGAAAATATCAAGGTCTGATGTGTTTGTTCTATGGTTTTTGTAGGTTTAGCTTAATGAACTGATTCATGGATTTCCTCATCATTAAATTCTCAGCCTATTTAAAGACATTATTTGTTTGAGAGTGTGTTTATAAAAAAAACGCTATATAAATGAAACAATTAATAAGTATCTAAGGTAAAAGATAAAATTGATGATAGGTATTTTTATTGACTGCTAAAACTAAAGTTTCGATACTTGTTTCATTTTTATTAATACTTACTTTAAAATGTAGTTAATAAAGCGATAGAGCTAAGAATTGGGTGATTTATTATAAACCAATCATTCAGATTTGAAAGATGTAGAGTTTGGGATTCTCCAGAAACGACGGCCGTCACTTTTTAGCAAATAAAAGTTCCTACGTAACTTCGGATTGAACGAAATTATAAATAATTATCGGTCTTGGTCAAAAAAGTACGGGCGTTATCTAACGGAGTTAAATTTGAAAACAGCTGAAATATTATTTTTATGATTATTTTGTGATAATCCTTACCATTATTTTTAAATGTTGCGATTGAGAAACATCTTCGAAAACAATAATTGAATGCCATTTTGGAAATTATTCATGTTCATGTGTTGTGTCATACCTTCTTGGTTGTAAACTAAAAATGTAAGTTTTTTTATAAGTAACTATTTCTTATTTTCAGGTAAGTTGTTTTTTGGTGCGATGTACATACCTACCAGTTATACCTACGTTCAGGTTTGTAGAGATGAATGTAAGCTATTCATGAATAAGCTGTTAAATAACTTAAAAAATATTTTTCAGATCAAAATAATGAAATAAAAATAAAATAAGGTTTATTTTGTATGTTAATATTTCTGCATAATCTTTAATATTTCACAATACCTACTTTTTATATGAATTAAAAAAACACCCATCATATCACCTAGGTATCTAGGTATTTACGCCCTTTGCACACCTCTGCCGCGAAACCAGGCCCTTGATTCATAAAACAGCTGAATGCATTCGACCTCAATCGACCGACAGCAACCACAGTGCAGAAATTAATCCGAATTTGACGTTTCTTGCACTGTGATTGGTTGCTGTCGCTCGATTCCGAACCGAATGCATTCCGCTGTATTATGAATCAAGGGCTAGGATTGCGGTTCCGCTGCATGGGTTTCGCCGCGATCAAGTGTAGAAGGACAAGCGTAACTGTGGCGGCGGATACGCGGCGGAACGTCACGCGATCATAAAATACAGACTTCTCGAAAAAAATAAATGAATAGCGACTCTTGCCGCGACGCAAAAAAGTTCAATTCAGCTCGCATAAGTGCTAAGGCTCTAGAGATCGTTGACAGACTCGTGCGAAAACAACGCGAAACCACGAAAAAAGAGCGGAGGTGTGAAAGGCATTTGAGCAGATCGACGGAATCGCGGGTGGAAAGAGATAGTTAGAGCCGCTTCTCCTACATACTGACAGATCACGAAGAAATTACAGCGTATCCACGCTTGGTTTCGCGGCGGAGATGCTGCACTAAAACCATACACAACGTCAACAGAAAACAAAAGCTCGATCGAAAACCTTGCGTTTCCCCAATCTACGTTAGTAGGTAAAGCACCAATCTTTAAATGAGAAACCTACATAGGTAATTGGTTTCTAAATTAACAAATCTAGGTCAACTATAGTTTATCCCATTTAAATCAACACGCTATACCATGTAGCAATAGTCTGTCGTGACTAGGATTTGCAGGCCATCCGGAATAGATTCGTAGCGATAAGTAAAATGTAGCATTTAGACGCACAGATTGTAATAAGACCTGCATTTTCGCTACGGTTTATTCTGGTTCAATTTAATTTGCTTAGATAGGTACTTATTTTGCATTTTCGACTCTGTTCCTGAAGTGTTTGATTCAGTTTTGCATCTAGTTGATGCAGTAGACATTTTATTACCGTAATTCGGGCCTCGTGATACTGGACGGTATCGCGGATTGCAAGCCCGCTCCGGATATCACAATCCCTGGGAGGTTAGGTAGGTATAATCCTTTTACCATACCTACTGGTTTGAAATACAAGTAGTGACAACAAGTTAAAGAAGAAAAAGTCGCATTCTATACATAAATATCAGTGACGTAGACAAGAAAATATGTTATAGGTACTTACTTACTTAGGTATCGCTGATCAAAATAATGATACCTAGATAGTCCATACATCCATAAATATACACATAAATATTATCATGTGTTTGGACATGCCTCTGACTACCCCCCTTAGACATCTTCAAAAAGGATCTGGAATAAGTAACATAGAAAGATCTGAGAGAATGTCTACCGCACCTTGGGGATACAGTCGTGAACCTGCTTACGTTTTTATTTCCATACATCCGTGGTCCATACATTTCCGCTTTAGTACTTCCTTAGAATTTAAAAGTCTAGGTATCAGTCGGGAATCGGGAATCCTACTAGTTATTAGCTATTATAAGCCCTCGGTATATTTGCATGTTTACAATATACTTTTTTTTTCATATAACTTTATAGATCGGAACAGTCGTATTTCGTAAGATATTGAACAAAGATTTAGTAGGCACGATTTTATTTTGCGTGTTATAAGCTATATTTTTGTTTATAAAAAATACGCCAATAATAATTTGTTGTGAATCATTAGTAACACCTTTATTTTAGGTACCTACTTACTAATGATTCATCAATAAAGCTCTCTTTGCGTGTTCCAATGATGCAAACATCGAAATACCAACTGCTACATCAATCATTCGGAACCTTTTTAAAACTAGGTACTTGTATTATCATTAATTAACGTATGATGATTGCCGCGATTATTTAATAAATCATAATTAAAGTAGGTACCTAGTATACCTAATAGTAATAATTATTATTATTATCATTGAATGTAAGCACAATGAAAAAGACCATGTTGTGCCGACCCCATATAATGTGGGAAAAGGGCAGGAAGATGATGATGATTATCATTGAATGTGCTTACATTCAATGATAATCATCATCATCTTCCTGCCCTTTGAAAAAGACATTGAAAAAGACAATTATTGTGCAAAATATACCAATGTAACTGAATGCGAAGCGCTTCGAGAAAAGGGTAGTCCTGTGTCCCCATACATAAAAGTAGGCACCTACTAAAAATACTTCGAAAGGCAAAATAATTTAAGAATAGATACGGTTTTTTATTGGAATTTTTTTATATTGTTTGCTAAGCAAAGTTTAGATCGGAGCTTCATGCCATTATAAAATATTGCAGTTCCAATTTATAGGTCTCGTGAAACGACGACACAAAGTTGGTGTACGCAGTCCACTGTGAATAGGGTTGCAACAATACATATTTTTTGTGTAAGTATTTCAAGACTACAATCTATCTCTGACCAAGTTCCATCGAAATCGGTGCATAGGTTAATTATTAGTATTTTTTTTATTAGTTTCAAATAAAACTAATCTGAAAGTCAGTTTAATTTGAAACACAAGCTTTCAGATTTATTATTCTATTCTAGGATATGAAAGTCTGTGATTATGTCTGTATGTGTCTCAATTATACCTAAAACGATTTAATACCTACAACTGAGCGGAAACTAGTGAGTAGGTAACTCAATACTCTGCTTATTTGTACACGCCTTGTTAGGTTTGAGGACCCAAATAAAGATTTGCTTGGCAAGAATTATCATTATGACAATAGAGTCAATACGTCATGATATGAAAATAGACTTACTGCAAGTCAGCTATAAGTCTTTAACGGTAAAGGAAAACATCGTGAGGAAACCCGCAGCTTAGTCAGCTCCACACATATTGACGTCATCTCTACTGTGGGCCAGGCTGATTAAGCTGAGAGGATGGTTTAGGTGCTGGGCCAGCCTATTCCATCTCAAGTGATATCCCAGGCACTACAGTGTCCCGTAGGTTGCCTGCTGACGCTGTAAAAATCATCTAGAAGCAAAAAGCAAAAGATAAAATGAGCCAAACAAAGGAATTGTTAAGGCATTTCAGCAATGGCAGCCCTAATTGAAAGGAACACCGACCAGGAAGAGACGGTTTAGTTACGCAACGAACTGGAGCAGTCTCGGTGGATCGAAGGCTGTGTACCGATGTCTAATTTACACCAACAAAACATTCACTTTAACCGTTAAGATCGTATGAGAACCGCAGCACAGAAGGTGCTCAGGTTATGACAGAATCTTTAAACATTACCAAAGGTTCAGGACGGTACTCCAAGGAAAGGTAAATATATATAATCAATTTGCTAGTAAGAATAAGTAACATTGATTTCGCCGTTTTATCCAAAGACCTGACACTTCATGTAGCAATATCCGATGTCACAGATATCTATAGTTCTATAGGTCTATAGTTAAAGATAAACGGCTGGTTAAACCGTTGGTGAAATGTAGGTCTAAGAAATACATTCTAATGCTTGGAATATTTTCGCACGCATTGTATTACTAGCCTGCAGGCGCAAGGGCTTTATTTACTCTCCACATGAAGGCCATGTATATGTAGGTACACATACATGGTTTTTTGAGATGGGCGGTGATGGCCAAGTCCGAAACCAAGAGAGTTAGAGAAAAGTCGTGAAAGGAGACATGCCTGGAGATTTATAAAAAAACTTTTTTTAATATAGTTGTTAGTTTAGTAGTTAAATCTTTTAGTTTTATCGGAAATCGACCCTATCGATTTTAAAATGAATTTATGGGTCAATTTAAAATGAATTTTAAATTGAATTAAGGGGTAGGTATTGTCGTTGATAAGGATCAATCTTTGCAAAGAAATGTATTGCTAAAAAGGAACCTAGTCGTTGTGTATCAATTTGATACACGACTAAGAATTCGATAAGCTCGTCCATGCATACCTTCGTTTTTTTCCGAAACGAAAAATCCATTTATCCACTCGAAAATCTATCATACAACCTTTAGCTCAAAATTTGTGACACTAACCCACTTGACGAACAAAACTCTTGGTCAACATTGAACTTTGTATGTAGGTACAGCTACAAGTAGGTACTGATGAAAATAAACGGATTAATGTCAGACATGTTTGATTGATTAGCTTCTAAAGATATATACAAAAGTCATCTACTAACTTCACACCTGAAATGAAATACTTACCTACTTACAATTTAAATACAAAACCTGACATTTACGTTTATTTTCCTCTTGCATAACGTGTTAGATTTTGACCGTTTCTTTGTCGAACCTAACCGCAATCAAAAAGTGTTTCATTGAATCATTTTGATCCTAAGGCGCGGTATTATTAATTTTAAGACTTGACAGAAATGTCAAGATGTACACGCAAGTGCAAACATGTAACATCATTTGCTCTTCAACAGACATTTCATCAGACCCTTTAAAAATAATGACGATTTTGCAATCATTTTCGATTAAGACCGTACCATTTTTATTTTACCCGAAGGCATTGCAAGAGTTAGTAATACAAAGTGTTGTATTTAAAAAATAATAGTGAGGGCTTGAAGGCAACATTAGTCAATGAATTCTTGGATGTTGGAAGAAGCTGACGATTTGTGTTCAAAACACGATTGGTGAAAACTTTCTCTAAGAGTAGGTATACCTATTTTATAAACATTTTATTGAGCTTATACTTACCTTTAGTAAAAAGTAAAGTAAAATAAAAAATAAAAATAAAATAATGCTGGACATTTTCACACAGCATCATCTAGCCCCAAACTAAGCAAAGCTTGTACTATGGGAACCAGATAACTGATAGAATACTTATATAATTTTTGTCTGTAAATACATACATATTATACATAGAAACACCCAGACCCGAGACAAATATTTGTAGGTCATACAAACATTTGTCCCGCGGCGGGGATCGAACCCGCAACCTTCTGCATCGCAGGCGGACCTCGAGAGGTCGAGTAAAGTTTTATTTTTGCTAAATTTGTGGTACCTACAAGTATTTTATGATGAGTCGAGTCGCAGCTAGTAGGTAGTAAGGTACTTAGTTTTATTGCAAAAGTGAATCACACAAGCTTATTTCCCACAAGCGTCTATCGCGCCAGCGTGTATCGCACCAAGAGTGTATCGCACCAAGAGTGTATCGCATCCGTTTTCGAAGGTAGACTTTGATGAGATACAGTAGAGCTATTATTTCACCAGATCTATTCAAAATAGTTTCAACCATAATCATACAAATTGGAGCAGTAACTTTGCATATCTAAGTAAATAACGCAACTTGGAGACCGCAACATCCTAAGATATGTTCATGCTCCACTTTCCCCGCACAATGAGCCGAAATCAAGAAGCGTAGAGCCATATTCTCCACTAGCTTCCGTCCGTGGCTTCGCTTAATACGGGGTGTAAAAAGACTACTCCTGAAAACTTCAGGCGGTTAAAGTACCCATCAATATAAACTACTTTTTTCTAAGAAAACAACACTGTGAGCGCGAAAAAAAAACTGCTGTTTCATTCATTTTAGCCGAATAGGTATTGAATTTTTGTTTGGAACAGCTGTTTTTTTTGCTTTAACCCCTTGAAGTTTTCGGGACCAGTCTTTTTACACCCTGTACCTATATTTATTTATGTTAAGCTGTTCCGCGGTAGGTATCTATTGTAACCTTGATCTAAGCAGGTAAGTAATATTTATTATTTCTGAATACATTTTGATAAAATAAACAGTTATGGTCATCCAAATACAACAGTGAAAACCGCATCCAAATCGGATAAGCCGTGTCCGAGATTATTGTGCATAAACGCATAGATAGAAAAAAAAAACTAACTATTATTCGTGTTCTATATTACTTGACGCTGGATGTATTGTTGACAAAGATGGTTTTCTGTTTAGGAACTATCAGATAAACAAGCGTTACCTAAGTAGTCTTTATCTTTCTGTTTTGTCCAAATATGAAGAGAATCGTGCTTTATAACAAGTCATGTTGAGACCATATTGAGGATAAAATACAAATATGCCTTCAAAACACCAAAATCGTGTTTGGATTCAACTTGAAATACCTACTCGCCAAATATTATATTTTTAAAGTTTGGACGAATAAAAAAAACATTCTCTGATTAAATCAGTCAAGATCCTATGTAGTTAGTTATACCTACGTCCAAATAAATACCTACATAAAAGGTTTTTTTTACTCGCTGGTTGATAAAACAGATTGTTATTTCCCTAAAATGTAAATTCATCACATAATAACATATTTAGCAGATAACATTCAATATGTTTCAATAATAAGGCAATGAACACAGAATAGTTACTACGCCAAGGGCACCAAGGTAAAAGTTGATACTGAGTTTTTTGAAAATGACCCAAATTTTGACAAGAGGGTATAAAGGATTGCAGAATCAATGCTTGTGAAACTGGTGCATTCTCGTAAACGCAGTGAGCGTTGCAATGTAGATATTTTAGCATATTGCATTAAAAAACTCTTTAAAATTTTCCATAAAATGAAGACTAAAGAGTTCTGTTTTTATGATTCAATAGAATTAAAGATGGTACCAATATTGTCTCACATAATGTATTTGGACGTGCTTCTGTCTACCCTTTATCATCTTGAACTCCTTATAGATCTTAGAATATGTTGCCTTGGAGATACAGCCGTAATCCTGTTTTTTTTAAATTTTAATCAAAAAAATCAAAATTAAAATGTATATTAGTAATTTTAACCCTTTATTTCCAAAAAGCATCGAAGCTAATGAACTTTTGCACCATACTTATCCACTCCAAAGACTTTGGAACATGAGGCTGCTTTAAAGTAACCGGTTGTTCAAACATTAATTTGCGTGATTTGACCCGTGTTACGAGAACACTATTTGACCTGTGTGACACAAAAATCATCTTACTTCATGGTTTGGTGACATGATTACGATGATTCAAACACTTAACACATAAAGGTTTGTGGTTCCAACTCCTATAAGGTCTGGTTGACGAGTCGTGGTTGACGAGTGATGGTTGACGATAACCGAGATGATTGTTAAGGTGCTGGCACAGACAACTCAACTCGTCATATTCTTTTCTGTTTGAGATGGAACGGGCTTCCATTCCATCTCAAACAGAAAAGAATATGCAAAAATGTATCCACGTGAAAATGAAACTTTTTGCACCCGCCCACCATGTCAACAAATGAACATCATGCTCTGTAGAAAAGAAGGTACTATTTATTTATTTATTTATATGAACAAACAAGAAAAGGGCTTTGTCGCTGAGCGACTATACCGCCCAATCAGTACATCTTGGCTCAGTCTTATTCTTCTTCTCTCTCACTTCACTTCTTGGTTTCTTCTGGTTTCACTTCATTCCCCGGCTTCTTCTTCTCTTTATTCCTTCTTCCTCCCTTTATTCCTTCTTCCTCTTCTTCTTTTTATTAATGGCAACTAAATGTAAACTGTATTAACAGTATAATTCTGCCAATGTCAAGTATCTTCACCTCTCAAATATGTATTATGTCACGTCAATTTGGTTTTAAAAAAACATGGCGGCTAGTCATTTCAAAAATCCAACGAAAATCTTTCGTCAAATGAGAAATTTACTTGAATACTCCCTCATTCCATTTACCAAATCTCCTGTTGCGTAATCCAAGGCTTCATTAGTAAAATGCCACCGAAATTACATAATAAAACCTAGTAAAACACGAGAAAAGTAAATAAAATAGCAGAGCCACTAGCTCCTTCAAAAATGGCGAAAGAACTCCCAAGAAGGTACTATATGTATCTAAATATACTAGCCATGAAATAATTACCTACCTACTAATGCTAAAACTCTTTATAAAATCCGTAGCCTGTTGTGATTTATATACATGTTGTTGTAAACTTTAACTTAAGATATCGCTACATGGGCTAATAATTATATGCATAATCTGATTAGCTATTATCAACGCATTGTAAAGTGCAAATTGTTGCAAAAAAGCTTCAATATCGAGTAGGTTATTGATTCTTCATGAACTATTCATATTAAAGAAGATTATAACTAATACAGACAGATGAGTTATTATTAAATTTAATCATGATAATTCAATTTACTTTGAATGATTTTGATTGATATGTCAAGGTCAATGTTCGATTATTATAGTCAATCATGGATTATAATTTATAAGTGCAGAAATCGTGTGGTTTTTTCATGATCTAGCTGATCAAACCTAATCCAGAACTTTGTGGCTCTACCATACTAACTGAGCTTATGGACAATCAACGATGTTATTGATATTTACATAGTTTAAGTTAGTAACTTTGAGATTAATATTTGTCTGACGTGACGTCCGACACCTAAGTTGTGTCATTATTACCGTTATAAAATGTAGGTCCAACACAATCCTGACCCAATAATATGCCTCTAGCTTAAATATTCAGATTGCTCTTGCACTCGAAGCCTCAATAGTCATTGCATCAAATTCATAACACATACAATGCGTATAATTTGGGTAATCTTCGAGGTATGAGCGAGCACTTTCACTGACTCGAACCGGATTGACAGGCCTGGCTTTTGTTCCTTCGGGCTGGTCGACAATCTGAGTCCTCTTTGAGGCGCACTTAAAATCTTTTCACCACACTGGTTCGATCTAGTGAAATGTCAAGACAAAAAAGATTAGATCTTTTTAATTCAGGTCTTGTTTTCCACAAAAAAGTATACCAAAAAGGTTTCAAAAGGCATTTGATAATTTTTACGTTACAACAGCATGTGCAAAAAATAACGTATTAGGACGTGACGTGTTGCGAGATCGACGTGTCCCGTGTCGTAATCCTTTTAACAAGGTGAAATGGAATCTTGAATAGGTATTATCAGAAGCCTTGAAGATGCAAGATGATACTTACGCAGTTAATAACTGATAGATAATTGACCATGAGAAACTAATTCAAAGCAAAATATAGCAGCTACATCTACACTATCAATCTTTTGAATAATCTTATTGCATTCCATCAGTACAATCACCGACACAAGGCAAACAGACTTTTTATAATATTAAACAAAATGCTATTCGAAAACTTTCTCCGACCCTGTAGAACCCATGATAATATCGACAAAAGTTGAAACACTTTTCTTCTTGTCTATTCTAATAACAAATTCTGTAAGTGGGGCCAGTTGACCAATTCAAAACATGCATTAGGTCAACTGGCCCCGTAAGGCCTGTTTTTTCCGGGGCCAGTCGACTAAAGAGCCGACTATTTTACTGAAAAATCTGATCAACTTGGCATATCAATAAAAAAGAAGTGCGGTGCTACTCGCGTTCTTTCATGATTACTTCCCGACGTAACCTAACCTGTTTTAAGTATTTTTCTTTAACCTTATTCTGACTACCTACTTATTATGAAGACAACAAAAAAATGCTTAATCGGTCAAGTTGTTTTCAAGTTGTGGCACGATCAACGGAAGATGCATTTTAAAGTATTACTAACTGTAGATAGGCAATACACTGTAAGTAACTAATACGTACTTGAATATAACTCTGTCGCAGACTGTTTTTTTTTTTTTTTTTTTTTTATGGAAGAGGGGGCAAACGAGCATGTGGCACACCTGATGGTAAGTGATTACCACCGCCCACAAGACTGTACACTTATAATTTGATGAATACGTAATAATATGCATTCATACACATTCTTCGTCGAGGTGTTAATTATAATAATAATAAATAATAAGATCCGGGCTTTCTCCTGTCTTGCTGACCGACACACCTGTGAGACTGCTTTAAGTACCGGCCATGTATGAAAGTGTTTTGACAGCATTTTAAAATAACAAAAAGTCAAAAAGATTTTATAGCTTGCCGGTATTCTGGAATTTAAACGACCTATCAGATACCATTTCGGCAACTTTGCAAAAACGTAACCTTCAATTCTTTTAAGTAATCTCAGGTTAATTGATTTAGTAACTTTCATTTTTAATCAATCGCAGGTTCGATAGTAAATATTTATTGTAACAGCTCAATTTAAACTCATAGGTTTTCATTATTCTCCATTTTGAATGCTTTGACTTGCTCCTGGTACATTCGGTGTTTTTCTTCCAAACTTTTCAAAGCACTAGATGGCCTGACTCCTCCTAAATTCACCATGAAGTTTATATGCACAGGTGGGACCTCAGTACTAGCTTTTCCTTCTGTGTTTATACCTTTATTCCTTGTGCTGGATTTTGCTCTTTCTGGCACTTTCTTCTCATCTCTTCTTTTACCTTTAGCAGAATTAACAGCTTCAACCATCTTATTGGTTCTATTTGTAGATCTATCTCTTGGTGCGTACGTATCTTCAGCTTTTGTTCTCCCGATTTTGGTGTCAGCAGATTTTGATGTTGAGTATAATTTGTTCAGTCTTTGTGATGATTTCTGCTGCGTATTTTTATTGATGAGATACGAAGCATTAGGATCAGCAGTTGGCCCTTTTATATTATGCTTAGAATTGCGATGATTTGAACTATCTCTTTCAACTCTATCTTTTTCTACTTGGACGGACTTTTTGTAAATTCTAAGACGGTTTTCCATTCTTACTTTCTCTGAATATCTTTGTAGACTTCGAGCTCTTTCTAATCTAGGTTTGATTCTCTCCATATCAGGGCCTAGACCACCTAGTTTTACAGATTGAATTGGCTGTACTGTGGCTCTCCTTGTGTGGCGGTTGGTTTGTGACACTTCAGAAACACTCTTTAGATTATCGATGATAATTTCATGAGACTTCCCATCTGATTCTTTGACCATACCTTCTTCATAAGAGCTGTCCATATAGTTCTCGATATCCTGATTCAGTAGTTTCTCGTAATAAATCTCATTGTACGATTCTGTGTTATAAAATTCCGTTACAGGGTTTGCATGATCGCCACTGATACTTTCTCTTTCAGTGTCTCCGAACTCTGGTGATAAGGAGCGTATTTCATTATCATCTGGTTTGGGTTCGACTTTCTGTTTAGGTGATAACTGCTTACGAAACATTTCCAAATATGTAGTGTGCCTGGCCTTGCGCGTGTCTTTGTTGACGAGGTAGCTTGAATTGTGAGATTCCTTTAGCCTGTCAGTGGACCTTCCTTGCCTGTGTGTCTCCTTCCACTTCTGTTCCTTTGGTACCTTTACTAATACATCCTTCTCGTAGAACGGCACTAGGATTGTGTCGACGTTATTTTCTGCCGCTCCATCTTTTACAGACGCTTTCTTTTTGAAGCTTTCCTCTAAGCTGTCCGCTGATATATTACTTTCCGAACTTTCTTCTTTTTCCATTTTCCGAGAGGAGAGCAGAGATTTGTATTTTTTGTTGATAAATAAATACGTTGAAGTTTCCATGCCGTCAGCTTGATATCAAATGAAGTTTGACATTTTGTTTTTAAAAAGTTTGGCGTTTGCCAAAAAGGTGTTTGCGTGCAAAATTGATGTCACATTTATACAGCAAATAACAAAAAAGTTACGTTTCAAATTCTAAAATATTGGGGCATTTATCAACCTATCTTAGTTTCAATTATTCTCCCTAATACTCGTATTACAAAATAAATCATTATTACTTTCACTATCATCATTGTTTTGAAATTATGGAATGTAATTATGAACTCTATAACAGAAGAAGTTAATAATTTCCAATAGTTAAATCTTGATAGGGTTTATATATTTGAACCATTTGGGGTTCTAGACCCCTTCGGGTTTTCAAAATTATTTCAGGGCGTCTGTTCAAAGCGATGCGTGATCCTAGAGCTGGCACATTTTTGGCTCAAAGGATCAGCATTGCCATCCAGAGTGGTAATGCCGCCAGTGTTTTGGGCATGCTTCCGACTGACAGTGACCTGGATCAGTTGAGCTATCTATAGACCGTTTCTAACGATCCTTGGATAGCTTATGGCTAATCCTGTTGTATTTTGTAAATATGTAGTAGCTTAGTTTCTGTAAATAAACTTGTATTATTCAAGCACATTTTAATCCAATTTATCAGAGTTATCGACAAAAACAAATCTGCAGAATAAATTATGGTTAGTCAAAAGTGAGGACACGTAGTACGCAGGGCTGGCACACCGCCAGGGGCCGAATGCGCAAATCACTTTACGCTAGGGTGTTAGGCTAGCCTTTGAAAAGAAGTCACTGTAATTTGATGGTCGTCGACGGTCAAAATAATTTTCAACACAGTTGTTCGTCGTCAAGGAACTGCTGACTAAGGAATTCAGGCGTGATCCTGTTTGTTTTGGCTCTTCCGTCGTTATAAAATGGATAAGTGAAGGCTTGTGACGTAAATAACTGAGCGCTTCCGTGCTTCTGAGGGCACGTAAAGTGGTTGGTCTTGGCTATTCATTTTCTTAGCTTTTCGTAGAGAAGATGGAGATCTAATAACTCTTTCGTCAGAGTTTGCATACTAACTCATAAGATACATATCATAGGAAAATGATGTACCACCTGTACTGATCTAAGTATCTCTAATATGAAAAAAGCAGAATAATATTATGATACAGCCATTTAAAGTTGAACTTTTAATAAGTCTGCTTTGTGGACGTAACTGTCGGTTTCTGATTTTTAGAAACAAAAGGCTATGGAGTGTTTTAGATGCAATTTCGGTTCAGCTTAGGAAACTTAGGAAACATTTTAGTTGGCGCCTACTCTGGACAAGTAGGTCGCTGAAAACTATTTTTCAATGAATAAACCTTCAGTAAAGTCTTACTTACTCACGGTCACAAGTGCGATCATTGAAATAGATAGGTGAAGAGACTGCTAGTGGAATTATTAACTGAGCACTACCATGCTTCAAAGGGTACGTTAAATTGTCGGTCCTGGCTATTAAGTCTAAAAACTTCGTATCATGGCCACTAAAACATAGGTACAAATCAAACTTAATAAGTAAAGTCACTTTGTACGGGACATCCAAATAATAAGAGTTTGGTTTAAACTTGATACACGATTTATTACTAAAACTGATGTTAATGAGTCGCGAGTTAGATGTGGACTGGCCGCGCCCGCTTGGTTTCCACGCTATTGCACGGAAATGCAGTGTCTGCAATATTGTGCGGTGTGTGAACCGTACATGTTCCGGGGCGCGGAAGAGAGTGTGTGAAGAGAGATGATTTTGTTAGTTAGCGATTATGGTATCATGATATAAAATGATTGAACAATATTGTGTTAGTATTCGCAGTATGATACCGACATTAATCGCGATCGCTTATGAACCTTATTCTATCGAACGTAGGCGATGTAGCGGAGTCCTTGCTGGACTTTTCGCACTTCACACTGTAAGATTTTGTGCACGCACTTTCACTGTTGTCACTACACTTATTGATCTCATTATAAACACTAGAGGGGACCGCTGCGCCGCGAACAGAGGGAATGGGCTGCGTGCCCATCGGTGGCACGGGCGGAGCGCACGTCACAGACGCGGCCCGCACCGTGCTGCTGCCGAGAGTTGTGGTGGTGCGCACACGACGCGCTCGCCACCAGACGAGCGCGGCGCACACCAGTGCTGCTGCTACCACTGCGTAGATGGCGACGTATTGGTGAACGTCGTGTGAAGTCAGCTCTTCGTTTTGCTCGAAATTATCTGCTGCTTCTTTTATCTCTGCGATGCGTTCGTTGATGCGCTCGATCGAACCTTTGAAGTCGCTGTTGCTCTCATTTAAATGGTTGATCGGTATTGTCAGATGTATGATGTTATTGACGGGTGCGATCTTTATAGATAGTAAGTCTGGCTCTGTATTCAGTGTGTTAGAATGTTGTTTATGTGACGTTATCGTGAATGACTCGCCCTTGATGACGCAGTCTTTTCCCAGTGCAACAATGTTGACACCTGTTAATTGTTCCTGTGTAACTTGATAGCCACAGATAAATCTTGTAGTGCATTGACCGCAACAGGTGATCATGAAAGTGTTTACATTGATAAGCGCCGTCCAGGTGGGTTGGCACGTGCTAATTGTTGTTTTACATTGAATGTTCTTATCATCTCTGACGCAAAGATTGTCTCCAGATGTTTTCTGGTACACTGGCTTCTGTAATTCGCATAAGTAGAAAGTTTGTTCAAGCTTTATGCATCTTTGCGTTAGCTCAATCTCCGAAATTGGTATGTAGGTATCCTTTTCAATGTCGATTGCTAAAAAGGAGGCTATCGGTGTTATGCTAACGATAGCGTTTTTTATTTGTTGGGGCACTGTGTACGTTTTATACAGTTCATAGCTATCCCTATTTACCAACGGAATTTGTACCTCGAAGATAAAGTATTGCGAAGACATTCTGGCTCTAACTTTTAGCATTCTGTAGATCTCTGCTAGATCTGTCTGGATGTTGTTGACAGGCAGCGATAAGTCCTTGGACAGCTGTCCGGAAATTATGCTGAGTTCTCTACGAAGCTGCGTTGGTGTAAGTAGATGAATGTTGAGCTCTTTATAGTTTGAAAAGGTCTCTAGCAAAGCATTCTGAATGTCCTTGAGGCTGGTAAGTATATTTCCTGCGATCATACTTGACATGATAAACTCGTTGATGTTGTCTATCTTGACGATCGCGTCGTTTAATTTGACTGCTGTCTGTTCCAATTCATTCAAATGGTTTTGGAAAACTTTGTGCTGTTTTTCCATCGATGCTTCGATTCTTTTGAGCAAGTTATTTTCCGCTTCAATAACTGACGTTTGATTTTTCCATAAGAGTACCAAATGCTTTTGGTCGTGCTTGACTTTAGAAATATCCTTCTCGTATTGTTCTGCAAAGCGGCTGTCTAAAACGCCGAATAGGCTATTTGCGATGTTTCCCACGCCGTCTATAATCCCTCGTCTCTTGCGCGCGTGCTTATCACTTTGTTGTAGTATGCCGTCGTAGTACGCTAATTCGGAGAATCCGTGACGTAATTGCAGTAGTAAGGTGTCACAGTGGGATTTCCTTTCTTCGAACTTCGAGCATAATTCTTCTAAATGCTTGTTGTAGGCATATAAAAGATCCATACCTTTTGAATACGGTTTCATGTTGTAATAGACAACGAGTTTCCATTTATCTTGAATAATTCGCAAGTCGGAAACTTTGTCAAAGTAAATACTGTTGTTACTTTGCATTGCCGTGATGTTATATGCGCCATTGACTGCAGTCGTAGAACATAACAGAATCAACATGAAAATCATAGTCATTAGATTGATGCATGACGAAACAATGGTGTTTTTCTTTCGCTTCGACTCTGCTGAGCTTTCCTGTTCCTTTTGATCTGTTTCTGTCTTGCTGACTTGATCGTTGACAGGTAGAATGGAGACCTTGACGATTGGTCTTTTTAGGATACCACTCTTCGTCTTGAGGCTGACTACCCGGATATGGTTGTCTTTGCCGGGATGGAGTTCGATTACTCTACCTAAGACCCATTTGCCTGGTGGCAAGTTGGCATCGTGTATGAGAACAATGTCATTTAGTTTTATATTGGGGCGCATCTCTCTCCACTTGCTTCTGGCAAGAAGTTGTGTGAGGTATTCTGTGCGCCACCTTCTCCATATGTCTTGGAAGATTTTTTGTGTCAGTTGCCATCTCGTTCGCTCATCCCTTTCAGTTTCATAGATTGTTAAAACTGGGCCACTTGCAAGAAAATGAGACGGGGTAAGATAATCAATATCATCCGTATCTTCACTCAGTGCACACAGAGGTCGAGAGTTTAAGCAAGCTTCCAGCTGCGAAAGAAGAGTCGTAAATTCTTCGTACGTGAGCTTCTGCTCTCCGACTACTCTACGTAAGTGGTACTTCAAACTTTTGACGCCTGATTCCCACAGACCACCTGCAGAGGGCCATGAAGGCGCCAAGAAATGAAATTCTATTTTCATTTCATTTGTTTCGCTTAGGAACTCATCTGACAGCAGCGATTTTAGCTCCACAAATTCTTTTGCTAGAATTTTGTTTGCTCCGACGAAGTTTGTTCCGTTGTCGCAATAAATGTGTCGTGGGGTACCTCTTCTTGCGGAGAATCTTCGCAGAGCTGCAAGAAATGTTGACGATGACAAGTCGGACACAAGCTCTAGATGGATAGCTTTAGTTGCCATGCACACAAAAACTGATACATATCCCTTGGTTGATTTAATACCTCTGCCTTTATTTGATTTGACGTCAATAAAACCAGTAAAGTCAACTCCTGTGTGGTAGAATGGCCTTGTTGGATTCGTTCTTGCTGCTGGTAGGTCACCCATCAGTTGATGTTGCATGACTGGGTTGTGTCTTTTGCAAATAACGCAATTTTGTAGGCGTTTTTTGACAGCTCTGTTTCCCCCTACGATCCAATATTCCTGTCTCAGCCTGGAGAGTGTTAGGCGAGCTCCACCGTGAAATGTTTGTTTGTGGGCGTGGTCGATGAGCATCTCAGTAAGATGGCTTGAATGAGGTATGATTAATGGATGTTTCATTTCCTCGCTGATGTTAGAATTTCTCAGACGACCTCCGACTCTTAACATGCTTTCTTTGTCAAGATAAGGGTTCATGTTAAACAGTTTGCTCTTTTGACTGACTGTTTTGTTTTTCTGAAGATCTTTGATTTCGTTTGAGAATTCCAGTTGCTGTATGCATTTTATAATTTTGAGCTTTGCGTTGTGTAGCTCGTTTGTGGTTAAATAACCTTGGTTACGATGACAGCTTGAGTGTGCTATCACTCGCAGAACCCATGCAAGTACGCGCGTCAGTCGTGTAAAACTGCTGTACTTGCGTATCAATTGTTCAATTACACTTGAATCTGTACTTGTGTGTGTACTTTCAACTTGGGCTGTGTTGACTGATTGTTTTGTAGTTTTTGTTTCTAGGTCGGTTTTGAACTTTTGAGTTCCGAAATTTCCATTGAATGATTTTAGCCAAGTAGGCCCGTGCCACCAGAGTGAATGTTCTTGAAGCTGACTTGCTGTCAGGCCTCGGCTGGCGCAATCTGCTGGGTTGTCTTTTGATTTAACGTAGCGCCAGCACTCTGCGGGCATGACCTCTGTTATCTTTTTGACTCTGTTGGCGACGAAGGGCTTCCACTTACTTGGCTCTCCGTTTAGCCAGCCAAGTACCGCTGTGGAGTCGCACCAACCGTTCAATTCGACCTTTCGACCAATAAAGCTTTCTTTGACTTTGGTCATGAGCTTTGCTAATAAGTGTGCACCACTTAGCTCTAGCTTAGGCAATGATATCTCATTGTTCGTCGTGCTGATTGGATTCACCTTCGTTTTGGCAGCTAGAAGCGTAATTCTTGCTGAATCTTGCTTTTGAACTCTTGTGTAGATAACTGCCGCGAATGCTTTGGAAGATGCGTCACAGAATCCGTGGAGCTGTATTATGTCACTCTCTCCACATCCTATCCATCTCGGTAGCTTGGTTTGATCGATGCCGTCGATCTCTTCTCTCAGTTTGATCCACCTTTTATAGATGTCATCGGGCACTTTGTCGTCCCACTGTAGATTGGATTTCCACACATCTTGAAATAAAAGCTTCAACTGGATAACGACTGGAGATAACCAACCGAGAGGGTCGAAAATTTTTGATATTTCCGACAATAGGATTCTTTTTGATGGTATTGAAGGCGATTTCGGTGCCATTTTGCATTTGTATGAAAAAACATCTTCCTTTGCTTTCCATAATAGTCCCAATGTTTTGGTTGATTCTTCATGACGGAAGTCGAAGGTGTCCTGATCCTGAACTTTTGAGACTGTGCTATCATTGTCTATTAATGATGCTTCGTTTGAACACCATTTGCGCAGATTAAATCCACCTAGTTTTAGAAGTTCAGTAAGGTCCGATTTTAGTTGCTTCGCTGACTCAATACTGTGGCTTCCACTGAGCAGATCATCCATGTAGAACTGATCTTCTAATACCCTTGCTGCTGCAGGGAATTTATGACTCTCATCGCTCGCTAGCTGTTTAAGAGTCATCATAGCTAGAAAAGCTGCGGCTTTCGTACCATATGTGACGGTTAGAAGTTCAAAATCCTGGATTTCTTTGCTTTCAGAATCACGCCAAACCACCATCTGATAGTGCTGATGGTCCCTGTGAACCAGAATTTGTCGAAACATCTTTTCTATGTCTGCTATGTATGCGTATTTGTACTGTCTCCATTTGAGTACCAAAAATAGAAGGTCTTTTTGCAGATTCGGGCCCCTATACATAACATCATTTAAACTGTATCCGCGTGTCGTCATTCCCGATGCATTGAATACGACTCTCAGTGCTGTAGTAGTTGAGTCAGCGCGGCGCACACAATGATGCGGCATGTAGTAACCGGGTTTCTTGTTACCGCTACCTACCGATATGGAGCGCATGTGACCTAATTCTTGGTATTCATGCATGAAGGTTTTATATGCATTTGCAACATTTTCGTACTTTTTAAATTTTCGTTCCAATTGATAGAACTGTGCCAATGCTTTTGGCCGTGATTTGCCTAATCTTTCGTCTGCGTCGGAATGTAATGGTAGGCGTACGATGTACCTACCATCTTCTTGGCGCTCCGTTGTTTCTTTGTACAGCTGTAAGCATTCCAAGTCCTCCGTAGACATGTTGTTTTGATCGACGATATCTTCAATAGACCAAAATCTGTTCAGGTCATTTTCTTCGGTCAAAACTACGTTACAGTGATACGATTTTGTGACGTTTGCACTGCCGCATAAAATCCAGCCAAAACGCGTCTGTTGAGCTACTGGCATGGATGGATTATTTCTTATGACACCACCTAAGATTATTTCTGCGTACACGTCTGCACCAAGTAGAAGATCTACGGATCGACTTCTGTAGAACTCTGGATCTGCCAACTGAATGTTGTCCAAATGGTGCCATGTTGGTTTTTCAAACGATTGGTTTGGTAAATTATTGACTACATGTTTCATGACAAATACTTCGATGTTGATTTCGTAATCAATGTAAAGTGATGATAGCGAAATGCCTATTATCCCTTTGCAGGTCATTTCCTTGGCTCCTACTCCAAATATAATGCCTTGGCATCTCTTGCGTTTGATGCCCAAAATTTGTGCCGCATTCTCTGTAATCAAGGAAGTTTGTGAACCTTGATCGATCAGGGCTCGTAGAGTAAGATTTGTACCATCAGCTTTTGTCACGTTTACCAAAGCAGTTGCAAGAAGAATTTCCCCTGCCTCCCCCTGTAGAACATGTGTACCCTTTTGCTGACTCTGCTGAGAATTGTTCGCTTCACTTGGTTGTGTTTGTGAAGAAATTCGAACTCTGCCGGTCGAAGCGTTGTGCAATAATGTGTTGTGTTCTCCGTCGCACTCTTGGCATCTTTTGATCGAAAAACACCTCTTATTGCCATGCGACATAAGGCAGTTTTTGCATAAGGATAATTTTTCGACGGTTTTCTGTCTTATGTGTGGCGGCATTTCCAGGAATGACTCGCATTGGTAAAGTTTGTAGTGATTGTTCATGTTACAAACTGCGCATTTCGTAACCTTGTTCTGGAATTTATCGTTTGAGTTATATGATGATTGATTTTGATTTAATTTATGGCTGGAAAATGATTTGAAAAAATGAGTTTTCTTGTTAGATGACGAATCTGGTTGATTGATTTTCGTCTCGGGCTTTCGTCTAGATGCTTCTAGAGATGAAAACTTGAGTTCAAGAAAGTCCAATAAATCCTGTAGGATAGGTAGCTTCTTGGGGTTTTTTAATGATTCGACGTAGTCAATGTGCGTGTCCGCATCCAATTTGTTGGAAACTATGTAGACGACGAGTGGGTCCCAGGTACTTGTGTCGATTCCTAGGGCCTTTATTGCGTTGAGGCACTCGTTGGTGGTATCAAAAAGTTTTTTGATGGCTGCTGCCGATTGCTGTTGCAATGTTGGTAAATTGGTTAAAGTATTCATATGGCTGTTGAATATCAATTTTAAATTATTGTAGCGATGTAGGAGTATGTTCCAACTCACTTCGTAGTTCTCGGAGCTAATTGGTAAATGCTGTACCAATTTTTCAGCTTCGCCTTTGAGCTTGCTTTTGAGGAATTGCATCTTCTGGGCGTTTGATAGAGACTTATTACTGTGCACTGCCTCCACAAATAAATCCTTGAAGGACACCCACTGCTGATAGTTCCCGCTAAAAGTAGGTATATCCATCTGCGGCGTCGATTTTTCTCGATGATTTTGAGACCACATTTTTTCATTGAGCGATTTTTTGATGTTATTGAACTGCTGTTCATACCTACTGTAGCTTTGCTCATACTCGAGATTGTCTTCGTAGAGTTCGCTATCAATTTCCCAATGCTGGGAGTCAATCACAGACCAGCGGTTCTGTACTGACTTTAATGTGTCTTCGAATTCCCACCTGCTGGTGATGTTTTCGAAGTTGATTGAATTTACCGTCCTGATGAATGCTTTGAAGTTACTTTGCTGCTTCCTTAACATTTCATCTAGCTTGCTGCTAGTTCCTTGTCCGCTGCTGCTGCGCTGACCTTGGGAACCGGACGGATGTGGCTGCTGCCTGTCTTCTGGTGTCACGGCACGAGGCGTTGCTTGCCCCCCGGTTGCTAGGGGTGTAGCCGGACGTAGAAGCTGTTTTTCCTCTGGTTTTGTGTCAGAGGACAAAAATTTTTGTAAAAATGCACGTGTATCAATGTAAAAATCTGAAGTTCGTTTGTATGCGTTTGTCACAAAGTACTCTCCAGACTTATCGTCAAATTCGCACAACTTGATGTGGTTGCACTGAAATTCTTGCCAATGCATCTCTAAAGAGCCCAGTCGTTTTTTAATGTTTGTTAAAGTTCTGCGCTCAGGACCGTCCTTTTTAAAGTTGGTAAGAATTTGTTCCATCGCTGCCATGATCTGCTGTTGATTTGCTAAGATATCATCCATGTTGAAGCGATGGTCGTAATTAACTTTGTAAAATTACTGACTCACCGAAGGCTGCTGTCTCACCTACAGACCAATGCTTTGTCCTGTGGCAATCCAGTTTGGGCACAAAAATCACAAAATGCTTTTCACGATTTTATAGTCCTGCCTTCGGAGGCTCGAAGGACCATTGATGTACGGGACATCCAAATAATAAGAGTTTGGTTTAAACTTGATACACGATTTATTACTAAAACTGATGTTAATGAGTCGCGAGTTAGATGTGGACTGGCCGCGCCCGCTTGGTTTCCACGCTATTGCACGGAAATGCAGTGTCTGCAATATTGTGCGGTGTGTGAACCGTACACACTTTATCAAGATAACAAACACCTTTATTATAGCACTTAACACTTTTATTGCTTGGGGAGACATTTGTATCGGACTATTTCATTATTTGTTTTTCCTTTTGACAATTGAATTATTTTAGTGCACATTGACATTTATACTTATTGAATTCTTTTGTTTATATTATTTATTTGATTGTGATTGTGATTTAACATTGTAATTTGTGACTACGAGTATATTGCATTAGATGAAATACCTGTAAGGATATATGTAATATTTTTGAATAAATACAAATACAAATACCTTTTGAGATGTTATCTCAAAAAGCCAAAAATATGCATAAAACATTTGCAGTTTTATTTTCAGCGGTTAAATATGAAAATCTCTTCACAAACCGTTTTCCGTTTAGAAATTGAAAACGTAGAACCGGCAACTATTGAGTCGTGCAGAGCATATCCTGCTTGGTTCTGTCTGGTTACATCGAAAGCAGGTTGAAATAAATTCGTTTTAAAACATAAAAAGAAAATCGACTTCAATGTCGGAAAGGATCTGGAAGGCACACAATAGGTTCTGAGAGAATGCGGACAGTCCTGGTCGTGTATTAGGTATCAAGTGGATAATGTGGCAGAGTAGCAAAAGCTTAGGGAGGCCTATACCCAGGCCAGCAGTGGGTGAGATCAGGCTGTGGATAATGATGATAATTATGTCAAAAAAATATTTGGACGCTGTCTGTGACTACTTCCACCTCCTCAAAGGATCTTATAGATCTGAAATTATTATTCGTACTTTACAAACAGTAAATGGTGCTTTCTGTTCGTATTTGAAAAGAAGCATTATTTGTGCTAGTAAGTAAATTCAGTCTTACATAGTTACTATTATTTATCTGCGTACCTACGCCTGTCGACCCTTGATTGGACATAGGACGACCAGTGAATATTTGATAGACTCCTGGCTAAAGTGTTTTTTGCCATATAATTATTCACTAGAGACATTTGTTTTTCATAATTAATGGTGACGTGTATAGTTCACCTCTGATAGCTTTATTTATTGTTTAGTAAAATCACAGAATACAGATCATAGGGTTTACCTATCTGATCTATTAGGCAAGTGAAGGAGTTAACTCCCTCACACTGTGCCCCATGTCCTGGCTTCGAATAGGAGTTGTGGTGGTCAGTATCACTAAGCCAATAGGGACCCGCTGGGGCTTAACTAAAAATGCATCGACTATACTAGATACATTTACTGTCGCTAAACTGGCTATCGGTGAGTTGGGTTTTCGGTGATCTGTAACATCGGGTAAAAATACCCTAACTCCATCGATCAATAAATCGCCCTATTTCACTCTGATCCACTAATCAAATCTATTAAGGGATTATTTTCCACTTTTTCTTCCACTTTAATCCATCAATGGTTTGTTTCCACTTTGAGTTCCACTCTGATCCATCAATGGATTTGTTTGCACTTTGAGTTCCACTCTGATCCATTATTGGTTTTGTTTCACTTTGAGTTCCACTAAATCTAGCAATCGTATTGATTGAATTCGATGAGCTTTCAGTATAACATAGTAGGGATCCCATTTTTGGGATTTGTAAGTGTGTAACGCGCTTATCAAAATTAATTCAGCGCTTCTTGTGTCTTCTCTAGAAGACAAGAATGTAGATTTAACCTTGGTTTAAATTAAACCAAGACTAATCTTAAGATCTTAAGTAAGGCTTTGTTTTATAGTAAGCGTTCCAACCCCCACTTTATCTTTAACGTATATTTTCACAACAAAAGCAACTCAATCCTGCAATTGTTACTCTGCAATAAACCTTTCGTATAGAAACGGGATAATGAATGGGGAGCGCGGGATGAATCCCTTATCTCAGTTGGACATTGGCGCGAAGCCAGGCCCGGCAACAATCCGTATGTCTAGTGTCTTTTAAAAGCTTTGCACGAAACTGTTTTGGTACTTTTCTAAGGTGAATTTAAAGTTGCATATCCCACGAGCTTTTGTTACATCAATATCCAACAAACCACTTTTAAAACACAGTTGATTATAAATGTTATTTATACATACCTAGATAATTTTATATGCATGTTTCAAAAAGTAAAATTTGTAACCAAACGTTGAGATTTCTGAGCTCACAGAGCATTTTATTTTAATTTTAACCTACATAACCATATACCAAATCGGTTGAATAAGTGTTTTTTATACAAATATTAATTAGCATTATGGAGTAACACGGATAGAAACCACGCCTATGATGGTAATTTGTAGAAATACTTGGCTTACTAAGCTCCTTATGGATTATTGTGCTAAATAAATTCATAATCATTAATCATTGAACTTCTGCCCTAAAGAGGTTGTTGGTCAAGGACAAAATATTCATTGTTGATATTGGTCATATTAGATTTATACAGTGCTAGGAGGCAATCCATGCCTACACTTAACGGGATGCTGTAGTGCCTGGGACATTGTGTGTGATGAAATAGGCTTGCCCAGCACCTAAACCATCCTCTCAGCTTAATCAGCCTGGCCCACAGGAAAGACAACGTCAATACGTGTGGAGCTGCTAAGCTGCGGGTTTCCTCACGATATTTTCCTTCACCGTTAAGAGCTCGTGCTAAAGCGCATATTTTTACGAAACGAAAAATCCATTGATGCACGGCCGGGATTCGAACCAACAACCTTTGGATTGAATGTCGAGGCACAAACCCATTCGACCAACACGGCTCATGGTACCTACCTGTCTACCTTGTTAAAAATAGAGTTTAAAATGAAAATTGAGTTTTAAAATAGAGTTGACAAAATATAATGTGATCAAGAGCCGATTTTGGCCTAAATCTACCTCTTCTTCGATTTATATTTTTCTGCTTCGAAAAGTGGGTAAGCAAGATTTTCTTATTTTTGCTTCTTTCTTGGGCCCCTACCTCCATCCGTATATTTTGTAAATTATTCCTTTCACTAACCTTCAGTAGGTAGAGGATCTTTTAATTTTCCACACTTGCGTACCAAAACGAATATAGGCTTTCAGAACAAATTATGACCATGCTCTTTAGAATGTGGGTGTTCCCTTATACTATAAAGTTGATGGCATTTGAACTAGATTAGACCATAGAATGACATCATAGTATTGATATTATGTTGTTAGAATACCTATTGTTTACCAAATGACGCATAGTGTAAAGTAATTAGCCCCTGCTCACGGCGTTATACATGGATAAAAAGTCTAGACCACCCAATCGCGTTTAATTTACCAAATTTCAACTGACTTGAAAATGCTGTGTCATAAAAGAGGAGTTGGTAAAGAGGCAGCATCAATTGTGCCGACAAAGGATGAAGAAGAACAATCCAAAATTCAGGCCTATGGTGACAAAAACCTTGTTATTCTAAACTGAAGACCTTGTCTAAGTTTATGGTGAAGTGTAGAGATATCATTAGATTGCCGGTGACATTTGAAACCGGAAAAATAATTAGTGAGAAGTCGGATCATGGCGTAATCCTAAAGGTGAACCACAACTCCTAAGTTGTGGTTCACAACTCCATCATCTTTTGTTTCTTCTTCATTTAAGTATTTTAATTTATATAATTGATGTCTTTATTTTCTTGAAAGTTTTATTAAGGTTGTATGGAAGAAAAAAATAAAGGAGGCGGGTTAGGTATCACACAAATTATATTCAAACTCACAAAATTCAACTACTAAGCCTGAGATGTCCCACTGTAGGGAGGGCATCTATTCCTTTTTTGTATACTCTATTATTAGCTAACGTGGCTACAATTTCATCACATAAAATATAATAAGTTCGTTATTCCTACTCATCTTCAATTTAAATATTGCGTGCACAAAGTATGCGGTTCACCTTCTCAAATTAGACTTATATAATTTATTCCAATCTGTAGATCTAATATAAATTGCGGTTCATCAATGGTTAATAGCGACTCATCAATTTTGTTGCGTTTTTGATCTAAACATACTCGAATTTCTAAATCATCACATTTAAGTTATAGTAGACATTTATCTATCAAAAGAACTATTTTTTTATGAAGAATGGGTCGGCTCTTGACCTCGAAACTTACACAGGCTCAAGAATGAAGTCTACGATGGAGGGAGCCTACCCAGAAGGTGCCTATTAACTCTCTTCTTAAAAACAACGGGGTTGTAGCTCAACGGAAATACAGACGCTGGAAGCTGAACATTCTCTGGTTAAACTTTGGGTACCTACTGGGATTGCACGGGACCGGACAGAGTGGTATTAAAGAGAGGAGGCCTCAGTGGGTGGAACTGAGCGGATCATAGATTAAATTTAGGAGAAATTTAATCCACCATCCCATAGCCCGAGTTCTTTTGATTAATTTCGTTTCCCTTATTTCTAAATTCAAAGAGTTTTAATAACCGCCAATGAACAAAATGTGCGTAAAATGTGTAGAGTTTTTTTACGCTTGATAAAAATAAGAGAGGTGATATAAAGTATGTTATGTGACGAGTTCATTCGGGCCAAGGCTCTACCAAATAGTGTCAATTTGTACAACAATGAGTGTAGGTATTTCATGTACAATCAACATCAGATGTTAGTCGTTCTAAATCAGACCACACATGTTGTTTGTATAAAAAAAAGAGGAGTCCTTTTACAAGGAAAAAGCCAAAAGCTGAGGCCAAAAACATGTTTCTAAAAATAAAATGTTCTACGTTGTTTTTTTTGTCGCTTGTGCGTTGTTACGGATTCCTTACCTCTCCCACTTGGCTGACTTTTCAAGAATTTAAAAATAAACATCAACATAAGTATGATGCTGACTGTACCTTGCTTGTTAAAGCTTAAGCACCAAGCCTAGTTTTCTCTGAAGGTAACTATTGTTATCGGTTAGACAGTAACTAGACGAAGTATTTAAGCTTTATGTTGTTTGGCGATTCAAGTCACGATGTTTCTTGACATTGACATTTTTCTGACTAGCATCATCATCATCAAGTGCATCATCTATCTATAGCCCTTAGATGATTAACTTAGCCAACTGTTTGGAAACAGAAAAAAAAATCATTTGATATTTTTCCATCTTGCTGCGTAAAAAAACACAGGTATGAAATAGTGTACTAACTAGTAGGTCGATGTACTAAATCTAATCACAAACACCCATCATCATCATCTTCCTGCCCTTTTCCCACATTATGTGGGGTCGGCACAACATGTGTTCTTCTTCTATTCACAAACACCCATTCAAAAATAATGAATAGATCATATATGTAATACAAAGCGTTCATAGAATGATCGTTGCAAAAGAGATTTGCCATCGCATACATTAAAAGTTCAAGTTCATCACTGATGGATTAATGTTGAGCAACTGCAACCTGTAATTTGATTTTAAACTAATTTTAGATATTTAACCTTTGGTTCAAGAAATGACAGTCAGTTGAAGATGATTTGACCATCAATTTTATATTTTTTTTACAGTCAAATCTTCTTCTTCCTGCCCTTATTCCACTTAAGTGGGGTCGGCACAACATGTTTTTTTTCCAGTCAAATATGTACATATAATTTATTTTACCAAAAGCTTCCTGGATACACTAGGGCTAGCTTGTATCACGTCGATATCTAAATATTTGATGTTTTTAAATCTTTTATATCTCTGGAATCAACCGGATCATAACAAAACACTAATTTGTTTTTTGTAAATAAAAAGACTTCAAAAAAATTTACTCTACATTCGGCTGTATGTTTATGCACCTATTTTCTTTTTTCTTAAGATTCCTGAGAGATTGATAGTTTTCCCGTAAAATTTAAAAGTCTGACTAAAGCCTGAAAACTTTATGTAAAATATACAAGATATAGATATATAATATATAAGATATCTTGTAATTTTCAGGCACTAGCTCGATTAGCAATGAACTAGATCTAACTATTCTTTTATCTAGATCTTAATCGTCCGAATCGACGTTTGCAGACTAATGAGGCTTGCATCGATGTTATCAAGTGCATTGTTCTTACAAACTGGAACATTAAGCTGGATTGATGATCCTCTACATTGTATTGATTGTGCAACTGTTTAGAAAACTTGTTGTTAACTGCACGACTACCTCGGCGTAACGGGAGAGTGCTCTGATTAGACGCAAAAGATGTGAATTTGATTCTTACGCCGTAAAGTTTGCATATTTTGAAGATATTTGTTCTGAGTCACTGACACAGGGATTTCTGGTGTGTGATTTTTGGATGCTATTCATTCTCATCATCGTCCTTAGCCTGACTTCTTCCACTACTGGGTACTTTTTGCTCTTGCCACGGTGCTAACCATTCACTGTCGAGATTTTTTTCTATTCTATTCTAATTTATAAGAGACGTGTCGGCATGCTGCCTGATGTATGGACGGCATTGTAAGCGTCGTTTGCTATTATAGTTGAAAATCCTTATAGTTTTATGAACGCTCTTTTGGCCAATAATTAGGCCCATTACGGAAATAATTAGGCATAAAATAATACGCCCAGCGTGTAAAACAAAGAGTAATCTCAAGGCTTAGGTACCTCATGATTTCACACTTGACCCACAAATTGGTATGGCATTGAGGATGGCAAGGGAAGTGCTACCGGATACATTCACCGTCACTAACAGAGCGCAGCATATGGACCGCGGAAGTTGGTCAATGCACCACATGTAGAAACGTAGGCCTTTACATTTAATAGATAGTCTAGAAGTTTGTGAGTATTTTAGTGAATCAATCGCGCTTTGAACTGGAATAGATGAAGAATGTGGACTGGAAAAGTTACCTAGGCATACAGCATCAGAAGGGATGCTATGTCTACACTCGACGGTAAGCTAGTTATGTCACAGAATACAGGTTGTTCCTGGAACATTGTTTGTTAAAAAATAGATTTGCCCAGCACCCCAGACAGCGTTTGGGAAGAAATAGTTTTAGCTGTGTAATTCACGCCAAAAAACATTTTTTATTACAAGCTTCCGCGAAAACAAGTGGAGCGCACACAAAAACATCAATCTATCTTTAGAATCGACCTTCACTATTAAAAGCCTCATTCATCAAACGTAACATCATATCATACAACTACCAAAAAAGTCTACAATTTCTCTACAAACCATAACTGGAATACAACCTTTAAGTTCAAGGCATCGTAGGCCTAAAATCACTTGGCGGAGAAACAGCAAGTTTAATAGATTATGTAGTAGGTTGTATTGGTTAAATAAATTGGGTGGCAAGTGAAAAACAACCTTAATTACAAAGTGAGAGTGCTATTACTGAAGTAGCGAAGTGGGTGCGACTGTAGTTTACGATCGAGTGACACAAAAGAGTCAAAATTAATGCTTTTAAATACTCATGTGTTGGAAAAGGGTAAATTCTTTACGTTTGCAGTGAATGTGCCGGTTTTGAATCAGTTCAGTGTCAGCCTGATCTGAGGTAAGTACCTACAGTCAGCAACAATAAATTGAATAACTATGTACTCAGATTCTTAAAGCTCTGTTCTCACTAGCGGCTTCTTTTGCGAGGATCCTGCAGAGAAGAGAGGAAGTGAGAGAAGATGGGAGAATGAAGGAAGTGAGACCTTTGGAATGCTAATGGGGACAACACTGAATAATAATTATAGAAATTAAGTATATTCCTTTCTCATGTATGGTGAAAACTTATAGTTAAACTTATGGTTCGATGGATGACGAAAACAAAATGGCAGAACCAGTGAAAACTGCCTCGTAATTTCGTTCGTAAGTACGTCATAAATAAGACGATTACCTTACGTGCCAAATACTGCATTTCGGAATGTATCATCACTTCATACAAACTTGGACACCAGAGCTATTAAAACGGTATTTGAAAAGCGTGGGCTGTTTTTTAGCGATCGTAAAAGCAATTTTGACAAAGGAAAAAAGTATACTTACTATAGATGAATCACATATGAGAAAGCTAGGTATCAAACAGTGTTTGTTGCATCACGTATTGGTCGAGAAGGAACAGGAATAGAATGACCGACCAAGCTTGTAAGACTTTAGTATGCTACCCAGTGGTTTTACTAAAACAATTATTTTGAATATTTTTTTTACCTTATTGGAACGCAGTTTCTTTTCGGACGGTATCGAAGAAAAGCAGGCTGGGGCTGAAAGAAAAATTTCGTTTCATTTTACCGTCACAGCCATCGCGCCACGAAATCGTCACAGTGCGAAGTGCGCAGCCGCAAACAGTCCATAGATTGTTACATTGTTAGTACAGAAGAGCGTTTGATTTGAATTTGAATTTTAAATTTCCAGTAAGTATAAAAAAGTAGTCTTTGCTTCGTTTCAACCGAGTGTTCCACGACACTCGTACTTTTTTTGACTGTGGCAAAGCCCAATCGAAGGGTTATGATTTTAGAAGTAATTTGTTATCATTTACATGTTTCACTGAAATCTTACTACATAGGTAGGTACTAAAAGGAAGCTTTCCAACTGTGGGTAAACAGCTAAAGTTATTTTGAAAACCCGTACCTACTTTGTAAGGATGGGATTAATTTATTGAAGTTAACCTTACTTCGTTGAAATAATGCATATTTTAATTTTATTTATTACTATACTTACAACTTTAAATAATGATTTAAATTACTTACATAGTTAATAATAATGGAATTAAAAATAATATAATTTATTTAACCCCGATCGATGTTACTATTATCCTAACTATTATTTTATGGTGTTATTTGATGTTTTGATTGAAAAAGCTAGTTTTATTTGGAATAACATTGCCATCTTAATCAAGTTATTATTTATTTACTTATTTTATTTATTCATAAAAAGGTACAAATATAGCAACTATAGCTAAGAATTCTGCAAATTAGCCTATAATTTAAAAAAAATACATATTATCATAATCGGTCATACCTTCGAGAGTTATGAATACCTGCATAACGTAATTTACTTATACACGGTGTCTCAAATATCTAATAATAAACTAATTTTGTAAATGTCTGCCTCTTTGACTTAGGTCATTGACATAATCACTAATCAGTGTGGTGCTTGTGACATTTTAGTATGCTAATTAGGGTATTTACAAAATTCGTTTTATCGGGATCCGTCTCCAAATTAGTTTTATCGGGATCGTAACAAAATACCTACATGTTGGTAAACGAGTTTATTGGTAAGCCAAGGTCATTAACTGTTATTCTTTAAAAAAAATTATATTGTTGAGGTGGTCTATGGTTGTTTAACCTAAAATAACTTTAAGTTGGTTCTGGTGCCTAATTTAAAGTGTTTTTAAAATAACTAAAGATGAAATGAAAATGAAAATCGTTTATTTCTGTAACAATTTTACGATACAAAATATAAGGTTGAGACCTTCTTTTAAGTAAAAAATTACTTGTGTTAGAAGATCCCGCTCTTCCATAGCCATATATTATAGGTTACAGATTGGTGAAAACTATGAAAGTGGTGGCTTTATATAATTTTATAAAATTATGTAAGTAAGTAGGTATTCTAAATTATGTTATTATTCAATCTAAACACCTTAACATTAATATAATAAACCATTAAATATACATAGTAGCAGTATAAGTAAAATAGTAGCGATATGTATGAATTAACTTTAAGAATTTCTTAGTCTAAGATATTTTAAATGATATAAAAAGAGTTTGATGTTACTTGTATATAACATTTCGAAGGTATTTGAGCTTGTGTGTGCAATTTGTGTGTGTGTGTGTGTGTGTGTGTGTGTGTGTGTGTGTGTGTGTGTGTGTGTAAGTTGTGTGTGTTTTAGTTGTGTGTGCGTGTGTGTGTGTGTGTGTGAGTATAGGTGTGTGTGTGTGTGTGTGTATGTAGGTATATATATAAAGATATTATTTTTATTTAAACGAGATGTTTGTAGAAATAAATAACTTTTAAGTAATTAAAGCATTGAATTACATAATTAAAATATAAAAAAATATATTTAAGTGACGTCGGTAATTTCTTGAATTGTTTTAAAACTCAGCTCTACGTACTTATATAATTTTATTATGAAAATGACACAGCAAAAATAAAATATTTTTGGATTATTAGTCTGTGTATTTTTGCTACCTGGTGCCATTTCATCATCACCATCAGTGCTTTGGGATCTAACAGTCGGGTTTTTTGTCGTAAATATTGTTTAGTTGTTTGTATAGTGGTCATAAAAACAAGTCTAGTGAGTGTTTTAATAATTGTATAATCTCGGTATATATTAATCAAATTATAGTTATAAAAACAAATGAGTATGTAGAGATATTGATACTATCATTAAATAATGATCTTCAATAACTAATCAATTAGGGAAATCTCGATTCCAATCTCGAACAATGAAAGTTGAACTATTTCTATAGTGTCGATGTTATCAAATGCTTAGCATTTGCAATTTATACAATTTTTTATTGGAGTTTTCATTTTGTCATGTAATGTTGGAAATATGCGACAATATTTTAAGATAAGAACAATTTTGATAAGTAGGTACTTACTAAAGTTATCAATATCATCATACAAGCCCGTTTCAACTCCTGCTGGGCATAAACCTGTTCGTTGTGCCCAAGCTCGTTTCGTATAGGTACTACCCCTTATCGTACGTCAATCAGACCCATGTGACTTGATGTTTCTAATAGGTTTGGACCCATCAGGCAACACAAATCTGATCTCACGAACTCATACGAACTTACGTTGAACTGACAACAAGATTTAATTTTTAAAATAAAAAATACAAAATAAACATGGTATTTCTTTCCAAGATAATGTAAACTGACATTACAGAATGTGGAAATAAATTGCAAGCCTATTTACTAATTAAAAAAACACCCTTGAACCTTGACAGAACGAACACAATGCAAGGTAATTTCTTGTTGAAACATATCCTTTGAATATGATGGTATTAACCAAATAAAGTAAGTAGTACTTACCTACCTATTATTATTTCCGGGCATTCATTCGACATACATCTCTTATGGCTCTTCTACACATTCACTGAACTATATGCCGCAATATTCTATGGATAATGATCGACGAATACACCCTCTACACGTTCGTGAGCGCAGACGTATTCGTCGACGTTTGGCGAATGTGTAGAGGGGCCATAAAACTTAACTGTACTTTTTTTACTTGTAACTTAGAAAAATCGGTATGTGTACCTACCCAACTTCTTGCAGCTACATTTGGCGAACTATTTTGCGTTTTTTGTCAAAGACAACGTCTTAATCTCCTAGATCTTTACAGATAACTATGATCGCATCCTTGATGAAAAGTATTTTTTGTAAAAAAAACTTTTACTTAGTATATTTCAATAAGCCTACCATTGGTCTGCAGCTTTGATACATTTACTCGCAATACGAATTACTTTTCATGCCATTATTTTAAAGCCAACGCTCGCATAAGTTCATAGACCATTAAATTTTTATCCTTGTCAAAGCATAAAGATACATTTATTTTCAATAACGGTAACTGATAAAAAACACAAAAAGGTCGATGACACCCTGATTAGCATATGAATAGCCATGGTCAATACCCTAAGGGTCATTGAACATAACATATTTCCAATTTGGACACTTTATATCGCTTATAGCGATTTATATGAAAATATATTGATTTTAATTTAGAATCGAATAAAAAATAAAAAGTTTTTTAATTTCTTATGTATACAAATCGAACTCTGTATGGGGCACAAAATAAAGCAAAACAAAATCCAGAACATTGGCAGGTAGCACGCCCATCGCCGCATATTAAAATAGGTAGATACCTAATATAGGTACTTACCTACTGGTTTCCTCACAATGTTTTTATATATTATTATTATTTAGCCAGTGATTTAGTGGTGTCCACTGCGTGGCTCGTTTTGCCCACAAATTGCCCGACATGCGACAGTCGTGTCCGGCCCAGTTCCACTTCAGGCTGGCGGCTTTGTCGCAAACGTCAACAATTCTGGTTTTAGTGCGCAGCATACTGTTTCGCGGTCTGACTGAATGTTTTTATCATAAAGTATTTTTAAAGGAGCAACTAAATTAGTATTCTGGGACCCAATATATGTTACAATTATTACAAATCCATTCTATTCGCCTTTACGGCATCGCGTTAGCGCCCAAGTTAGATACTCTGCATAGATTATAATGATAGATAAGTTGGATCGAGTGAAGTTCTCTGCCTATTACAAATGAAACAGACAAACATTACTAAAGACGATAGCCTATCGGTTGTTTTAAGGTTCTTCTCGCTGGGGAGAGGAACTCAGATAAAAATGACATCAAATTCAAAATTCCTTCCTTCTTTCCGATCTATCTAACCAGTCATTTTTATCTGTCTTCCTCTCCACAGATATTGAGGAGTTGGCGCGGCAAAACAAGATCACCAAGCAGATTCTAGAAGCATACATTCAGAAGAAACTGGGCATCAGGAACAGCTATGTGAGACCACCGTCAATCCACGACATTCTTCCTATGAATATGAAGAAGGAGAAAGTCGAGGAGTTGAACCCTGAGGAGGCTGAAGAACAGGAGGACCAAGAACAAGAGAACCCTGGACAGGAGTATAGCGAAGATGATAGCTTGCAGAGTGTTGAAAGCGAGCAGATCGACTCCATCTATGACAATGAAGGTATTTATGTTTTGGTTCAGCTTACCTTGCCAACTGGATCTATGTGCTCAATTGCTCATGGCTCAAGCTTGTTTTTGTTCTCGATAAACCGACAAGTAGAGTGACTTTCTGGATGGTCTACGATTGGGCGTTTCCATGCTTCTAAGTTAAGTTGCCTATCCTGGCTGTAAATTAATTCAACCATGACGATCAGTCACGAGTTTCGTTTTTAACCGACTTCAACAAAAGGAGGAGGTTCAATTCATTAGAATCTTTTATATGTATTATCCTCGATTACTCGAAGACGCCTGGACTAATTTAGAAAATTATTTTTAGTTTGAATGGCTATACTTCCCACTCCCAGGTGGTCTCATAAATAGATCTCATTGTATTCAATTCTTGTAGCTTAGTGTGATTTTTAACTAACTGTTGTAACTTGGGATTATAGGTAGCAAATTACATAAAACTGAAATACATGCTAAAGATTTTGAACTATGATGAAATGAGGTACTACTAACAGCTTTGTATCGTGCAAACAATGTATGCGTGATCAAAATTGGGTTACAATAAGTATACTTATGGGCCAATGACTTGTAGTTTGGGGCTGTTACTCAAATTAGGTACAAGAACGACAAGGGGTCAACGATATTGCCTAAATGTTGTTTTCGAAATATGTATATTAGCTGGTATATCCAAAGGCGAAAGTTGAAACCTACCTACATTATTGGACGTAGGACTATTTCAAAAGCTCTGATTTTTAGGAGTGTACCTCTGATGTTCGACAGTCCTTTATTTCGACTCATCGCTAACTTCGAAAAGATATAGTTTGACAAGCGTTTGTTTCGACGGAACATTACTTCGACAACACAATCTTCGAAAGACCACTACGTTGACTGACTTTTTTTTATACTGCGTCATGAACTTAGGACTCTTTTCTCAGTCCTCAAGAATTTTCTACAGAATTATCTAATACAGATCGTTGCTCTGACTTGCAGCAGTAGGAAGAAAAACAAAACAGGATCAAGACCAAGGCACGATAGATAATCTTTCAGATCTTTAAGATTCTTTGAGTGTCGGCAAAATCTTGTCAAAATTCCACCCTCCTTTCGTAACAGGTTGCAAGCTTATCACCCTCTAGCATAAGGGATTGATGAAGAGTGAAGTTTAGATGCCTCTATATAAAAATGTTGTGGTCTACTAACTAACTCTATCAACATCAGTCCTAGAAAGTACACAGCTAGACACTGGTGCCCTCCCAATTAATAACCAAGGAAATTATTTTAGCATTGAATTGAACTAACACCCAGAACCAATGTTATTTTAATGATCATTAACATACTTAAATATTTAAAAAGAACATCACGCCTAAATGTGGTCAGAAACATTAGCTAATACAAGGTTTAGTCATACCGTGAAACTAAGGATCTTCCTAATTCGTTAAATATTTGCTGCAAACTGTTTGGTAAACCGCGACCTAAATTATGATTTTTGTATGAGCCATGTCAATGTTTGATCAAATTACACATTATTCGTCACTGCGTTGCATAACTCAAGTTGATGGCGTCACATAGATGTAACCACTAAAGTTATAGCCTCATCTAGTGGTCATCAATGTTTTATACCTACACTAAAATGAATATAAAACCACTAGTTTCCGCTAGCAGCTTCGCTCGCGTGGTACTAACTAATTGTCTAGGTAAGGGTGAATTGCTAGATCGCCCCTGCGGCAGGCGCCGGCTCCTATTGGCACGAGATCTTTCTGTTTCCTAGATTGCTCATGATATACCTACTGAACGGTATCTTCTAGAAATTTCAAAATTGTCCCTGCACAGACGCACGTCTGACAATTGTCAGACGCAATTGCCGGCGTTTCAGTAGATAGCCAATTTTACACAGACGCGTGTATATTTAAAAATGGCACTGTGTAGTGTCTGTGTATGATCTCCCGTTTGTATGGAGTTTTGACAAATGTGTTTGTTACGCTATTTAGAAGGTACTTAAGAAATCATATACCTAAGTATTACATACACCAAGTGTGGTTGTTCACAATGGGGTCTATGTTTTCGCAGAACCATGCTAACTCCTTGCATGTCGTGCAAGGAGTTGCACGTTGTGATTTACACCTTTCGTAAGTATACCTTTACCTCTTTATAAATTCTAAACCTTTGATATTTCGACAATGTATGGCGTATGATACCTACTTACAAAGTATCCCTTTTGAATTATGTCAGTTTGATAAAACAAGTTCCGCGGTAAAACCTAGGCTGTCCTATAGGTACAGTCAGCAACGAAAGTCAATAAACATCTTATGTTTTAGAAATCTTAATATTTCCGAATTCCGTAACATCATGACCAACAATTTTACTTATATTTGAAGATAAAGTCTTGGTTCATAATAATTTCCCAAGAAAAGTTAATTTTTTCTTGGTTATCGAAAACAAAAGCCATTTTAAAAAGTCCAACTGTTAATAGACTTTCGTTGCTGACTGTGCCTTCTACTTATCGTATCACTAATAAATTCCTTGGAGCTACCTACGAACATTTGAAACTTTCGTGATTTGATGACATCGATTTCTCGATCGATCGACTTTATCGATTTACCGATTTCAATATTACAAGCGCAATGTAGCGTCTGTGTGGCTTGGTTAGTTTTTGAAACGTTATGTAGGTACTTATACCGCTGACCAGAATGACCCTGAGCACCTGCAAAAAGATTTATAATCGCATTTGACATTATCAAAATCACCTTGAGAAGTTCAATGTTGGTTACCGTATCGGTTATCAACTATCACGTTCTTCAATATTATTAAGATTATTTTTCTATTTTATTTATTGCGTAAAAATAATCAAATACATGCACGAGTAACTCTTTGATCAAGAATTAAGTATTTTTCAGACTTCGTTCTGTTGTTTTCCAGCTGCTTAGTCCCACTTATATAATAAAGCTGAAAGTTTGTGAGTTTGTTTAGATGTTTGGATGTTTGTATGTTTATCTTTTGTATGTTTTCAATCACGCCTAAATCAGTGAACCGATTTGGATGAAACTTGGAATAGGCGTAGATAGTCAATTGGAATAGCACATAGGCTATAGTAAATTAATAATAGATAGAAAATAGAGAGTGGTGGGAGATCTCCAGCATGAACTTTTGGGATGAAATACTCGTAAATTGATCTAAAAATATGAAATTTATCTTATCTTAGCACAATAGTAAAATTTACAAAACAGAACCAAAAATAGTTGGCATAACCCTGGTCACGAACCTTCTCATGTTTTTTCCTCTTGTTTTATATCGCAGATTGATTCACTTACATTTTTATATTAAAAGTAAAGTAAGTTCGTATGAGTCAGTAGCCCACTCTGGTGACGGATATTTTTATATCGAAAAACAAAGATAATGTTACCTCTTGTTCTCCTTGACGAGGTCAATGTTAGCTTGAGACCGGTCTAACAACGTAAAATGTACGACAGTAAGATCTGACTTTTTTATAAAAATTAAGATAGTGGTTCGACGAATATCAATAAAATTTTATGAGTTCTGTATAATTTAAATTATTAGTGCGATATGGGTGATATTTAGGTTGCTTTTTTAGTAGAAAAATGTTTCTAAACTAGAAAAACAACAAACGCTAATTTAAAATTAAAAACACATCGTTTTTGTCTGTTGAAAGGTGACTGACCCTGTAATAAAACAGGAGTTATTATGACAATAATTAAACAATTCATTACTTTTATTCATTATGATAACTACGACAATCATAATTCAGGTAATATTTTATTACTTTTATTCAATGACTTTTTAACCGACTTCAAAAAAAGGAGGAGGTTATATGTTCGGCTGTATGTATGTTTTTTTTATGTATGTTCACCGATATTTCCGTCAGTTGTGGACCGATTTCCAAAAATTTTTTTTTTTGTTTGAAAGGGTATACTCTCAAGGTGGTCCCATTTAATTTTATTCCTGAGGGGTTAATAGTTTTCCCGTAAAACTAAAACAATCACTGAACTTTAAGAAAATTGTGGACCGATTTCCAAAAATTTTTTTTGTTAGAAAGAGGTATGCTCTCAAGGTGGCGCCATATATTTTTTTTTTCCTGGGGGATTGACAGTTTTCCCGTAACATTCAAAAAACCTCATTCTCACTACACAACACACCCTGACTTACAATCTGAGTCAAACATTAAATAGTTTGAAAGGGTATTACACTCGAGGTAGTCCAAAATATTTTCTTTTCCTTATGGATTGATAGTTTTCCCCCTTGCTGAACACCGGTGTGTCCTTTAGTAGGTCTGCCCATGACTTCTCATCTTTTCCTACTTAAACTACGATAAGCAAAGTCTTAATGTACTCGTAGCTTACTATATTATTTACACATACACTTTTATTTACACAGTATTTATTTACTTACACTAAAAAGAGAAAAATAAGAATATAATTTGAAGTCGGTGCCAAGTGAATACGATTAGGTAGGTACATATAAAAAAAAGAAATCGAGCGATAGCGTACCAGGATACAATTTTGCACCCAAGTTCTTTTGAATTTCTTAGATGTAAATGAATAGTTGGCACCGACTTCAAATTATATTCTTATTTTTCTCTTTTTAATGTGTAGAAGGTTCTTCTGTTTGTGTTCTGTGAAGTCGGTTCAATTTTTTTTTTTTAATTTTTATATTGGATGTGATATACGTAAATTTTTTGTTCTAAGTTTAAATCAGACAAACGAAAACCAATAAGTTTCTTTGTTATAAAATTGAATTTAATCAGATAGAGAACAAGCATTCTTGAAAGCAATTGAAAAAGGAACGGTCAACAGGAGATAAGACAGATTGTCCCTGAAGGCTATTTTCCCGCTTATCCCGATCCGACGCCATATTGTAATAGCTCGCCAATCTCCATGTTACCGGTGACGACTGGCACTAACTATTCAGCTAGAAACATTATCTGTTTTATACATATTCTGTTTTTTTTTAAATAATAGGTAGGTTCTCTGGCGGTTTTAGGCTCCGTTGAAAACGATATATATAATGAAACTAATAATTTTGAAAAATTTGCTACTTACTGATAAAAAAAAATATTTTATGTGCCTACCTAATAATAATCTTAACAGTAGCGATCAGTCCATGTACCTTACATTGTCAATTTATAAATCAACAACATTCTTAGTCAAAGAACATGGCGTACGGTTTTTACATAGTCACGAAATCACGACGGAACTCTAAATAATGTCTTTGTTCGAAATTCAAAGTGGACAAACGACAGTATAAAAGTTGCACACACACCAACACAAAATGTGGTCGATATGACGTCTTTTTGTTTTTTATTTGAAGACCGATGAGAAGTAGGATTATTTTTGTCACAATATGATGTGTACCTGGTACATACCTACCGGAATAATTTCCTACATCTATTTACAGAAATCAAACTACAACATAATTAATTACATTTCACAAAAGAATCAGTCAAAACATCTTCATTCATCAGGTTCGTTTAACCGGTCTGTAACTATCTCAATTAATCTGGATCAGGAAGTACAGTGGTCAGCGTCACCAATTGGTAACCCCCCCTAAAAGACGTTTTAAATAGCTAACGTGTCTCGTGCAGGGGGGTAACCAGTTGGTGACGCTGACTATACCTACCCATTATTTTTCTGTTTATTATAATAACAAAAATAATGAGTTCAAAATATTGAAAAAACACACGGAGTTGTGGCACAAGACAAGAATGCAACAAGAGCATCGTGTTCTGACCTATTTCCGGATTGCGATGGGGTTAACATGTCTACTTCGCACTTATCTAGGCATAAACTCCCTTTACGTATTATACAGGGTGTAAAAAGACTACTACCGAAAACTAAGGGGTTACAATCAGACCATGATTCCATACATATTTAGCGAAAAAAAAAAACGAATAACTTAGCTACGTCATTTTATTTTATTTTCTAGTTATTTACTACTATTACTACTACTACAACATAATACGAGTACGACCATACCTATCTAATAGTTTCATTTATAAAAGAAAAAACGATTAAAACTCAAAATCCAGCAATCTACGTACTCGTATAAAAACGCGCCGAGTACATACGCTCGACCAGCTGTGCGAGGTTCTCCGGCTAAAATGATTTTTTCGAATAATCCTTTTGGATTTGGTTGTGTGTTGCGATGCTGTACCTACGAAAGAGGATCTATGAAAGAGGTAACGAAGATGGCATAAGTATGACCCACGACTAATACGTATTGCGTGTTTAAAAATTGTGTAGCATTCACTGACACTTATGATTAGGTGGTTGCGTTTCAGAAAATTATACCTATTTGGCCTAATGATAAATTACTCTAAATTGTATATGTACCTACTTATTAAACTTACACAAGCTGTGTTTGAAGAAATTTTATGTTTTCTATACACAGACAATCAGACATGTTTAATCTACAAGGTAGGTATAAGTAAATGAAGATCCAGTTTTCCTTTTTTACAACGGAACCCTATAAACAACATACCTAGGTACAATACGCACAATCGTTCTTTAGCTCTCTGAAGTAGCTGCGCAGAACCCATTTCTGATGACGCCTAAAATCTTGCTATCTACTTACTCCACCAAACCTGCGCAAGCGTCTATTGCACCTAACTTCAGAGAGCTAAAGATCCGTTGTGCTTAGTGTACAGTCTGTCACCAACTGGTAACCCCCTCGTACGAGACTCGCAGTTACCAGTTGGTGACGCTGACCATACATACCGTCAATAATAAAACCTCATCTCATCGTTTTAAACAAATACCAACCCTTGTTTGGTCCTAAAAAAAGAGGGCTGTACTGTCGACAACAGTCAACAAAAACTGGTGAACCTTTTGGAATATTCCACTCCGAATTTTCTGCTCCGAATCACTGACAGTGACAGCAAAAGTAACTGGAAATTAAAATGCCTTGCATCACTTGGCAGGACTTCTTTAATAGCACAGACGGAAAGCTCTCTGACCTGTTTCCGCTGACTAAAGCTTCATTTCTAAAGGATCTTAAACCGCTAAGTGGAATAATGGGACATCGTTAGTATCTCAGTAGACCTTTATGAACTAATTCTTTAGTATTTGCAATTTGGTAGACCGACAAGAACTAATACAAAAAAAAAACAACGGAAAGGTTGCCGGGAAGAAATCGCTTACAGTGATGAACCGCCCAGTGTACTAAGAACTTGTTATTTTTAATGGATTTGATTTAAATATTTTCTTGGTGTACAATAAAGTGTTCATTCATTAATTTAAACTTTAAATTGTCTTTAGACACACTTTCAATACAATTTCATTGTCTGAGTAGGTACTGGAATTAATTAATGGATCAAACTTTTTTAGTTAAGTTTTTTTAATTTTAATGTAGGTATTAGGGTGGATCGACAATGTATGAACAAAATTTTTTTTTCGACAATCGTTTGCTAATAGTGGGGGAAAGTTGTATTATAGTGAGCATAGAAACTGTGATTTTTTTCAGATTTTTAAAGTAACATCTAATGCTGCCGCATTGAAGTTGAAAAAAAATTTTTTACTGAAAATTTGCCTTACTCTCTAACATCGAAATTGTTATTTTGAATATGATATTTTTATAAATTTTGTTATAAAATACAAATATAAACTGTATATTTAAATAATTAATAAAAAAAAATTGTGGCACTCCGGGAGTGCCGACAGAAGTGAAAACTTGAACAATTACGTACATTACGCACAATGAATTTTATCCCTCCAAAGTTACTGCGCAGAACCCATTTATGATGACCCACAAAGATGAAGACAGCGGTTGTCAGACAGACAACAAGAAATGACAGAGGCTTTACACCGCGGCCTAGAAATTAACACCTGAGTTGCGTACAGACTCATATGAACTTACTTTTTTTGGTACTTGAAAAGCTGAGGCTTGTGCTTTCACAGTGTACATTTGCCTGAAATAACAAGTACAAACTTACAAAAATAGATATTTGGTTTGTATCAAAACTAAAAAGTGATTGTACTAACATACATTTAATTTTAACTATGTACTTAGTAGCAACAATAGTATCCTGAAGTTATTGCATATAAATAGTGTGATACTTTCATTGAGTGAGTGTGATTCAAAAATTGTAGAATGTCTGTACTGTACTTATACATCTCATTGCAGGCGACTGTACCTAACAGGTAGCGCTACTACAGTATCTATTCTTGTACTACTAAAGTAGGTACAGCACCAAAATAATACTGCAGCTAGGTAAATAAATACAATGTCCCAGGCACTACAGCATCATCTTGAGTGTAGGCATAGGTTCGCTCCTGAATCTCCTGATTCTGTATAAATCATCTAGTATAGATGTACCTACAGAGGCAGAGGTTTTAGATAAAATAAAGTGTTATTGTTGAACAATTGTAATAATTTAAAAGTTAAATTTATAGTAAACGCAACATATACAATTTGACATATCAATGATTTGAAAAGTGTCTGCGCAACCCCTATGAACACCATCACTGATAGTTATTAGTAGCTTCATGCAACTCAAGAGTATAGTTCGCCCAACGGATCTAGGCATTTGTAAAGTTAGCCATTTGTCTGCGCAGAACACAATTTTGTATGAAAAAGTGGTCACTGCGCAGACAATCTGCTAACTTCACGAATGCCTAGATCCGTTGGGCGAACTGAAAGTAAGACAAAAGCTAGATCAAACGGATTTTTGGATTAGGAAGGTTTTGTACCTACATATCTAGTTGGATAGAAATAGCTTTGGGAATGTTCCGGCTCCTCTCTGGTTTTCTTCAAGCCACAAGTAAAAATACTTACTTCTGAAAAAATGCTAATAGGTACCTACTAATATTAGCATGTAGGTATCAGATAGGATGGTTTATCTAGATAAGGTCAAATAAATAAATGTGCTAGCGCCGGGACAAAATACAAATGTAAATTTTTTACTAGGTACCTAAATAAAATTATCGCAGCCGCCCGCGCCACCAGGGAATCAAACCCGTTGTAAAAACGCAGAAAGTTGCCAGCCTTCTGCGTCTAAGGCTTTGGCTACTAGAATTCATAGGTCACCTAAGTAGTAGCTGTTCCTATCTGTTTTCTGTGGTAGTACGTAGGATTAGGTTAGAAAGAGAAATACCTATTATAGAATAGGTAGGTTTCTATAGCACTGTACCTATTGATACTAGGTAGGTTATCAATTTCATCAATTTCAATCAAATCACAAACTGTATGAATCTAAATATTGTATGTATTTTTTTGTTGCAGTAGTCAACACAAAAGTAACTTTTTTTATTTTTCCCGCTTCAAATCAAATCAATTAGTTGACTAAAACTGTCAAGGGTCAACACACAAAACTTTATAATGTTCCATCAATCAACACTTACCAAGCACTCAATCAATTTTTCGATACGTCAATTACTAGGTTCCGTCATACGTGTGTGTGTCATTCATTTCATTTCGACGTCACATATTCTAGCTCTCATTTCGATCTTTGATTGATTCGGTCACACAAGTACATCAGCTCACTCACTCTTCAGAATGAAAGCAAATCTTCATTTGTCCCGCTCGTAAATCGTACGTGACGTCGTCACATAGAGATATTGAACGGGACAAAAATTCTAAGGTGTTACAAAGAATGAAAATGAGGACCGGAACATTTTTGAGCGAATGAGTGGTACATTTGAAGTGCTTCACTCATGTCCTATTCAACACTATTAGCGTCTTGACCATAAAAAGGTACCATGCTAAATCTATGGTCTTGACAGTAAAGCGTCTTACCGTTTTGACAGTAAAGCGTCTTACCGTTTTGACATTAAAGCGTCTTAGCGTTTTGACATTAAAGCATCTTAGGTCAAGTGACAGCGTCTTAGTTGAATCCAAAGGTTTTTACTCATATTTCCTCTATGTCGCTAACGCGCCTAAAGAAGTTTTCACTTCAAAAATAGATAAAACATACATGAAACTACTAAAACTACAGAGCTAAGTTTGACCTAAAATCTCTCTTTTTCTCAAACTTGGCCATGACTTTGCGAGATTCTTATTTTGTTTGAATCAAGATTTTTCTAGCTTTTGATGTGCAGACAGAACATAGAGATTTTATTACAATTAGTAAAAACTAATTCAACAGCTTGTATGTGGCAAGGTAGACTTGAAAAAGACCCTTAATAAACATTTAGCTGATAATTTTCGGACGTACGCTGCTCATCCGTTATCGAAGTTTTTCAGGATGAGCAAAGTAGCTATTCCTTTGGATTACTGGTCTACTATCTTCTTTAGGTTTGGTGGGAGGTATTTAGAGTTTAATAATTACTGAAACAGAGATGTTGGGCCCATTTTTACACGAAGAGTGTTTTTTATAGGAACCACGTCTTGGTGCGTAAAGTTTTACTACAAATGTTGAAATTTTGGTGCGATATCTCCGAGAAAATGTAAAATCGTAATACTTATAGAAATAGCACGTGCTGCCATGCGTGTGGTAGCCGTTCAGAAGATATATTACTTTGCTAAATCGTCTGCAACATAGCTAATCGCAGAAAAAATATTCAGTGTAAACAAATTGATCAGCACTCAACACAGATCATCTGCACTTTCAGGCAAGGCATCACTTATACTCTGAAAGGATTTATAATAATAAAGATTTATATAATAATAACAGCTTCTAGTTTTAAAGTGCTTTGCCCATCATTTCCATGTAAGATTGTGGTCCTAAAGTTAAACCATCATGTTAAAGGGACAAAGGGGAAACTCGTTCATAGTAACAGGCAAATTATCCCCTGCATTGGTCTTCCAGTTCGTTTTTCAAGCAACCGAATGATGCCACCGCCGCATTAAGTTAGTTTTTCGTCAGTTTCAGCACATTCTATGACTATAAGCTGCTTTTTGCCGATTTTTATAGTAAAGATCTGACTGACAACTTTCTCTAATAACTTAGCAGTATCTGCCATTATGCGGTGGTTTATGACCAAAATAGACAGATCCAGGCTCTTCTATTATTAAAATGTGATCCTCCACCATGATCTACTGGTAGTTCCGTTTACTCTTTTTCGGTATTTGCATCGTCCTGACTTTTTTTCCGTCAAAGAACAATAGTGCGAATAAGTTCGAAACATGCATCTTTGGGAACATTTTCACGAGTTTTCTCTTCCCACTTTGTATCGATGAATTACGGATATGTTTGACTTGTGCGGTGAAAACTTAAGTTCTAATTCATTGTTCTACTCAAGAACTAGAGAACAGTGTACTTAAAAACAAATTAAACTTAAAATGCGATGATCATAGATGCTCTACAAAATGATGAAAAATTACCTATATTGCAAAAGTTCAATGACCTTGCGGCGGCACTTACCCTTTCTTGATCCTAATAATATTTTGCACACTTTATTTTGAGCCCATAAGACACCCTTTTTTTGCTATTAGCAAACCATTTTCAAAAAAAGTGAATTTCGATCCACCCTAGTAGGTATACCTACCAGTTTCCTATTCTAGTTTTGCTCTCGAAGAAACATTCCATTTATTTGTTTGGTTGCCAAGACTACAAATTCATTCGCTGTAAAAAACTTATGAGACCTCTTTACTAGCTGGGCGCCCCGGTTTGTGCTGCGCGTCGTTCCTTGACTAAAAACTCTATACTTACTCTATACATGTCGTACAGTCAGCAACGAAAGTTGATTAACAGACTGATTTTTAAAACGCCATTCGTTTAAATTTCTAAGAAAAAATTAACTTTTCCTGGGACATTATTATGGGCTGAAACTTATTCTTCAACCACTGGACAAAATATTGGTCATAATGTTCAATATTTTGGAAATAGTAAAATTTGTGAAACATCAAATGTTATAGTATTTTTCACGTAGGAATGTATCCCTGACACATAAACTTTTACCTTTTACGCTGTATAACAATGAATCATTTTGAAATAAATGAAATCTAGTGTTAATACTAAAAGATACAACTTAAAAAAAAAGTGTCAATTTCCTTTTCAATAATTTCAGAAAACATAAAAGAGTCTTGTCACGGGACCGTTCCTATGTGAAAAAGACTATAAGCGACTTTCGTTGCTGACTGTACACAAATTGTAACAGTGAAGGAAAATTATAAATCACTTGGTAGCATTATTGTGGCAAAGCTTTAGGCTAGTGGTTATAAACTTGCTCCGAGATACTTGGGTTATTTCAATAATAAATCAACAAACACATTCGCACATTTTTAATCAATGAGATGCGTTCAATGGAATGTTTTAATTAATATTGATCTCTTGATTTATAATCTTGTTTTTTTTAATCATCAAAAAACTGTCAAGGTAAGGTTTTATAAACGGATATGACTCGATTGTAATTTATGTAGTATTTATGTCACTGGCTGGTTATAACTCTAGCTCAATGCCCAGACAGGCAGATTGCAAGACTAAAATAATAGTTAAAAGAAAATATATGTCACTGGCGCCATGGTAAATCCCAAGCGTATCGAAGTAGGTATTCTAAAGTTTCCAGTAAATGAAATAAAATTACGGCCTTACTAATAAACGCGGTATAAAGTTAAAACTGAGTGTAAATTGACAAAATGTATGGTTATTCCTATTTTATTCCGAGGAATAACTTTACACCACGATCAGAGACAGTGACGCACATTTTGATAGAGGCACATTGAAAATGGGTCCTAACCTACTACCAAATATTCGAAACCAAAAAATTGCCCCTTGGCAGACAGAAATCGTAGTAAAAATCATCCGAATATTCATCAAACGAACGAAAAAACGAACTCGAAAAACCCCTCTGAAAGTTTTTCCGAAGTTTTTCCTAAAAGACGCTCGTTATTGTTATGTATTTTCTGTTGCAGGTAGAAAAAAATATCCCACCCCGCCTTTTGAGCCCGAGATAGAACCCACTCGTTGGAACCGTAAGCAAATTCCGAACTTATTTTCATAACTCACTGGCTTTAGAGTTATACACGCATTACTAATTCAATTACTAAACAACTGTCGCGGCAGATGGTCGTACTGTAATAGTACATTATGGTACTAGTGTGTAACATTGGTGATTACCGCCGAGGTGTTTTTATGAGCCGAGCCGTTAGGCGAGGCTCATAATAGAACAGAGGACGGTAATCATCAATACACACGTGTATCATACGACGTTTTTCAACACACTTGTGAATAAAATAACAATAAAAACTCATTTTCAACAGTGAAAACGAGTTGTGAAAAATGTTTCGCTATTGCGGGAAAAATTAATCAGTTTTCCTATGCGCGCGCATTGCGATCGGCCACAGACTATATTTCCGCGCCGCGCATAGGGTTTGCGGCCTATTCTGCCACGGACAAAATGGGGAATTTAAAGTTTTCTTTTATTATAGAGAAAACAAAAGTTATATTTGAGTGAAAGTTTTATTTATTAAACACGTACGAGTTAAAATTATCTATTTAAATTAGAAGTTGCATGAAATGAGCAAGCAATAGGAACATTAATTTATTTGTTCTATTGAACACGATCTTTTTTCTGAATAAAAACTTTTTAAAGAACAAAGCAACTCAACCAATAAAATTAAAAAAAAAATCTATTAATCACTAGTGAGTTATAGTAATGAAAAAGTCACAGTTTGATTATGGGTGTCATTATGTGCCTAATTGCGGTGACCATAGAGCCACTTTATGAGCAAGTGTGTTGAAATAGTACATTATGGTACTAGTGTGTAACATTGGTGATTACCGCCGAGTTGTTTTAAGAGCCGAGCCGTCAGGCGAGGCTCTTAATAGAACCGAGGACGGTAATCATCAATACACACGTGTATCATACGACGTTTTTCAACACACTTGTGAATAAAACAACAATAAAAACTCATTTTCAACAGTGAAAACGAGTTGTGAAAAATGTTTCGCTATTGCGGCAAAAATGAATCAGTTTTCCTATGCGCGCGCATTGCGATCGGCCACAGACTATATTTCCGCGCCGCGCATAGGGTTTGCGGCCTATTCTGCCACGTACAAAATGGGAAATTTAAAGTTTTCTTTTATTACAGAGAAAACAAAAGTTATATTTGAGTGAAAGTTTTATTTATTATACACGTACGAGTTAAAATTATCTATTTAAATAAGAAGTTGCATGAAATGAGCAAGCAATAGGAACATTAATTTATTTGTTCTATTGAACACGATCTTTTTTCTGAATAAAAACTTTTTTTAAGAACAAAGCAACTCAACCAATAAAATTAAAAAAAAAATCTATTACTCACTAGTGAGTTAGGCTGTGTCCCCAGTAGGCAAACTGTTAGCGGCCGACTGAGTTTGCGGCGTATCGATTTAGTACGCCCTTCCATATATTTAAAATGGAGTGTCCACAGTTTGCTAGTTTTGCGCTCACTGTACGCAGTTTGCCGCTTCTTTTTTTCTTTCTCTTCTTTCAGTCGGCCGCTAACAGTTTGCCTACTGGGGACACAGCCTTATAGTAATGAAAAAGTCACAGTTTGATTATGGGTGTCATTATGTGCCTAATTGCGGTGACCATAGAGCCACTTTATGAGCAAGTGTGTTGAAAAGTACTTTGAATGCTTGTTTTAGTAAAGCCTTACTATAGGTAGGTCTTCTTCTTTTTCCTATCGTGTCACCGGTTCTTTCAAACCAGTGTGGTGAAAGGATAGGTTCTAACCTTTAATATAGTATATCATTGAAGGCTTTGGTGATCTAGTGGAAGCGGCTTCCAATCATAAGGTTGTGGATTCAAGGTTGTGATTGTGATGTGAACGAATGAGTTTTTCTGCCAAAAATTTAGGTACCTAGTGCAATTTATGCCAGACACTATTGCTGTAGAGCAATGTTTTAGACACTATAATGTTTGAAAACAAAGCCCTCAAGGCAAAGATGCATGCATATGCCTTTGTCTACCAAGTTTTTATGTATACCTAATATGTATGTATTTATAAAAAAAAGTATAAAATTATGTAAGTATTGTATCCGTTATCTGTTTCGCATAATATAAGCTTTGCTTAGTTTGGAGCTAGATGACGCTGTGTGAAATGTCCAGCATTATTTATTTATTACTAGCTGACCCGCGCGACTTCATCTGCGCATAATTCGGTCCAGCCGTTCACGCGTGATGGCGTGACCAAGGGATATAGGGATTCATTTTTATACATAGAGAAGATATTACAAGAAAATGTAGATCATCCAAAATCATCAGTTTTCATATAAAATCTAGAACAAGATTTTCTGCGATCTTGTTAAACCACTATTCTAAGTAGGTACGTAACCGGTGGACCATCCTATTGCATGACATTTGAACCAGGTATCCACCTCAAGGCCTTGGTAGACGCTGCGTATCATGTGGCCATTTAGATGAAGAGACACCTTTGTGTTTGCTACGATATCTTTTCTTGTCGTGTCACTAGTTCTTTCGAACCAGTGTAGTGCAAGGATGGCTTCTGTCGTACACTTGACGCATGTTTACAATTTTTTTTAGGTTCTACGAAATGCCAGTTTCCTCGCGATGTTTCTCTTTACCGTTTGAGAGATGGTACTGGCATGAAACACAATTTTTTTTTGATGAAGACAAAATCAGTAGGTACCTACTTAGTAGGTAACGTGGGCTCTCGCTTTCCTGCATAGAGAAGTGATTGCTTCGTGGGTATTTCACGTATTTTTATCCTTTTTGAGTTCTTATTCGAAGTTTTTGAGGTAATTATCTATCGTATCTGGTCCAACTGGTTACATTCTAGTGCAAATATGTCGCGTTTGGCGAAAATCACGATATTAGTAGAGCTATTTTGAGTCAAATGTTTATGATAGTTGGTTGATCGGCAGAACTAAAGTGGTTGTTACTGATTCAATTTCTGTCTGATTCTCTTGCGAAGAATTTTATAGAATTTTATATAGTTAGTCCCATAGATTTAGCATGGTTTAATATGGACAATCGTTCTTTAGCTCTTTGAAGTAGATGCGCAGAACTCATTTTTGATGACGCCTAAAATCGTGGTATCTCGCTTACCTGCGCAATCGCCTATTCTCCTCCATTGCACCTAACTTCAGACAGCTAAAGATCAGTTGTGCTTAGTATACTTCTTTGGTACAGGGTAGTCCCTATTCTCTCGTATTGCCACTCTGACACTGACAAAAACTCTGAAGCACGTCAACGAGGTTATAACAATATAAAAATTACCATACCTAAACATTAAACTAGCTGTTGAATAGACAAATTTTCACTTTTATGGTCATAATTTAATATTTGTGATGTCTCTTGAGTGTGAAATGTCAAAATTAATAACTATTTGCCTCGGCTAACCTTTGCAAGAGTTAATTACAATTAGTAATATAATAGTTAAATAATAGTCAGTACCTACCAATTATTAATAATATGTATTTTACAAGTAGCTTTCCTAAATGCACCTACTTAGCGATATTGTGCTTTCCTGATTAGTGTTAATAATTTAATTAGTTCCTAATTATTTATCTTTTTTTTCTCTATCTTTTGGTTTTTTTATGTAGTTTTATTTCAAAGGAAACGCTTTTTTAAATACCTACTTGCTTTAATCTAAAACGTAAACAGGTTCACGACTGTATCCCAAGGTGCGGTAGACATTCTCTCAGATCTTTTTATATTACTTATTCCAGATCCTTTGAAGATGTCCAGAGGGGGTAGTCAGAGGCATGTCCAAACACATATTTGATACATGCCCACATCTTGCAGAAGTTAGTATTCCATACGTGACAGGTTGCAAGCCCATCGCCGCCTATAAGAACACTAACTGGTTTCCTTACGATGTTCCTTCACTGTTTAGAGCACGTGTTAAAATGAAATTGGGAGCAAAGCTACTTTTATGGGAACCGAATTATCACTTAGCTCTTTTTTTTAATTTCTTCGTTAAAAGTAGTTTTTACGCAAATCATCAACTTGCACAATACATAACACGCATTTTATACATTTTCTTGCATATTAATTTCAAAACCAAGTCAAATTACCCGTGGTATTTCCTAAACAGAACTAATTCATAGTTTACATACTAAATCAAGGTTAAGTTAAACAGCATGCTTCTTAAATGAGCCGTGATGGCCGAGGGGAGAAGCTCGACTTTTATTGAAATCATCAATGATCTGATTTTATTTTATTTTTTTCTTATATTTAAAAAAAAAACATTTTTGTCATGCATAGGTCTGACTGAACAAACAAAATATTCTCAAAACAATCCTATGATGACTGTATTAGTATGTATTACGTATATGGTCTGGGGTATTACCTACCTACACAATATACATATTTCAAATAGGTTTTTGGTAAAATATTAAAAAAACTTCATACTACTGAACATAGAAACTCCTTTTTAGAATTTGTTTCAAAAGACTACATAGAACCTCCTTTTCGAACTCGTTTAAAAAAACCTACATAAAACCTCATTTTCGAAGCCGTTTGAAAAGCCTACTAGGACCTCTTTTTTCGAAGTCGTTTAAAAGCCTAAAACATTGTATTGCTCATCTAGATTGCAACACGGCAGATGTTAATTGCAACTGTTTTAAAAGTCAAGGGCGGGATACGTAACACAGCTCGTTTCTATTGATGATGATGCGTTGATTTAAAAAAAAAAAAGCACGTGACTGTCGTGGAACACTCGGTTGGAACGAAGTTTAAACTTTGACATTTGTCAGAAACGCTCTTCCGTACTAACAATGTAACAATCTATGGACTGTTTTGCGACTGCGCACTTCGAACTGTGACGATTTGACATAATGTATCGTGACGCAAAAATCGAACACTTTTTTTCGTCTAGCCCCCATCCGATACCGTCCGAAAAGGAACTTCGTTCCAATAAAGTCATTTAAATCTTGGGAAGACCTGCCATGCCTAGAGGTATAAGCTCCATTAGGTATTATTTGTAAACAAAAATATGCAATCATCTGAAAATCATTTTGATTCTTAGACTACCTACTAACGTTTTGCTTTTCATATAGTTTAGCTACTTCCGATCACAGCAATTCGCAATAAGATTTAGATGCACGATTACTGAAGTATTTCGGTTACGATCGTGAGAAAATAATCATCATAATTATATCATGCCGCTTAATTGTAGCAATTTAAAGGTACTGGTTAAATTATGGTTTATAGTTGTAAAATGGTCTTAAAAACTTAGACGAAAACCATATTTACTTCGATTTTACCTTCGATCATTTCTCATCGAAGGATTTTACATCCAAAGGCAATTTAAATCCCCGGGCTTCAATGATTTTTGGAACGAAGTTCCTTTTCGGACGGTAAAAAGCGGATTGATTTTACCGTCACGACACATACATAGGTCAAAACGTCACAGTGCGAGGTACGCACGCGCAAAACAGTCCATAGATTGTTACATTGTTAGTTACGTACGGAAGCGCGTTTCTAGGATTTAATTGACAAAAGCCACGTTTACTTCGTTCCAACAGAGTGTTTCACGAAGGTTTCACGACACTTACGTACTTTTTTTTTCAAACTTACGGGCATATATTTTCAATTTTAGTTATCCATTTACACAAAGCACTTCACCAACGCGCTTTTAATACAGGGGTTGGGCAGTATAGTCGCTCAGCGACAAAGCCCTTTTCTTTTTTGTTCATGTAAATAAAAAAAAAGGAGAAGAAGAAACCAAGAAGTGAAGTGAAACCAGGAAGAAGAAGAAGAAGAAAACTAAGCTAAGATGTTACTGATTGGGCGGTATAGTCGCTTAGCGACAAAGCCCTTTTTTTTGTTCATGTAAATAAAAAAAATACAGGAATTAAAATTATTTTTAGTCTTGCTTACACTATAAAAATGTAGTTCTACTACATACCGTTGATAATTCCAATAGTCTCATTCTTTGTTGATTTTTAAGTCCTTGTCCTTTGTAGTTCGTTGGCTTCAGTGAGGTACATGCTTTGTTCTGTCTGGCATTTATCAACTCTATCATTCATAGGGTATAAATATTTGCAGGGAATGAAACCTCCATCACATTTTCATAGTTCCCAATTTTAGAAAAAATTGTGGAACTCTGGGAGTGCCGACAGAATGGAAAACTTCTGTAAAATTAAGGTTAAAAACAATTAAAAACGCTGACGCTGTACCGCGGGTGCGGTCGGAATCGCCGACAGACACCGACTGTTGGCAAAGTTTTCCGAACGGAGTCGGTAACAGGTAAGGATCGTTAGAAACGATCTATAGATAGCTCAACTGATCCAGGACACTGTCAGTCGGAAGCGTGCCAAAAATGTGCATTTTATTAGTTGCAAAACCAACAAGAACTATGTAGGTAGGTAAGTACTCAAAAAAGCAGGCAGAGCAGTCCCCACATCAGGACTGCCTATCACAGGGGACTATGGTAACTAAAAAGCTTGAACTAAAGTGTTTGTCTAAATTTTCTCCTTATTATGTGGTATGTGTGACATTGACACCGACGGACTACGTGACTGAGTGTGCTGTCATGCTGTGTGAACAAACGGTGAGCACAGCAGGTTTAAACGAGTATACTTGAAGAAGCATTATAAATCGCCTAAAGGTCAACCAAATCATGTTCTTAAGGTATGCGGCTTTGCGCCATCTTCGCGAATAGACAGCGCGCTTGACCACAAAAACGCTTTCAATTCGAAGGTTGCATAAACTCGCTTATTTGATCATTGTTGCGTCTTAGTTTACCCGATACGTTCGCAGCGTCTACGCGCGAAACGCCGCGCGCGCGCAATCCGTTCCAAATTTAAATTCGTAACTTTTTTACTTCTTTTCTTATCAACCTGTCTAATGAGGTGAACTTGTGAGTGAAAATAATTAGTGGTTCTGTCAATTTATGGTTTTATATATTTTTAATTGATTTTAAAATCTCGTTTATGGAAATATTTTGCATTCGTAATGTGACCTTGATATCCTGTTTTAAATGTCATATCTAAAAAGAAATGGAAATTCGTAATTTGTGATCAGCTTATTAAAAAGTGTCTCTAATAATCTAATTACTAATTAACTAAATTATTAAAAATAATCTTGATGCATATATTATGTAGTATGACTCAAGATTATTTTATTGATTTATTCTTCCTCAGGCAAAATTACACTTTTGTAGAATAAATCAATATAGTGAATAAAATTGAATGTCAAAAATACTGGCTGGTTTTCGCGCTTGTTATACGAGTATAATAAACGCAAATGCTCTTCCTTATTTGAATCTTTTTCAAATAATAAAGGCTGAAGAATAGTTGGCTGGTTAGCAATTTATGACACGGATAAAAATAAGTACATTGACACATTCTATTTCAAAATAGCTAGGCATCAGTGGTTTCGATGATTAATATGTAGCGCGTTGATATCTTTTCTATACAGACCTAGTTTCGTAGCTTCGTAGAATTGTTATTAGAACATAATAATGAAATAAGATTATATTATATTAAGATAGATAAAGTTATACGCAAGGTTTTAGGAGATCGAACTAACTTTTGCACATGACTTTACTCGTGTTTTTCTCAGTTTAATAACTTTTCATATTAGTAATGTGGCAAAGAGATGTTTATGTGCAGGATGTAACCTCCAAAATTACTCATACGATTACCAAATGTTTTAATTGTAGAAAACTAATATCTTTACTTAAAAGGGGGTTACCAAAGCATTTTATGTCACGTACGAAATAAACGATTTTGATTTTGATATGAAATACATGCGTTACTATGAAACATTAGACAATTAATGTGATTCCATGTGCGTTTTTAAATTATACCTATTCTAGATAATTTATATTTTTCTTACATGGCTTTTTCTCGAATAGTACCTATTTCGTATCAATGGACCACTTGAGAGTTCCACCATTGGACAGGTCCAATCATAACAGCTTTAGTATTGTCTTTTTTATGTATATGGAAATAGGTTCCGAGTATTTCACTTAATTAATAGGTTCCTACTATTTTTGAGTACATTATAGGTATTTACTATTTTAGTACCACCGGTACCACATAAGTGAGCGAACATGCAGTAAAATATAAATTGACTTATTGATTTGAACACCCAACAAATGTCGATATTATATTGTACTGAATTTCTTAATATATTACTTGAACTCAACAATTCTGACCTTTGGGATATGAAAGTTCAAAGGGCCAATAAAACGTCAATTCATTGAAATGAATATTTATAATAACGAATATGTTTTTACATGACATTGCCAAAAATCTAGTTTTACACAGATGTCAAACATATCTGCTGGTTGTATAGTAATTTATGCTTTCAAAACTATTCACAATTTAAAATTGCATACAAAATAATATGCGACTGATTTTTATATTTCATTTTGATACGTTCATTGGTTGAATTGAGTATAAATTCCATCACGCATGCAATTTCCACATATGGATTTAAATTAAATCCATCAGATGCTAGGCGGATATTTTAATATCCTGTGGAATGGAACCGGACGGACAAACCAGCACCGTATCGGTCGACTTCGTATGCTTTCATAATAATTAGTTAACGCTTTATTACAATCGTACAATTTATATTTTTAAAGCTTTGGGATTTACATTAAAAGAAGCAGCATGATGTCACAATCTTGATTAAGTCGATGGAGTGTCGGGTATGAATTTGACTAAGAGTTCTAATCTCGTAGCAGTACAAAATGTTTGTACTTTGATATTTTGTTTTGGTTGGGTGTATATTATTTCTGATACCCAAGACAAAGTCAAAGTCAAAAATTGTTTATTCAGTAGAACCGCTGGTATCACTTATAATAGTCTTAAAACTAGGTGATTCTACTTTATATCAATACCGTGAACTTACTTAATATTAACCTCACATTTTTTGTAAAATACGAACGTCATTTAACGGTAGGTGACTATCAGAAGACCACAGCTTTCGTAACGTTCTTGAATGATTTCGCAATGTTTGTGTGCAGATGTATGAGTATTAGTTTTGGTGCATCGACGTAATAATGAGCACATAGTTTTGCACCATCGCTACTCAAAATAAAAGTCAATGGGCTTTTAGAAATCATAAGTACTTCAAATCATAAGAGTGGTTTATTTATAAGCGAAACATTTTTTTGGGTCAGTAAATACCTACAAAATAAAATTTACCTGGGCCCGTATTCCCGTTCTTATTTTCGTTCGTTTGATGAATATTCGGATGTTTATTACTGCGATTTCTGACTTCAAATGCCAATTTTTCAGTTTGGAATATTTGGTCCTAGGTTAGGACCGTATTTTAACCTTGATCTTATCGACTTAATACAATTAAGCTCGTAGTAAAAAGCATCCGAATATTCATCAAACGAACGTAAAAACGAACGCGAATAACCCCCCTGTTCTGTAAATCGCCTCTATATTTAGTGTGAAATATTTTTTTAACTCTGAAAATGTCACGTTTCATGTACTTTTACAATATTTTGTTTATTATGGCATACTTCAAAAATGTAGACAAGATACTGAATTTATAAGTAGATTGAGCTGTCAAAATTATGAATAACTCACACTTGTGTTATAACTACTTACATCGATATATTTCATACCTATAATGGGTCAAAATGTCTTGACCCATCATAATAACCTATACAACTGACGTAGTAAAATATTCAATCACATATAGGCAAGTTGTTCTGACAGGCAGAATTAAAATTTATCAATCTGGTGTTCGAATTATTGACAAGTTGAAAGAGATAATAACTTGCTATTTTAAATCAGTTGTTCATCTATTTGTGATCTGCAATTCCTTTTTGAAGATGCCAGTCGAGATTGACATTTAATATAAAAAGGATGTAATAAAATATTTTTAAAGCACGTCTAAGATAAAATAAAACCTAAACTTGAAATCATCTTCCAATGTCATCTTAAAAGTAAAAAAAATACCTACTTCGGCTATGTCATAAAACTTTGAAAGGTGATATGTTTTTTGTTCAGGTGTTATTGAAAGGTGACTTTTTACGTATCTTTATAATAAGTACCACGAGTACTTAGTAGACACTACCCAGACAACTAAAAAATACTGGCGGTTAGACAAATGTTAAAAATAAATAAATAATGCTGGACTTTTCACACAGTATCATCTAGCCCCAAAGTAAGCTTGAGCTTGTGTTATGGGTACTACATGACTGATATACTACTTATATACTTTTTGTTTGTAAATACATACATATTATACATAGAAACATCCAGACCCGGGCCAAATATCTGTAGGTCATACAAATATTTGTTCCGCGGCAAAAAAAAATGCAAACTTATAAAAAAAAACATTTTGCGGCTGACTGTACCTTTATAAATCAAATAAATACACGTCATACAGATTTCTTGTATCCGCACAATATTTGCAAGTTGAGTCACAGATTACCAGTTTCACTTTCGTTCAGGATTAAGGTCAAACAAAATGAAACTCTATCGCAAGGTCGTAGAATCGTTAATCGATAGATACCATCTCAAAACTGTCACTAACCAGTTTACAAGACATGGCCAATATTATGGCCATATTGTAGTGTTCAGAAATTTGGCTTAGTGTCAGTAGTACCATTGATTTGTACCATTGATGGTACAAGTGACACAACTTTGTATCCTTAGTACCATTAAAGAAAAATGTGGGTATTCCCCTGTAATTGTTAACCGATTGATAGTTTTTTTTTTAACAAATTAAACTATAAATGATGCTTTTATCATCTCATCATGATATTATCATCATGACTATCAATTATTTTTGGAATGCCCTTTGAAAATTTTATATAATAAGTACTAATAAAAAAAATTAGATATCTACCGCATTTTCTGTTTTTGGTTAAGAACTTAGGTACCTAAACGTACCTTATTAAAAAATATAATTATATCCCGACGTCCGAATAATAAATAATGTTGTCTGACCACGTTTACTTTAAAACTTTCACTCATGCCTGTGAAAAATCACATATGATTACGTCGCTCCGTAAAAAAAACAACAAATTATAAGTTACCTAGGTACCTATTCAAAGGTAACTTTTTTCAACCAATTATGTAGGTAGAGCCGTCTTGGTCGAATGGGGTTGTGCTCGACTTTCAATCTGATGGTCGTGGGTTCGAATCCCAATGGATTTTACTTTTCGTAAAATTTATATGCGCTATAACACGAGCTCTTAACGGTGAAGGAAAACATCGTGAGGAAACCCACAGCTTAGTCAGTTCCACACGTATCGACGTCGTCTTTCCTGTGGGCCAGGCAGATTAAGCTGAAAGGATGGTTTAGGTGCTGGGCAAGCCTATTCCATCTCAAACAATGTCCCAGGCACTACAGCATTCCGTTAAGTGTAGACATGGATTGCCTCCTATCTCTGTATAAATCATCTAATATAGATGTAAAGGCCTATTTTTTTTATGTAGGTATAAAAATCAGCATTGAAATTCATTTTTTATATTACGGCAACTGTCTTTGCGAAACTAGACATAAACTAACCGCACGCGATTTGGTATTTAGTAGATTATACGCCATTCACACGATACCATTCTTGTCTCTTGCCACAGAATATTAGCTCTTGCTTCGTTGAGTTTGAGAAAGCAATAGGCAAGAATGGTATGCCAGAATGGTATCGTGTAAACGGCGTCTTACAGAGTATCCCAGATTCGTTTGAAGTAGGCTAACAGACGACCAACTTTACTAGATTGATGGTCTCAGTTTGGTTTCATTATTGAGAAATGTTCAAATCATGATTTTTGAAGGCTGATATAACCATTAGTTACAGATACAGAAATATAGGCTTTGTTTTATTGATTGTGTAGTACGTAAAATAGAAGAGTTGATAATTACGTTATTGTAACGTCAAATAAAAGCGGCTACACACGTCCCTGAAATCAGGAGCGATTTCGGGAGAGTGATGGGGGGCACCCTGTATTGCGATATCGGCTACGACTTGTGTGTTAGGCAAATCGTACGAGTGGTGGTAATCTAAGGAGCAATACAGGTTGCCTCCCGAAACTCTTCCGAAATTGCCTCTGAGTAGGGACGTGAAAGTCATTTTTCAGATCACACGAAAATCCAAGAAACGTGTTTTTTTTTGTTTAAGATTGTTGGCAAACAGGTGATTGACAATGTGACACATGCGTAACAACAAAAAACAACAGCTTTCTTATTTTTTTTACTCATAAAGGTCAGAGAAAGTGTCATCTATGTACACGAAACCATTACGCAATCTCTTGCAGTCAGACTTTTTTACAATACATATTTTAGTAATGAAATACACCGTCTTGCTCAAACGATCTAAAACATAATATATAGAAAGATAAACGTCTGTCGTATAAGAACCTAGGTCTTAGTATCTTGTAAAGTTGCACAGCGTACATAGCTTTGCAGATATTTACACAAGTTTAACCAACTCTACTTCTTCGCAATTATAAGTATTTCCCGTGTAGTCCATACAAGGCTCATGCTATTTTAAATCTGTACTGAGAGACCGAGTAACTGACTTATTGCAACCTGTTTGCTTCCTCATTAAAGACTCATTGGTCACCTCATTAAAAAAACCTGGTATCCACCCAGTAGCCATAACCACAACAGAAACTCATTAGATGGTCGTGTGTATTTATAATAAGAATATGTGCATTTTTTTTAAATTGAATTTGATTTAGCGAACGTGTTATTTGAAAATCGAATACAAAATATTGAGACAGCAACTTGAATAAGCTTTGAAAATCGAACTAGAACTTTTTAAAAGTGTTGAAAGCTCATTGTATGAGCTGATCGAATAATTTTTAAAGTGTTGAACTAAAGTGATCAAAATGTGGCAAAGGAATGTGCTGTGCGCAGTTTTGTTTGTGATGAGCTGGATCGGTAACACCAGCACCGTCACTTACCATCAATCGTCGCTGAACTCCATTGGAAAATCAGGTATTTTCTTTGCTAAGATTTTTTTCCAATTTTTTTTAGGTCGAATTGAAAATACCTAACATACCCTAGGGTCTAGGGTATGTTAGGTATTTTCAATTCAATTCATCAAACTTAGTCTATGAATACAGTCTAGTCTAGGGCCTAGACTGTATTCATAGACTAAGTTTAACACTAGTTAGTGTTTATTATTATAGCTATCAGCAAATTAATTATTTACAACAATCACGGTCCGGCATTCCGCGCTACTTTGTCAGAATGTCAGCGCATTACAATCGACTGATTTAATCAATAAAACGACTCTACAACTGCGTTGAACGAGTGGGGTAAGCCTCGACTTTCGATGCCAAGGTCATGGGTCCAAATTCCAGATAGCATCGATCAACATCGTTTCCGAAACCCTTCTTTTTCGAAATACACTCAGGGACTTTAGAGGAACGGATCTTTTTTAGAAATTTCTTAAAGTAAATAAGATTTGTAATAAAAGTCTTCTAGATAATGTTCCATCAGAGTGCATCGCGGCGGCCAATCAGAGCGTCCTAATAGACATCAGAGTGCACTCTGTCAGAGTATACTCTGATGGTGTCAATACGGCTTACGATTCGTAGACGAAGTCGCGCCCGGGACACTAGTGTTACATAAATTATCTATTGTAAATCATCATCATGTCAGCCATCTAGTGTCCACTGCTGAACATAGGCCTCCCCCATCGATTTCCACAGCTATCGATCTTGTGCAGCCGTCCTCTACTGCGCTCCGATGCGCTATAAATGACTTCTTAAAAATTTTAAGATTACAAAAAAAATCTTTTATCTACCTGAACCAAAAAGTACGTAGGTACTGTAGCTATTCAGGTTATTCGAGAGGCGTTTAATGCATTCCATTGTGAGATTGAATCGATTCAAGAAATGTGATCAATAATTCAACCGATGTTTTGACCTTGTTGATATTCGGGACGAGTACGAGTGTATGACGAAGATGGATGGCATTATTATGTACTTACTTACAAATGTTTTTTATATCTTTTGACACATCTACACATCAGTTCTTTATGAATGTATGTAGGTATAGTCACCAACAAAAAACTTCCAATATTGTTATGACTTCAAAATTATGATGATAGATAAAAAAAAGATTTTTTTTATTGAAAATAGTTCTAATTTCCTCTTATTCGTTAAGAGGAATTTATAATTAAAATAAAACTATTTTGGATAGAGTTGATTCTTAAATATATTCATAACAAAATCGCATAGGTAATTCAAATTCATACTCAGACTTAGGTAAGGTAAATGTAATTTAAAGTTTTTTTACTTTTGTAGGTGATTGTGAATTCAAGATTCGATCAAATTCCTGAATACATCGATGGTAGATAGCCTATGCATATGGTGCAACACTGTCTATAATTTTCTTGTCGATCCAACCTCATCTATCAAACTCATAGTAAGTGAACCTCTGTGTGAAAAGGTCATCTAATCATAAAATCAGCTTACTAATGTAACATCTGAAGGTGTAACAACAGTAGGTCAGTAGGGTCAGTTCACATCGAGGCGCGATGCGATTCGACACCTTTTAAAATACAATAAATAAAAATGTCAGTGGCAGATGCTTGCACTATTTTCTGATGCATAAAAATTGTTAGAAATAAGGATTTAGGTAATGTGTAAACCAAACAGTTTGCAATGTTCGTGAACTTTACTGTAGTTTATGATTCTACTCTTTGACGCATAGATTTAGCATGGTACCTTTTGGTACAGGCTTTGACGTTACTGTTAACTCCGCGCCATAGAGAAAAGTACTATTCTCTGCGCTCTCTGCCCTGCTAAAATCTGTCTTCATACATGGAATCCACAGTGTTTTACTCTTACCCCCGGGGTCTATATTCAACGGACATTCGTATTACGGAAAGGCGGCGCTGCGTGTGATGCGGCAGGAAACGCGACACGGTCAAGTGTATGGCGCTGTTCCTGTGTGTTTACGGAGAGACGTTTTTGTATGCGTTTATTTGACGTTGCCATGCGGTCACCGAACGCGGCGGCGGCCGCGACGTCCGCAGCCGTAGCAACCGCGTGGCAATGTCAAATAAACGCGTGAATCCCATACCGATGCATATGGCGACCGCCGCCGTTGCGGTCACCGCGTCCGCAGCCGCGGTGATAGCAGCCGCCACCGCCGTCGCCAGAACGTAATCGTCACCATACATTGCTATATACTTATTTGTGTTTAGGCGTTCGATGACGCGTGCCGCAGCAACCGTCGCCTCTCCGTAAACAGTCAAAAAGCTTAACGCGTCCGTCGCACGAGCCACGCCTGACGTGTCGCAAGCAGCGTCGCCTGTCCGTACACGCGGCCAAGAGCTACGACTTGTTTCCACATACAAAAGTTTGACAGCTAACAGTTAGCTTATATTATAGAAACCGGGGGTAAATCCATCAAAAATTTAGTTTTGTGTAATATAAACTCTATATATATGTAGAGCCTTACTAATAAACGTGGTATAAAGTTATTCCTCGGAATAAAATAGGAATAACCATACATTTTGACAGTTTACACTCAGGAATAACTTTATACCACGTCTTTTAGTAAAGCCGGTAGTGTTTTGCTATTTGAAAATCAAACGGTTGTGCTGACCGTAACGCTAGTTCTCTTGAGTACCTACCTACGAACAACGATATTGCAATCTTTTTGCCTGTTTCGACACGTTTTTGGAATCTCTAAAATAATGAACTACGTAATGTAATACATAATTTAGATTATCAAGCAGTTCGTTTATCCAAGAATCACTAATTTATTTTAGAGAGTGCATAAGCTGTTCTTAGACTGTATCTCACTGAGTTTTAGGTAGTTTATGTAACAGCAGTGAATTTACCTACATAGTAGGTACTTAGGCTAAATACCTAATGTAAATAAATAAAGTATGGGCTGCTAATAAATGATATTTTGCAGATACCAATAAGCTCTAATTCCCGTTAATCCCGATTGCTACCTGTGTTCACTTGTTGTAGCTATGCGTACTTTGGAGTCAACTGTCAACTAAGACCACGATAAAAAAAAACAAGGATCCATCCGGGAGAACGTCTACCGCACTTTGGCGATACAACACGAATGCATCTTCAAAGCACGAGAAACGTATCGTTATTTAAAAGTGCATGCCTCGCTCGTCGCTTTGCATCCCGGTTTGGTGTAACCTGACCTTTCATAAGAGATGATTGTGTCCTTCGAATTAAAGAAGCAAACACATTATTCATTTCTATTGTTTCAGAATGCTCAAGTTGCGGTAACGACGATGAATTGGGAGTCACGCGGTGGACGATGCCTCTACTCAAGACGGGAGAGAAGCGGTACTATCTAGGAATATTTTTCAAGGTATTTGAAACAAAAATACCATGCAATATAACTATTTAAAAATGTTCATTCGTTTATTCGTCCATTCGTTCATTCATAAGCAAACGAGTGACCGAATGAGTGGATTTTAGCTAGAGTGTGATGCTAGGGCATTAATTCAGGTACAGTTTACTTCGCATTTTGTGACATATTAGGTACTAATCATAACAATAACAAACACGATTTTTATTGCCCCTTCGTTAATAGCTGTGCGTCAGTGTACAAAGACAAACGCCCACTCAATAATATTATGTGGGCTAACTACAACACCTTTTCAATCGCGTCAATGGGCGATACTTTCTCTTTACATCAGCAGTTAGCCAGGTTTATGAATAGATGTTAAAATGAATCACTTTCTTCAATATAAGTGAGCGTATTTGAGCATTTTTTTTATCTGAGAGAATGAACCTTCAATAGTACATACACACTATTTTTTACCATCATCATCATCACACGAAAGTTTGAGAGTCAAAATATTTGGCACAAGGCTGTATGAGTGTATGGAGAAATACACCTTCTTATCGTGTCGAAATACACCATAACATCATCATTAAATTTGTTATTTGTTAAATTGTTAAAATTGTCTTTAAATCAAGAGTAAATAGGTTCCTTCTAGCAAAGCATGTTTCATCTTAGACCTCACTACTGCTTAACATCAGGCAGAGGGAGGTCAAATGCTGACCTATTTAATTAAAAATAAAAATAAAAAAACATTCCCATGTCCTTATTCTATAGCCTTATCCCTTGTTCAGTGAGGTTGACACAACATATTTTTCTTCCACTCACTCCGTCAAGCGAATCTACTCTTTCTCGCAAGAGTTCAAGTGAAAAATACGCCAAGCTCAAAAATAGCTTGAAAAATCTGATCATCAATCATCGTGAGAGCAGAAATCACGTATAACATTTCCAGCTAAGTTGTCACTTCCACAAAATTACCCTCGAAGCCGATGGAGCGGCAGTAACGAGGTTCGGTATTACCAAACTGACCTCAGCTAGGGAACATTTTGCTAACACATATACGCTCCCGGTGTGAATTGCTTAGTCGTACCTGAATCGAAATGCGCTAAATATACCTACGTTTGAGTTAGTAGCCAATGCTTTAAAGCCTCCGTCATGGTTTCAGTATTACCGATGTCGTATAGGATAAAATAAAAAAAAACTATGTTTTAATATTTGGTGATGAAGTTGATGATTCATTTTATTAGGGTAGGTGGTGGGTCAGAATTTCAAACAATATTCTAAGCAGACAACGTTGAGACTTTAGTATCTAGACATAGGTTGCCTCCTGACGCTGTATACCTATATTATCTAGTAAAGAATAGGGCCTGAATTGTGGTGGTATAAAATCAGTAAGAGATTGAACCTCTAACATACAAAAAACCACAAACTATCGCGTGCTAAATAGGTTTACGGAAGCCTAAACATCTAAATGTAGGCACACCACAGCCTCCGAAGAAATGTGGCAACCAATGATTGAAATTCTGCGGTCTATTGTGCAAGATAATCCATGTGAAGATTTACTTTGTACAGTTAACTCCAAGTCTTCCTGCGTCTGTATTACCGCTGAGCTACGAACCCGTTGTTTTTAAGAAGAGAGTTAATAGGCAGCCTGGCACGAGAAACCCCGCTTAAAAATAAGTAGTTTTTAGAGTAATAGCCCAATTTAATGTATTTAAAGTTTACCCTAGTAACTATTAAAAAAAGTAAGCGTCACCAATTTGTGCCCCCATAAACGGTAGGTATTTTGAACGGCGTCGTGCCTCGTGCAGGTTACCAGTTGGTCACGCTGACTATATAAATAATGTATTTGAATGTGCCTCTGACTACAACCATACTTCAAAGGGTCTTGGACAGTTGATTTGAGTGAATTCCTACTGTGCCTTGAGGATACAGTCGAGTGTGTTGTTGTTGTATTTGTACCGATGATAATGTTTACTACCTAAGTTACCAACTTTGGTGACGTAGTTTTTATATTTTTTTATTGTGCCTTTGAGATATATTCGTGATGCCAGATATATTGCGTTACTCTTCTTCGTACACAAATTTTCGTAGCATCATCTTTTAGTGGAGTTTTTTGGAGCTAACTGTACAATTGCGTGTCGAAGATTCATTTCATTATCAAAATTGTTGCTTGCAATTATTTTAATGATTTTGATTGTATTCTTTCACTGTTTCACCTAGTCAAATTACCTATAGTTACAGTGGACATAGATCATTATTAATCTGGACAGTATCCCTAGATAGGCATGAAGTTGCTAAACATTCAACTCGAATTGATTCGTGGGTGACATAGTAGTTTTTGAATTTTTTTATGAATTTGTACCTACTTACTGAGAAAGCTGAAAGGTTTAATAAGCATGTAGTTTACAAAACAAGGAAGAATTAATTGCATGATCATTTTGTAACGAGATTAGTCGCATGCACAGACATCAGAAATAAATCATAACCGTGGTCGCATGCTATCATAACATCATTGTTCTTTGACGAAATTTTATGAAAATTCTCACGATTTGTTCCACATTCTCTTACTAAATGATTTACAAAAGAGATGGCAGATAAAAATGCAAATTAGTCTTAAGTAGATTACGAGAAGGTGGTACAAGACCCAACAGATATGTACCGAGTATTTCGTTTGGAGTGATGGTGGGCAAGCCACTTAAAATACGCTCTATTCCACTCTGATCCACTAAACTTTGAGTTCCACTCTGATCCATCATTGGTTTTGTTTTCAGTTTGAGTTTCACTGTGATGCATCAATGGTTTTGTTTTCACTTTGAGTTCGTCTCTAATCCATCAATGGTTTTGTTTCTACCTTGAGTACCACTTTAATCCATGAATGGTTTTACATTGGTGCCTGTAGGCCTGGTATGTGCAACGTAAAACACGACAGATTATAGCAGAAAAATCGTTGAAGTACTTTAGCATGCGCACAATTACAGAAAAGTTAAAAACTACGAAAAACGATACATAAGTAGTGCTCTGTGAAAATATTTAGTGCGAGCAAACGAGTAGAGTTTTGTCACGTTGTGCATGCTAAATCTACTGGACAGCGTTGTGTCTACTCCTCATTTCGCGTTGCTCGCTTCTACTTATAATACTATTAGTAGGTACATAAATAGGTACTCGTAGGATAGTACGACGGCAACAGAAAGTTCAATCCACTTATAACCCGAGTCGGTACCCAAAATTTGACCTTTACTAAACTTATTACGAAATCAAACAGCTCCCACGCACAGACCAAATAAAATCATCGCCTCTCTTACACGTGACCTTAGATTCTGAAGGGTCTTTATTGCCACCATTGGTTGCATAATTATCTTGCTTCTTCTTCTTGTAGTGCCTCTCCGACTCTTGTTTTACGTGTCTTGCTATACGAATTTAAATGGAGTACCGATGGACATTTCATACAAGGTTGTTATTTGTTTTTTAGTAGATGCGTTTTTATAGCGTCAGGAGGCAACCTACGCCTACACTCAATGGTGTTATAGTTTGTATTTTGATCTCTATTAAGATTTCTTTTTTATTTAACCTATCTCGTTCCACTGCTGGGCAAAGGTCTCCCCGAAACTCTTCCAAGGGACTCTACCCTCTGCCACGTTCCACAAAATCTTCCTTGAGAATTGAATCACCCTTGAATCTATAAATCTATTGAGGGCATCGATTTCAAATACTTAGTTAGTTATAACTAAAACAGTTCCTAATCTTTGAAAAAGTGATTATTTGATGTCGATGTACAAAAAGGAAAGAAAAGAACCGGTACAAACAGATGTTCCAATACATTAACAAATAACAACAAGCAATCTTGTTTTGAAGGCGAAAGTCGCACAATGAACTTGTAAAGTCATGCTTCATACAACTAACTAAGTGCCACCTTACTTCGTACTCGCACAAGGTGTAACACCTACACCTATTGTAATACCTAACATGAGTTCTATGACTTCGCATAAATTTGTTTACAAATTATAAGTAGGTGTATATAATAAGACGTTTATTTTTTTATTTTGACCACACACTTAACCTGATCGCACATTTGGCCGCGCCGTACGCGCCGCAGTCCTTTTTCTATTCAAAAAATGCTGAAATGCGACTGGCTTCTGACGTCTCAGCATTTCTTCTATTGAATTGACAGTTCGGTGCGGATGGGTCTGCGACCACCCTAAGGCCTTAACTGACCACAATCACCTTCTCAATAGTTTGCAACAAGAAATAACATCTTGCTATTAAAATATTTTACAGTCAATACGGAAGAACTTATGGCCTTAATTTTTTCCGAAGTAATCTGGTTACACCTTATCTAATAGTAGAAGAAAGGCCTCAGGCAAAAGTGTAAAATATCTAGGTACCATTTTCCTATTGTATGAAATAATGAGATCGTAATGAGTCGAACGAATGTAACTAATGACAGTCTTTGCTATTCTCATTAAATAGTTACGTTCACACAGAAATTTGTTTAATAAGTGAAAATTCCTTTAGTAAAACTTAATTTTGCTTAACAAAAAAATAATATACTTATTACTTACAAGGGTTTAGAAGATGTGGTGAAAATCGTAAGTACTTTTTTTCAAAACATTTTTGTAGGTACCTACTCATAACTTAGTGTTATGATTTATGTTGATGCACTGAGAAATTCAACTATGACGTAACATACCATGAATCATGACGACCTCTGTGGCGCAGTGAGTAAAAGCCCGCTTGGGACGCAGAAAGTTGCGGGTTCGATCCCCGCCGCGGGATAAACGTTGGTATGATCTGCAAATATTTATCTCTTTTTCTATGTATAGTATGTATGTATTTACAAACAAAAAGTATATAAATAGTATACCAGTTATCTGGTTCCCATAGTACAAGCTTTGCTTAGTTTGGGGCTAGATAATGCTGTGTGAAATGTCCAGAATAATTTATTTATTTTATTATCATAACTGTCAAACGAAAATCAATTTAGCAGTATACGCATAGTATACGTATTGGATTTTGCGTGGCGGAACAGTGCACCTGCTGTTAGATAAGCTTGTCGGTAACCCAGTTGGCTGGTCAGTTTGGTCTGACACAGTAACTATAGATCAACCACAGAGCTGTAATAGGAGTAGTGGGGCTAGTTATAAATATTACTCGCAGAAAACAGAAACAGGATGACGACTGATTCCTCAAGGTGTGCAGATATTCTCTCAGATCAAGACCAGTCAAGTTAGCTAAGAGATAGAGTCAAAGGGCAGTCTAAAGTACACATTTTGCATGTGCCTACACTTTAAAGAAGATGACATTCATGATGCATGAGCCGAAAAGCTCGAAAAATTTTAATATTAGTGCATGTAGAGTAGAGCTTTGGATGAAAATACATTTGACTGTGGATAGCGTTGCTTAAAAATCATCCTGCAGAATATACCTAATATTCCATATAGGGATTGCAATCCGGAAAACCGGATCCGGGGATCCGGCAGATCCGGCATCATTTTACACCTACCGGATCCGGTGACGCATTATTTTGACAAAATAACCGCGCTATTGCATGAGTAGGTACTTTAAACGCGTAGTGCATTTGCGTACGAGTCGTTTGCCTCTATCTAGTTCATTATCAAAGTAGGATTTTCATGTAATAGGTACTTAAAATGAAAATAACATTATTTAAAAGTAGAGACGTTCGAGGAAAATACTTGTCTGACAAGTGTAGAAGTTGAGAGAGCCTTTTCTTTTCGTTCGGCTACAATTGCAGCTCAATTGACCGGATTGAAAACGAAGCCGGATTGCAATCCCTAATTCCATATTATTTCCAATACTTACATAAGATAAAGAATAGAAGAAAGTTAAACAATTACATGAATGTAGCGTTTATAAAAGTTCATTGATAGAGTAGAGTTGAAGAAAGCTACGTTTTGCCGATCCCGATAAGTGGTATTTAAAACATTGGGATATTTACACATTAATTATACATAATAAGACATAGACATAGACATAGACATTTATTTTAAAGATTTACAATTTTTTCTCATAAAATAAGTAATAAATTGCGTTATTCAACCAACAACAGTGAAGTATCCGATAGTTTGCTCCTGAGTCCAGCACTGAAGTCACTGAATACTTACGTATGCGCACCGAGTTTTGGGTATAAAAGACTACGTTCAAGATCAATGCCTTTAGTTGCAGTGGCCTCGATGCGGTCAATAATGTAATACAAGTAATAGGTAATAGCCAGTTTTGTATTACGCCCTATAGCGTTCGGTCAATGACTTCTATCACACGCAATCACGGAATTTTATAACAAAATCTTATGATACAAAAAAATTGGGTGGCTTTTGTCATAAGAATAAGAAAAATTTATTGTTCAAACTGTGTTATGTTTATGTGTATAAGCATAGACTTATCACCCTGTAAAACATTTTTAGTGATAAAATATAACACTAGTATTCACAAGTGGTTCGCTCACGTAACAACAACGACACAGCTTTCCAGCCGTAGAAGCATTTCCTAATTGGAACTTCTAAATTGGGAGTTGTTTCGGAGATCAGGCACGTTAATCGAAACTTAAACCTCATTATATTATAGTTTTACGTACACAGACAATTGACGGTTATAATTATCAGAGATCATAATAAAAAAAAGTACGTGAGTGTCGTGGAACACTCGGTTGGAACGAAGTTTGTACATTTGACATTTTTGACATTTTGCGCACTACTATGCGCAGCATTTTGTACAATTTGTGAAGTTATCAACGAAAACATGTTTTTTGCTTCTCCTGTAAAGTTGTGTTTTTGCAGTTATCCTTTTATTCCCCAGAGACAGCGATATGTCGTGACGGTAAAATCGATCGCTTTTTTCTAGACTCCATCCTCGATACCGTCCAAAAAGGAACATCGTTCCAAAAACAAACATGCATCAAGCACAGGGGCTTTCTTTTGGGGCTAATTATCAATACTTAGCTTAAAAGTAAAACAAAACACACAGTTTCACGACTGTATCCCCAAGGTGTGGTAGACATTCTCTTAGATCTTTTTATGTTACTTATTCCAGATCCTTTGAAGATGTCTAAATGTAAAAAAATAGTTAAATTATATATTTTTTTTGTAAAAAACAAAAGTGAAATCGCTAAGGTAAAAACAACAGTAGGTACCTAAGTATCGACTTCAAAGAACCTGCCGAAAGGTAGGTACTTTACAAAAAAACGTAAGAAGGTACTTGGCAAATAGACTTTACTTTTTTCTCAAAGCTAATTCAATAATGTCGAAAGCATAAAATAATAATAAGTTTAGAAAGTAAGTTCAATGAAAATTAGCTTGCGCACACGCGTACGAGCGCCATGTTTATTCATACCTTCTTAACAATAGATTTCCTAATTAATTGATTTGCTGAAACTAGCTTATAATCGCGGTTTTGCTCGCATACTACTCGTAAATGCTATAGTTTGTTTATGGGTCCGTCAGAATTCTTGAATGAATCTTATTTAGAACTGTTACATAATAATAGGTAGGTACTTAGGAATGAATGCACACCTTAAAATTCAAATAATTAATTACCTAATTATCTAGTGCTTAAGCACAAGACAAGTGAATGGGAGGCCTATGTGCAGCAGTGGACTGCCATAGGCTGATAATGATGATGATGATGAAGTGAATGAACCTTCTTTTATGAGTACCTACCTACCTAAACTTTCACTACTTTTTAGTAATGTGTTCTTTTGAACAAGTGCATCGTGTGAATCTCGTAATAAAGTAATCAGGTGATGTTTGACCACAAAGTCATTTCGTAACCCAAACTTACAAACTTGTAATTCTTATTAGAATTGAACAATGGATAATGTTGAAGAGTATGTTAATATTAGCAATAAATGCGGCTGTGTGGTCAGCTTACATAACATGTTAAGAGAACCTTGATGGAAAGCGGTTATATCGCAACGTGTTTTCTCGCAAGCAATTTTCTTGATATTTTATTGCGAAACTCAAATACGGAGCTATGTGAAGATTGTAAAAACGTTCACTTGGATTGATTAAAAACTTATTACACAAACACAAAAAAAGGAAAAAAAGCAGTACCTACTAATACTTATAATATAAGTACGTTTAAAAAACTTAGGTAACCATTGTGACATCTTTATCACAGTACAGAATCAAGGCTTTATCTCAACTAAAATTTTGGAATTTTGAGAAACTTGGAAAACATAGCATAGGCCATCAGAGAAGTGAACATTCTTAGGTCTTAATAAAATCTGACGTGGATGATGAGCTAAAAGCTCAAAAGGCATCGATAGCGCGATCTAGTTTGATCTATGCTGCCATCTAGTATTGTCGCCTTGCATCTTTTTTGTCCAAGATTTAAAATTTACTACTACTATGTTCCAGGCGAACTGGTTCAAGGCGCAGCAGTACTGCCGCTTCCACGGCATGCATCTCGCCTCCATCTCCTCGCAGCAGGAGAACGATAAGCTGGAGCAGTACGTCAAGGACTCAGGTAAATACTTTTATCCATCATAAATCACCAACATGATGATTTAGAGGAACTTAATAAATAAAAGCCATTCTAATAGCCAGATTAATTTGCTGTAAAACTTCGGGGGGTTTTATTTTTTTGTATGATTGGTGAAAATTAAAAAAAAAATATTTTGTTTATTAATTTTGTCGTTCTCAATATAAAATACCTACCTCTCTTTACATACTCTAATCTTATATATCCTGTTCCAAACATGAAACTTGTTTGTAATACTTATCAGCAGAAACTAATCTCCCATTGTTTACTTTCCAGGCTACGGCCGCGAGCACTTCTGGACTTCTGGCACGGATTTAGCTGAAGAGGGGAACTTCTTCTGGATGGCCAATGGTCGTCCTCTCACATTCGTGAACTGGAACGCAGGAGAACCGAACAACTTCAGATACGAAAACGGAGAGGAAGAGAACTGCTTGGAGCTATGGAATAGAGATGACAAGGGTTTGAAGTGGAATGACTCGCCGTGTTCTTTCGAAACCTTCTTTATCTGTGAAGTCCGGACGGATTGATAGGATGTGATGCTCGTTGCGTTTAGATATGAAAATTATGGTTTTCCGTATGATTAGAAAGATAAAATAAAGCTGATAAATGCGTATTGAAAGGTGATTATTATTGTATAAACAAAATCTGTTCTTTGTTTACTTTGAGGTCTTGCAAAAGCCTCTGCTTATTGATGAAAAAATATAGGATAGGAAAAAATATGGGGCTTGGAAAACTTGCACCAAATTCTGTAAGTAAGAGATAAGTACTTTTAATGAGACTATCTCATAAAAAGGATGGAAGAAGTTTTAATACACAGAAAAAGTTTTCACTGTTAATGAAAAAAAAAACTGTTTCTCTAAAAAATTTTTCCTTCTATCAAATACGGATAAGTATAATTACATTCACGCAACGAGTTGGATAGGTACATAAGTATAGAGTTTTCTAATTACAGGTAACATGTCATTACATACAATGACGTGATTAATTGCAAAACATTTTATAATCGACTTAGTGAAATCAAGTTACCAAGATAAAAAACGTTTTGTTATTTAGGACCTTATTCTTATCAATCTTAGGTTCATTTTCACAATCAAAATCTTTATAAAAGTTCAGTTAAAATGTCAAATTGTACAGAAAATAAAATTGATATAAAATCAAAATGTAAATCACAGAAAAATGTAGTTTTCATTTTTTTATTTAGAAAAAATGTGGTTTGCACAGTCAATGCAATAAAAAAACTGATTTCAGACTTTGCATAAATTAAAATTGTGTTTCAAATCATCGATTTCGAATAGCTCTGTTAATTATAAGAGTATTAATTAATATTAAGAAAACTGTTTTGAACTGTAAATCAATAAAAACATGAGGTATAAATAAACACTATTGTAATATATGATAAAAATTATTCAATATTTTTTGTAATAACGCACTGAGCATTGTCTGAACAGGGCCTAAATTAGAAGTATTTATTTAATTCTTAACATTAATTTGTAAATGTCGACTTACGTTCTGGGGCCGTATTCCCGTTCTTATTTTCATTCGTTTGATGAATATTCGGATGTTTCTTATTACGATTTTCGACTTGAAGGGCCAATTTTTCGGTTTGGAATATTTGGTCCTAGGTTAGGACCGTGTTTTATCGTTGATCTTATCGACGGAGTACAATGTAGCTCGTAGTAAGAAGCATCCCTGTTCTATCTTGGGAAATGAAGATGTAGTAACTTTTTGTCGTAAGTAACCAAAATAACAAGATATTGAAAATGGTCTAATGGTGCGGATGTTTTTCTCTACCTTTTGCAATTTAATCAAGAAATGTGCATTTATTTATGCGAGATGCAAAATACTTTCATATCTTATTAACCGACTTCAAAAAAAGGAGGAGGTTATTTAAACTTTCAGACGTTATCCTTTAAAATGGTAAAAAAATACTTACCATGACATACATTAGGAATGTCGATGGACTTTCATAAAGTCCTGAATAAAAATAGCTTTGTCACGACAACAATCACTGCCCATGATAAACCCGGGCCTTTGGTTAAGGAACCATCGGTCCATAGTCAAATAGTGTAAAGCAAGTTACCTTAGATAGGTGTAAAAATAGATAAGATTCTTTAATAAATTTATAAGAAAACTCTGGATTTTTTATTTATTATATTTATTTATACAGGGTGTAAAAAGAATGCTACCGAAAACTGAGGGATTGCAATCAGACCATGATTCTGAACATATTTATCGAAAAAAAACTTAATTTTTTTTTTTGACTTAGCTACGTCATTTTATTTTATTTTCTAGTTTTTTGTTACTAGTACAACATTATAAGACCATATCTACCTAATCATTTCATTTATAAAAGAAAAAAAACAATTAAAACTCAAAATCCAGCAATCTACGTATAAAAACGCGCCCAGTACATACGCAAACAGTGATCTTCAAACGCTGTTTTCTCCGGATATAATGATTTTTTCGGAAAATCCTTTTGGTTTTGGTTGTGTTTTGGGATGCTGTGCCTACCCCTTTCGGCTTCGGTAGACGTCTTTTTACACCCTGTATATTGATCCGAGAGCTGGCACATTTTTAGCTCAAAGGATCAGCATTGCCATCCAGCGTGGTAATGCCGCCAGTGTTTTCGGCACGCTTCCAACTGACAGTGACCTGGATCAGTTGAGCTATCTATAGATCGTTTCTAACGATCCTTAGATAGCTTGACTAATCCTGTTGTATTTTGTAAATATATGTAAATATGTAGTAGCTTAGTTTCTGTAAATAAATAAATTGATAAATAACTAGATAAATACGAAATATTGGGTGACCACTGAAAATAACCTTGTAGGTAACACTGTTCAAAATTGGTGTTGCGTTGCCACTGGCTACTTTTATCGGGTGAAATAATCCGTGAAAGTTTGTATAGGGAACCGAGATACCTACAGTATTCAATGCAGACTACAGCAGTAACAGCATTCAATGCACGAAGTCGCGGGGAATAGCTAGCTAGTTTCATATAGAACTAGCGAAGCGAAAACACAGGCGCCTACTTACCAGACTACGTAGCAGCTTCTGAAAATTTCATGCGTTCGCATGTTTGCGGTGTATGCAAATAGGAGTGGGTGGTAGCGTTTACAGGGCTGGATCTAGGGCTCTACGGCTTAGCGCAGAATAACAATTACGAGTAACCATGCAATTTTTGGAGTTTAAACCTGGCGTAACTTCAAACCACGTTTATTAATATGGGGCCAAAAATTTACTTGTTACTCCTAAGTTACACCTGGCGTAACTTTACACCACGTTTATTAATAAGGGCCATACAGTCTAAGCTGGGAATTTGAATTCGTCGGATATTTGTCCCACTACAAGAATCAAACTTGCACTCCAAGCCTGCAACGCCACTGTCGTCGCAGATGGTACAGTTTGAATCGATCAAACAATTCCCAGGCACTACAGCGTCTCGTTGAGTTTAGGCATAGGCTGCCTCTTGGCACTGTACAAATCATCTAGCAAACATGTAAAGGTCTAAGTTTATACCTGTAAAAGTTACAAGTTACTATTTATATTATGACGTTGCAAGGCATTAGCGCCCAGGTCACGCGTGGGCCCTTCGACGCGAGAGGGAGATTTCAGGGCTCAGTCTACGTGCCACAGATTATGGAAGAGTTTCTAAAGCTACCTATTGGCAATATTGTTCTTTGAATTTTCAGATCCTACTTTTTGAGATCCTTTGATCGAGTAATGGAGACATAGAAGCCGAAGTCGTATGTACGAAGTACGCGATGGACATTAAAAAAGTCCGTCAATTTTAATGTTCGTTTGATGAATATTCGGATTTCGGATGCTTCTTACATTGTATTCAGTCGATAAGATCAAAGTTAACACGGTCCTAACCAATGACCAAAAATCAACCGAGAAATTGGCAGAAATCGTAGTAAGAAACATCCGAATATTCATCAAACGAACGAAATTAAGAACGGGAATACGGCTACAGGACTGAATCTTAGGTACACCCAGTTGTGGGTTATTATTGGCTGCGGATGATGATAATGGCATGATATGAGATATCGTCGCTTTTACCAGTGTGATGATGATGATGATCTGTTTAGTTTCTAGTAATATCCAGTGCTTTAATGCCTCAAAAAATCCCTTTGATAAAAAAACATTTTCCTCTGACCTATCGCTACCATTAATTTATATGAAGTCGGAAATTATCTAAAAGAGCGGCTATTTATACCGGATCCAATAAGCGACGGGCACAAATCGAATAAGCATCCGGCTGGCGGTGACACCCTGGCCGACTCCATCCGGGAAGCTTGGTACCCACCCAGTTTCTTGGAAATGGAATTCCCATTTTCAGAGACTTTACAGCGTCATAACCTTCAATGGTACCTTAAAACGCCTGGAAATATGATTTTCAATTAATAACGCACAATTATCTACACACAACTATATAAAATCTCGCTTAGAGGTCGGGCACTAATGAGTTTTTCTATCCAAATAATGACATAATAACTGACACGAGAAGACTTAAAATTAAGAGAGAAGACTACAAATTAAAAATAATAAGTTTCTTTTTTTCACATGCTTTTATTATCTTCACCTTCACGGTGAAGGAATATCTTCTGAAATAGCATGCTTTAAAAGGAACTTCGAATTCTTGAATCGATCATGGACGTATGTCCCTGACTGTATAAAAATCAACAAAATTAAGGAAGAGCAAAGTCAAATGCATTTATTAAATTCAAAAAGCTTTAATCAGAACCGACCGGCAATTTAAAAAGCTAGGAGACTAGATACCTACAAGCTATTAATTCATACTACAGTTTACTTGTCAAAAGGTAGTTGGTCTGGTTCTGCAAGTAATATTTGCTAAACATTTCGTTGCAGGCGCAATACTTGTAGAGTTGAGAAACGACGTTTTCATCACAGCGGATACTTATCTTACCTCACAGTAAACATGCGTTTCGGATTCTCGTCATATCAATTTAAATCAAAAACTCATTGCTGTTGCCTGTTTGCAATAAGGTTCAAATTGCGTTGCATATTGGATTTCGATCCTACACGAGCCAGATTGCCGGCGCCCAGGAAATGAGGAGGCGAGGTGATTGGGCCTTCGCAGTTCCTACGTATTCACCAACCATATTATAAAACGCATTGCTTACGTTTTACCCATTCAACGCTGGCAAAACACCATATGCGGTTTTAGGGAGTGCTATCTCGGTTCTCAGAATTTTCATGACTTATTTCAACCAATCTTTAAAAAGTCATTGACCCAAAAAGATCCCAGCCGATCATACTTATTATTTAATTTTATAAAGAAACTTCTCTTACCTCGATGACGTCATTTATGTGCTTCCAGCTTAAGCCTGAAACGACCCGCCAAATGAGACATTAAATTGTACTCAATCCTGCTCATTCCGAGCTTGGAAAGCAAGCTTCAAAATTTTAAGGGACATTTTAAACATCTTAAACTGAAAAACACACGAATGTACTATATTAATTCGTAGGTATCTTTATACAAAGTACATAGGTAAACAGTGATATCTTCCAGCCAAATTAAGGGTGGACAGGACCTTATTTAGAAAGAGCATTGACTCCTTAAAATAAGTCTATTTATCTGAGAGTTAGTCTACTTTGTCTTAAGATAAAGTATGATCCTTTCCCGGTTTCGTTTTAAAATCGACTTGTCTATGTATATACCCCTCATTGACCAGGAGTTCAAAATTAAGCAATCGCAATATCATACATCAACGAAAGCCCGTTCAAATGGAAAGGCACCCTTTAAAATCAACCCCAATTTACACAAGAACAAGGCTCTAATACCGGGGTTACCCGAGAAACGGTTACCGCTAATTTTTCAATGTTTCTCGGGTTTCCAACTCGATTGTTAGGTATTGATAAAACATTGGTTTTGATTCTAAAATTGAAAAATTTATGTAAGTAAGTCATTTGATATGAATAAAAATAAACCACCCTAAAATAATAAAAAACGCGTCCGACTGGCAGTGACGTTTCATCCAAATAAGTCTACAGTTCTTCCAATGGATCTAGGCATTCGTGAAGTTAGCCGTTTGTCTGCGCAGAACACAATTTTGTATGAAAAAGCGGTCACTGCGCAGACAAACGGCTAACTTCACGAATGCCTATATCCGTTGGGCGAAAGGAAACTTCCTTTTTTTTTGTAATTAGTACTAAGTACTAAAAAAACCTAACATAACCGCTAAGGACCTATTTAGAATAGTTACTTATACCAAAGCTTATACCTAAGTAGGATTTAAACTAAATCAGCCACAAAGTAGAGAGCACTCTCGTATGCATAGAGCAACTTCATGTCATCATGATTGTGTGGCATCAACTGCACACTCATAGGTAAGTATCTAAATTCAAAGGAAAAGATTTAACCGATTCAAAAAGATCTTTGCAATGGCGACTTCTTAGGAAACGGCAGCTTAACCGTTCCTTCTAATTATAATCCCCGTGCGACCTCGTTTCCGCTCGTTACCTACAGCAGTTAGCTGCCTTTTTACATGAGACTTGACAATCAGTACCCGTAATTATTACGTCAAGCTATACAGCGTATAGGTACGGCTTAGGAAATTCTATTCTATGAGGAAGTTCCTTCGTAATGAACTTCATTGAATAAGTTTGTGTTAAAATATTTTTTGGAACGAAGTTCCTTTTCGGACGGTACCGAGGATGGATGCTAGAAAAAAAAGAGGTCTATTTTACTGTCACGACACATACATCGGTCAAAACGTCACATAGTGCGAAGTGAGCAGACGCGAAACAATCCATAGATTGATACACTGTTAGTATTAGGATTTAATATTTGACAATAATTTATTTGACAAATGCCAAATTTTAAGTGGAAACTTCGTTCCAACTGAATGTTCCACGGAGGTTCCACGACACTCACGTACTTTTTTTCAATAGGTAGGTACCTACTAACAAGCTTCTAATAGTTTATATTATAGTTTTACCGAATAAAAATAAATTCTAGTTTTACCGAAAGTTGATTGAAATAAGCCCAAACATGAATATTTCACTACAGAGGGGTTATTCGTGTTCGTTTTATGAATATTCGGATGCTTCTTACTACGAGCTACATTGTATTCGGTCGATAAGATCAACGTTAAAACACGGTCCTATCCTAGGACCAAATATTTCAAACCGAAAAATTAGCCCTTGAAGTCAGAAATCGTAGTAAGAAACATCCAAATATTCATCGAACGAACGAAAATAAGAACCGGAATACGGCCCCTGTTCAGTTATTTACTGAGGAGTTACGTTTAACAGCTCGTGAGTCCGTATTGTTTTAGTAGGCAAGAAGGTAAATAGTTATAAGTAACCTAAACCTTAATTTGTAAAATGCACGGATCAGAACTTTCTATTTGACTTGTTGGTAAATGGACATAAACGGACTTTGAGATATAGAAAATCTGATAATCACATGCAAAGGTACAGAGGCGCATATTACACGCCTATTTCACGGAAAACTCAAACAAAATGGAAGCGAAAAACGTAGGTGTTAGTGTTCGTAAAACGATACCTAGCGTCCTTATTCTGAACAAAAAATCTAAAAAAATAATATGCGTTTATATTTCTAATATTCTATGGTATGCGGAAATTTTTGGTCAAGTCAGCCGCTAGGTACAGCACCATGCTTTGAAAATTTAGAGACTTTTCTGTAAAATACTGAAACGATAATTAATAGTACCTAGCTCGTGCGAATAAGTTAAATGTATTTTTATTTCTTGTATGAAATTCTTTTTTTATACAGTGTGTACCTATAAGGTGTTTCATGTTTCAAATAAATGTTTTTATTTCTTTCAGTACTTATGCTTGCTTTTCTATCACTGCTTGCACAAAAATAAATCCAATAGGTACCTACTGAATACCACGGCCTGGTTCCATTCGTTTGTTCACAGCGGATGCATTTGCCTCTCGTAGCCTTTTTGCCGATGGCGTGTGCAATCCAAACGTTTTACGGGATGAAAGGACCAGTTGTGGCACTCCTGACACCTTTAGCAAAGCAACCAGTTTTACATTTTTTCTGTCATGTTCGATTAGGTAAGTAGGTACTGCAATGAAAAAAAATTGATCATATGCTTACACATAGACACTATACTCTCCAGGGCATGTCAAAGTAGGAACTTTCGAAGACCTTTTTCAGGTAAATATTTAAAAAGTTCTTTTGCGCGTTTTCTCAAAAAACATATGTTCTAAAATAACGAATTTACTTGACCGCTCAGATATAAAAAACTACTCCTACGTAGTGTTTGATTTACACAGCAGCTCTAGAGTATTTTATTACTGCATTTTGTATTTGTATTCAAATTCCGGAGCACTTGGGGAGCCGAATGGAAAGCGTCCATTAAGATAATGTGTAGTTTTCTATTTTGTGAAGCAAATTACATTTTGGTAATGATAATGGTGTTATGGGACAGAGAAATAAGGAAAATTTGCTGAGAAAGCTCGGAAAAGCATGTTGATAACTGTTTGTTTTCCTTATCACATTCACGACTATTATTCATAAACAGATTGCAGTCATTTTATGCACAAGCGCGTAGCTCTTCGATAAAAAAAGTGAGACACTTCTTCGAAAAAATATCCGCTACTTACATATTTTCGTTCATTTTGGAGCTACGATGACATTAACAACATCCAAATTATAACAGCTTTGGATCAAACAAGCCTAGACAATTTAAGATCTGATGATGATTCCAAAATCCTAACTTATACTCAGACCACCATATGATTTCAAATCACCTCTACATTTATTTTAAGCATCAATCAATACTCGTATAAGCATTTCAAAACCATTTAAACCGGCATGTCGTCCATGTAAACCATGTAAACTTTTTAGGTTCTACCTAAAAAGTTTGAAAACACACTTAGAATCCTTTCACCACACAGGTTCGAAAAAACTGGTGACACGATAAGATGAAAACCATCATTATTACCTACAGCATATAGAAAACAGCATCTAAAGTTGGCAATCTAAAGTCACAAATAGAAACATATTCGACGATGATTTATGGTTTTTCGCGAAAATACCGTAATTATTTTAGAAGCAAATATTATGTTGTTCCTAGCTTAGTTTCAGTAAGTAGCTGCAAATATATATGTCTAGATTTTGTAATAGGCCTAGTCTAGGTTTATAGAAGCAAAGCTAGGCCTCACAATAGCAGTGCAGTCGTCGGGGACAATGCCCGCAACCACTCAGCATATTGGTAGCGAGGCAAAAGAACAAAATACGTCTCGCTATGCTCCCAAACTAGGTACCTACTTCGAAAACTATGCAGACTTTTCTTAATTCAAGCTCACTGATCTTTGTAAGTTTTATTTTGAGGTTGAATGATTAATTACGTAATAAAAAAACTTTTTTTATAAAAGTTTCTATTATTAATTTTACTAAGTAAGTAATCAATAATAATAAATAATGTTAGACTTTTCACACAGCATCATCTAGCCCCAAAGTTAGCAGAGCTTGTGTTATGAGTAGTGCGTACCTAGGTAATAGGTATGTAAATGTTTATACATATGAATAAACTAAATTTTTATCTTTATACAACCTTTAAAAATAGCTAGTTATTTAATCAGTGCTTAGCAAACGCACCTAGGAACTTCATTTAACTCATAGGTAACATTTTCATATAAAAAAATCCTTGTGTTGATTGAAAAATATAGCAAAAACCCCTCCGGCAAAGTTTCTTTGACTTTGTTTCTTTTATTATTTTCTGAAGAAACCTGCCCCGTTCCATTCAAGATACGCCCAATAAAAAATCATATCCGTATTCTAAAATGTATAAAAACCGATACCTTGCGTCAATATAATAACGCTAAAATCCCAAAAGGGCCGTGAATAGAGACAGCAATCAAAGTTATCGGAGCCTTATCCGATGCACGAGCTTTCAACTACTGGACAAGAAAAATAAGGAATAGAAAACACTTTAGATAGATAAACAGATTCCAGTACTGTAATTCCAGTAATTCGTTTTTATTTGTTGTTAAATAAAAACGAATTTGTACACCATTACATATTTAACAAAAAGCAGCCATGGAACGAAGGTCCTTTTCAGACGGTATCGAGGATATAGGCTATGCGAGAAAAACAAAGGCGTTCCATTTTACCCATCACAACATATCGATGTGACATAATTACGTTTTTATACTAAAAAGAAAACCGACTTCAATGTTTGACTCGAAACGCGGTGTGACTCAGGGCGTCAAGCTGTCGATTCGATTTCTATTTGTGACATGGCTAGGAGGGAAGGTGTTTAGAGTTTTACGGGGAAACTATCAATCCCTCAGGAATAAAATTTATATGGGACCACCTCTGGAGTATACCCTTTCAAACATAAAAATATTTTTGCAAATCGGTCAACAAATGGCGGAACAATCGCGTAACAAGATACAAAAAAAAAAACATACAGACGACTTGAGAACCTCCTCCTTTTTTGAAGTCGGTTGAAAAGTGGTGCACAAGGTGCGCAAAATGTCAAATGTACAAACTTCGTTCCAACCGAGTGTTCCGTGAGTACTTTTTTTTTGGTAGAGTTCGCCAGCGATTCGTATTATCAACTTGCGTTAGTAACGAGCTTGTCTTGCTCTATGCTGTTCCACTCTTAATACGAGTATTATGATGTTTAGGTATAAAGCTTTCAAACGATAGCTCAATTGTACGATAGGTACTGCGTGCAGTTTTAAATCTTTGTATTAAAAACATTTCCCCAGCGCACTCCATGGCTTTATCCTCCTTTTTCTTGAGCCACTATTCTGCAATCTTCAGTCTCTTGAACCCGAGATTATCGACCACCCCAAACTTGAACTGTGACCTTTTCCTCCCTCAAAATTTACATTCCATCAGAACACAATCAACTACACATACTTATTCAAAATTGTATAGCTTTTTTAAATTGCTACTTGGTGTACTTACTATCAAAGTCTAATAATACTTAACTGGACATGCCACTAACTACCCGCTGAGAACGTCTACCGCGTCTACTTGGGGATACAGTGGATCCCAGAGTAAGCAAAGGTTGTATGTACTATGGGAACCACCAGTAACCACCGTATTCAGTAAAAGTACGTCCTAAGCCAACTCTTGGAGTTTTGGACTCCGTCATGGCTTACCGACTTACAGCGAAAGTTTTTCGAAAATAAATATTGATCTAGATTCGAACCTGCGTCCTTCGAACTGTAAGGAAACCCCCTCGGCTAAAATGTTTGTTACAAAAGTATCTCCGACGACTTCTATAAATAAGCTGGGAGGTATTTTTAGCTTCCTATTTCCATTTCGGAATAATGTGGGTGAACGCGGAATCGGATAGCGTTTTATACATAACTTATTTGCAAATCAAATGTGCCCTGCTCTAGTGGCATGGTTCGGGTTACGGACGTGCTTTTTGATAACACCATGTATAACCTATTTTGATGCTTTAAATCATTTTTCCTTTTTGTTTATACATAGACATGTATAGGTACTTTGAACTAGGATATACAAATTATACAATTTAGTATGTGTTTCCGAACTACAGGAAATAAACTACATACCTTTTACATTATTTGCTCCATATAATTTTATAGTATGTATAGAGCAGAATATAATTATCTAAGTACCTATATCATATTAAATTCCCGGTGTTGCTGGTACCTCCTGTATATAGATTAGTAAACTTTTGTATCATCATCATCATCTCCCTGACCTTATGCCACGCTAAGTGGGGTCGGCACAACATGTCTTCTTCTTCCACTCACATTTTTTATTTCAGTTTTCTCAGGAAGCTTAATAAATCACGACCTTTCGTAGAGTACCTACCTACTTGTCATGAAACACGTTCAAACTCATTCAAAGGTCGTCCAAATACCGCCCCCGCATATTATGACAAAATGGCGTGAGGCAGGTGGAAAGGTTACGTCTGCGGCGGCTTGCTTCCCCTCGTCTAACCTTTACGCACCGTCTACCTACCAGCCTAAACAAGTCTTAGAAACATGAAACGTGGATTGAAGGGAACATTTCATTTATGATGTGGGGGGGTCGAAAGTGAAAATTCTACCCCTAGGAAGGGTTGAAAAGAGGAAAAACGTTGGTGCCATATGAGTGAAGCCGCAGGCATGCCACTAGTAGACACTTCTCGTCCTGCACCAAGGTTCTCTGTCCCTCGAGTTCTCGGTTGTGGTCATATGAACGAAGAGCATACACAAAGACTGTCCTATGTAGTGTCGTATCGAGTGACGAGTCTATCGAGTTGTTTATAGGAGCTTGTCTCGTGTCCGGGATATGCCCTTGTCTAACCCAGTGTGTCGTGGACTTAGGCACAGGCGAAAAAAATTAAGATGGCAACTTACTGTTTAAGTACCAGTCAAGATATACCTACCAATTTATTAAACCTTGTTGGCTGCGTAAAGTTGATACAACGTCCGAAGTTCAAATTCCGGCTGTGCATGAATGAGCTTTTTATTTCAGAAAATTACTTATGCATTAACACCTGCTCGACAAATTTTACCCAACCCCAACACAATACAATAAAATCTGTCTTGCGTTGTATTATATGTAGTAGTAAATACATGCTACTCGTGCGGCAGTCAAAGCAGCACTGGCCACCCACAGTGGCCACCAGCAAGCGAGATCGCGGCTGCGTGTCTGCGCGCATGCGCGCTGTAAGAACGGCAGCGGCGGCTCCCGGCGCTCATTAGGAGGCGCGCCGCCGCCCGCGCGAGTGTCCCCAAGCCCCGACCGGGTGTGGCCCGACCAGGCCCGACCTGCCCCGAGCAGGCCCGAAGGCATGCGGCCGGCGCGCTAAAAGCATGGCTCACTGACCATGACTGACCTGCAAGCCACCTTCGAGTTCTCCGTCGAACTGTACAAGTTCTACAATGTCGACCTCTTTCAGAGAGGGTGAGCAGTGTTATAGTGATAATATTGATAAGATTTACACTAGTGCAATGGAATCGTGGAAAAAGATCTTGCTACAAAATGCTGGATAAGGCTGAAGTGCCGTTGGTTTGACCCTTTAATTATTCCTAGGGCTGGACTGCGCTGCAAAAGGTATACTACTGCGGTATATTCCAGGTACCTAACCTACGTCAGTAAAACTGAATATTTTACAATCATTCAACTTTCATTTCGTACTCGTACTAGGCTGTTTGTGACTGAAAAACTATTGATCAATCAAGCCCAGACGAGCGTAACCGCGTAGACCTACTACGGCGTAGAGGCCCTGTCTACGAGCTACGAATTTTTACAGATAAAATCATTGATCAAAACTAGCGTTGACTGCTTGGACTTGAAACATTTGTAAAACTATTGATTTTATTTAAGTCTAGGTATCCAGACATTGTGTACCTGTGACCTAACTTTAACCGTAGACTCGTTAGGGTCGCTAGGTTGAATGCTATCAATAATTTATAGACACAGCATGAGTTCGCCACGGGGCATGAATAGAGTTACTCAGATAATGCAGACATCTATAAAGTTTGAAGACTGCAGATAAAATCTAGCTATTTATTTAATACTAAGTTATTCACGTAGCCTGCTAACAAATTATCGAAAAGAACCATGACTTTCAAGCTAATTTAGAAAATATAAAACTAATGATACGACTACGCTATTGCATTGGGGGTACCCTGTAATGATAGTGTAATGATAATGATAAATAAAAAAATAAAAAAAATAAAAAATACGAGTCGTTTAGTCAAGCGCGTGTATGAGGTGAGTGTGTATGACTGAAAGGGAAGGCCTAGGCGATCATACTTTAACCAAATTGGTGACTAAGGTCCGGTCAGGAACCCTAAAACAGCGAGCTTGTGTGAAGAATGTAACGAGTGAATAATTTGTAGCAAGTGGATGAAAATCATAAGTTCTATTTTGCAAAATAATTACGCATTTTACACATCCAGTTCGAGACTTTTTATTTTCTGTTTGTGTAACTTTTTATGGTGTACAATAAAATTATATTCGACTAGTGGACCCGGGCGCGACTTCGTCTGCGCAGTTTCGTCATACAAACTTTAGAGATAGAACTACCATGTTCCAATCCAACCCATGAAAACACTAAATTCATTTTTGCATTTGCTGTCTTTAAAATTGTTCAAAACATAGTAGACTGAAATGACATCGCAATTTTGATAAGTCAAAAGTTATTGGTTGTCATCATATATATATATAGGATGTACAAAGGTACCATGCTAAATCTATGGTTGTCATGGCAACTTTAGAGCAGTTCTCTTTGTGTCAAACAGAGTACTGCTAAAGTTTTTATGCAATATTCCCGTTGTCCTTTTACATATTTTTTGGTTTTTAGGAACGTTTTTCGGGATAAAAAGTAGCCTATATGCTATTCTGGAGCTATACCTTTCACCTTACCGAATTTCATTGTAAACTGTTTCGTCGTTTGAGCCTGATCCTCACACAAACATACAAACATCCAAACATCTAAACAAAGTCACAAACTTTCAGCTTTATTATATGAGTGGGATTTGAAAGCTCCAGGGGAATGGAGTCTCGATTGGTGCGGCGCACGGAGTGTCCATTCCGTAGTTCTATAAGATATTCTCTGCCTATTTCATAACTTTCAGAGATGTTACCTTGTTATGACAACGCGCTGTTATTATAAGATATCTAAGTACAACTAGTCTAACTTTGGCGTTATGGTAAAATGAACACGGTAACGTTGCCTTTGAGAATAGGATTTACTTTTTTTTATATTTACGTATAAAACGTATAAATGACTGACTGATTGATTGATTCATCAACGCTTAAGCTCTCGTGGTCGTGCTTGCTTAGTCGTTCTTAATAAATCGCTGAAGTTAAGCAACGTTCGAAACGGTCTGTGGATGGGTGACCGCCAGTGGCACTTTCATCTGAGCGCTTCCGTGCTTCGGAGGGCACGTTAAATTATCGGTCCCGGCTTTTAAGCCGTTAAGCCATGACGGAGGCCTTGAGGCGGCCCAAAAACTCCGTCACTAGAGTTGGCCACTGACTTAACTTACTTACTTTTTATTAACGCTTAGCCTAACCGCTAAAGCTTTTTCAGATTCCTTTTAGTGTAGAAAACGTGATTGGTTTCATCAATTTTTTTTTATTTACAACCTTCTAAAATAGGCTGGCTACGTGTATGGGTGTATGGGAACTTTTTTGACGGGGGCGATGCAATTGTCTTGAAGCTTGATTGGAAAACGAAAGGATCACGATGGGCTAACCAAGAATGAAAGAAATATTTTTTATTGCCAAAAAAACGAGAGAAAACTAGATAACAATAAGTATACATAGATAAACAGTACATAAAGTGATTAACAAAAATAATGTTACAGTTAACGGCGAGGCCTAAACTAGACTTAGGAGAATCTTAATAAAGTTCCTATTCTTATACCCACGTGCTAAACCGTAACCACGTTAAACATTGTAAAGGTTTACACACAACGGATAAAATTAGCTGATCTGTCCTCACCGACCTTGCGCGGTGTTTATAAAACATACGTAAATCTCGCATTGGTAAAACATGTTGTTACTTTTAAATGTAAACATCTTATTTACCTACTCATGTTTATGCAAATAAATTATCTTTATCTTTATTGGTGGGCTTCGTAAATAAATGTAGAGGAACGGTCTCTTATTACTTATCTCAAAAGCATCATTAATATCATATTAAAAAAAAAAACTCTTTAAAACGAATAAAAATATGTTCGCTAGATCCCGAAAAGTTGGGAAATTCTGGGAAAAAACTCGAATTAACAGGACAACGTTAAATAGGTCAGTTTGACATATCCAATTGGAAAACTCAAGAATTTGAAAGCATTTGTACAAGTCTCTGCCAACTCGTAATCGTTTCGCAAGATTTAAATATAAAAGTTAACGAGCTATATAAATAGTGCAGTAAGTATTTAGTTCTAAAAACTCTTTTATGCGCTTTTGAGAACCTTAAGGGCCTGATCGACGGGCGAGTAAAACCGGTGGTTTTATTGCTCGTTGGTAAAGCTCGCCGGTGCATCATTGGAATACCGCGGTCTTGTGCTGGCTCGTGGCTCGTCATGTTTGCTTAATTTTTCATCGGTTCCTCATTCAAAACTTTTGCATTTTCATATACAAAGATATATATATACAAAGCTTCTTCTGTCGACGACATCGCAATACAGAGTGAGTAAGCTAAGGAAACTGACGAATCAGGAAAATGACGAACTAGCGAAATTACCAACCCACCGAAACTGTCTAATGAGTAAACTGGTGAATTGATAAAATTTACTAGCGGGGAAATTGACCAGATGTACGCTAATTCAGCTTCACGTGTGTCACCGACGTCGAGCCGAGTAAGTTCACGATCTTAAAAGCCGCGTACTTTAAGTTTGTACGTCTATCACAAAATCAAATAGGTAATTCGTTGTACAATTCTACAGCTTCAGACTCCGAAAAAGACAATACGACAGTTTTACTCGCTAGTCAATCAGCACCAACGAGCCACGAGTAAAACCGACATTCTTTAAAGCCGCAGCGGTGATCACCCACTTTAGATTGACCGTCTCGTGAGCATAAGCAATCTTATCGAATACTTGACCATCGCCTTTGGATTGGCCGTTTTGTGATGGGATATAAGCTTCTTGGAGGAAATTATTCCTCAACAACAGATCAAGTGAAACCGCAGCTGGTACTATAAGTCCTGTGGATAGGTTGTCACATGCCATCGGTTTATAGGTCAGCCGGTAAATTGATTTGGGTCGAGTTGGTCCCGCACGACAGGTGTAAATGAATTGGGTCGTAAAAAGATTTGTCATCCGATACACTGACACAGATTGAATGGTAATCAGCGAAAACGTTGAATTTGAAATACAATCCATAAATTGTGTAGAGTGGACTTTGCTACAAGTCAAATGGATTTTTCATTTTGGTAAAAAGTTCGCCGTAACACGAGCTGTAGGTAAACGGCAAAGACAAACATCGTCAGGAAACCTACAAAGTTTGCAATGAACTTAAGAACCAAAAATTATTGTGACTGTGACCACTACTTGTAGACTTAGACACCAGTATGTATTACCTACATACTGGTGTCCAATCCAGCTACAGCTGTTTCGTTTCTCAACAAATTTATCTTCCAGGTTGTACCAGGTGCGCGTGGGCCTCCGCGTGTCCCCGAAGGTGCCTGTCAACATCGAGGCGTCGGTGTCCAGCAGCAACAACGCCGCACGCACTGGAAGACCGGCTGCCAATGCCTCGCTTATCAACGGCCTGGCTGCCTCTCGACCCTTCCAGATTATGTACAGGAATGAGGAAGTCACTCTGAGGGATATTGTGCATTTTAGAGCTCATCTTTTAGGTAATATTTTTGACCTACTGCTAGTAGGTATGGTAGGCTAAGTAGGGGTGGGTGATATAGAGGAAAATACTTGGATAAGAACACACAGGGTCAAGTGTTGTGTTGTGCCAGTTGTGCCCAGCTGCCGATGATGATGTGAAATTCTCAAACAATAACTTCTAAGCTCAACCAAATCTGTTTTGTCAACAGCCCCAAGGTCCACATTTGAGGTTTCTCACCCTCTTTAGCATTTCACCAGTTTTTCCTCTACAGTTGACAGCAGAAATCTTAAAGAGTCGCTGGAGCGAGCAGAATGGAGTCTCGGCGTGGAATTATGGTGCAGCGAGGGTGCCCAGTCCAGCACCCTCTCGCCAGTCTCCTGCCGCGTGCTGAAGCTGCACTTCCAACCCTCGCAGGGACTGCACTACCATCTTCCGGTGCTCTTCGACTACTTCCATCTGTCCTCCGTCTCCATCACAATACATGCGAGCCTCGTTGCTCTTCATCAACCTTATATCAAGTAAGAGAAACTTATTTATTTTCTGTTTACATAAAAAAATACTTAAAGATCTAATTTTGAAAACTCTATCTGCTTGTCCAATTAAAAGGAATCTCGACAGATAATAATATAAACAGCTCACTCACTTTGATTAAAACTAACGCACAAATAACAAACAAAAAGAACCCGTTAAGCAAAAGTTACTGTACCTATCAGCGTTAAGATCTTCTATGCAAAAGATGCTGGCTAAGCCAGATTGACCTGAGTTTCTTGATAAAAATAAAAGAACTAAGAAGCAAAGCAATAGCACGTTCTCGAGCAATACGCCAGATTACGAGCCAGGCTGAAATAAAAACTTCATTTTCTCGAAAGCCCGATATGACAGGTACAGGTCGACACAACACTAGAGCTACCAGCAGCTTAGAATTTGTCGGTTCCCATTGATAAACTTTCAAAGGATTTTAACATTTTTAACTGATAACTAAAGGCGCTTTGTTCTAAGCTTTTTTGCCATGTATGTGTATGATGTCAGTAAATGCCCCTTCAAATGCCAAAATATTACAGAGAATATCAAACATGCTTTTAACCTTATTATATTTTCTCTAATACATTTTAATTCCTTCTTTAAAAATTGGTTATCAAAGAGATTATAATATTTTATAGCACCCTATAGTAGGAGGTTTTGCTATATTTGCCGGTGCAGCTTCAATGTTGTGTCGTGCTGATGAGCACTGTCCTACTTTTTCCTTTTCCAACCCTCAGACAAAGCAGGTATTAGCGAATTCCCAACAGATTATGTTAATGAATTCCTTATTTTTCAATTCACGTGATTAAAGTGTTTGTTTGTTTCGCTGCTCAAGGAAAAGCATCATGAATTATGTGCAAAGTTGGTAAGTAACGTATATCTTCTATATGACCGTGTATTTTGTTACCTACCTGAATTAGGTACCTACATTACAAGAGAGGGAGAGAACGAACCATAAAAGAGGCATTATGGTTTTATAGCTCAATGCTTCACACCACAATCTATTAAGGGTACTGGAATGGTAGGGGATGGAGGTAGGTACTTTATAGAACAATCAAATTAGGTGATGAATCTGGGGCATTGGCATTTAGTCTGTGGACCTGTGACCACAACCAATTACTGTTAGTATTTGGGTCTACGTATACCTACAAATAATACATATGTATCATTACAGTTATAGGTAACGTGAATGTGGAAGTTTGTGATGGTAAAGTACCTATACCTACAGTTCTCTTAATCGAAAGGATACAGTCTACACCTTACGGAGAGTTTTGATTTGAATTTTGTTCAGGGCCTTGATTCATAATACGGCGGAATGCATTCGGTTCGGAATCGACCGACAGCAACCAATCACAGTGCAAGAAACGTCAAATTCGGATCAATTCCCGCACTGTGATTGGTTGCTGTCGGTCGATTGCGAACCAAATGCATTCCGCTGTATTATGAATCAAGGGCCAGGTCTGCTTACTGTGAATGTGCTGTGACGCATGTGTGAACTGTGACCCACGATATCACTCTTCCACTTAGACTACGGAATAAAAAAAAAATCTAATTGTATCTTTGCGCCTGACCGGTTCACAAATCACTCGTCTCTCACTTGCTACCACTCATCTTACTCACTCCTATCACTCGTCTCATAAGCATTTTGTTCTAGCACTCCAAGATCAAGCAAGCAGTGGGGGAAGCTGATGAAGAGTGCGAGCAGCTTCAACACTTCGGGAAGTTTCGAGAACGTTCTTTTCGGCTCCACTGGGAAGTGCTCCGGCGGAAATTCCAGCAAGATCGCTCATGCTAGGTAAAACCAGTAAATTTTTGGCCATACTTGTGGCCACTACCTAGGTGCTACATTAGCTACCTTACTACTTATCTTCTCATTTTACTTCTTTCGGAATAAAGTGTAGTGGAACGTTTTTTCGCGTGCCTCAAAGCAGCCTCCTTTCGTGCACTTGACATACGTTTGCGAACTTAAGATTCTACAACAGCTGGTTTCCTCATGATGTTTTCCACTAGACACGAAAGTCGCTTAACATTTCATGTTTCACAAATCTCAATATATCTAAAATCTGTAACATTAAGACCAATATTTTGTAAAAAATTTGAAGAAAAGTGTCAGCCCATGTTAATTACCCAGGAAAAGTTCATTTTTTCTTAGAAATCGAAAACAAATGGCGTTTTAATCGACTTTTGTTTTTACATAATATTACAGTTTATTTACATAGAATTTTTTTTACGTGACCAATAATTCTTCGTACACGTCTTTTTCTTCTTCTTTCTGTGTCATTACTCATTAGTTCTTCCGAACCGGTGTGGTTGAAAGGAATATTCCGGGTGACATAAGCAAGGTCTTGTTCCAGACAAGTCCACGCAGAAGTATGTGGGATCCTGCTAGGGTCACTCGAAGGGCTGCAGAGTGCGCTGGCCGTATGCGGCTCCACCGGCGTCATGCTAACCCCTGAAGAGTCTACCTCGAACACTGTGGTAGGAGAAGTCGCGCAAAGGATAAAGGACCTTAGTGAATTTGGAAAGGTATGGTTTAGTTCGTATTTTTTATAGAGACAAGGGTTAGAGTTAATATGAACTTTTATATCCTGGGAATTCATGTCGCCATAGCCTATATGGCGCAGTATTATGTCTGGGAATAAGAGTACATGCTAAGTAAGCATAGAGTAATTATGTTAATAATAAATAAAAATGTTAACTAGCTGGTACCCGCGACTTTGTCAACAAAATAACATAAGTAGGTACTTGAAAACCTATTAAAAGAATCAAAAAGTCGAAGCAAAAATCTCCATTAAATTTTCAAAACATAAAAATGATCGTATCTCAACCTCCACTATAGAAGAAACGCCACTAGGAGATTTTAAAAAAAGTAAAAAACTGTTTTGACCTCGGCGATATAGATGGCGTTCTAACCAAAGCCAAGGAAAAAGTATATTAATATCAAAAAACTCTTAACTTTGGATGTATTGATGAGTGGGAATATACATGTTATATTTTATCATTTATTTTATAATCATTTATCATGCAAAAAAAAAAAAAAAAAAACTGTATTGTAAAAAGTGGTGGTCACCCATCATCTTTATGACCGCGCCCAGTGTTGCTTAACTTTGTTCCCCATACAAACTTGCAACCCTTATTTTCTCGCCCCCTTATGATTATTTACAAAAAAAGTAGCCTATGTCCGTCCCTGGCGTATAATCTTCATCCATGCCAAATTTCAGCGGTTTGGGCGTGAACAGGTAACAAACAGACAGACAGACAAGAGTTACTTTCACATTTATAATATTAATAAGTATGGATAGGATATCCATTGGTATCGAATTAGTGATACCCGCGTTCACTTTAATGGGTAGAGTGCGTCGCTACGTCACGCTCTGTTTCTCTATACGCACTAACAGTGACCTACCACAGACTCGTACCTATAACGTGTTGACCGAGTGGTACTAGTGCCTCCACTTCAAATCTAAAGATCGTGGGATCGAATCCAGATCGTGGCTATAGATTTCTCGTTAGACTAAAAAAAAACAAAATTTAAACAAAATCTTGTCACCACACTGGATCGAATACACACGTGCACGTACACGTACAAGAAGAAGAAGAGGACTAAAGAAAAATATATTCCGATATTGAGTTAACGTAGATAAATGTGACGGACATAACCTACTAAAAATAAACCAATGACCGACTACGGTAAATGTCAATGCACTGAGTGAGTTCGCATTTGCCAAAAGTCCCAGTAATGACCCACAGGCACGCCCAGTCAATGTAATCAACCTAATGACCTCAGATTGACTTGGTGCTTCCTGACAAACAATGCTCAACCTATTTAGCCTTATTGAAACCAGAATTGAGATTCATTTGAAACCTAACTGTAGTCTCTTATCAAAACCGAATCCTGGTGCTTCCTGGCAAACAATACTGAACTTATTTGACCTTACTGAAACTGAACTCAAAACTCGCTTCAAATGCCATAGCGAGCAAAGCAACTAAGTCAATCAGAATTGTTCTCCTATTCTCCAATGCAGCACCGCTAAAAATAATGATACTGAGTACCTACAGTGTATGGCGGTTTTGTTGTAACAAGATCTTAGTGATTGTTGGGTGTCAATTGCCTTACTTATCTTAGAAATGTTAATAAAGCACATTTCTTGTGTTTTAGAACTTCCAAAAGAGCACATGCGGCGAGGAAGAAGAATGGGCAATGAGTGCTGCACATGACATCGCCCGACTCTGCGCCGAGGTGACGCTGCGCTGGCGAGCATTCTTGCACCACACGGCAGATAGACCGCACGTGCACCACGCGCTAGCTGCCCGCCATCACTCGCTGCGGTAAGCAATATATCGAAGCCTTCGGCTACCAGCAATGGACACTTTGTATTTGTAAGAGTATTGGAGTCTGCAGAGAGAGATTGCTATCTATCTAGCAACTCAATGCACCATTCAAAGTTAACCACAAAAAAAAACAATAAACTAAAAAATGTAGAGAAGTAGGTATGCAATGCATAGAGGTATTCACATCCAGCATTTTGAAAAAATTATAAATACTTAGACATTGTGTTGAGTTGTGGACAATCACATAACAACAAAAATTTTAGAAATCGCGTAGCGTAAACAGCTATGTAAGGTAAGTAAGTAAGGCTATGTAAGTCAACTGCTGGTCAAACTACATTTTATAAACCTCATTTTCTTTAGCCGTTTGTTTTCATAAATTAACTTCCTCTCTTCCAGCATCAAGCGCTTCGCTGAATGCTTCTTCGTGCTGGATAACCCACGGCATTCGCTAGCCGGCTGCTACGACAGCAACTACCAGTCGTACCAGAGTGTCGGAGAAGTGGCGCGCAGGTCCAGATACTTGGCGCTGCTGCCTCCGCTGCCTGTTCACTGCATCGCGCTCGATGGCGACCCGCATATCATGCCCATCATCTTTGAAGACAGGTTAGGCATCTTCACACAACTCTGAACAGATGAGAAACTATATGTGTGTTATTGGCATTATTTTCTTGGTGAAGGGTTAAGCTTTTCGTTGTTTCTTAAGGTATCAAGACACAGCAGAGTTTGCGCGACGCCGTTCGTTTTTAAACTCTGGAGGAAGTAAATCTGGTAGTGGTAAGTATAAAGTACATCCCATCAGTCAAAACAGTCACTCTAAACTTACTGTTTATTTAATCCGGAATATTTTTCCACAGATCCATTTTTATGCTCAGAGCCCATAGACGACTGCGCATGTAGTATCAGTTCACTGATGGACTCGAGAAGACCGTCATCTGAAGCTTCACGCGTAACACTCACACTTCCTAAGACCATCATAGATGTCCTGGAACCACATTTTAATACACCAAACAAAACAAACTCCAACGTTGTCCAAGCCACGCTCACATTGGCTCTCCAAAAATCTGCCCGTGGATCCCCGAAGAGATCATTAGTAAAACAGAATGTGGAACTGACCAAGCCTCATAACAAGCAATTGGAACTAACCAGCAGAAATAGATACATTGTACAGAATAATCAGATAAGTGAAATACAACTTCCGTCGAATAATGCATTTGCATCGTGTTCCATTCAGCAGGGTCAGCAGATGTCGAGGTATTCTGCCTCCACGCTGCTAGACATAAACGCTTCGAAAAGCAACATCAATATTTCGCGTGTTGGAAAAGACAAATCAGATCCCAACGAAGTTTTCAGACAGAATCATGAAATCACAAGCGGTGTCAGCACTTTACCGGCTAGGCATAGCAAATCTTTAGATCAACTTAGAGTGTCTCAAATGACACCTCTCAGCAATCCACCAACCCTCACCAAACCAATCAGGAATGGTTCTAATTCTTCAGTCAACTATCCACCAAAGACGTATGTGCCACCGCATCAAATCAAACCCACGACTCTACCAAGAAGTGTGACAACAACTGCGTATCCGACAAGCACGACGACTAGGTGTGGGAATAAAGGGGAAGACTACAGGAGAAATATTAGTGAATTTAGGGAAAAGTATAAAAACCCATGCAGCCTCATCAACCCTCACTCGATGAACAATGAAGTGTTTCATAACGTAGGATATAGTAAGTACGACGGAGTGATGAAGTCTAATCCTAACCAGGTGTACGGCTACACATTCGGCAATCAGGGTAATATGCAAGTGAATAATGTAATTCGTAATCCGTTAGAGTTTCAGAGAGGCTACAGTGTAAATCTGCCCCGTCCTATGTTGCCTCCGCGTAATTCTTATCCACCGGTTAGTGGTAAAACTCAAGTGACTGATCAAAATAACTTAGTTTTTAATAAGCACGTTCATAGATCGAACTCAACACACGTATTCCAACAAAACAACATGGAAAACCAGCATATCGGCGATATCGAAGCGACGCGAAACCAGCTCCGACAAGAACTCAATTATTATCTTCAAAAAGGAGACTGGAGCTATGATTTTAACACGAGAAGTCTGATTCAAAACTATCCTCAAAAGAAATCCAGCAAAAGTAGTGACGACAGTGGATTTGTAATGACATTAGATAGGAGCAGTGATGGCACATCTAAGTCTACATACTCGAAAACCCCACCGTCTACTCCACATTCCACGATGCCTTCTGTGAGACATAAAAAGAGTCGATCCAAAGAGTCCAAGCTAAATAGTTGTTCAAAAGAAAATACTAAAATAAATTCCAGTCGCGATTCGCTGAGCAGTCACCACTCTATAAGGTCGAGAGATAGCAAATCTGACCGGCACACTTCCAAGTCTGATCGAAGTACTCCAAAATCCGATAGAAGCGCAACTAGATCTGGCAAAGCAACACCAAAGTCAGGAGGTATCACGCCAAGGTCAGGATTAGCAACTCCCAAATCCGGTAGAGCAACGCCCAAATCTGGAATGGCGACACCGAAGAGCGGAAGATCTAGTGGAAAAGCTGAAAAACGCTCAAAACATAAGCCTTCAGAAAAAATGACTCAGTTGATGTCTGAAGCAGCATCTTCGTCTAGTAACGAAAGCATTCCGTTTGAATTGAGACGGTTGGAGTCATCGACCAGTGTCCCGTATAGCCTCGATCAGGGACCTGAATTATTGCGGCATTGCCGAAGTGCCGCATCCGTTTTAGATGAACCCAATCTCAATAATACTTTCGGCTCTGAATCGTTGCCAAACTTGGCCCCACCGCCCGCTTTCGAATCGCCTCCTCTCGACATAGCGGATAAAGATTTCAAAATATTGCCTCCAGAGAATTTCTCTAACAAGGAACATAAAGGGAGTAGAAGCAACTCGACTTCAAGTTTGAGCGAGCAAAGTGGATGGGTCTCGAGCGGACGAAGCTCTGGCCCCTCATCTCCAGATAATGCTAGCAGTCAATTAAACCAAAATTATACTCCCACCAATTCAGCTATCTCAAAACTTTCAAGTAAAGCAAAAAATCAGGATTACGAAGTCCCAAAAGAAATACGAAAACCTGAAAGTGAAACGATTAGCGATTTTAAAAGGACCGTACTCAACGGCGAACAGCTGAGAGAGCGGCTTCTAAAATTAGCCGTGAAAGTAGCTCAGAATAACTCTAACGAGAAAATAGAATGCTGTGATAAGGAAGTGTGCGAAGAGTGTACTATATGTAGCGATACTATATGCACGGACAGTCAGTGTGAGTATAATAAGTTGATGCACAGTAACGGTATCGACGCGGGGTGTAACTCTGACACGTGCACGGCTAGCTGCTTCCAGCCACTATCTGACACAAATACTCATCCGCCGAAAGTAAATCAAAGGCATAATTCATTCAGCGCAGTCCAAGGTAAAACTTACAGTTCGACATCAAAATCGAACGAAGGGACCTTCAAAAAATCACAAACAGTCGGTGATAACCTGCACCCTTACATTCGCAAAGAAATCGCTCCGAAACAACAGCCGGCAAATAAAAGTAGCTCTCTGAATAAAAATAAATTAAAGGACCGAATAGAGTACACTGAGAAGTTGATTGCAGCTGAAATATTGAATTTAGCTGTGGACAGCAGTGGGAGGCCTTGCAAGAGCCACGTTGGGCCGCCAGGTCCTATTTCTGCCGTACAAAAACGGCAAAGCAAGGCAAGGTCTGAAGTGGACTTGGCACATTTTATTGGAGACAATGACTACGAGCATTTGCCACCTCCTCAGCAGTTCAGAGATGCTCCTCCTCCTCCAGACCAATTCAAGGTAATTAACATTAATATACCTGTTATACTTATAAAGTTTATTTATGCAAATTAATGTAAGTAGGTACATCTATTAGATCGTTTAACATTTAATTGGGTGGTTACAGGATCCGCCATCGAAATCTCCCAAGCTGAGCAGACAGAGTAGTAAAGCATCGACGCCTTCTAAGACGCCGCGGAAGCAGGCACTGTCTACGTTACAGCTGGACAACCCATTATACCATGTTTGCGAAGGTAAATTCTTAAAAAATATATATCAATTCATTTATCATGGCAAAACAAATACTTACACATTATAAGCTTCAGCATAATGTCGACCACTTGAGCATTCCAGAGGCGTGTGTGTAGGCAGGAGAGAGTAAACTGATTTTCAACTGCATTGCATTGCATGTCAAATTGCGAATAATCAGTATCCATCCTGCTTAACACGAAGAAGGCACCCATCTCTCGCGATACACAACCGCTCCCCCTGTCACGCAAGCTACAAGCAACGCTATTCTATAAGTTCCTTCGAATCAAACGCTATACGGATCTCCAAGTGGTCTACGTATCCTAACGCTTGTACTAACGCTTGGCTGGTATACCAGGGATCATGGAGCGGCGGAAGCAGCGTCCTCGCCTGTCCAGCTCGGGCTCCAACACCGCCACGAGCACCCTTAACAAGAGCCAGAGCACTGGCGAGTTGGCCAATCGGAATGAAAATGGAAGTAATAAAGGTCACTAAAGTCAACACACAGTTTAGATTATTCCATAACGCCAAGGCTCATTAGAGTAAGCAACTTGTTATCATCTAGCAGTGTCAGAAAATCGATGCTTTTGAGTCACGTCCTGCAAATAATGTACTAAGTAGGTACCTACTTACAGAAAGTTCTAATTTTTTTATTCTCATGAGATAGGTATAAAATGAAGATTGTGAAAAATAAATACCTACCTATAAAACATTTTTCTTCTTACTTTCCAGAGCACCGAGAAAGCAACCTCATCAGTATCTTCGGCCTAGCAGAATCAGAGCGTCTCTTCGTGAAGTGCCGTGAAGAGTTCCGGCAGAGCGTGAAGTATCCTGGCGCGATCTACTCCGACTTTCCCCCCGTGGAGAACTCTTTGCCGTACTTCCACATCAGCGATGAGTATCGCATGTTCAATCCAGAAGGTAGGCGGTGAATAAATAGAATAGATTATTACTCTTACTACTAGCTATATACTCAGCAATAATGCTAGGAGAATTTTGACGACATTTTCATTCCTTCCAACTTTGAGGACATCCAATCGAAAATGAGTTTGATAAATACCATGCAACGACTATGTTACTGATATGTCACATTCCAAAAACCTATGCTTTTTTTCTTACAGGGATGCACCTTATAATCTGCGTGCACGGCTTGGACGGCAACGCGGCGGACCTACGCCTTGTGAAGACATACCTAGAGCTGGGCCTGCCCGGCGCCAGGCTAGACTTCCTCATGTCAGAGCGGAATCAGGGAGACACATTCTCTGACTTTGATACCATGACAGACAGGTCAGTCAATAGAAAAAATCACACTGAAAAAAACAGACTGAACATGTATGTACCTATAGATGCGAGAACCTTTATTTGGCTTCCCATAACTAAACCACCTTTTATGAAAGAGAAATGTTGAATCTCCAAGAAATAAAAAAGTAATATTCTATTTTTGGAAAGCAACCTTCTTTTTACCTTTCCAGGCTGGTCCAAGAGATTCTGGCGCACATCCAAAATGCCAGCGAACCAGCCCGGATCAGCTTTGTCGGCCACTCCTTAGGCACCATCATCATCAGGTCGGCTTTAGCCAAGCCCCAGATGAAGCCGTTCTTGGGGAAACTCCACACGTTCCTTTCGCTTAGTGGACCGCACCTTGGCACGCTGTACAACTCAAGTGGACTTGTTAATGCTGGTATGTTTGTCAATATAATATTTTAATAACGTTAATAAAACAATAAAACGTTTTTCATTAAAGTGCATGTTTGACAGGATTACCTATAACAGCTATAAGTAGGTAGATACATATGGCTAGCAAATAATAAAGACCCCGTATGAAGGATATTTTGTCACACGTAAAAGACACAAGCTCATAAAAGGTAGGTACCTAGTACATACAATCTACTACATTTAGGTGCTAAGTTCTGCTGCTATTAAATACTATAATTCACATAATTTCAGGGATGTGGTTCATGCAGAAATGGAAGAAATCCGGTTCACTTCTTCAACTCTCTCTACGAGATGCGTCCGACCCTCGCCGTTCGTTCCTATACCGTCTGAGCGAGCGGAGCCAGCTGCATCAGTTCAAGCATATCCTGCTCTGTGGGTCCGGCCAGGACAGATATGTGCCACTGCACTCCGCTCGACTGGAGCTGTGTAAAGCTGCTGCGAAGGATACCTCGCTGCTAGGGCAGGCTTACAGAGAAATGGTGAGTGAAAGACAGCAACGCGATTCAATCGAATGCATTCGGTTCGGTTCGAAGAACTGGGAAGTCCCCTCGAATGGAATGGCTGTTTTTTTTCTTATGTTATTTGACAAGCGGCTTATTTTCTCAGAAAGTCTTTTCTCTTGGGTTTCTTTCAAAGATCTTACGTGACTTTACGATCTTTGGCTGACTTTCCAAGAAAAAAACTTTAAAAAACCGTGTCACTCCCGGGAGTGCCGAGATAAGTGAAAACTAGAACAAATAAAAATGTAGGATATTTTTTTTCACACGTTTAGATAAAAATTAGCTTTTACAAATTTAAAAATATTGCCGTAAAAGTTTACCGAGTACAGAACTAGATAGCGCTACTGGTAGGTGTCAGTGAGCAGTCACGTGACTCGCACGTGACCTATTCGAAGTGAATCCAATAAATTTATTCTCATCTCATCAAAAATTCCCATCAACGCGGCTAAAGAAGTGTTCACTTCAAAAATTCATCAACTGGTAAAAAAAAGCCGCGGCGACGCCTCAAACCGGCCCAAAATCTTCCCATTAAGTATCGCATTTGAAATTACCCACAGGTACACAACATGGTGTCCCCACTCGCAGCACGTGCGTCCACAGTCTCCGTGGTCCGGTATGACGTGCAACACGCCCTACCGCACACCGCCAGCGCGCTGGTCGGCCGAGCGGCACACATCGCCGCGTTGGACTCGGACCTCTTCATTGAGAAGTTCCTGCTTGTCTCCGCACTCAAATACTTTAGATAAATGCACTGGCGATTTTACAGTTTTAAGCAAAAGCGAACGGGTTGGTTGACCTGGGTTGACCATTGATGAAAATTTTATTCAAAACTGTCAATGTCACATTTAGCACGGGAATCACATGTCTTCACTACAGTATGCCCCGCATTCAACCATGTTCAAGTTTCTGTTCCTAGGAGGAGAATCTCGATCTACCAAAAATACTTACGACTTTCGCATTTTACCTACTAACAAAACTTCTCTTCTTTTCTAACTACGGTACTACTAAAAGATGATCATATTTTATATGCTAATTGTGCTATGCGTGGAGATTTTTTTAAAAACAATCTTTTTTAAAATAGGTTCGTTACAATGAAAGTACAACGCCAGTGTGCACTAGGTATGTAGGTACTATAGACTTCTGATTTACTTAGGTACTTACCTAGGTACCTACTAAACTTTAGTAGGTACGAAATAACTATCATACTTTTAGTAACTAAAGTATGATAGTTATTTCGTATTGATTGCAACACCAACTTTATGAAATGCAAAAGTCAACTCAGAAGATTCTCTGCAAAAATATTGAACTAGAAAACTATCAAGTGACTTAATTATGTAAGTATTAGAAAATAAGACGGATCTTTACACCAAATACACAAGACTATGGTAGCAAGTGTAGATATGTGTAGGTAGATAGATATAAGTAGGTAGGTAGGTAATTATTGTTTGTTGTTGTGTCTTCATTCACCAAAGTCCCACCTATGCCTACAGAATCCCAAAAATAACCAAATAGGTAGGTACACCTTCCTAACAACCCTTAGGTATCTATGTTCTTACTCGCCAAAATATTCTTATTGAGTTGTCAGTAGGTAGGGTAGGTACCTAATGATCAAAAGTAAGTTCGTACCTACCTATATAGGGACTTTCATTTTAAACTACTTACACAAACTGACAGGGCCTCATTTTTGGGTTGTAAATAGACGTTTGACCGTATCAATTTAACTCCTAAGCCCATTTAAGTTTTCACTTAAAAATTTATCATTTATTGTTTTTTTTTTAAATTGTTGCATAATGATTTTCAAGGAGAACAGACGTTCCACCAATCGCAGCGCAGCTACATCACGAATGGACTAAGTTATACAAGAAGAAACAAACAATTAAAATAATAGTCTTTATCGATTTTCTCGGGATTTTCATAACAAAATAAAAAACATTACATAAATCATTTTTAATTTATTTGTTGAACCCAATTCCTGAATTAAGTTAGTTTAAAATAAAAGACCCTATAGTAGATAGTGGCCAAACCCCTACCAAAGTTTTCAGGCCGCCTAAAAGCATCCGTCAAGGAACAACGTCTTTTAGCCGAGACCGACATACCTACTTCCCGAAGCAAAGAAATCAACTCGTACATTTTATGATTGCACAAACAAGAACGAGAAACTGCGAGCGCTTATTGATCTAACAGGAAATTCATAATGGCCTAGCTCTAGATTAGATCCCATGGTACAGTAACGCACCATTGAATAAGTGCATGGAGTTGATGGTAAGTAGGTATAGGCACAGATATGTAGGATAGATTTTAACTTACGTAATTATATGTTACTTACGACTTTATGTTCCTGATATGAAATTAATTATTTTAAGGCCGCATTGTTTGGCTATAGCCTTAATAAATATTGAATGTTAGAAAAGTTGTATAAATTTTTATCGAATGTTAGACTGATCTTTAAAATATACGATCGATATTTTATAAGTTTCATAGATTATGTTTAAAATTTAAGTAATAATGAAATTAATTTTGCCATTGAATTGTTTATATTTTTGGTCTTGCTCTGTCTGTCCATTTCTCTATTGAACTGTAGTTAAATGTTGTTTATGTACAGGGGCCTGGATTTTCACTTTGCGATGAAATGTACTTACTAGTTTTAAATTATTAAAAAATAGCACTAAATATTTCTGCTCACATAATGGCTTTTGGGAGGGTGATTGAGAAAGAAGATACTGTATTTTTTTGAATATTTGAATACGTTTTTAGGGCGTCTTGCATAGTGTTGTTGCTCTAATTTAGTAGGTACCCGTCGTCGTTTAAGTGCAGCGTGTTTGACAGTTGAATGAACATATGTATCACAGAATACCGAATTACTTCTTTTTTCCTTTTTTGGTACTTAAGTAATCAAACTTGGTAGGTACCTATACATAACTATATCTACCTTTTTACTACCAACCATCTAGGTACCTACCTACTTAGTTATGTATAAATTCAGTCATCCTTCCAACAGGTAGGTAAGTATTAGGGGTATTAAGTAGGTATATAGTTAGGTACCTACTTATCTAAAAATGGTGTGTATGTAAAGACGGAAATGAATTTTGTAAATAAAATATTGATTAAATAAATTACCTGCAGACTATGGAATTTTATTTGTAAATCGTACACGTACTTATGTTAAATTAATGGCAATGTGTCGATGTTAATTAATATAATTACACTATAAAAATGTAATAAATAAATAAAGCCAAAAAAATCTTTTTCTATCCTCGCGCTATATTGGTAGAATAATATTTTTTCTACACGCATGCATCTCATGGCTCATTGAATTTTAAATAGGTAGTAATCAAAACATAGGTAAGCGCCATCTAGTGTTACTTTTACATACCTTGACAATTGACAACGACAATTAAACCAAGTTGACGTTGACATAATGCTTACCACACTGACAAGTTGACAACTGCCAGCCAACGACCTGCCAAGGAAAGGAATGACAGTTCGCCATCGTAATTGTTGGGTGGAGGTCGATTGTCTGAGTGCTCGTGCAAAATTAATTCGTTTCATCTTATTGTATGATACAGAGGCAATGCACCACTGTGTTTTTATCACTTGTTATTTTGTGAATGAATATTGTTGTTATATATAAAAAATAGTGAGCAAATAGGTGATTAACAAACTCCACATTCGGGCAATGCAGTGGTCCTAGCATTCTGACCAGTCTTATAAAAAATAGTTATTTTACTTGTTATTTGCATTCAAAAATGGGGAAACTTCTGAGTCTTTTGTCCCGGGATGAGTCTAATTGTTGTTCCTCGCCGCGGTACGATATATTTTTGGATTTCGAACACGCTGCTCCCACGGACACCGAACGCAATGTTTACGAAGATGTTCAGAGGGTTCTGTTGGATTCGGAGCAGATTTTAGAAGAGATACAATGTTATAAAGGGGCTGGAAAGGAGATACGGGAGGCCATAGCGGATCCCTCGCGAATATCTCAGGAGAGAGCGTGGCGGGCAGTGAAACCGCTTGTGGATAAACTGCTGCGCTGTTACAACCACTCATTGGAGCTGCAACGGGTGAGTTCTGCTCTTCTTCTATGTAGCCTAAGCCTTTACCGTTTACACATTTACCCAGGCCCTGCAGCATACTCTGAGTGTAGCATAGTTTGGAATCATCTGCAAATTCCTGTCAGTGTAGCAAAGCTTGGTGTCTCATCTAAAATTACTGAATCATCTAGACTAGAATTATAAAAATAAGCTTTTAAATAAGTAGGTATGAAGCCCTCTCCACATCTTCTAACTAATCTGAATAGAGAGATTGTAGTTTGCCATATAAACTTAGCTAATTTAATCTATAAATGCTTATACATACAAACTTTTCAAATTACTCACCAAATTCATGCAAATGATTCATATATTTCATAGGTGTATCAAAACCTATGAATCATAGATCAAATATTACTAAAAGCAGTACAGTACTAAAGTATTACATTTCAAAGGTAATTGGCACTAAACATCCTTTTCTATGAGGAAAAGCTTTATAAAAATACATACAGAATTACCATCAGCAGGGTAAAAAAGTTACACTTCATACACCCATCTGTTTGATAGGATAGAAGTCTTGTGATAAGGCTCTGATAAGATTAGAATGTCACAACATAGATAAAATCTCACCGCTAACAAAGCATGTTTATTTTACTCAATAAAAGAGAAATACCGTTATAAACTCCCAAGCATGATAAAAAAGAATAAGATCAACTATAAAGTCTTACTAAATCAATCTATTTCTCTCCAGTCATCTAAATCTACAACAGGAATTCGCCTTCTGCATCCCGCTGCTGGGCTGTCTACGATGCTGATTTAGTTCCTCAACAAGACTTGTTTGTCTTTTGGAACCTATGTAGTTGTTTAAGTCCCAGCTCCACTTTTATTGTAACAACCATGAAACTTTTTAAACTGGTTATTGACACTTTTAACACTAATAACGAGATATTTACCATGATTTACTTTTTATGAATTTCCAACATGGCCTGTAAAATTTTGATTTAACTTATCTTAATTATTGATCGCTGTCAATGGGTTTTATATTCAGCTGCATTAATCTGCCATTTCAGTTATTTATAGAGGGCTTATAATTATAGCGAAGGGTGTTCATTTGACTAAATAATATGGCATAATGGCTGTAAAGGTTATATCTATTTTATTCTGTTGGCGCTTTTGATGTTATGACAATATTTCTATAGCTTTTGAACCTTTGTGAAACCTTTGTGTCTGTTTGAACCTTAGGTTTGTGTTTCAATCACGCCTTAACCCTTTAGCCGATTCGAATAAAACTTTGATTAGGCGTAGGTAGAGCTGTAGATTAAGAACAAAAGTAGCTTTTAAAAATAATGTTGATACCACACACGCGTATGAACCTAAGCAAAGGGAGGCAAATGCCAAATATTTATTTAATTGTTATCAAATAGCGTATAAAAACTAACAAATATAAAATCATTCTAAACTTAAAAATAAAGACCACAGATAAAATCAATCTAAACTTAAAAAAACTACACTAATACTTAATCTACAAGTCAAGGCTTAGATTCCCAAGCCAGGATACTGCTTCAGGGGGAACTTGATTTCAATCTATGATGTGGTGGGTAGCAGAAATCACCATGGACAGTGAGTGTATTTTATCGGCTTGTGGCTGTGCTATGTGGCTCAAAGCTGGCAACCAGGGGTGTTTCCAAATAAACAAAGTATCTTAGAATTTTATTATTGCTGGGAATTTAAAGAATAAACTTTGTGTTGCCGGCTGTACCTATTTGACAATTAAAAGAAAATGACATGCACGAGCGCGCGTTTCCGCCTCCTCTTATCAAGGCTATGTAGGAACATAACCTTGATAAGTAGGTACCTACTTATAGACAGATTAAATAGTAAGTAACTACCTACTTACAAGGTCTCAGACAAAAAAACTACCTTGAATTGGTATGAAGAATATTTATGTAGACAACTTATTTAGCCCACTCTCCATTTTTATTTCCTAAAATTGGATATAAAAATTACATAAAAACAAATCACCAGAATTACAAAATCTCTTAAGTACCGCGTTTTAATTAAGAAAGTAGTTCAGTTTGCAATATCGTTCACCCTCGTAAAGTACCTATCGTAAAAAAGCAAGATAATTACTGTACATTACCCATACTTGGCGTATTTTTCCTACTGTTAGGTACACACAAAAACGTATTATTCCGAATCGTTCGTTAGAATACGAGCATGCCTTTTGTAAAAGTTTTTCATCAGCATTTGTCCGAGAAAGTCGCTTCTTTATAGATCGTTGACTCAATAGAAGTGGATAGGCAAACGGAAGCATTACAGGATATTCTTTTTAAGAAATTATCTAATATAATAAAAAAAGTTTAGTACCTATAGGTAAATAAATAAATAATGTTGGACATTTTCACACAGCATCATCTAGCCCCAACCTAAACAAAGCTTGTACTATGGGAACCAGATAACTGATTATACTACTTAAATTACTTTTTTTTTGTAAATACATACATATTATACATAGAAACACTCAGACCCGAGATAAATATTTGCAGATCATACAAACATTTATCCCGCGACATGGATCGAATCCGCAACCTTCTGCGTCCCAAGCGGGCATTCACCCACTGCGCCACAGAGGTCGTCATCAGTTAACTCAGTGTATCGTCATACCTACTTCTCTGATCTTAAGCCGGGTCTCCTGCGACACTGTTTTTGTGTATTCTAACACCTTACATCAAACATCGAACAAAATAACATCTAACATGAAACTAAAACAAAATATTTGTTTGCAAAATGTTATCCGAGGCGGACGGAAAACACGTTTCGTTAGAATGTTTTGTTATTTTTGGTCGCAGGAGATGAGGAGACACGGCTTTATTTCATATGCTACTTAATACTGACCACTAAAGACAGCTCTTTTACACCTATTCTAGACGATTTATTCGTCGGAAAGGAACCTATGCATACACTTAACGGGACGCTGCAGTACCAGCAGTATTTGGAATGTTTTAGAGTTAGCTATATCGAGTACTTGTCCAACACCTACAGAATTCGCCTAAAGTGTAAACAAGTTAGTATTTAAGTTACGTTCCTCTCAGTTTTCAATTTTTATTGATTAAAAAATTCTGTATTTCGGTGACATAAAAAAAACTTAGGCCTTTAGATCTATATTATATGATTTACTTAAACAGCATATCCCTAACCGTGATTTACTGAATCATAAATCTCAACTTAACACTGGTCCAAAACACACGGTCGTTATGATTTAAAGGTCGTTAATCGGAGAGCGTAATACGAAAGGCTCAAAGAAAATAAAAAAATAAACGCAAAATGTTGTTAACAAGCATTAAGCGTAGGAATAATGATAGTATTTTATATCAGCCCAAAATATATACGTAGACTAGTTCTGTGAATTTCCTGAAACGATAAAACTTGTTGAATGGTGAATTGCACTTTCGTGATTTTGATGACACAGGGAAAATTAAACCAAATACGTAGTACGTGAATTACATGTTGTGACAAAATGAGTAAATAATCAGCTAGAGAGCGAATAGGCGGTTTTCCTGTGGATTAAGGTCAGTGCCCGATATTTTGATGTTAAATATTCCGGATGCTTTAGCATCTCGTAAGTCTAGAAATACATTACCACTTGCCGTATAAATCAGCCAGGCAGGACTGGCTAGGAGTAAATTCAAAAGGCCTGAGTAACGAGCCTTAGGCTCAATGCACATGAAATTGGCAGCGCGGCGACGCGACGATCAGTTTTAATAACAAGGCATTATAAACCTTAAGTTATAAGATATAATATCGAGCAGTCTCACGCGGTCGCGAGCTGACGCGCGTCGGCGCTGGCAATCGCGAGCCCGCGACTTACTACTTACTTATAGCATTGTTCTTAAGGTTTATAATGTCTTTTTATTAAAAATGAACGTCGCGTCGCTGCCAATTCAATGTGGATTGAGCCTTAACCATTCGGTCGATCTCTATGACTCAGATTAGCTATTTGAACAGTAATTTTGAATGAAATTGTACTAGAATTTAATAATTATTATTTAAGTCAAGCGACACCAATTGGTAACCCCCTAACACCAGTTGGTGACGCTGACTGTATAGAATCGGGGGGTTTTTTTACGATTACCTACAAACTCAGTTGAAGACCTCAACTCCAACAAATAAACTTATCCATTTTTACTTTGCCTAAATAGATAAATTAGAGACTTTTTTTCTCTTGAACAGATATGCTGGTGATAGTATGCGAGAGATTTTATTGTTTTCGCCCTTTGGGGTGCATTGCGGTGCGTAATGCGGATCTGCGGATTTTCGCATAGCTGTCTCGCGTTCAGCCTGCCAACCTGCATTGGATACTAAAGCGTGTGTTTTATTTTATTTGACTCAATTCAACATGTGAAAACATAACCACGTATAACAACTGGAATAAAAACTGCCAGTACATAGTTCGATTTTAAAACTTCCTAATGTATAATTATTAATTACGCGAGTGTTCGGAATGTTCCTAAGAATTATTTTGGCTTAAAAGAGTAGTTGTCCCCAACGGAAGCAGATGTTAGCAGCACATTTAGCAACCTGTCCATAATATCCATTCACAAATGCCATCGCGAGTCTGCCAGGTGCAACTTGTTCTCGGCAAAAAAGGCATCATTGTACGAGTACGATTGTATTACATTGTGAATAATACTGCAGCTATTCCAAGAAATTCCAGCGTATGTTGCACCTGCGGTTTTTTAGTCTTGTTAAGCCAGGAGCTTGTTTGCCTTGAGCTGCTATAAGTATACCGATTTTGGCTTCTGTGGTCTCGCACTCTTAATAATCCTGTTATTTAACTTCACAATTGAATAATTGATGCTCATCATAGTTGTCACGTCTTCTACCAATAGCATTAGGATTTCTTGTGTATTATGGTTTAGGTACTGTGAAATGCCTTTTCTATCTCAAATAGTGTCCCAGGCACAACAGCTTCCAAAGTGGAATAGAGATAGGTTGCGTCCTGATGCTGTATTATTTTTTTACTATTTATTAATTAGCCTACTTCTGGAGGTTCTGTGACATTCGAAATTAAAACTTTTTTTTTAATTAAAGCTTTATTCGCATTGTATTAATTTCTTCCAAACTTTAACCAAAGAGATCTTGTTAAAATTATCTCATAATCCTTTAAGCACCCACGTAGATTCAGGCCGGGATGTATCTGTCCCCAGCAGCCCTTTGTACATACTACAATAAGAGCTTTTATCCGTTAGTGGGTCAGACGTTGGCACATAAAGGACTTCCGACCGAAGACAAGAATCTCTCAGCTGAATTTTATCATAACCCGGCCTTTTAGCGATCCCCTAATTTAAAGTGTTATAATATAATATACTACTTCATTTGAGCATAAATTGTAAAAACAAAATGTGAAAAATTAAAGTTTATTTCATGAAAGTTCGACTAATTTCTATGGTATAACCATAAATGCTCTGCCAACGATATTGTGAACATAGTTTTATGCATCGCGAGAGCTTGCTTGCAGAGTTCTAGACAACACAATGACATTATATTTCATTTCATACTCTTCCAAAGCAAACCAGTGGGCCTATGATAAGCACCGTGACGGAAGTCTCTCGTCTCGTTTTCTCGTTAAAAATTGTCATAACTGTGTCTCTCGTCATGCGAAGCCCGTTATTTCATATCGTTATGTCAAATTGTGAGATAGTGTGACATAGTCTCTGTCATGGCGCTCATATTAGCGCGCAAAATGATAAAAATGCCGGCATGACAAATGTTCTCATCTCACGCCGCGACAATTTCACGTTGCTCATCATAGCCCCACAGGAACAACTAACTGTAGAACATGCAAACATCTTGTCCTGTCGAAAATTAAACTCGCACCTTGCGTATCAGCCCACCAAGCAAATGTGGTTATCAAATTGCTTTGGTACTCAGAGATGGTGCAACAAACTTTCGTATTGCTGATTCAGCGATACTAAACAAAACTGTCGAGACGCTGTCCAAAGTTAGCAACCACGGCCCGTTTAATGTGGCATTGTTCGGCTTGCAGTTGTGGGTGCAACCGAATGCCTTTAATGTAGATCGGTGGGCGGAACGGAATTTAGTCATGTTACGTGTGTGTGAGGTACCTAGACCTACTTGACTGCTCTTGTACGTAGTATGATTCCCTCTGTGGCATATTGAGCAAATGCTAAAAGATGAATGCTCTAGAGTTGCAAGTTCGACTCTCGCGTAATCAAATGTTTGCATGTTCTGTTATATTTATTCCTGGTATGGGTGTTGTGGTACCATGGTACTAATTGATTCTAATACTGTTGTTACAGATGTTGTATAGAAAATCGAAACGATTATTTGGCAAATATGCAAATGCAAAGTAAGCACACCATACATTAAAGGTTGTGAAGCACGACGTCTATTAGAATTCAAACTGATTTCCTCACGATATTTTCTTCGCCGCCCAGAGCTTGTGTAATTATCTCGCGTGTGCATCACATCACCTACGTTTAAAATATCTAGAATACCTGTAGATCAGATAACAAATCTACCGGTTAAGAAAATGGCAGAAAT